>JANJXV010000497.1:0-705658 GCA_024803745.1 Megascapheus bottae
ACACCTCCAATCTGACTTCACACACCTCCATTCTATGACTCCACACACCTCCATTCTGTGATTTCAAAAACCACAATTCTATGACTTCACACACCTCCATTTTGACTTCACATACCTCCATTCTAAGAGTTTACACACCTCCAATCTGACTTCACACACCTCCATTCTATGAATTCTCACAGCTCCATTCTGACTTAACACATCTCCATTCTACGACTTCGCATACCTCTATTCTGACTTCATACACCTCCATTCTGTGACTTCAAACACCTCAACTCTGTCACTTTACACACCTCCATTCTGTGACTTCTCACACCTCCATTCTGTGATTTCACACACCTCCATTCTATGACTTCACACACCTCCATTCCTTGACTTCACACACCTCCATTCTATGACTTCACACACCTCCATTGTGACTTCACACATCGCCGTTCTGTGACTTCACACACCTCCCTTCTGTGACTTGACACACCTCCATTTTATGACTTCACACACCTCCATTCCATGACTTCAAACACCTCCATTCTGTGACTTCACACACCTCAACTCTGTCACTTTATACACCTCCATTCTGTGACTTCTCACACCTCCATTCTGTGATTTCACACACCTCCATTCTATGACTTCACACACCTCCATTCTTTGACTTCACACACCTCCATTCTATGACTTCACACACCTACATTGTGACTTCACACATCGCCGTTCTGTGACTTCACACACCTCCATTCTGTGACTTGACACACCTCCATTTTATGACTTCACACACATCCATTCTATGACTTCACACAGCTCCATTCTGACTTCGCACACCTCCATTCTATGACTTCGCACAACTCTATTGTGACTTCACACAACTGCATTCTGTGACTTCACACACCTCCATTCTATGACTTCACACACCTCCATTCTGTGACTTCACACACCTCCACTGTGTGACTTTACACACCTCCATTCTGTGACTTCACACACCTCCATTCTGTGATTTCACACACAATCCATTCTATGACTTCACAAACCTCCATTCTTTGATTTCACACACCTCCATTCTATGACTTCACACACCTCCATTGTGACTTCATACAACTCCATTCTGTGAATTCACACACCTCCTTTCTGTGACTTCACACACCTCCATACTATGACTTCCACACACCTTCAATCTATGACTTCACAACCTCCATTCTATGACTTCACACACCTCCATTCTGAATTCACACACCTCCATTCTGACTTCACACACCTCAATTCTGTGACTTCACACACCTCCATTCTATGATTTCCCACACCTCCATTCTTTGACTTCACACACCTCCATTCTATGACTTCACATACCTCCTTTCTGAGTTCACACACCTCCATTCATTGACTTCACACACCTCCAATCTGACTTCACACACCTCCATTCTATGACTCCACACACCTCCATTCTGTGATTTCAAAAACCACAATTCTATGACTTCACACACCTCCATTTTGACTTCACATACCTCCATTCTAAGAGTTCACACGCCTCCAATCTGATTTCACACACCTCCATTCTATGAATTCCCACAGCTCCATTCTTTCTTAACACATCTCCATTCTACGACTTCGCATACCTCTATTCTGACTTCATACACCTCCATTCTTTGACTTCACACACCTCCATTCTATGACTTCAAACTCCTCCATTCTGTGACTTCTCACACCTCCATTCTGTGATTTCACACACCTCCATTCTATGACTTCACACACCTCCATTCTTTGACTTCACACACCTCCATTCTATGACTTCACACACCTCCATTGTGACTTCACACATCGCAGTTCTGTGACTTCACACACGTCCCTTCTGTGACTTGACACACCTCCATTTTATGACTTCACACACATCCATTCTATGACTTCACACAGCTCCATTCTGACTTCACACACCTCCATTCTATGACTTCGCACAACTCTATTGTGACTTCACACAACTGCATTCTGTGACTTCACACACCTCCATTCTATGACTTCACACACCTCCATTCTGTGACTTCACACACCTCCACTGTGTGACTTTACACACCTCCATTCTGTGACTTCACACACCTCCATTCTGTGATTTCACACACAATCCATTCTATGACTTCACAAACCTCCATTCTTTGATTTCACACACCTCCATTCTATGACTTCACACACCTCCATTGTGACTTCATACAACTCCATTCTGTGAATTCACACACGTCCTTTCTGTGACTTCACACACCTCCATACTATGACTTCCATACACCTTCAATCTATGACTTCACAACCTCCATTCTATGACTTCACAGACTTCCAATCTATGACTTCACAAACCTCCATTCTATGCCTTCACACACCTGCAATCTGACTTCACACACCTCCATTCTCTGACTTCACACACCTCCATTCTATGACTTCACAGACCTGCATATGTGACTTCACACACCACAATTGTGACTTCACACACGTCCATTCTTTGACTTCACACACCTCAATTTTGACTTCACACACCTCCATTTTGTGACTTCACACACCTCTATTCTATGACTTCACAAACCTCCATTCTATGACTTCACACACCTACATTTTGACTTCAAACACCTACGTTCTATCAGTTCACACACCTGGATTGTGACTTCATACACCTCCATTCTATGACTTCACACACCTCCATTCTGAATTCACACACCTCCATTCTGACTTCACACACCTCAAATTTGTGACTTCACACACCTCCATTCTATGATTTCCCACACCTCCATTCTTTGACTTCACACACCTCCATTCTATGACTTCACATACCTCCTTTCTGAGTTCACACACCTCCATTCATTGACTTCACACACCTCCAATCTGACTTCACACACCTCCATTCTATGACTCCACACACCTCCATTCTGTGATTTCAAAAACCACAATTCTATGACTTCACACACCTCCATTGTGACTTCACATACCTCCATTCTAAGAGTTCACACACCTCCATTCTGACTTAACACATCTCCATTCTACGACTTCGCATACCTCTATTCTGACTTCACACACCTCCATTCTATGAATTCCCACAGCTCCATTCTGACTTAACACATCTCCATTCTACGACTTCGCATACCTCTATTCTGACTTCATACACCTCCATTCTGTGACTTCACACACCTCCATTCTATGACTTCCAACACCTCCATTCTGTGACTTCAAACACCTCAACTCTGTCATTTACACACCTCCATTCTGTGACTTCTCACACCTCCATTCTGTGATTTCACACACCTCCATTCTATGACTTCACACACCTCCATTCCTTGACTTCACACACCTCCATTCTATGACTTCACACACCTCCATTGTGACTTCACACATCGCCGTTCTGTGACTTCACACACCTCCCTTCTGTGACTTGACACACCTCCATTTTATGACTTCACACACCTCCATTCCATGACTTCAAACACCTCCATTCTGTGACTTCACACACCTCAACTCTGTCACTTTACACACCTCCATTCTGTGACTTCTCACACCTCCATTCTGTGATTTCACACACCTCCATTCTATGACTTCACACACCTCCATTCTTTGACTTCACACACCTCCATTCTATGACTTCACACACCTCCATTGTGACTTCACACATTGCCGTTCTGTGACTTCACACACCTCCCTTTTGTGACTTGACACACCTACATTTTATGACTTCACGCACTTCCATTCTATGACTTCACACAGATCCATTCTGACTTCACACACCTCCATTCTATGAATTCTCACAGCTCCATTCTGACTTAACACATCTCCATTCTACAACTTCGCATACCTCTATTCTGACTTCATACACCTCCATTCTGTGACTTCAAACACCTCAACTCTGTCACTTTACACACCTCCATTCTGTGACTTCTCACACCTCCATTCTGTGATTTCACACACCTCCATTCTATGACTTCACACACCTCCATTCCTTGACTTCACACACCTCCATTCTATGACTTCACACACCTCCATTGTGACTTCACACATCGCCGTTCTGTGACTTCACACACCTCCCTTCTGTGACTTGACACACCTCCATTTTATGACTTCACACACCTCCATTCCATGACTTCAAACACCTCCATTCTGTGACTTCACACACCTCAACTCTGTCACTTTATACACCTGCATTCTGTGACTTCTCACACCTCCATTCTGTGATTTCACACACCTCCATTCTATGACTTCACACACCTCCATTCTTTGACTTCACACACCTCCATTCTATGACTTCACACACCTCCATTGTGACTTCACACATCGCCGTTCTGTGACTTCACACACCTCACTTCTGTGACTTGACACACCTCCATTTTATGACTTCACACACTTCCATTCTATGACTTCACACAGCTCCATTCTGACTTCACACACCTCCATTCTATGACTTCGCACACCTCTACTCTGACTTCACACAACTGCATTCTGTGACTTCACACACCTCCATTCTATGACTTCACACACCTCCATTCTGTGACTTCACACACCTCCACTGTGTGACTTTACACACCTCCATTCTGTGACTTCACACACCTCCATTCTGTGATTTCACACACAATCCATTCTATGACTTCACAAACCTCCATTCTTTGTTTTCACACACCTCCATTCTATGACTTCACACAAATCCATTGTGACTTCATACAACTCCATTCTGTGAATTCACACACCTCCTTTCTGTGACTTCACACACCTCCATACTATGACTTCCACACACCTTCAATCTATGACATCACAACCTCCATTCTATGACTTCACAGACTTCCAATCTATGACTTCACAAACCTCCATTCTATGCCTTCACAAACCTGCAATCTGACTTCACACACCTCCATTCTCTGACTTCACACACCTCCATTATATGACTTCACACACCTCCATTCTGTAACTTCACACGCTTCCATTGTTTGACGTCACATACCTCCATTCCATGACTTCATACTCCCCCATTCTATGACTTCACACACATCCATTCTTTGACTTCACACACCTCCATTCTGTGACTTCACACACCTGTATTTGTGACTTCACACACCTGCATTTGTGACTTCACACACCACAATTTTGACTTAACACACGTCCATTCTTTGACTTCAGACACTTCCATTTTGACTTCACACACCTCCGTTTTGTGACTTCACACACCTCCATTCTATGACTTCACACACCTCCATTCTATGACTTCACACACCTACATTGTGACTTCACACACCTACGTTATATCACTTCACACACCTGCATTGTGACTTCACACACCTCCATTCTATGACTTCACACACCTCCATTCTGAATTCACACACCTCCATTCTGACTTCACACACCTCAATTATATGATTTCCCACACCTCCATTCTTTGACTTCACACACCTCCATTCTATGACTTCACATACCTCCTTTCTGAGTTGACACACCTCCATTCTGTGACTTCACATACCTCCAATCTGACTTCACACTCCTCCATTCTATGACTTCACACACCTCCTTTCTGTGACTTCAAAAACCACCATTCTATGACTTCACACATCTCCATTGTGACTTCACACACTTCCATTCTATGAGTTCACATAGCTCCATTTTGACTTCACACACTTCCATTCCATGACTTCACACACCTCCATTCTGTGACTTCACACACCTCCACTCTGAGTTCACACACCTCCATTCTGTGTCTTCACACACCTCCGTTCTGTGACTTCACACACCTCGTTATATGACTTCACACACCTCCATTCTGTGACCTCACACACCTCAAATCTGAGTTCACACCCCTCCATAGTGTGACTTCACACACCTCCATTCTGTGACTTCACTCACCCCCATTCTATGACTTCACACACCTCCATTCTACGACTTCACACACCTCCATTCTATGCCTTTACACACCTCCATTCTGTGACTTCACACACCTCCATTCTATAACATCACACACCTCCACTCTGTGACTTCACAAACCTCCATTCTATGACTTCAGAAACCTACATTGTGACTTCACACACCTCCATTCTATGAGTTCACACAACTGCATTGTGACTTCACACACCACCATTCTCTGACTTCACACACCTCCATTCTGACTTCACACACCTCCGTTCTGACTTCACACACCTCAATTCTGTGACTTCACACACCTCCATTCTTTGATTTCACACACCTCCATTCTATGACTTCACAGACCTCGATTCTATGACTTCACACACCTCCTTTCTGAGTTCACACACATCTACTCTGTGACTTCACACACCTCCATTGTGACTTCATACACCTCCATTCTATGAGTTCACACACCTCCATTCTGACTTCACACACTTCCATTCCATAACTTCAAACAGCTCCATTCTGACTTCACACACCTCCATTCTATGACTTCGCACACCTCTATTCTGACTTCACACAACTGCATTCTGTGACTTCACACACCTCCATTCTATGACTTCAAACACCTCCATTCTGTGACTTCACACACCTCCACTGTGTGACTTTACACACCTCCATTCTGTGACTTCACACACCTCCATTCTGTGATTTCACACACAATCCATTCTATGACTTCACAAACCTCCATTCTTTGATTTCACACACCTCCATTCTATGACTTCACACACTTCCATTGTGACTTCATACAACTCCATTCTGTGAATTCACACACCTCCTTTCTGTGACTTCACACACCTCCATACTATGACTTCCACACACCTTCAATCTATGACTTCACAACCTCCATTCTATGCCTTCACACACTTCCAATCTATGACTTCACAAACCTCCATTCTATGACTTCACAAACCTGCAATTTGACTTCACACACCTCCATTATCTGACTTCACACACCTCCATTCTATGACTTCACACACCTCCATTCTGTAACTTCACACGCTTCCAATGTTTGACTTCACAAACCTCCATTCCATGACTTCATACACCTCCATTCTATGACTTCACACACATCCATTCTTTGACCTCACACACCTCCATTTTGACTTCACACACCTCCATTCTGTGACTTCACACACCTGCATTTGTGACTTCACACACCACAATTTTGACTTCACACACGACCATTCTTTGACTTCACACACCTCCATTCTGTGACTTCACACACCTACATTGTTTGACTTCATACACCTTCATTTTGATTTCACACACCTCCATTCTATGACTTCACACACCTTCATTCTTACTTCAGAAACATCCATTCTATGACTTCACAAACCTCCTTTCTGTGAATTCACACACCTCCATTCTGGGTTCACACACCTCCTTTCTGTGACTTCACACACCTCCATTCTATGATTTCACACATCTCCATCTGTGACTTCACACACCTCCATTCTATGACTTCACACTCCTCCATTCTATGAGTTCACACACGTCCATTCTGTGACTTCACACACCTCCATTCTATGACTTCACACACCTCCATTGTGACTTCACATATCGCCGTTCTGTGATTTCACACACCTCCCTTCTGTGACTTGACACTCCTCCATTTTATGACTTCACACACCTCCATTCTATGACTTCACACACCTCCATTCTGTAATTTCACACGCTTCCAATGTTTGACGTCACAAACCTCCATTCCATGTCTTCATACACCTCCATTCTATGACTTAACACACATCCATTCTTTGACCTCACACACCTCCATTTTGACTTCACACACCTGCATTCTGTGACTTCACATACCTGCATTTGTGACTTCACACACCACAATTGTGACTTCACACACGTCCATTCTTTGACTTCACACACCTCAATTTTGACTTCACACACCTCCATTTTGTGACTTCACACACCTCCATTCTATGACTTCACACACCTCCATTGTATGACTTCACACACCTACATTGTGACTTCAAACACCTACGTTCTATCAGTTCACACACCTGCATTGTGACTTCACACACCTCCATTCTATGACTTCACACACTTCCATTCTGAATTCACACACCTCCATTCTGACTTCACACACCTCAATTCTGTGACATCACACACCTCCATTCTATGATTTCCCACACCTCCATTCTTTGACTTCACACACCTCCATTCTATGACTTCACATACCTCCTTTCTGAGTTCACACACCTCCATTCATTGACTTCACACACCTCCAATCTGACTTCACACACCTCCATTCTATGACTCCACACACCTCCATTCTGTGATTTCAAAAACCACAATTCTATGACTTCACACACCTCCATTTTGACTTCACATACCTCCATTCTAAGAGTTTACACACCTCCAATCTGACTTCACACACCTCCATTCTATGAATTCTCACAGCTCCATTCTGACTTAACACATCTCCATTCTACGACTTCGCATACCTCTATTCTGATTTCATACACCTCCATTCTGTGACTTCAAACACCTCAACTCTGTCACTTTACACACCTCCATTCTGTGACTTCTCACACCTCCATTCTGTGATTTCACACACCTCCATTCTATGACTTCACACACCTCCATTCCTTGACTTCACACACCTCCATTCTATGACTTCACACACCTCCATTGTGACTTCACACATCGCCGTTCTGTGACTTCACACACCTCCCTTCTGTGACTTGACACACCTCCATTTTATGACTTCACACACCTCCATTCCATGACTTCAAACACCTCCATTCTGTGACTTCACACACCTCAACTCTGTCACTTTATACACCTCCATTCTGTGACTTCTCACACCTCCATTCTGTGATTTCACACACCTCCATTCTATGACTTCACACACCTCCATTCTTTGACTTCACACACCTCCATTCTATGACTTCACACACCTACATTGTGACTTCACACATCGCCGTTCTGTGACTTCACACACCTCCATTCTGTGACTTGACACACCTCCATTTTATGACTTCACACACATCCATTCTATGACTTCACACAGCTCCATTCTGACTTCGCACACCTCCATTCTATGACTTCGCACAACTCTATTGTGACTTCACACAACTGCATTCTGTGACTTCACACACCTCCATTCTATGACTTCACACACCTCCATTCTGTGACTTCACACACCTCCACTGTGTGACTTTACACACCTCCATTCTGTGACTTCACACACCTCCATTCTGTGATTTCACACACAATCCATTCTATGACTTCACAAACCTCCATTCTTTGATTTCACACACCTCCATTCTATGACTTCACACACCTCCATTGTGACTTCATACAACTCCAATCTGTGAATTCACACACCTCCTTTCTGTGACTTCACACACCTCCATACTATGACTTCCACACACCTTCAATCTATGACTTCACAACCTCCATTCTATGACTTCACACACCTCCATTCTGAATTCACACACCTCCATTCTGACTTCACACACCTCAATTCTGTGACTTCACACACCTCCATTCTATGATTTCCCACACCTCCATTCTTTGACTTCACACACCTCCATTCTATGACTTCACATACCTCCTTTCTGAGTTCACACACCTCCATTCATTGACTTCACACACCTCCAATCTGACTTCACACACCTCCATTCTATGACTCCACACACCTCCATTCTGTGATTTCAAAAACCACAATTCTATGACTTCACACACCTCCATTTTGACTTCACATACCTCCATTCTAAGAGTTCACACGCCTCCAATCTGATTTCACACACCTCCATTCTATGAATTCCCACAGCTCCATTCTTTCTTAACACATCTCCATTCTACGACTTCGCATACCTCTATTCTGACTTCATACACCTCCATTCTTTGACTTCACACACCTCCATTCTATGAATTCAAACTCCTCCATTCTGTGACTTCTCACACCTCCATTCTGTGATTTCACACACCTCCATTCTATGACTTCACACACCTCCATTCTTTGACTTCACACACCTCCATTCTATGACTTCACACACCTCCATTGTGACTTCACACATCGCAGTTCTGTGACTTCACACACGTCCCTTCTGTGACTTGACACACCTCCATTTTATGACTTCACACACATCCATTCTATGACTTCACACAGCTCCATTCTGACTTCACACACCTCCATTCTATGACTTCGCACAACTCTATTGTGACTTCACACAACTGCATTCTGTGACTTCACACACCTCCATTCTATGACTTCACACACCTCCATTCTGTGACTTCACACACCTCCACTGTGTGACTTTACACACCTCCATTCTGTGACTTCACACACCTCCATTCTGTGATTTCACACACAATCCATTCTATGACTTCACAAACCTCCATTCTTTGATTTCACACACCTCCATTCTATGACTTCACACACCTCCATTGTGACTTCATACAACTCCATTCTGTGAATTCACACACGTCCTTTCTGTGACTTCACACACCTCCATACTATGACTTCCATACACCTTCAATCTATGACTTCACAACCTCCATTCTATGACTTCACAGACTTCCAATCTATGACTTCACAAACCTCCATTCTATGCCTTCACACACCTGCAATCTGACTTCACACACCTCCATTCTCTGACTTCACACACCTCCATTCTATGACTTCACAGACCTGCATATGTGACTTCACACACCACAATTGTGACTTCACACACGTCCATTCTTTGACTTCACACACCTCAATTTTGACTTCACACACCTCCATTTTGTGACTTCACAAACCTCTATTCTATGACTTCACAAACCTCCATTCTATGACTTCACACACCTACATTTTGACTTCAAACACCTACGTTCTATCAGTTCACACACCTGGATTGTGACTTCATACACCTCCATTCTATGACTTCACACACCTCCATTCTGAATTCACACACCTCCATTCTGACTTCACACACCTCAAATTTGTGACTTCACACACCTCCATTCTATGATTTCCCACACCTCCATTCTTTGACTTCACACACCTCCATTCTATGACTTCACATACCTCCTTTCTGAGTTCACACACCTCCATTCATTGACTTCACACACCTCCAATCTGACTTCACACACCTCCATTCTATGACTCCACACACCTCCATTCTGTGATTTCAAAAACCACAATTCTATGACTTCACACACCTCCATTGTGACTTCACATACCTCCATTCTAAGAGTTCACACACCTCCATTCTGACTTAACACATCTCCATTCTACGACTTCGCATACCTCTATTCTGACTTCACACACCTCCATTCTATGAATTCCCACAGCTCCATTCTGACTTAACACATCTCCATTCTACGACTTCGCATACCTCTATTCTGACTTCATACACCTCCATTCTGTGACTTCACACACCTCCATTCTATGACTTCCAACACCTCCATTCTGTGACTTCAAACACCTCAACTCTGTCATTTACACACCTCCATTCTGTGACTTCTCACACCTCCATTCTGTGATTTCACACACCTCCATTCTATGACTTCACACACCTCCATTCCTTGACTTCACACACCTCCATTCTATGACTTCACACACCTCCATTGTGACTTCACACATCGCCGTTCTGTGACTTCACACACCTCCCTTCTGTGACTTGACACACCTCCATTTTATGACTTCACACACCTCCATTCCATGACTTCAAACACCTCCATTCTGTGACTTCACACACCTCAACTCTGTCACTTTACACACCTCCATTCTGTGACTTCTCACACATCCATTCTGTGATTTCACACACCTCCATTCTATGACTTCACACACCTCCATTCTTTGACTTCACACACCTCCATTCTATGACTTCACACACCTCCATTGTGACTTCACACATTGCCGTTCTGTGACTTCACACACCTCCATTTTATGACTTCACACACCTCCATTCCATGACTTCAAACACCTCCATTCTGTGACTTCACACACCTCCTCTGTGTGACTTTACACACCTCCATTCTGTGACTTCACACACCTCCATTCTGTGATTTCACACACAATCCATTCTATGACTTCACAAACCTCCATTCTTTGTTTTCACACACCTCCATTCTATGACTTCACACACTTCCATTGTGACTTCATACAACTCCATTCTGTGAATTCACACACCTCCTTTCTGTGACTTCACACACCTCCATACTATGATTTCCACACACCTTCAATCTATGACATCACAACCTCCATTCTATGACTTCACAGACTTCCAATCTATGACTTCACAAACCTCCATTCTATGCCTTCACAAACCTGCAATTTGACTTCACACACCTCCATTCTCTGACTTCACACACCTCCATTCTATGACTTCACACACCTCCATTCTATAACTTCACACGCTTCCAATGTTTGACGTCACAAACCTCCATTCCATGACTTCATACACCGCCATTCTATGACTTCACACACATCCATTCTTTAACCTCACACACCTCCATTTTGACTTCACACACCTCCATTCTGTGACTTCACACACCTGCATTTGTGACTTCACACACCACAATTTTGACTTCACACACGTCCATTCTTTGACTTCAGACACTTCCATTTTGACTTCACACACCTCCGTTTTGTGACTTCACACACCTCCATTCTATGACTTCACACACCTCCATTCTATGACTTCACACACCTACATTGTGACTTCACACACCTACGTTATATCACTTCACACACCTGCATTGTGACTTCACACACCTCCATTCTATGACTTCACACACCTCCTTTCTGAATTCACACACCTCCATTCTGACTTCACACACCTCAATTACATGATGTCCCACAGCTCCATTCTTTGACTTCACACACCTCCATTCTATGACTTCACATACCTCCGTTCTGAGTTGACACACCTCCATTCTGTGACTTCACATACCTCCAATCTGACTTCACACTCCTCCATTCTATGAATTCACACACCTCCTTTCTGTGACTTCAAAAACCACCATTCTATGACTTCACACATCTCCATTGTGACTTCACACACCTCCATTCTATGAGTTCACATAGCTCCATTCTGACTTCACACACCTCCATTCTATGACTTCGCACACCTCTATTCTGATTTCACACCCCTCCATTCTATGATTTCACATACCTCCACTCTTTGACTTCACACACCTCCATTCTATGATTTCACACACCTTCATTCTATGATTTCACACAGCTCCATTCTATGACTTCACACAACCCCTTTCTGAGTTCACACACCTCCATTCATTGACTTCACACACCTCCAATCTGACTTCACACACCTCCATTCTATGACTCCACACACCTCCATTCTGTGATTTCAAAAACCACAATTCTATGACTTCACACACCTCCATTGTGACTTCACATACCTCCATTCTAAGAGTTCACACACCTCCAATCTGCCTTCACACACCTCCATTCTATGAATTCCCACAGCTCCATTCTAACTTAACACACCTCCATTCTCTGACTTCGCATACCTCTATTCTGACTTCATACACCTCCATTCTGTGACTTCACACACCTCCATTCCATGACTTCAAACACCTACATTCTGTGATTTCACACACTTCAACTCTGTCACTTTACACACCTCCATTCTGTGACTTCTCACACCTCCATTCTGTGATTTCACACACCTCCATTCTATGACTTCACACACATCCATTCTTTGACTTCACACACCTCCATTCTATGACTTCAAACACCTCCATTGTGACTTCACACATCGCCGTTGTGTGACTTCACACACCTCCCTTCTCAGACTTGACACACCTCCATTTTATGACTTCACACACCTCCATTCTATGACTTCACACACCTCCATTCTGTAATTTCACACGCTTCCAATGTTGGACGTCACAAACCTCCATTCCATGACTTCATACACCTCCATTCTATGACTTCCCACACATCCATTCTTTGACCTCACACACCTCCATTTTGACTTCACACACCTCCATTCTGTAACTTCACACACCTGCATTTGTGACTTCACACACCACAATTGTGACTTCACACACGTACATTCTTTGACTTCACACACCTCCATTTTGACTTCACACACCTCCATTTTGTGACTTCACACACCTCCATTCTGTGACTTCACACACCTCCATTCTATGACTTCACAAACCTACATTGTGACTGCAAACACCTACGTTCTATCAGTTCACACACCTGCATTGTGACTTCACACACCTCCATTCTATGACTTCACACACCTCCATTCTGAATTCACACACCTCTATTCTGACTTCACACACCTCAATTCTGTGACTTCACACACCTCCATTCTATGATTTCCCACACCTCCATTCTTTGACTTCACAAACCTCCATTCTATGACTTCACACACCTCCATTCTTTGACTTAACACACCTCCATTCTATGACTTCACACACCTCCATTGTGACTTCACACATCGCCGTTCTGTGACTTCACACACCTCCCTTCTGTGACTTGACACACCTCCATTTTATGACTTCACACACCTCCATTCCATGACTTCAAACACCTCCATTCTGTGACTTCACACACCTCAACTCTGTCACTTTACACACCTCCATTCTGTGACTTCTCACACCTCCATTCTGTGATTTCACACACCTCCATTCTATGACTTCACACACCTCCATTCTTTGACTTCACACACCTCCATTCTATGACTTCACACACCTCCATTGTGACTTCACACATCGCCGTTCTGTGACTTCACACACCTCCCTTCTGTGACTTGACACACCTCCATTTTATGACTTCACACACTTCCATTCTATGACTTCACACAGCTCCATTCTGACTTCACACACCTCCATTCTATGACTTCGCACACCTGTACTCTGACTTCACCCAACTGCATTCTGTGACTTCACACACCTCCATTCTATGACTTCACACACCTCCATTCTGTGACTTCACACACCTCCACTGTGTGACTTTACACACCTCCGTTCTGTGACTTCACATACCTCCATTCTGTGATTTCACACACAATCCATTCTATGACTTCACAAACCTCCATTCTTTGTTTTCACACACCTCCATTCTATGACTTCACACACCTCCATTGTGACTTCATACAACTCCATTCTGTGAATTCACACACCTCCTTTCTGTGACTTCACACACCTCCATACTATGACTTCCACACACCTTCAATCTATGTCTTCACAACCTCCATTCTATGACTTCACAGACTTCCAATCTATGACTTCACAAACCTCCATTCTATGCCTTCACAAACCTGCAATCTGACTTCACACACCTCCATTCTCTGACTTCACACACCTCCATTCTATGACTTCACACACCTCCATTCTGTAACTTCACACGCTTCCATTGTTTGACGTCACAAACGTCCATTCCATGACTTCATACACCCCCATTCTATGACTTCACACACATCCATTCTTTGCCCTCACACACCTCCATTTTGACTTCACACACCTCCATTCTGTGACTTCACACACCTGCATTTGTGACTTCACACACCACAATTTTGACTTCACACACGTCCATTCTTTGACTTCAGACACTTCCATTTTGACTTCACACACCTCCGTTTTGTGACTTCACACACCTCCATTCTATGACTTCACACACCTCCATTCTATGACTTCACACACCTACATTGTGACTTCACACACCTACGTTATATCACTTCACACACCTGCATTGTGACTTCACACACCTCCATTCTATGACTTCACACACCTACTTTCTGAGTTCACACACCACCATTCTGACTTAACACACCTCAATTCTATGATTTCCCACACCTCCATTCTTTGATTTCACACACCTCCATTTTATGACTTCACATACCTCCTTTCTGAGTTGACACACCTCCATTCTGTGACTTCACATACCTCCAATCTGACTTCACACTCCTCCATTCTATGACTTCACACACCTCCTTTCTGTGACTTCAAAAACCACCATTCTATGACTTCACACATCTCCATTGTGACTTCACACACCTCCATTCTATGAGTTCACATAGCTCCATTCTGACTTCACACACCTCCGTTCTATGACTTCGCACACCTCTATTCTGACTTCACATCCCCCCATTCTGTGATTTCACATACCTCCACTCTTTGACTTCACACACCTCCATTCTATGATTTCACACACCTCCATTCTATGATTTCACACAGCTCCATTCTATGACTTCACACAACCCCTTTCTGAGTTCACACACCTCCATTCATTGACTTCACACACCTCCAATCTGACTTCACACACCTCCATTCTATGACTCCACACACCTCCATTCTGTGATTTCAAAAACCACAATTCTATGACTTCACACACCTCCATTGTGACTTCACATACCTCCATTCTAAGAGTTCACGCACCTCCAATCTGACTTCACACACCTCCATTCTATGAATTCCCACACATCCATTCTCTGACTTCGCATACCTCTATTCTGACTTCATACACCTCCATTCTGTGACTTCACACACCTCCATTCTATGACTTCAAACACCTCCATTCTGTGATTTCACACACTTCAACTCTGTCACTTTACACACCTCCATTCTGTGACTTCTCACACCTCCATTCTGTGATTTCACACACTTCCATTTTATGACTTCACACACATCCATTCTTTGACTTCACACACCTCCATTCTATGACTTCACACACCTACATTGTGACTTCAAACACCTACGTTCTATCAGTTCACACACCTGCATTGTGACTTCACACACCTCCATTCTATGACTTCACACACCTCCATTCTGAATTCACACACCTCCATTCTGACTTCACACACCTCAATTCTGTGACTTCACACCCCTCCATTCTATGATTTCCCACACCTCCATTCTTTGACTTCACACACCTCCATTCTATGACTTCACACACCTCCATTCTTTGACTTAACACACCTCCATTCTATGACTTCACACACCTCCATTGTGACTTCACACATCGCCGTTCTGTGACTTCACACACCTCCCTTCTGTGACTTGACACACCTCCATTTTATGACTTCACACACCTCCATTCCATGACTTCAAACACCTCCATTCTGTGACTTCACACACCTCAAATCTGTCACTTTACACACCTCCATTCTGTGACTTCTCACACCTCCATTCTGTGATTTCACACACCTCCATTCTATGACTTTACACACCTCCATTCTTTGACTTCACACACCTCCATTCTATGACTCCACACACCTCCATTGTGACTTCACACATCGCCGTTCTGTGACTTCACACACCTCCCTTCTGTGACTTGACACACCTCCATTTTATGACTTCACACACTTCCATTCTATGACTTCACACAGCTCCATTCTGACTTCACACACCTCCATTCTATGACTTCGCACACCTCTATTCTGACTTCACACAACTGCATTCTGTGACTTCACACACCTCCATTCTATGACTTCACACACCTCCATTCTGTGACTTCACACACCTCCACTGTGTGACTTTACACACCTCCATTCTGTGACTTCACACACCTCCATTCTGTGATTTCACACACAATCCATTCTATGACTTCACAAACCTCCATTGTTTGATTTCACACACCTCCATTCTATGACTTCACACACCTCCATTGTGACTTCATACAACTCCATTCTGTGAATTCACACACCTCCTTTCTGTGACTTCACACACCTCCATACTATGACTTCCACACACCTTCAATCTATGACTTCACAACCTCCATTCTATGACTTCACAGACTTCCAATCTATGCCTTCACAAACCTGCAATCTGACTTCACACACCTCCATTCTCTGACTTCACACACCTCCATTCTATGACTTCACACACCTCCATTCTGTAACTTCACACGCTTCCAATGTTTGACGTCACAAACCTCCATTCCATGACTTCATACACCCCCATTCTATGACTTCACACACATCCATTCTTTGACCTCACACACCTCCATTTTGACTTCACACACCTCCATTCTGTGACTTCACACACCTGCATTTGTGACTTCACACACCACAATTTTGACTTCACACACGTCCATTCTTTGACTTCAGACACCTACATTTTGACTTCACACACCTCCGTTTTGTGACTTCACACACCTCCATTCTATGACTTCACACACCTCCATTCTATGACTTCACACACCTACATTGTGACTTCACACACCTACGTTATATCACTTCACACACCTGCATTGTGACTTCACACACCTCCATTCTATGACTTCACACACCTCCTTTCTGAATTCACACACCTCCATTCTGACTTCACACACCTCAATTCTATGATTTCCCACACCTCCATTCTTTGACTTCACACACCTCCATTCTATGACTTCACATACCTCCTTTCTGAGTTGACACACCTCCATTCTGTGACTTCACATACCTCTAATCTGACTTCACACACCTCCATTCTATGACTTCACACACCTCCATTCTCTGACTTCAAAAACCACCATTCTATGACTTCACACATCTCCATTGTGACTTCACACACCTCCATTCTATGAGTTCACATAGCTCCATTCTGTCTTCACACACCTCCATTCTATGACTTCGCACACCTCTATTCTGACTTCACACCCCTCCATTCTGTGATTTCACATACCTCCATTCTTTGACTTCACACACCTCCATTCTATGATTTCACACACCTCCATTCTATGATTTCACACAGCTCCATTCTATGACTTCACACAACTCCTCTCTGAGTTCACACAACTCCATTCATTGACTTCACACACCTCCAATCTGACTTTTCACTCCTCCATTCTATGACTCCACACACCTTCATTCTGTGATTTCAAAAACCACAATTCTATGACTTCACACACCTCCATTGTGACTTCACATACCTCCATTCTAAGAGTTCACACACCTCCAATCTGACTTCACACACCTCCATTCTATGAATTCCCACAGCTCCATTCTGACTTAACACACCTCCATTCTCTGACTTCGCATAGCTCTATTCTGACTTCATACACCTCCATTCTGTGACTTCACACACCTCCATTCTATGACTTCAAACACCTCCATTCTGTGATTTCACACACTTCAACTCTGTCACTTTACACACCTCCATTCTGTGACTTCTCACACCTCCATTCTGTGATTTCACACACCTCTATTCTATGACTTCACACACATCCATTCTTTGACTTCACACACCTCCATTCTATGACTTCACACACCTCCATTGTGACTTCACACATCGCCGTTCTGTGACTTCACACACCTCCGTTCTGATACTTGACACACCTCCATTTTATGACTTCACACACCTCCATTCTATGACTTCACACACCTCCATTCTGTAATTTCACACGCTTCCAATGTTGGACGTCACAAACCTCCATTCCATGACTTCATACACCTCCATTCTATGACTTCACACACATCCATTCTTTGACCTCACACACCTCCATTTTGACTTCACACACCTCCATTCTGTGACTTCACACACCTCCATTCTAGGACTTCACACACCTCCATTCTATGACTTCACACACCTACATTGTGACTTCACACATCGCCGTTCTGTGACTTCACACACCTCCCTTCTGTGACTTGACACCCCTCCATTTTATGACTTCACACACCTCCATTCTGTGACTTCACACACCTCCATTCTGTAATTTCACACGCTTCCAATGTTGGACGTCACAAACCTCCATTCCATGACTTCATACACCTCCACTCTATGACTTCACACACATCCATTCTTTGACCTCACACACCTCCATTTTGACTTCACACACCTCCATTCTGTGACTTCACACACCTGCATTTGTGACTTCACACACCACAATTGTGACTTCACACACGTCCATTCTTTGACTTCACACACCTCCATTTTGACTTCACACACCTCCATTTTGTGACTTCACACACCTCCATTCTATGACTTCACACCCCTACATTCTATGACTTCACACACCTACATTGTGACTTCACACACCTACGTTCTATCAGTTCATACACCTGCATTGTGACTTCACACACCTCCATTCTATGACTTCACACACCTCCATTCTGAATTCACACACCTCCATTCTGACTTCACACACCTCAATTCTGTGACTTCACACACCTCCATTCTATGATTTCCCACACCTCCATTCTTTGACTTCACACACCTCCATTCTATAACTTCACATACCTCCTGAGTTCACAAACCTCCATTCATTGACTTCACACACCTCCAATCTGACTTCACACACCTCCATTCTATGACTCCACATACCTCCATTCTGTGATTTCAAAAACCACAATTCTATGACTTCACACACCTCCATTGTGACTTCACATACCTCCATTCTAAGAGTTCACACACCTCCAATCTGACTTCACACACCTACATTCTATGAATTCCCACAGCTCCATTCTGACTTAACACATCTCCATTCTACGACTTCGCATACCTCTATTCTGACTTCATACACCTCCATTCTGTGACTTCACACACCTCCATTCTATGACTTCAAACACCTCCATTCTGTGACTTCACACACCTCAACTCTGTCACTTTACACACCTCCATTCTGTGACTTCTAACACCTCCATTGTGTGATTTCACACACCTCCATTCTATGACTTCACACACCTCCATTCTTTGACTTCACACACCTCCATTCTGTGACTTCACACACCTCCATTGTGACTTCACACATCTCCGTTCTCTGAATTCACACTCCTCCCTTCTGTGATTTGACACACCTCCATTCTATGACTTCACACACCTCCATTCTATGACTTCACACAACTCCATTATGTAATTTCACACACTTCCAATGTTTGACTTCACAAACCTCCATTCTTTGACTTCACACACCTCCATTCTCTGACCTCTCACACCTCCATTGTGACTTCACACATCTCCGTTCTGTGACTTCACACACCTCCCTTCTGTGACTTGACACACCTCCATTCTATGACTTCACACACCTCCATTCTTTGACTTCACACACCTCCATTTTGACATCACACACCTCCATTCTATGACTTCACACACCTCCATTTGTGACTTCACACACCACAATTTTGACTTCACACACCTCCATTCTTTGACTTCACACACCTCCATTTTGACTTCACACACTTCCATTCTGTGAATTCACACACCTCCATTCTGTGACTTCACACACCTCAATTCTGACTTCACACACCTCCATTCTATGACTTCACACACTTCCATTCTATGACTTCACACACCTCCATTCTGTGACTTCACACACCTCCACTCTGAGTTCACACACTTCCATTCTGTGTCTTCACACACCTCCATTCTGTGACTTCACACACCTCGTTTTATGACTTCACACACCTCCATTCTGTGACCTCACACACCACAAATCTGAGTTCACACCCCTCCATAGTGTGACTTCACACACCTCCATTCTGTGATTTCACACACCTCCATTCTATGACTTCACACACCTCCATTCTGACTTCACACACCTCCATTCTGACTTTACACACCTCAAATCTGTGACTTCACACACCTCCATTGTATGATTTCACACACCTCCATTCTATGACTTCACAGACCTCCATTCTCTGACTTCACACACCTCCTTTCTGAGTTCACACACATCCATTCTGTGACTTCACACACCTCCATTGTGACTTCATACAACTCCATCATATGAGTTCACACACCCTCATTCTGACTTCACACACTTCCATTCTATGACTTCACACAGCTCCATTCTGACTTCACACACCTCCATTCTATGACTTCGCACACCTCTATTTTGACTTCACACAACTGCATTCTGTGACTTCACACACCTCCATTCTATGACTTCACACACCTCCATTCTGTGCCTTCACACACCTCCATTCTATGACTTCACAAACCTCCATTCTATGACTTCAGAAACCTACATTGTGACTTCACACACCTCCATTCTATTAGTTCACACACTTGCATTGTGACTTCACAAACCTCCATTCTCTGACTTCACACACCTCCATTCTGACTTCACACACCTCAATTCTGTGACTTCACACACCTCCATTCTATGATTTCACACACCTCCATTCTGTGACTTCACACACCTCCACTCTGTGACTTTACACACCTCCATTCTGTGACTTCACACACCTCCATTCTGTGATTTCACACACAATCCATTCTATGACTTCACAAACCTCCATTCTTTGATTTCACACACCTCCATTCTATGACTTCACACACCTCCATTGTGACTTCATACTACTCCATTCTGTGAATTCACACACCTCCTTTCTGTGACTTCACACACCACCATACTATGACTTCCACACACCTTCAATCTATGACTTCACAACCTCCATTCTATGACTTCACAGACTTCCAATCTATGACTTCACAAACCTCCATTCTATGACTTCACACACCTGCAATATGACTTCACACACCTCCATTCTCTGACTTCACACACCTCCATTCTATGACTTCACACACCTTCATTCTGTAACTTCACACGCTTCCAATGTTTGACGTCACAAACCTCCGTTCCATGACTTCATACACCTCCATTCTATGACTTCACACACATCCATTCTTTGACCTCACACACCTCCATTTTGACTTCACACACCTCCATTCTGTGACTTCACACACCTGCATTTGTGATTTCACACACTTCCATTCTGAATTCACACACCTCCATTCTGACTTCACACACCTCAATTCTGTGACTTTACACACCTCCATTCTATGATTTCCCACACCTCCATTCTTTGACTTCACACACCTCCATTCTATGACTTCACATACCTCCTTTCTGAGTTGACACACCTCCATTCTGTGACTTCACATACCTCCAATCTGACTTCACACACCTCCATTCTATGATTCACACACCTCCATTCTGTGACTTCAAAACCCACCATTCTATGACTTCACACATCTCCATTGTGACTTCACACACCTCCATTCTGTGAGTTCACATAGCTCAATTCTGACTTCACACAACTCCATTCTATGACTTCGCACACCTCTATTCTGACTTCACACCCCTCCATTCTGTGATTTCACATACCTCCACTCTTTGACTTCACACACCTCCATTCTATGATTTCACACACCTCCATTCTAGGATTTCACACAGGTCCATTCTATGACTTCACACAACTCCTTTCTGAGTTCACACACCTCCATTCATTGACTTCACACTCCTCCAATCTGACTTCACACACCTCCATTCTATGACTCCACACACCTCCATTCTGTGATTTCAAAAACCACAATTCTATGACTTCACACACCTCCATTGTGACTTCAAATACCTCCATTCTGTAATTTCACACGCTTCCAATGTTGGATGTCACAAACCTCCATTCCATGACTTCATACACCTCCATTCTATGACTTCACACACATGCATTCTTTGACCTCACACACCTCCATTTTGACTTCACACACCACAATTGTGACTTCACACACGTCCATTCTTTGACTTCACACAACTCCATTTTGACTTCACACTCCTCCATTTTGTGACTTCACACACCTCCATTCTATGACTTCACACACCTCCATTCTATGACTTCACACACCTACATTGTGACTTCACACACATACGTTCTATCAGTTCACACACCTGCATTGTGACTTCACACACCTCCATTCTATAACTTCACAAAACTCCATTCTGAATTCACACACCTCCATTCTGACTTCACACACCTCAATTCTGTGACTTCACACACCTCCATTCTATGATTTCCCACACCTCCATTCTTTGACTTCACACACCTCCTTTCTATGACTTCACATACCTCCTTTCTGAGTTCACACACCTCCATTCATTGACTTCACACACCTCCAATCTGACTTCACACACCTCCATTCTATGACTCCACACACCTCCATTCTGTGATTTCAAAAACCACAATTCTATGACTTCACACACCTCCATTGTGACTTCACATACCTCCATTCTAAGAGTTCACACACCTCCAATCTGACTTCACACACCTCCATTCTATGAATTCCCACAGCTCCATTCTGACTTAACACACCTCCATTCTCTGACTTCGCATACCTCTATTCTGACTTCATACACCTCCATTCTGTGACGTCACACACCTCCATTCTATGACTTCAAACACCTCCATTCTTTGATTTCACACACTTCAACTCTGTCACTTTACACACCTCCATTCTGTGACTTCTCACACCTCCATTCTGTGATTTCACACACCTCCATTCTATGACTTCACACACATCCATTCTTTGACTTCACACACCTCCATTCTGTGACTTCACAAACCTACATTGTGACTTCAAACACCTACGTTCTATCAGTTCACACACCTGCATTGTGACTTCACACACCTCCATTCTATGACTTCACACACCTCCATTCTGAATTCACACACCTCCATTCTGACTTCACACACCTCAATTCTGTGACTTCACACACCTCCATTCTATGATTTCCCACACCTCCATTATTTGACTTCACACACCTCCATTCTATGACTTCACACACCTCCATTCTTTGACTTAACACACCTCCATTCTATGACTTCACACACCTCCATTGTGACTTCACACATCGCCGTTCTGTGACTTCACAGACCTCCCTTCTGTGACTTGACACACCTCCATTTCATGACTTCACACACCTCCATTCCATGACTTCAAACACCTCCATTCTGTGACTTCACACACCTCAAATCTGTCACTTTACACACCTCCATTCTGTGACTTCTCACACCTCCATTCTGTGATTTCACACACCTCCATTCTATGACTTCACACACCTCCATTCTTTGACTTCACACACCTCCATTCTATGACTCCACACACCTCCATTGTGACTTCACACATCGCCGTTCTGTGACTTCACACACCTCCCTTCTGTGACTTGACACACCTCCATTTTATGACTTCACACACTTCCATTCTATGACTTCACACAGCTCCATTCTGACTTCACACACCTCCATTCTATGACTTCGCACACCTCTATTCTGACTTCACACAACTGCATTCTGTGACTTCACACACCTCCATTCTATGACTTCACACACCTCCATTCTGTGACTTCACACACCTCCACTGTGTGACTTTACATACCTCCATTCTGTGACTTCACACACCTCCATTCTGTGATTTCACACACAATCCATTCTATGACTTCACAAACCTCCATTGTTTGATTTCACACACCTCCATTCTATGACTTCACACACCTCCATTGTGACTTCATACAACTCCATTCTGTGAATTCACACACCTCCTTTCTGTGAGTTCACACACCTCCATACTATGACTTCCACACACCTTCAATCTATGACTTCACAACCTCCATTCTATGACTTCACAGACTTCCAATCTATGCCTTCACAAACCTGCAATCTGACTTCACACACCTCCATTCTCTGACTTCACACACCTCCATTCTATGACTTCACACACCTCCATTCTGTAACTTCACACGCTTCCAATGTTTGACGTCACAAACCTCCATTCCATGACTTCATACACCCCCATTCTATGACTTCACACACATCCATTCTTTGACCTCACACACCTCCATTTTGACTTCACACACCTCCATTCTGTGACTTCACACACCTGCATTTGTGACTTCACACACCACAATTTTGACTTCACACACGTCCATTCTTTGACTTCAGACACATACATTTTGACTTCACACACCTCCGTTTTGTGACTTCACACACCTCCATTCTATGACTTCACACACCTCCATTCTATGACTTCACACACCTACATTGTGACTTCACACACCTACGTTATATCACTTCACACACCTGCATTGTGACTTCACACACCTCCATTCTATGACTTCACACACCTCCTTTCTGAATTCACACACCTCCATTCTGACTTCACACACCTCAATTCTATGATTTCCCACACCTCCATTCTTTGACTTCACACACCTCCATTCTATGACTTCACATACCTCCTTTCTGAGTTGACACACCTCCATTCTGTGACTTCACATACCTCCAATCTGACTTCACACACCTCCATTCTATGACTTCACACACCTCCATTCTCTGACTTCAAAAACCACCATTCTATGACTTCACACATCTCCATTGTGACTTCACACACCTCCATTCTATGAGTTCACATAGCTCCATTCTGACTTCAGACAACTCCATTCTATGACTTCGCACACCTCTATTCTGACTTCACACCCCTCCATTCTGTGATTTCACATATCTCCATTCTTTGACTTCACACACCTCCATTCTGTGATTTCACACACCTCCATTCTATGATTTCACACAGCTCCATTCTATGACTTCACACAACTCCTCTCTGAGTTCACACAACTCCATTCATTGACTTCACACACCTCCAATCTGACTTTTCACTCCTCCATTCTATGACTCCACACACCTTCATTCTGTGATTTCAAAAACCACAATTCTATGACTTCACACACATCCATTGTGACTTCACATACCTCCATTCTAAGAGTTCACACACCTCCAATCTGACTTCACACACCTCCATTCTATGAATTCCCACAGCTCCATTCTGACTTAACACACCTCTATTCTCTGACTTCGCATACCTCTATTCTGACTTCATACACCTCCATTCTGTGACTTCACACACCTCCATTCTATGACTTCAAACACCTCCATTCTGTCATTTCACACAATTCTACTCTGTCACTTTACACACCTCCATTCTGTGACTTCTCACACCTCCATTCTGTGATTTCACACACCTCCATTCTATGACTTCACACACATCCATTCTTTGACTTCACACACCTCCATTCTATGACTTCACACACCTCCATTGTGACTTCACACATCGCCGTTCTGTGACTTCACACACCTCCGTTCTGAGACTTGACACACCTCCATTTTATGACTTCACACACCTCCATTCTATGACTTCACACACCTCCTTTCTGTAATTTCACACGCTTCCAATGTTGGACGTCACAAACCTCCATTCCATGACTTCATACACCTCCATTCTATGACTTCACACACATCCATTCTTTGACCTCACACACCTCCATTTTGACTTCACACACCTCCATTCTGTGACTTCACACACCTCCATTCTATGACTTCACACACCTCCATTCTATGACTTCACACACCTACATTGTGACTTCAAACACCTACGTTCTATCAGTTCACACACCTGCATTGTGACTTCACACACCTCCATTCTATGACTTCACACACCTCCATTCTGAATTCACACACCTCCATTCTGACTTCACACACCTCAATTCTGTGACTTCACACACCTCCATTCTATGATTTCCCACACCTCCATTCTTTGACTTCACACACCTCCATTCTATGACTTCACATACCTACTTTCTGAGTTCACACACCTCCATTCATTGACTTCACACACCTCCAATCTGACTTCACACACCTCCATTCTATGACTCCACACACCTCCATTCTGTGATTTCAAAAACCACAATTCTATGACTTCACACACCTCCATTGTGACTTCACATACCTCCATTCTAAGAGTTCACACACCTCCAATCTGACTTCACACACCTCCATTCTATGAATTCCCACAGCTCCATTCTGACTTAACACATCTCCATTCTACGACTTCGCATACCTCTATTTTGACTTCATACACTTCCATCCTGTGACTTCACACACCTCCATTCTATGACTTCAAACACCTCCATTCTGTGACTTCACACACCTCAACTCTGTCACTTTACACACCTCCATTCTGTGACTTCTCACACCTCCATTGTGTGATTTCACACACCTCCATTCTATGACTTCACACACCTCCATTCTTTGACTTCACACACCTCCATTCTATGACTTCACACACCTCCATTGTGACTTCACACATCGCCGTTCTGTGACTTCACACACCTCCCTTCTGTGACTTGACACACCTCCATTTTATGACTTCACACACCTCCATTCTGTGACTTCACACACCTCCATTCTGTAATTTCACACGCTTCCAATGTTGGACGTCACAAACCTCCATTCCATGACTTCATACACCTCCATTCTATGACTTCACACACATCCATTCTTTGACCTCACACACCTCCATTTTGACTTCACACACCTCCATTCTGTGACTTCACACACCTGCATTTGTGACTTCACACACCACAATTGTGAGTTCACACACGTCCATTCTTTGACTTCACACACCTCCATTTTAACTTCACACACCTCCATTTTGTGACTTCACACACCTCCTTTCTATGACTTCACACACCTACATTCTATGACTTCACACACCTACATTGTGACTTCACACACCTACGTTCTATCAGTTCACACACCTGCATTGTGACTTCACACACCTCCATTCTATGACTTCACACACCTCCATTCTGAATTCACACACCTCCATTCTGACTTCACACACCTCAATTCTGTGACTTCACACACCTCCATTCTATGATTTCCCACACCTCCATTCTTTGACTTCACACACCTCCATTCTATAACTTCACATACCTCCTTTCTGAGTTCACAAACCCCCATTTATTGACTTCACACACCTCCAATCTGACTTCACACACCTCCATTCTATGACTCCACATACCTCCATTCTGTGATTTCAAAAACCACAATTCTATGACTTCATACACCTCCATTGTGACTTCACATACCTCCATTCTAAGAGTTCACACACCTCCAATCTGACTTCACACACCTACATTCCATGAATTCCCACAGCTCCATTCTGACTTAACACATCTCCATTCTACGACTTCGCATACCTCTATTCTGACTTCATACACCTCCATTCTGTGACTTCACACACCTCCATTCTATGACTTCAAACACCTCCATTCTGTGACTTCACACACCTCAACTCTGTCACTTTACACACCTCCATTCTGTGACTTCTCACACCTCCATTGTGTGATTTCACACACCTCCATTCTATGACTTCACACACCTCCAGTCTTTGACTTCACACACCTCCATTCTGTGACTTCACACACCTCCATTGTGACTTCACACATCTCCGTTCTCTGAATTCACACTCCTCCCTTCTGTGATTTGACACACCTCCATTCTATGACTTCACACACCTCCATTCTATGACTTCACACAACTCCATTATGTAATTTCACACACTTCCAATGTTTGACTTCACAAACCTCCATTCTTTGACTTCACACACCTCCATTCTCTGACCTCTCACACCTCCATTGTGACTTCACACATCTCCGTTCTGTGACTTCACACACCTCCCTTCTGTGACTTGACACACCTCCATTCTATGACTTCACTCACCTCCATTCTTTGACTTCACACACCTCAATTTTGACATCACACACCTCCATTCTATGACTTCACACACCTCCATTTGTGACTTCACACACCACAATTTTGACTTCACACACCTCCATTCTTTGACTTCACACACCTCCATTTTGACTTCACACACTTCCATTCTGTGAATTCACACACCTCCATTCTGTGACTTCACACACCTCCATTCTGACTTCACTCACCTCCATTCTATGACTTCACACACTTCCATTCTATGACTTCACACACCTCCATTCTGTGACTTCACACACCTCCACTCTGAGTTCACACACTTCCATTCTGTGTCTTCACACACCTCCATTCTGTGACTTCACACACCTCGTTATATGACTTCACACACCTCCATTCTGTGACCTCACACACCACAAATCTGAGTTCACACCCCTCCATAGTGTGACTTCACACACCTCCATTCTGTGACTTCACACACCTCCATTCTATGACTTCACACACCTCCATTCTGACTTCACACACCTCCATTCTGACTTCACACACCTCAAATCTGTGACTTCACACACCTCCATTGTATGATTTCACACACCTCCATTCTATGACTTCACAGACCTCCATTCTCTGACTTCACACACCTCCTTTCTGAGTTCACACACATCCATTCTGTGACTTCACACACCTCCATTGTGACTTCATACACCTCCATTCTATGAGTTCACACACCCTCATTCTGACTTCACACACTTCCATTCTATGACTTCACACAGCTCCATTCTGACTTCACACACCTCCATTCTATGACTTCGCACACCTCTATTTTGACTTCACACAACTGCATTCTGTGACTTCACACACCTCCATTCTATGACTTCACACACCTCCATTCTGTGCCTTCACACACCTCCATTCTATGACTTCACAAACCTCCATTCTATGACTTCAGAAACCTACATTGTGACTTCACACACCTCCATTCTCTGACTTCACACACCTCCATTCTGACTTCACACACCTCCATTCTGACTTCACACACCTCAATTCTGTGACTTCACACACCTCCATTCTATGATTTTTCACACCTCCATTCTGTGACTTCACACACCTCCATTGTGACTTCATACTACTCCATTCTGTGAATTCACACACCTCCTTTCTGTGACTTCACACACCACCATACTATGACTTCCACACACCTTCAATCTATGACTTCACAACCTCCATTCTATGACTTCACAGACTTCCAATCTATGACTTCACACACCTCCATTCTCTGACTTCACACACCTCCATTCTATGACTTCACACACCTTCATTCTGTAACTTCACACGCTTCCAATGTTTGACGTCACAAACCTCCGTTCCATGACTTCATACACCTCCATTCTATGACTTCACACACATCCATTCTTTGACCTCACACACCTCCATTTTGACTTCACACACCTCCATTCTGTGACTTCACACACCTGCATTTGTGATTTCACACACTTCCATTCTGAATTCACACACCTCCATTCTGACTTCACACACCTCAATTCTGTGACTTCACACACCTCCATTCTATGATTTCCCACACCTCCATTCTTTGACTTCACACACCTCCATTCTATGACTTCACATACCTCCTTTCTGAGTTGACACACCTCCATTCTGTGACTTCACATACCTCCAATCTGACTTCACACACCTCCATTCTATGATTCACACACCTCCATTCTGACTTCACACACCTCCATTCTGACTTCACACACCTCAAATCTGTGACTTCACACACCTCCATTGTATGATTTCACACACCTCCATTCTATGACTTCACAGACCTCCATTCTCTGACTTCACACACCTCCTTTCTGAGTTCACACACATCCATTCTGTGACTTCACACACCTCCATTGTGACTTCACACACCTCCATTCTATGAGTTCACATAGCTCCATTCTGACTTCACACACCTCCATTCTATGACTTCGCACACCTCTATTCTGACTTCACACCCCTCCATTCTGTAATTTCACATACCTCCACTCTTTGACTTCACACACCTCCATTCTATGATTTCACACACCTCCATTCTATGATTTCACACAGCTCCATTCTATGACTTCACACAACTCCTTTCTGAGTTCACACACCTCCATTCATTGACTTCACACTCCTCCAATCTGACTTCACACACCTCCATTCTATGACTCCACACACCTCCATTCTGTGATTTCAAAACCACAATTCTATGACTTCACACACCTCCATTGTGACTTCACATACCTCCATTCTGTAATTTCACACGCTTCCAATGTTGGATGTCACAAACCTCCATTCCATGACTTCCTACACCTCCATTCTATGACTTCACACACATCCATTCTTTGACCTCACACACCTCCATTTTGACTTCACACACCTCCATTCTGTGACTTCACACACCTGCATTTGTGACTTCACAAACCACAATTGTGACTTCACACACGTCCATTCTTTGACTTCACACACCTCCATTTTGACTTCACACTCCTCCATTTTGTGACTTCACACACCTCCATTCTATGACTTCACACACCTCGATTCTAAGAGTTCACACACCTCCAATCTGACTTCACACACCTCCATTCTATGAATTCCCACAGCTCCATTCTGACTTAACACACCTCCATTCTATGACTTCGCATACCTCTATTCTGACTTCATACACCTCCATTCTGTGACTTCACACACCTCCATTCTATGACTTCAAACACCTCCATTCTGTGACTTCACACACCTCAACTCTGTCACTTTACACACCTCCATTCTGTGACTTCTCACACCTCCATTCTGTGACTTCTCACACCTCCATTCTGTGATTTCACAAACCTCCATTCTATGACTTCACACACCTCCATTCTTTGACTTCACACACCTCCATTCTATGACTTCACACACCTCCATTGTGACTTCACACATCGCCGTTCTGTGACTTCACACACCTCCCTTCTGTGACTTGACACACCTCCATTTTATGACTTCACAGACCTCCATTCTATGACTTCACACACCTCCATTCTGTAATTTCACACGTTTCCAATGTTTGACGTCACAAACCTCCATTCCATGACTTCATACACCTCCATTCTATGACTTCACACACATCCATTCTTTGACCTCACACACCTCCATTTTGACTTCACACACCTCCATTCTGTGACTTCACACACCTGCATTTGTGACTTCACACACCACAATTGTGACTTCACACACGTCCATTCTTTGACTTCACACACCTCCATTTTGACTTCACACACCTTCATTTTGTGACTTCACACACCTCCATTCTATGACTTCACACACCTCCATTCTATGACTCCACACACCTCCATTCTGTGATTTCAAAAACCACAATTCTATGACTTCACACACCTCCATTGTGACTTCACATACCTCCATTCTAAGAGTTCACACACCTCCAGTCTGCCTTCACACACCTCCATTCTATGAATTCCCACAGCTCCATTTTGACTTAACACATCTCCATTCTACGACTTCGCATACCTCTATTCTGACTTCATACACCTCCATTCTGTGACTTCACACACCTCCATTCTATGACTTCAAACACCTCCATTCTATGACCTCTCACACCTCCATTGTGACTTCACACATCTCCGTTCTATGACTTGACACACCTCCATTCTTTGACTTCACACACCTCCATTTTGACATCAAACACCTCCATTTTGTGACTTCACACACCTCCATTTGTGACTTCACACACCACAATTTTGTCTTCACACACCTCCATTCTTTGACTTCACACACCTCCATTCTTTCACTTCACACACCTCCGTTTTGACTTCAAACACTTCCATTCTGTGAATTCACACACCTCCATTCTGTGACTTCAAACACCTCCATTGTTTGACTACACACATCTCCATTCTTTGACTTCACACACCTCCATTCCATGACATCACACACCTCCATTCTATGAGCTCACATACCTCCATTCTATGAGTTCACACACCTCATTTTTCACTTCACACACCTCCATTCAATGACTTCACACACCTTCATTCTTACTTCAGAAACATCCATTCTATGACTTCACACACCTCCATTCTGTGACTTCAAAAACCACCATTCTTTGACTTCACACCCCTCCATTTTGACTTCACACACATCCATTCAATGAGTCACACACCTCCATTCTGACTTCACACACCTCCATTGTATGACTTCGCACACCTCTATTCTGACTTCACACACCTCCATCCTGTGACTTCACACACCTCCATTCTCTGACTTCACACACCTCCATCCTGTGACTTCACACACCTCCACTCTGTGACTTTGCACACCTCTATTCTGTGTCTTCACACACCTCCATCCTGTGATTTCACACACCTCCATTCTATGACTTCACACACCTTCATTCTATGACTTCACACACTTCTATTCTGTGACTAGACACAACTCCATTGTATGACTTCACACACCTCCATTCTATGACTTCACACATCTGCATTCTGACTTCACACACCTCCATTCTATGACTTCACACCTCCATTCTATGACTTTACACATCTCCATTCTGACTTCACACACCTCCAATCTATGACTTCACACATCTCCCTTCTATGACTTCACACACCTCCATTCTGTAACTTCACACACTTCCAATGTTTGACTTCACAAACCTCCATTCCATGACTTCATACACATCCATTCTATGATTTCACACAACTCCTTTCTTTGACTTCACAAAATTCCATTTTGATTACACACACCTCCACTCTGTGACTTCACACACCTCCATTTGTGACTTCACACATCATAATTTTGACTTCACACACCTCCATTCTATGACTTCACACATCTGCATTCTGACTTCACACACCTCCATTCTATGACTTCACACCTCCATTCTCTGACTTTACAAATCTCCATTCTGACTTCACACACCTCCAATCTATGACTTTACACATCTCCCTTCTATGACTTCACACACCTCCATTCTGTAACTTCACAAACTTCCAATGTTTGACTTCACAAACCTCCATTCCATGACTTCATACACATCCATTCTATGACTTCACACAACTCCTTTCTTTGACTTCACAAAATTCCATTTTGATTTCACACACCTCCACGCTGTGACTTCACACACCTCCATTTGTGACTTCACACATCACAATTTTGACTTCACACACCTGCATTCTGTGACTTCACACACCTCCATTCTGAGTTAACACACCACCATTTGTGACTTCACACACCTCCATTCTGACTTCACACACCTCCATTCTGTGACTTCACACTCCTCCACTCTGAGTTCACACACCTCCATTCTGTGTCGTCACACACCTCCATTCTTTGACTTCACACACCTCGTTATATGACTTCACACACCTCCATTCTGTGACCTCACACACCTCAAATCTGAGTTCACACCCCTCCATAGTGTGACATCACACACCTCCATTCTGTGACTTCACACACCCCCATTCTATGACTTCACACACCTCCATTCTATGACTTCACACACCTCTATTCTATGCCTTTACACACCTCCATTCTGTGACTTCACACACGTCCATTCTATGACATCACACACCTCCATTCTGTGACTTCATACACCTCCGTACTATGAGTAAACACACCTCCATTCTGACTTCACACACTTCCATTCTATGACTTCACACAGCTCCATTCTGACTTCACACACCTCCATTCTATGACTTCGCACACCTCTATTCTGACTTCACACAACTGCATTCTGTGACTTCATACACCTCCATTCTATGACTTCACACACCTCCATTCTGTGACTTCACACACCTCCACTCTGTGACTTTACACACCTCCATTCTGTGACTTCACACACCTCCATTCTGTGATTTCACACACAATCCATTCTATGACTTCACAAACCTCCATTCTTTGATTTCACACACCTCCATTCTATGACTTCACACACCTGCATTGTGACTTCATACAACTCCATTCTGTGAATTCACACACCTCCTTTCTGTGACTTCACACACCTCCATACTCTGACTTCCACACTCCTTCAATCTATGACTTCACAACCTCCATTCTATGACTTCACACACTTCCAATCTATGACTTCACAAACCTCCATTCTATGAATTCACAAACCAGCAATCTGACTTCACACACCTCCATTATCTGACTTCACACACCTCCATTCTATGACTTCACACACCTCCATTCTGTAACTTCACACGCTTCCAATGTTTGACTTCACAAACCTCCATTCCATGACTTCATACACCTCCATTCTATGACTTCAAAAACGTCCATTCTTTGACCTCACACACCTCCATTTTGACTTCACACACTTCCATTCTGTGACTTCACACACCTCCATTCTGTGACTTCACACTTCTACATTGTTTGACTTCACACACCTCCATTTTGACTTCACACACCTCCATTCTATGACTTCACACACCTCCATTCTATGAATTCACACACCTCCATTGTGACTTCACACAACTCTATTCTGTGACTTCACACACATGCCTTCTGTGACTTCACACACCTGTATTTGTGACTTCACACACCACAATTTTGACTTCACACACGTCCATTCTTTGACTTCACACACCTCCATTTTGACTTCACACACTTCCATTCTGTGACTTCACACACCTCCATTCTGTGACTTCACACACCTACATTGTTTGACTTCACACACCTCCATTTTGACTTCACACACCTCCATTCTATGACTTCACACACCTTCATTCTTACTTCAAAAACATCCATTCTATGACTTCACAAACCTCCCTTCTGTGAACTCACACACCTCCATTCTGGGTTCACACACCTCCATTCTGTGACTTCACACACCTCCATTCTATGGCTTCACACACCTCCATCTGTGACTTCACACACCTCCATTCTATGACTTCACACTCCTCCATTCTATGAGTTCACACACCTCCATCTGTGACTTCACACACCTCCATTCTATGACTTCACACTCCTCCATTCTATGATTTCGCATACCTCCATTCTATGACTTCACACACCTCCATTCTATGACTTCACACACCTCCTTTCTGAGTTGACACACTTCCATTCTGTGATTTCACACACCTCCAATCTGACCTCACACACCTCCATTCAATGACTTCACACAGCTCCATTCTATGACTTCACACACCTCCATTCTTTGACTTCACACACCTCCATTCTATGAATTCACACTCCTCCATTCTTTGACTTCACACACCTCCATTCTGTGACTTCCCACTCCTCCATTCTGAGAATTCACACACCTCAATTCTGTGACTTCACACTCCTCCATTCTATGATTTCCCACACCTCCATTCTTTGACTTCACACACCTCCATTCTATGACTTCACATACCTCCTTTCTGAGTTCACACACCTCCATTCATTGACTTCACACACCTCCAATCTGACTTCACACAGCTCCATTCTATGACTCCACACACTTCCATTCTGTGATTTCAAAAACCACAATTCTATGACTTCACACACCTCAGTTGTGACTTCACATACCTCCATTCTAAGAGTTCACACACCTCCAATCTGACTTCACACACCTCCATTCTATGAATTCCCACAGCTCCATTCTGACTTAACACATCTCCATTCTACGACTTCGCATACCTCTATTCTGACTTCATACACCTCCATTCTGTGACTTCACACACCTCCATTCTATGACTTCAAACACCTCCATTCTGTGACTTCACACACCTCAACTCTGTCACTTTACACACCTCCATTCTGTGACTTCAAACACCTCCATTGTGTGATTTCACACACCTCCATTCTATGACCTCAGACACCTCCATTCTTTGACTTCACACACCTCCATTCTGTGACTTCACACACCTCCATTGTGACTTCACACATCTCCGTTCTGTGACTTCACACACCTCCCTTCTGTGACTTGACACACCTCCATTCTATGACTTCACACACCTCCATTCTATGACTTCACACACCTCCATTCTGTAATTTCACACACTTCCAATCTTTGACTTCACAAACCTCCATTCTTTGACTTCACACACCTCCATTCTATGACCTCTCACACCTCCATTGTGACTTCACACATCTCCGTTCTGTGATTTCACACACCTCCCTTCTGTGACTTGAAACACCTCCATTCTATGACTTCACACACCTCCATTCTTTGACTTCACACACCTCCATTTTGACATCACACACCTCCATTCTATGACTTCACATACCTCCTTTCTGAGTTGACACACCTCCATTCTGTGACTTCACATACCTCCAATCTGACTTCACACACCTCCATTCTATGACTTCACACACCTCCATTCTGTGACTTCAAAAATCACCATTCTATGACTTCACACATCTCCATTGTGACTTCACACACCTCCATTCTATGAGTTCACATAGCTCCATTCTGACTTCACACACCTCCATTCTATGACATCGCACACCTCTATTCTGACTTCACACCCCTCCATTCTGTGATTTCACATACCTCCACTCTTTGACTTCACACACCTCCATTCTATGATTTCACACACCTCCATTCTATGATTTCACACAGCTCCATTCTATGACTTCACACAACCCCTTTCTGAGTTCACACACCTCCATTCATTGACTTCACACACCTCCAATCTGACTTCACACACCTCCATTCTATGACTTCACACACCTCAATTCTATGACCTCACACACCTACATTCTTTGACTTCACACACCTCCATTCTATGACTTCACACACTTCCATTGTGACTTCACACACCTCCACTCTATGACTTGACACACCTCCATTCTGTAATTTCACACGCTTCCAATGTTTGACGTCACAAACCTCCATTCCATGACTTCATACACCTCCATTCTATGACTTCACACACATCCATTCTTTGACCTCACACACCTCCATTTTGACTTCACACACCTCCATTCTGTGACTTCACACACCTGCATTTGTGACTTCACACACCACAATTGTGACTTCACACACGTCCATTCTTTGACTTCACATACCTCCATTTTGACTTCACACACCTCCATTTTGTGACTTCACACACCTCCATTCTATGACTTCACACACCTCCATTCTATGACTTCACACACCTACATTGTGACTTCAAACACCTACGTTCTATCAGTTCACACACCTGCATTGTGACTTCACACACTTCCATTCTATGACTTCACACACCTCAATTCTGTGACTTCACACACCTCCATTCTATGATTTCCCACACCTCCATTCTTTGACTTCACACACCTCCATTCTATGACTTCACATACCTCCTTTCTGAGTTCACACACCTCCATTCATTGACTTCACACAGCTCCAATCTGACTTCACACACCTCCATTCTATGACTCCACACACCTCCATTCTGTGATTTCAAAAACCACAATTCTATGACTTCACACACCTCCATTGTGACTTCACATACCTCCATTCTAAGAGTTCACACACCTCCAATCTGACTTCACACACCTACATTCTATGAATTCCCACAGCTCCATTCTGACTTAACACACCTCCATTGTATGATTTCACACCTCCATTCTATGACTTTACACATCTCCATTCTGACTTCACACACCTCCAATCTATGACTTCACACATCTCCCTTCTATGACTTCACACACCTCCATTCTGTAACTTCACACACTTCCAATGTTTGACTTCACAAACCTCCATTCCATGACTTCATACACATCCATTCTATGACTTCACACAACTCCTTTCTTTGACTTCACAAAATTCCATTTTGATTACACACACCTCCACTCTGTGACTTCACACACTTCCATTTGTGACTTCACACATCATAATTATGACTTCACACACCTCCATTCTATGACTTCACACATCTGCATTCTGACTTCACACACCTCCATTCTATGACTTCACACCTCCATTCTCTGACTTTACAAATCTCCATTCTGACTTCACACACCTCCAATCTATGACTTTACACATATCCCTTCTATGACTTCACACACCTCCATTCTGTAACTTCACAAACTTCCAATGTTTGACTTCACAAACCTCCATTCCATGACTTCATACACATCCATTCTATGACTTCACACAACTCCTTTCTTTGACTTCACAAAATTCCATTTTGATTTCACACACCTCCACGCTGTGACTTCACACACCTCCATTTGTGACTTCACACATCACAATTTTGACTTCACACACCTGCATTCTGTGACTTCACACACATCCATTCTGAGTTAACACACCACCATTTGTGACTTCACACACCTCCATTCTGACTTCACACACCTCCATTCCATGACTTCACACATTTCCATTCTATGACTTCACACACCTCCATTCTGTGACTTCACACACCCCCATTCTATGACTTCACACACCTCCATTCTGTGACTTCACACACCCCCATTCTATGACTTCACACACCTCCATTCTATGACTTCACACACCTCTATTCTATGCCTTTACACACCTCCATTCTGTGACTTCACACACCTCCATTCTATGACATCACACACCTCCATTCTGTGCCTTCATACAGCTCCATTCTATGAGTAAACACACCTCCATTCTGACTTCACACACTTCCATTCTATGACTTCACACAGCTCCATTCTGACTTCACACACCTCCATTCTATGACTTCGCACACCTCTATTCTGACTTCACACAACTGCATTCTGTGACTTCATACACCTCCATTCTATGACTTCACACACCTCCATTCTGTGACTTCACACACCTCCACTCTGTGACTTTACACACCTCCATTCTGTGACTTCACACACCTCCATTCTGTGATTTCACACACAATCCATTCTATGACTTCACAAACCTCCATTCTTTGATTTCACACACCTCCATTCTATGACTTCACACACCTGCATTGTGACTTCATACATCTCCATTCTGTGAATTCACACACCTCCTTTCTGTGACTTCACACACCTCCATACTCTGACTTCCACACTCCTTCAATCTATGACTTCACAACCTCCATTCTATGACTTCACACACTTCCAATCTATGACTTCACAAACCTCCATTCTATGAATTCACAAACCAGCAATCTGACTTCACACACCTCCATTATCTGACTTCACACACCTCCATTCTATGACTTCACACACCTCCATTCTGTAACTTCACACGCTTCCAATGTTTGACTTCACAAACCTCCATTCCATGACTTCATACACCTCCATTCTATGACTTCAAAAACGTCCATTCTTTGACCTCACACACCTCCATTTTGACTTCACACACTTCCATTCTGTGACTTCACACACCTCCATTCTGTGACTTCACACTTCTACATTGTTTGACTTCACACACCTCCATTTTGACTTCACACACCTCCATTCTATGACTTCACACACCTCCATTCTATGAATTCACACACCTCCATTGTGACTTCACACAACTCTATTCTGTGACTTCACACACATGCCTTCTGTGACTTCACACACCTGTATTTGTGACTTCACACACCACAATTTTGACTTCACACACGTCCATTCTTTGACTTCACACACCTCCATTTTGACTTCACACACCTCCATTCTATGACTTCACACACCTTCATTCTTACTTCAAAAACATCCATTCTATGACTTCACAAACCTCCCTTCTGTGAACTCACACACCTCCATTCTGGGTTCACACACCTCCATTTTGTGACTTCACACACCTCCATTCTATGACTTCACACACCTCCATCTGTGACTTCACACACCTCCATTCTATGACTTCACACTCCTCCATTCTATGAGTTCACACACCTCCATCTGTGACTTCACACACCTCCATTCTATGACTTCACACTCCTCCATTCTATGATTTCGCATACCTCCATTCTATGACTTCACACACCTCCATTCTATGACTTCACACACCTCCTTTCTGAGTTGACACACTTCAATTCTGTGATTTCACACACCTCCAGTCTGACCTCACACACCTCCATTCAATGACTTCACACAGCTCCATTCTATGACTTCACACACCTCCATTCTTTGACTTCACACACCTCCATTCTATGAATTCACACACCTCCATTCTTTGACTTCACACACCTCCATTCTGTGACTTCCCACTCCTCCATTCTGAGAATTCACACACCTCAATTCTGTGACTTCACACTCCTCCATTCTATGATTTCCCACACCTCCATTCTTTGACTTCACACACCTCCATTCTATGGCTTCACATACCTCCTTTCTGAGTTCACACACCTCCATTCATTGACTTCACACACCTCCAATCTGACTTCACACAGCTCCATTCTATGACTCCACACACTTCCATTCTGTGATTTCAAAAACCACAATTCTATGACTTCACACACCTCAGTTGTGACTTCACATACCTCCATTCTAAGAGTTCACACACCTCCAATCTGACTTCACACACCTCCATTCTATGAATTCACACAGCTCCATTCTGACTTAACACATCTCCATTCTACGACTTCGCATACCTCTATTCTGACTTCATACACCTCCATTCTGTGACTTCACACACCTCCATTCTATGACTTCAAACACCTCCATTCTGTGACTTCACACACCTCAACTCTGTCACTTTACACACCTCCATTCTGTGACTTCAAACACCTCCATTGTGTGATTTCACACACCTCCATTCTATGACCTCACACACCTCCATTCTTTGACTTCACACACCTCCATTCTGTGACTTCACACACCTCCATTGTGACTTCACACATCTCCGTTCTGTGACTTCACACACCTCCCTTCTGTGACTTGACACACCTCCATTCTATGACTTCACACACCTCCATTCTATGACTTCACACACCTCCATTCTGTAATTTCACACACTTCCAATCTTTGACTTCACAAACCTCCATTCTTTGACTTCACACACCTCCATTCTATGACCTCTCACACCTCCATTGTGACTTCACACATCTCCGTTCTGTGATTTCACACACCTCCCTTCTGTGACTTGAAACACCTCCATTCTATGACTTCACACACCTCCATTCTTTGACTTCACACACCTCCATTTTGACATCACACACCTCCATTCTATGACTTCACATACCTCCTTTCTGAGTTGACACACCTCCATTCTGTGACTTCACATACCTCCAATCTGACTTCACACACCTCCATTCTATGACTTCACACACCTCCATTCTGTGACTTCAAAAATCACCATTCTATGACTTCACACATCTCCATTGTGACTTCACACACCTCCATTCTATGAGTTCACATAGCTCCATTCTGACTTCACACACCTCCATTCTATGACATCGCACACCTCTATTCTGACTTCACACCCCTCCATTCTGTGATTTCACATACCTCCACTCTTTGACTTCACACACCTCCATTCTATGATTTCACACACCTCCATTCTATGATTTCACACAGCTCCATTCTATGACTTCACACAACCCCTTTCTGAGTTCACACACCTCCATTCATTGACTTCACACACCTCCAATCTGACTTCACACACCTCCATTCTATGACTTCACACACCTCAATTCTATGACCTCACACACCTCCATTCTTTGACTTCACACACCTCCATTCTATGACTTCACACACCTCCATTGTGACTTCACACACCTCCACTCTATGACTTGACACACCTCCATTCTGTAATTTCACACGCTTCCAATGTTTGACGTCACAAACCTCCATTCCATGACTTCATACACCTCCATTCTATGACTTCACACACATCCATTCTTTGACCTCACACACCTCCATTTTGACTTCACACACCTCCATTCTGTGACTTCACACACCTGCATTTGTGACTTCACACACCACAATTGTGACTTAACACACGTCCATTCTTTGACTTCACATACCTCCATTTTGACTTCACACACCTCCATTTTGTGACTTCACACACCTCCATTCTATGACTTCACACACCTCCATTCTATGACTTCACACACCTACATTGTGACTTCAAACACCTACGTTCTATCAGTTCACACACCTGCATTGTGACTTCACACACTTCCATTCTATGACTTCACACACCTCAATTCTGTGACTTCACACTCCTCCATTCTATGATTTCCCACACCTCCATTCTTTGACTTCACACACCTCCATTCTATGACTTCACATACCTCCTTTCTGAGTTCACACACCTCCATTCATTGACTTCACACAGCTCCAATCTGACTTCACACACCTCCATTCTATGACTCCACACACCTCCATTCTGTGATTTCAAAAACCACAATTCTATGACTTCACACACCTCCATTGTGACTTCACATACCTCCATTCTAAGAGGTCACACACCTCCAATCTGACTTCACACACCTACATTCTATGAATTCCCACAGCTCCATTCTGACTTAACACACCTCCATTGTATGATTTCACACCTCCATTCTATGACTTTACACATCTCCATTCTGACTTCACACACCTCCAATCTATGACTTCACACATCTCCCTTCTATGACTTCACACACCTCCATTCTGTAACTTCACACACTTCCAATGTTTGACTTCACAAACCTCCATTCCATGACTTCATACACATCCATTCTATGACTTCACACAACTCCTTTCTTTGACTTCACAAAATTCCATTTTGATTACACACACCTCCACTCTGTGACTTCACACACTTCCATTTGTGACTTCACACATCATAATTATGACTTCACACACCTCCATTCTATGACTTCACACATCTGCATTCTGACTTCACACACCTCCATTCTATGACTTCACACCTCCATTCTCTGACTTTACAAATCTCCATTCTGACTTCACACACCTCCAATCTATGACTTTACACATATCCCTTCTATGACTTCACACACCTCCATTCTGTAACTTCACAAACTTCCAATGTTTGACTTCACAAACCTCCATTCCATGACTTCATACACATCCATTCTATGACTTCACACAACTCCTTTCTTTGACTTCACAAAATTCCATTTTGATTTCACACACCTCCACGCTGTGACTTCACACACCTCCATTTGTGACTTCACACATCACAATTTTGACTTCACACACCTGCATTCTGTGACTTCACACACATCCATTCTGAGTTAACACACCACCATTTGTGACTTCACACACCTCCATTCTGACTTCACACACCTCCATTCCATGACTTCACACATTTCCATTCTATGACTTCACACACCTCCATTCTGTGACTTCACACACCCCCATTCTATGACTTCACACACCTCCATTCTGTGACTTCACACACCCCCATTCTATGACTTCACACACCTCCATTCTATGACTTCACACACCTCTATTCTATGCCTTTACACACCTCCATTCTGTGACTTCACACACCTCCATTCTATGACATCACACACCTCCATTCTGTGCCTTCATACAGCTCCATTCTATGAGTAAACACACCTCCATTCTGACTTCACACACTTCCATTCTATGACTTCACACAGCTCCATTCTGACTTCACACACCTCCATTCTATGACTTCGCACACCTCTATTCTGACTTCACACAACTGCATTCTGTGACTTCATACACCTCCATTCTATGACTTCACACACCTCCATTCTGTGACTTCACACACCTCCACTCTGTGACTTTACACACCTCCATTCTGTGACTTCACACACCTCCATTCTGTGATTTCACACACAATCCATTCTATGACTTCACAAACCTCCATTCTTTGATTTCACACACCTCCATTCTATGACTTCACACACCTGCATTGTGACTTCATACATCTCCATTCTGTGAATTCACACACCTCCTTTCTGTGACTTCACACACCTCCATACTCTGACTTCCACACTCCTTCAATCTATGACTTCACAACCTCCATTCTATGACTTCACACACTTCCAATCTATGACTTCACAAACCTCCATTCTATGAATTCACAAACCAGCAATCTGACTTCACACACCTCCATTATCTGACTTCACACACCTCCATTCTATGACTTCACACACCTCCATTCTGTAACTTCACACGCTTCCAATGTTTGACTTCACAAACCTCCATTCCATGACTTCATACACCTCCATTCTATGACTTCAAAAACGTCCATTCTTTGACCTCACACACCTCCATTTTGACTTCACACACTTCCATTCTGTGACTTCACACACCTCCATTCTGTGACTTCACACTTCTACATTGTTTGACTTCACACACCTCCATTTTGACTTCACACACCTCCATTCTATGACTTCACACACCTCCATTCTATGAATTCACACACCTCCATTGTGACTTCACACAACTCTATTCTGTGACTTCACACACATGCCTTCTGTGACTTCACACACCTGTATTTGTGACTTCACACACCACAATTTTGACTTCACACACGTCCATTCTTTGACTTCACACACCTCCATTTTGACTTCACACACTTCCATTCTGTGACTTCACACACCTCCATTCTGTGACTTCACACACCTACATTGTTTGACTTCACACACCTCCATTTTGACTTCACACACCTCCATTCTATGACTTCACACACCTTCATTCTTACTTCAAAAACATCCATTCTATGACTTCACAAACCTCCCTTCTGTGAACTCACACACCTCCATTCTGGGTTCACACACCTCCATTTTGTGACTTCACACACCTCCATTCTATGACTTCACACACCTCCATCTGTGACTTCACACACCTCCATTCTATGACTTCACACTCCTCCATTCTATGAGTTCACACACCTCCATCTGTGACTTCACACACCTCCATTCTATGACTTCACACTCCTCCATTCTATGATTTCGCATACCTCCATTCTATGACTTCACACACCTCCATTCTATGACTTCACACACCTCCTTTCTGAGTTGACACACTTCAATTCTGTGATTTCACACACCTCCAGTCTGACCTCACACACCTCCATTCAATGACTTCACACAGCTCCATTCTATGACTTCACACACCTCCATTCTTTGACTTCACACACCTCCATTCTATGAATTCACACACCTCCATTCTTTGACTTCACACACCTCCATTCTGTGACTTCCCACTCCTCCATTCTGAGAATTCACACACCTCAATTCTGTGACTTCACACTCCTCCATTCTATGATTTCCCACACCTCCATTCTTTGACTTCACACACCTCCATTCTATGGCTTCACATACCTCCTTTCTGAGTTCACACACCTCCATTCATTGACTTCACACACCTCCAATCTGACTTCACACAGCTCCATTCTATGACTCCACACACTTCCATTCTGTGATTTCAAAAACCACAATTCTATGACTTCACACACCTCAGTTGTGACTTCACATACCTCCATTCTAAGAGTTCACACACCTCCAATCTGACCTCACACACCTCCATTCTATGAATTCACACAGCTCCATTCTGACTTAACACATCTCCATTCTACGACTTCGCATACCTCTATTCTGACTTCATACACCTCCATTCTGTGACTTCACACACCTCCATTCTATGACTTCAAACACCTCCATTCTGTGACTTCACACACCTCAACTCTGTCACTTTACACACCTCCATTCTGTGACTTCAAACACCTCCATTGTGTGATTTCACACACCTCCATTCTATGACCTCACACACCTCCATTCTTTGACTTCACACACCTCCATTCTGTGACTTCACACACCTCCATTGTGACTTCACACATCTCCGTTCTGTGACTTCACACACCTCCCTTCTGTGACTTGACACACCTCCATTCTATGACTTCACACACCTCCATTCTATGACTTCACACACCTCCATTCTGTAATTTCACACACTTCCAATCTTTGACTTCACAAACCTCCATTCTTTGACTTCACACACCTCCATTCTATGACCTCTCACACCTCCATTGTGACTTCACACATCTCCGTTCTGTGATTTCACACACCTCCCTTCTGTGACTTGAAACACCTCCATTCTATGACTTCACACACCTCCATTCTTTGACTTCACACACCTCCATTTTGACATCACACACCTCCATTCTATGACTTCACATACCTCCTTTCTGAGTTGACACACCTCCATTCTGTGACTTCACATACCTCCAATCTGACTTCACACACCTCCATTCTATGACTTCACACACCTCCATTCTGTGACTTCAAAAATCACCATTCTATGACTTCACACATCTCCATTGTGACTTCACACACCTCCATTCTATGAGTTCACATAGCTCCATTCTGACTTCACACACCTCCATTCTATGACATCGCACACCTCTATTCTGACTTCACACCCCTCCATTCTGTGATTTCACATACCTCCACTCTTTGACTTCACACACCTCCATTCTATGATTTCACACACCTCCATTCTATGATTTCACACAGCTCCATTCTATGACTTCACACAACCCCTTTCTGAGTTCACACACCTCCATTCATTGACTTCACACACCTCCAATCTGACTTCACACACCTCCATTCTATGACTTCACACACCTCAATTCTATGACCTCACACACCTCCATTCTTTGACTTCACACACCTCCATTCTATGACTTCACACACCTCCATTGTGACTTCACACACCTCCACTCTATGACTTGACACACCTCCATTCTGTAATTTCACACGCTTCCAATGTTTGACGTCACAAACCTCCATTCCATGACTTCATACACCTCCATTCTATGACTTCACACACATCCATTCTTTGACCTCACACACCTCCATTTTGACTTCACACACCTCCATTCTGTGACTTCACACACCTGCATTTGTGACTTCACACACCACAATTGTGACTTAACACACGTCCATTCTTTGACTTCACATACCTCCATTTTGACTTCACACACCTCCATTTTGTGACTTCACACACCTCCATTCTATGACTTCACACACCTCCATTCTATGACTTCACACACCTACATTGTGACTTCAAACACCTACGTTCTATCAGTTCACACACCTGCATTGTGACTTCACACACTTCCATTCTATGACTTCACACACCTCAATTCTGTGACTTCACACTCCTCCATTCTATGATTTCCCACACCTCCATTCTTTGACTTCACACACCTCCATTCTATGACTTCACATACCTCCTTTCTGAGTTCACACACCTCCATTCATTGACTTCACACAGCTCCAATCTGACTTCACACACCTCCATTCTATGACTCCACACACCTCCATTCTGTGATTTCAAAAACCACAATTCTATGACTTCACACACCTCCATTGTGACTTCACATACCTCCATTCTAAGAGGTCACACACCTCCAATCTGACTTCACACACCTACATTCTATGAATTCCCACAGCTCCATTCTGACTTAACACACCTCCATTGTATGACTTCGCATATCTCTATTCTGACTTCATACACCTCCATTCTGTGACTTCACACACCTCCATTCTATGACTTCAAACAGCTCCATTCTGTGATTTCACACACCTCATCTCTGTCACTTTACACACCTCCATTCTGTGACTTCTCATACCTCCATTCTGTGATTTCACACACCTCCATTCCATGACTTCACACACCTCCATTTTTTGACTTCACACACCTCCATTCTATGACTTCACACACCTCCATTGTGACTTCACACATCGCCGTTCTGAGACTTCACACACCTCCCTTCTGTGACTTGACACACCTCCATTTTATGACTTCACACACCTCCATTCTATGACTTCACACACCTCCATTCTGTAATTTCACACGTTTCCAATGTTTGACGTCACAAACCTCCATTCCATGACTTCATACACGTCCATTCTATGACTTCACACACATCCATTCTTTGACCTCACACACCTCCATTTTGACTTCACACACCTCCATTCTGTGACTTCACACACCTGCATTTGTGACATCACACACCACAATTGTGACTTCACACACGTCCATTCTTTGACTACACACACCTCCATTTTGACTTCACACTCCTCCATTTTGTGACTTCACACACCTCCATTCTATGACTCCACACACCTCCATTCTGTGATTTCAAAAACCACGATTCTATGACTTCACACACCTCCATTGTGACTTCACATACCTCCATTCTAAGAGTTCACACAACTCCAATCTGCTTTCACACACCTCCATTCTATGAATTCCCACAGCTCTATTCTGACTTAACACATCTCCATTCTACGACTTCGCATACCTCTATTCTGACTTCATACACCTCTATTCTGTGACTTCACACACCTCCATTCTATGACTTCACACACCTACATTGTGACTTCAAACACCTACGTTCTATCAGTTCACACCTGCATTGTGACTTCACACACTTCCATTCTATGACTTCACACACCTCAACTCTGTCACTTTACACACCTCCATTCTGTGACTTCTCACACCTCCATTCTGTGATTTCACACACCTTCATTCTATGACTTCACACACCTCCATTCTTTGACTTCACACACCTCCATTCTGTGACTTCACACACCTCCATTCTGTGATTTCACACACCTTCATTCTATGACTTCACACACCTCCATTCTTTGACTTCACACACCTCCATTCTGTGACTTCACACACCTCCATTGTGACTTCACACATCTCCGTTCTGTGACTTCACACACCTCCCTTCTGTGACTTGACACACCTCCATTTTATGACTTCACACACCTCCATTCTATGACTTCACACACCTCCATTCTATGACTTCACACACTTCTATTCTGTGACTAGACACACCTCCATTGTATGACTTCACACACCTCCATTCTATGACTTCACACATCTGCATTCTGACTTCACACACCTCCATTCTATGACTTCACACCTCCATTCTCTGACTTCACACATCTCCATTCTGACTTCACACACCTCCATTCTATGACTTCACACATCTCCCTTCTATGACTTCACACACCTCCATTCTGTAACTTCACACACTTCCAATGTTTGACTTCACAAACCTCCATTCCATGACTTCATACACATCCATTCTATGACTTCACACAACTCCTTTCTTTGACTTCACAAAATTCCATTTTGATTTCACATACCTCCACTCTGTGACTTCACACTCCTCCATTTGTGACTTCACACATCATAATTTTGACTTCACACACCTCCATTCTGTGACTTCACACACCTCCATTCTGAGTTAACACACCTCCATTTGTGACTTCACACACCTCCATTCTGACTTCACACACCTCCATTCTATGACTTCACACACTTCCATTCTATGACTTCACACACCCCATTCTGTGACTTTACACTCCTACGCTCTGAGTTCACACACCTCCATTCTGTGTCTTCACACACCTCCATTCTGTGACTTCACACACCTCGTTATATGACTTCACACACCTCCATTCTGTGACCTCACACACCTCAAATCTGAGTTCACACCCCTCCATAGTGTGACTTCACACACCTCCAATCTGTGACTTCACACACCCCCATTCTATGACTTCACACACCTCCATTCTATGACTTCACACACCTCCATTCTATGCCTTTACACACCTCCATTCTGTGACTTCACACACCTCCATTCTATGACATCACACACCTCCATTCTGTGACTTCATACACCTCCATTCTATGAGTTCACACACCTCCATTCTGACTTCACACACTTCCATTCTATGACTTCTCACAGCTCCATTCTGACTTCACACACCTCCATAATATGACTTCGCACACCTCTATTCTGACTTCACACAACTGCATTCTGTGATTTCACACACCTCCATTCTATGACTTCACACACGTCCATTCTGTGACTTCACACACCTCCACTCTGTGACTTTACACACCTCCATTCTGTGACTTCACACACCTCCATTCTGTGATTTCACACACAATCCATTCTATGACTTCACAAACCTCCATTCTTTGATTTCACACACCTCCATTCTATGACTTCACACACCTCCATTGTATGACTTCACACACCTACATTGTGACTTCAAACACCTACGTTTTATCAGTTCACACACCTGCATTGTGACTTCACACACTTCCATTCTATGACTTCACACACCTCCATTCTGAATTCACACACCTCCATTCTGACTTCACACACCTCAATTCTGTGACTTCACACACCTCCATTCTATGATTTCACACATCCATTCTTTGACTTCACACACCTCCATTCTATGGCTTCACATACCTCCTTTCTGAGTTCACTCACCTCCATTCATTGACTTCACACACCTCCAATTTGACTTCACACACCTCCATTCTATGACTCCACACACCTCCATTCTGTGATTTCAAAAACCACGATTCTATGACTTCACACACCTCCATTGTGACTTCACATACCTCCATTCTAAGAGTTCACACACCTCCAATCTGACTTCACACACCTCCATTCTATGAATTCCCACAGCTCCATGCTGACTTAACAAATCTCCATTCTATGACTTCGCATACCTCTATTCTGACTTCATACACCTCCATTCTGTGACTTCACACACCTCCATTCTATGACTTCAAACACCTCCATTCTGTGACTTCACACACCTCAACTCTGTCACTTTACACACCTCCATTCTGTGACTTCTCACACCTCCATTCTGTGACTTCTCACACCTCAATTGTGACTTCACACATCTCCGTTCTGTGACTTCACACACCTCCCTTCTGTGACTTGACACACCTCCATTTTATGACTTCACACACCTCCATTCTATGACTTCACACACCTCCATTCTATGACTTCACACACTTCTATTCTGTGACTAGACACACCTCCATTGTATGACTTCACACACCTCCATTCTATGACTTCACACATCTGCATTCTGACTTCACACACCTCCATTCTATGACTTCACACCTCCATTCTCTGACTTTACACATCTCCATTCTGACTTCACACACCTCCAATCTATGACTTCACACATCTCCCTTCTATGACTTCACACACCTCCATTCTGTAACTTCACACACTTCCAATGTTTGACTTCACAAACCTCCATTCCATGACTTCATACACATCCATTCTATGACTTCACACAACTCCTTTCTTTGACTTCACAAAATTCCATTTTGATTTCACACACCTCCACTCTGTGACTTCACACACCTCCATTTGTGACTTCACACATCATAATTTTGACTTCACACATCTCCATTCTGTGACTTCACACACCTCCATTCTGAGTTAACACACCTCCATTTGTGACTTCACACACCTCCATTCTGACTTCACACACCTCCATTCTATGACTTCACACACTTCCATTCTATGACTTCACACACCCCATTCTGTGACTTTACACTCCTCCACTCTGAGTTCACACACCTCCATTCTGTGTCTTCACACACCTCCATTCTGTGACTTCACACACCTCGTTATATGACTTCACACACCTCCATTCTGTGACCTCACACACCTGAAATCTGAGTTCACACCCCTTCATAGTGTGACTTCACACACCTCCATTCTGTGACTTCACACACCCCCATTCTATGACTTCACACACCTCCATTCTATGACTTCACACACCTCCATTCTATGCCTTTACACACCTCCATTCTGTGACTTCACACACCTCCATTCTATGACATCACACACCTCCATTCTGTGACTTCATACACCTCCATTCTATGAATAAACACACCTCCATTCTGACTTCACACACTTCCATTCTATGACTTCACACAGCTCCATTCTGACTTCACACACCTCCATTCTATGGCTTCGCACACCTCTAATCTGACTTCACACAACTGCATTCTGTGACTTCACACACCTCCATTCTATGACTTCACACACGTCCATTCTGTGACTTCACACACCTCCACTCTGTGACTTTACACACCTCCATTCTGTGACTTCACACACCTCCATTCTGTGATTTCACACACAATCCATTCTATGACTTCACAAACCTCCATTCTTTGATTTCACACACCTCCATTCTATGACTTCACACACCTGCATTGTGACTTCATACAACTCCATTCTGTGAATTCACACACCTCCTTTCTGTGACTTCACACACCTCCATACTATGACTTCCACACACCTTCAATCTATGACTTCACAACCTCCATTCTATGACTTCACACACTTCCAATCTATGACTTCACAAACCTCCATTCTATGACTTCACAAACCAGCAATCTGACTTCACACATCTCCATTATCTGACTCCACACACCTCCATTCTGTGATTTCAAAAACCACAATTCTATGACTTCACACACCTCCAATCTGACTTCACACACCTCCATTCTATGAATTCCCACAGCTCCATTCTGACTTAACACACCTCCATTCTAGACTTCACATACATCTATTCTGACTTCATACACCTCCATTCTGTGACTTCACACACCTCCATTCTATGACTTCAAACACCTCCATTCTGTGACTTCACACACCTCAACTCTGTCACTTTACACACCTCCATTCTGTGACTTCTCACACCTCCATTCTGTGATTTCACACATCTCCGTTCTGTGACTTCACACACCTCCCTTCTGTGACTTGACACACCTCCATTTTATGACTTCACACACCTCCATTCTATGACTTCACACACCTCCATTCTATGACTTCACACACTTCTATTCTGTGACTAGACACACCTCCATTGTATGACTTCACACACCTCCATTCTATGACTTCACATATCTGCATTCTGACTTCACACACCTCCATTCTATGACTTCACACCTCCATTCTCTGACTTTACACATCTCCATTCTGACTTCACACACCTCCAATCTATGACTTCACACATCTCCCTTCTATGACTTCACACACCTCCATTCTGTAACTTCACACACTTCCAATGTTTGACTTCACAAACCTCCATTCCATGACTTCATACACATCCATTCTATGACTTCACACAACTGCTTTCTTTGACTTCACAAAATTCCATTTTGATTTCACACACCTCCACTCTGTGACTTCACACACCTCCATTTGTGACTTCACACATCATAATTTTGACTTCACACACCTCCATTCTGTGACTTCACTCACCTCCATTCTGAGTTAACACACCTCCATTTGTGACTTCACACACCTCCATTCTGACTTCACACACCCCCATTCTATGACATCACACACCTCCATTCTGTGACTTCACACACCTCCATTCTATGACATCACACACCTCCATTCTGTGACCTCATACACCTCCATTCTATGAGTAAACACACCTCCATTCTGACTTCACACACTTCCATTCTATGACTTCACACAGCTCCATTCTGACTTCACACACCTCCATTCTATGGCTCGCACACCTCTATTCTGACTTCACACAACTGCATTCTGTGACTTCACACACCTCCATTCTATGACTTCACACCCGTCCATTCTGTGACTTCACACACCTCCACTCTGTGACTTTACACACTTCCATTGTGTGACTTCACACACCTCCATTCTGTGATTTCACACACAATCCATTCTATGACATCACAAACATCCATTCTTTGATTTCACACACCTCCATTCTAATACTTCACACACCTGCATTGTGACTTCATACAACTCCATTCTGTGAATTCACACACCTCTTTTCTGTGACTTCACACACCTCCATACTATGACTTCCACACACCTTCAATCTATGACTTCACAACCTCCATTCTATGACTTCACACACTTCCAATCTATGACTTCACAAACCTCCATTCTATGACTTCACAAACCAGCAATCTGACTTCACGCACCTCCATTATCTGACTTCACACACCTCCATTCTATGACTTCACACACCTCCATTCTGTAACTTCACACGCTTCCAATGTTTGACTTCACAAACCTCCATTCCATGACTTCATACACCTCCATTCTATGACTTCAAACACATCCATTCTTTGACCTCACACACCTCCATTTTGACTTCACACACTTCCATTCTGTGACTTCATACACCTCCATTCTGTGACTTCACACACCTCCATTCTGTGACTTCACACACCTGCATTTGTGACTTCACACACCACAATTGTGACTTCATAGACGTCCATTCTTTGACTTCACACACCTCCATTTTGACTTCACACACCTCCATTTTGTGACTTCACACACCTCCATTCTATGACTTCACACACCTCCATTGTATGACTTCACACACCTACATTGTGACTTCAAACACCTATGTTTTATCAGTTCACACACCTGCATTGTGACTTCACACACTTCCATTCTATGACTTCACACACCTCCATTCTGAATTCACACACCTCCATTCTGACTTCACACACCTCAATTCTGTGACTTCACACACCTCCATTCTATGATTTCACACATCCATTCTTTGACTTCACACACCTCCATTCTATGGCTTCACATACCTCCTTTCTGAGTTCACTCACCTCCATTCATTGACTTCACACACCTCCAATTTGACTTCACACACCTCCATTCTGTGACTTCACACACCTCCATTCTATGACTTCAAACACCTCCATTCTGTGACTTCACACACCTCAACTCTGTCACTTTACACACCTCCATTCTGTGACTTCTCACACCTCCATTCTGTGACTTCTCACACCTCCCTTCTGTGACTTGACACACCTCCATTTTATGACTTCACACACCTCCATTCTATGACTTCACACACCTCCATTCTATGACTTCACACACTTCTATTCTGTGACTACACACACCTCCATTGTATGACTTCACACACCTCCATTCTATGACTTCGCCCATCTGCATTCTGACTTCACACACCTCCATTCTATGACTTCACACCTCCATTCTCTGACTTTACACATCTCCATTCTGACTTCACACACCTCCAATCTATGACTTCACACATCTCCCTTCTATGACTTCACACACCTCCATTCTGTAACTTCACACACTTCCAATGTTTGACTTCACAAACCTCCATTCCATGACTTCATACACATCCATTCTATGACTTCACACAACTCCTTTCTTTGACTTCACAAAATTCCATTTTGATTTCACACACCTCCACTCTGTGACTTCACACACCTCCATTTGTGACTTCACACATCATAATTTTGACTTCACACACCTCCATTCTGTGACTTCACACACCTCCATTCTGAGTTAACACACCTCCATTTGTGACTTCACACACCTCCATTCTGACTTCACACACCTCCATTCTATGACTTCACACACTTCCATTCTATGACTTCACACACCCCATTCTGTGACTTTACACTCCTCCACTCTGAGTTCACACACCTCCATTCTGTGTCTTCACACACCTCCATTCTGTGACTTCACACACCTCGTTATATGACTTCACGCACCTCCATTCTGTGACCTCACACACCTCAAATCTGACTTCACACCCCTCCATAGTGTGACTTCACACACCTCCATTCTGTGACTTCACACACCCCCATTCTATTTCTTCACACACCTCCATTCTATGACTTCACACACCTCCATTCTATGCCTTTACCCACCTCCAATCTGTGACTTCACACACCTCCATTCTATGACATCACACACCTCCATTCTGTGACTTCATACACCTCCATTCTATGGGTAAACACACCTCCATTCTGACTTCACACACTTCCATTCTATGACTTCACACAACTCCATTCTGACTTCACACACCTCCATTCTATGGCTTCACAGACCTCCATTCTATGACTTCACACACCTCCATTCTGTAATTTCACACGTTTCCAATGTTTGACGTCACAAACCTCCATTCCATGACTTCATACACCTCCATTCTATGACTTCACACACATCCATTCTTTGACCTCACACACCTCCATTTTGACTTCACACACCTCCATTCTGTGACTTCACACACCTGCATTTGTGACTTCACACACCACAATTGTGACTTCACACACGTCCATTCTTTGATTTCACACACCTCCATTTTGACTTCACACACCTTCATTTTGTGACTTCACACACCTCCATTCTATGACTTCACACACCTCCATTCTATGACTCCACACAGCTCCATTCTGTGATTTCAAAAACCACAATTCTATGACTTCACACACCTCCATTGTGACTTCACATACCTCCATTCTAAGAGTTCACACACCTCCAATCTGCCTTCACACACCTCCATTCTATGAATTACCACAGCTCCATTCTGACTTAACACATCTCCATTCTACGACTTCGCATACCTCTATTCTGACTTCATACACCTCCATTCTGTGACTTCACACACCTCCATTCTATGACTTCAAACACCTTCATTCTGTGACTTCACACACCTCCATTCTTTGACTTCACACACCTCCATTCTGTGACTTCACACACCTCCATTCTGTGATTTCACACACAATCCATTCTATGACTTCACAAACCTCCATTCTTTGATTTCACACACCTCCATTCTATGACTTCACACACCTGCATTGTGACTTCATACAACTCCATTCTGTGAATTCACACACCTCCTTTCTGTGACTTCACACACCTCCATACTATGACTTCCACACACCTTCAATCTATGACTTCACAACCTCCATTCTATGACTTCACACACTTCCAATCTATGACTTCACAAACCTCCATTCTATGACTTCACAAACCAGCAATCTGACTTCACACATCTCCATTATCTGACTCCACACACCTCCATTCTGTGATTTCAAAAACCACAATTCTATGACTTCACACACCTCCAATCTGACTTCACACACCTCCATTCTATGAATTCCCACAGCTCCATTCTGACTTAACACACCTCCATTCTAGACTTCACATACATCTATTCTGACTTCATACACCTCCATTCTGTGACTTCACACACCTCCATTCTATGACTTCAAACACCTCCATTCTGTGACTTCACACACCTCAACTCTGTCACTTTACACACCTCCATTCTGTGACTTCTCACACCTCCATTCTGTGATTTCACACATCTCCGTTCTGTGACTTCACACACCTCCCTTCTGTGACTTGACACACCTCCATTTTATGACTTCACACACCTCCATTCTATGACTTCACACACCTCCATTCTATGACTTCACACACTTCTATTCTGTGACTAGACACACCTCCATTGTATGACTTCACACACCTCCATTCTATGACTTCACATATCTGCATTCTGACTTCACACACCTCCATTCTATGACTTCACACCTCCATTCTCTGACTTTACACATCTCCATTCTGACTTCACACACCTCCAATCTATGACTTCACACATCTCCCTTCTATGACTTCACACACCTCCATTCTGTAACTTCACACACTTCCAATGTTTGACTTCACAAACCTCCATTCCATGACTTCATACACATCCATTCTATGACTTCACACAACTGCTTTCTTTGACTTCACAAAATTCCATTTTGATTTCACACACCTCCACTCTGTGACTTCACACACCTCCATTTGTGACTTCACACATCATAATTTTGACTTCACACACCTCCATTCTGTGACTTCACTCACCTCCATTCTGAGTTAACACACCTCCATTTGTGACTTCACACACCTCCATTCTGACTTCACACACCCCCATTCTATGACATCACACACCTCCATTCTGTGACTTCACACACCTCCATTCTATGACATCACACACCTCCATTCTGTGACTTCATACACCTCCATTCTATGAGTAAACACACCTCCATTCTGACTTCACACACTTCCATTCTATGACTTCACACAGCTCCATTCTGACTTCACACACCTCCATTCTATGGCTCGCACACCTCTATTCTGACTTCACACAACTGCATTCTGTGACTTCACACACCTCCATTCTATGACTTCACACACGTCCATTCTGTGACTTCACACACCTCCACTCTGTGACTTTACACACTTCCATTGTGTGACTTCACACACCTCCATTCTGTGATTTCACACACAATCCATTCTATGACATCACAAACATCCATTCTTTGATTTCACACACCTCCATTCTAATACTTCACACACCTGCATTGTGACTTCATACAACTCCATTCTGTGAATTCACACACCTCTTTTCTGTGACTTCACACACCTCCATACTATGACTTCCACACACCTTCAATCTATGACTTCACAACCTCCATTCTATGACTTCACACACTTCCAATCTATGACTTCACAAACCTCCATTCTATGACTTCACAAACCAGCAATCTGACTTCACGCACCTCCATTATCTGACTTCACACACCTCCATTCTATGACTTCACACACCTCCATTCTGTAACTTCACACGCTTCCAATGTTTGACTTCACAAACCTCCATTCCATGACTTCATACACCTCCATTCTATGACTTCAAACACATCCATTCTTTGACCTCACACACCTCCATTTTGACTTCACACACTTCCATTCTGTGACTTCATACACCTCCATTCTGTGACTTCACACACCTCCATTCTGTGACTTCACACACCTGCATTTGTGACTTCACACACCACAATTGTGACTTCTTAGACGTCCATTCTTTGACTTCACACACCTCCATTTTGACTTCACACACCTCCATTTTGTGACTTCACACACCTCCATTCTATGACTTCACACACCTCCATTGTATGACTTCACACACCTACATTGTGACTTCAAACACCTATGTTTTATCAGTTCACACACCTGCATTGTGACTTCACACACTTCCATTCTATGACTTCACACACCTCCATTCTGAATTCACACACCTCCATTCTGACTTCACACACCTCAATTCTGTGACTTCACACACCTCCATTCTATGATTTCACACATCCATTCTTTGACTTCACACACCTCCATTCTATGGCTTCACATACCTCCTTTCTGAGTTCACTCACCTCCATTCATTGACTTCACACACCTCCAATTTGACTTCACACACCTCCATTCTGTGACTTCACACACCTCCATTCTATGACTTCAAACACCTCCATTCTGTGACTTCACACACCTCAACTCTGTCACTTTACACACCTCCATTCTGTGACTTCTCACACCTCCATTCTGTGACTTCTCACACCTCCCTTCTGTGACTTGACACACCTCCATTTTATGACTTCACACACCTCCATTCTATGACTTCACACACCTCCATTCTATGACTTCACACACTTCTATTCTGTGACTACACACACCTCCATTGTATGACTTCACACACCTCCATTCTATGACTTCGCCCATCTGCATTCTGACTTCACACACCTCCATTCTATGACTTCACACCTCCATTCTCTGACTTTACACATCTCCATTCTGACTTCACACACCTCCAATCTATGACTTCACACATCTCCCTTCTATGACTTCACACACCTCCATTCTGTAACTTCACACACTTCCAATGTTTGACTTCACAAACCTCCATTCCATGACTTCATACACATCCATTCTATGACTTCACACAACTCCTTTCTTTGACTTCACAAAATTCCATTTTGATTTCACACACCTCCACTCTGTGACTTCACACACCTCCATTTGTGACTTCACACATCATAATTTTGACTTCACACACCTCCATTCTGTGACTTCACACACCTCCATTCTGAGTTAACACACCTCCATTTGTGACTTCACACACCTCCATTCTGACTTCACACACCTCCATTCTATGACTTCACACACTTCCATTCTATGACTTCACACACCCCATTCTGTGACTTTACACTCCTCCACTCTGAGTTCACACACCTCCATTCTGTGTCTTCACACACCTCCATTCTGTGACTTCACACACCTCGTTATATGACTTCACGCACCTCCATTCTGTGACCTCACACACCTCAAATCTGACTTCACACCCCTCCATAGTGTGACTTCACACACCTCCATTCTGTGACTTCACACACCCCCATTCTATTTCTTCACACACCTCCATTCTATGACTTCACACACCTCCATTCTATGCCTTTACCCACCTCCAATCTGTGACTTCACACACCTCCATTCTATGACATCACACACCTCCATTCTGTGACTTCATACACCTCCATTCTATGGGTAAACACACCTCCATTCTGACTTCACACACTTCCATTCTATGACTTCACACAGCTCCATTCTGACTTCACACACCTCCATTCTATGGCTTCACAGACCTCCATTCTATGACTTCACACACCTCCATTCTGTAATTTCACACGTTTCCAATGTTTGACGTCACAAACCTCCATTCCATGACTTCATACACCTCCATTCTATGACTTCACACACATCCATTCTTTGACCTCACACACCTCCATTTTGACTTCACACACCTCCATTCTGTGACTTCACACACCTGCATTTGTGACTTCACACACCACAATTGTGACTTCACACACGTCCATTCTTTGATTTCACACACCTCCATTTTGACTTCACACACCTTCATTTTGTGACTTCACACACCTCCATTCTATGACTTCACACACCTCCATTCTATGACTCCACACAGCTCCATTCTGTGATTTCAAAAACCACAATTCTATGACTTCACACACCTCCATTGTGACTTCACATACCTCCATTCTAAGAGTTCACACACCTCCAATCTGCCTTCACACACCTCCATTCTATGAATTACCACAGCTCCATTCTGACTTAACACATCTCCATTCTACGACTTCGCATACCTCTATTCTGACTTCATACACCTCCATTCTGTGACTTCACACACCTCCATTCTATGACTTCAAACACCTTCATTCTGTGACTTCACACACCTCAACTCTGTCACTTTACACACCTCCATTCTGTGACTTCTCACACCTCCATTCTGTGATTTCACACACCTTCATTCTATGACTTCACACACCTCCATTCTTTGACTTCACACACCTCCATTCTGTGACTTCACACACCTCCATTGTGACTTCACACATCTCCGTTCTGTGACTTCACACACCTCCCTTCTGTGACTTGACACACCTCCATTCTATGACTTCACACACCTCCATTCTATGACTTCACACACCTCCATTCTGTAATTTCACACACTTCCAATGTTTGACTTCACAAACCTCCATTCTTTGACTTCACACACCTCCATTTTGACATCACACAACTCCATTTTGTGACTTCACACACCTCCATTTGTGACTTCACACACCACAATTTTGACTTCACACACCTCCATTCTTTGACTTCACACTCCTCCATTCTTTGACTTCACACACCTCCATTTTGACTTCACACACTTCCATTCTCTGAATTCACACACGTCCATTCTGTGACTTCACACACCTCCATTGTTTGACTACAAACAACTCCATTCTTTGACTTCACACACCTCCATTCCATGACATCACACACCTCCATTCTATGAGCTCACATATCTCCATTCTATGAGTTCACACACCTCAATTTTGACTTCACAAACCTCCATTCAATGACTTCACACACCTTCATTCTTACTTCAGAAACATCCATTCTGTGACTTCACACACCTCCATTCTGTGACTTCAAAAACCACCATTCTTTGACTTCACACCCCTCCATTTTGACTTCACAAACATCCATTCAATGAGTTCACACACCTGCATTCTGACTTCACACACCTCCATTGTATGACTTCGCACACCTCTATTCTGACTTCACACACCTCCAACCTGTGACATCACACACCTCCATTCTCTGATTTCACACACCTCCATTCTGTGACTTCACTCCTCCACTCTGTGACTTTACACACCTCCATTCTATGACTTCACACACCTCCATTCTATGACTTCACACACTTCTATTCTGTGACTAGACACACCTCCATTGTATGACTTCACACACCTCCATTCTATGACTTCACACCTCCATTCTCTGACTTTACACATCTCCATTCTGACTTCACACACCTCCAATCTATGACTTCACACATCTCCCTTCTATGACTTCACACACCTCCATTCTGTAACTTCACACACTTCCAATGTTTGACTTCACAAACCTCCATTCCATGACTTCATACACATCCATTCTATGACTTCACACAACTCCTTTCTTTGACTTCACAAAATTCCATTTTGATTTCACACACCTCCACTCTGTGACTTCACCCACCTCCCTTTGTGACTTCACACATCACAATTTTGACTTCACACACCTCCTTTCTGTGACTTCACACACCTCCATTCTGAGTTAACACACCTCCATTTGTGACTTCACACACCTCCATTCTGACTTCACACACCTCCATTCTATGACTTCACACACTTCCATTCTATGACTTCACACACCTCCATTCTGTGACTTCACACTCCTCCACTCTGAGTTCACACACCTCCATTCTGTGTCTTCACACACCTCCATTCTGTGCCTTCACACACCTCGTTATATGACTTCATACACCTCCATTCTGTGACCTCACACACCTCAAATCTGAGTTCACACCCCTCCATAGTGTGACTTCACACACCTCCATTCTGTGACTTCACACACCCCCATTCTATGACTTCACACACCTCCATTCTATGACTTCACACACCTCCATTCTATTCCTTTACACACCTCCATTCTGTGACTTCATACACCTCCATTCTATGAGTAAACACACCTCCATTCTGACTTCACACACTTCCATTCTATGACTCACACAGCTCCATTCTGACTTCACACACCTCCATTCTATGACTTCGCACACCTCTATTCTGACTTCACACAACTGCATTCTGTGACTTCACACACCTCCATTCTATGACTTCACACACGTCCTTTCTGTGACTTCACACACCTCCACTCTGTGACTTTACACACCTCCATTCTGTGACTTCACACACCTCCAGCTGTGATTACACACACAATCCATTCTATGACTTCACAAACCTCCATTCTTTGATTTCACACACCTCCATTCTATGACTTCACACACCTGTATTGTGACTTCATACAACTCCATTCTGTGAATTCACACACCTCCTTTCTGTGACTTCACACACCTCCATACTATGACTTCCACACACCTTCAATCTATGACTTCACAACCTCCATTCTATGACTTCACACACTTCCAATCTATGACTTCACAAACCTCCATTCTATGACTTCACAAACCAGCAATCTGACTTCACACACCTCCATTATCTGACTTCACACACCTCCATTCTATGACTTCACACACCTCCATTCTGTAACTTCACACGCTTCTAATGTTTGACTTCACAAACCTCCATTCCATGTCTTCATACACCTCCATTCTATGACTTCAAACACATCCATTCTTTGACCTCCCACACTTCCATTTTGACTTCACACACTTCCATTCTGTGACTTCACACACCTCCATTCTCTGACTTCACACACCTACATTGTTTGACTTCACACACCTCCATTTTGACTTCACACACCTCCATTCTATGACTTCACACATCTCCATTCTATGAATTCACACACCTCCATTGTGACCTCACACAACTCTATTCTGTGACTTCACACACATGCCTTCTGTGACTTCACACACCTGTATTTGTGACTTCACACACCACAATTTTGACTTCACACACGTCCATTCTTTGACTTCACACACCTCCATTTTGACTTCACACACTTCCATTCTGTGACTTCACACAACTCCATTCTGTGACTTCACACACCTACATTGTTTGATTTCACACACCTCCATTTTGACTTCACACACCTCCATTCTATGACTTCACACACCTTCATTCTTACTTCAGAAACATCCATTCTATGACTTCACAAACCTCCATTCTGTGAATTCACACACCTCCATTCTGGGTTCACACACCTCCATTCTGTGACTTCACACACCTCCATTCTATGACTTCACACACCTCCATCTGTGACTTCACACACCTCCATTCTATGACTTCACACTCCTCCATTCTATGAGTTCACACACTTCCATTCTGTGACTTCACACACCTCCCTTCTATGACTTTACACACCTCCATTCTTTGACTTCACACTCCTCCATTCTATGATTTCCCACACCTCCATTCTTTGACTTCACACACCTCCATTCTATGACTTCACATACCTCCTTTCTGAGTTCACACACCTCCATTCATTGACTTCACAAACCTCCAATCTGACTTCACACAGCTCCATTCTATGACTCCACACACTTCCATTCTGTGATTTCAAAAACCACAATTCTATGACTTCACACACCTCAGTTGTGACTTCACATACCTCCATTCTAAGAGTTCACACACCTCCAATCTGCCTTCACACACCTCCATTCTATGACTTCAAACACCTCCATTCTGTGACTTCACACACCTCAACTCTGTCACTTTACACACCTCCATTCTGTGACTTCTCACACCTCCATTGTGTGATTTCACACACCTCCATTCTATGACTTCAGACACCTCCATTCTTTGACTTCTCTCACCTCCATTCTGTGACTTCACACACCTCCATTGTGACTTCACACATCTCCGTTCTGTGACTTCACACACCTCCCTTCTGTGACTTGACACACCTCCATTCTATGACTTCACACACCTCCATTCTATGACTTCACACACCTCCATTATGTAATTTCACACACTTCCAATATTTGACTTCACAAACCTCCATTTTTTGACTTCACACACCTCCATTCTATGACCTCTCACACCTCCATTGTGACTTCACACATCTCCGTTCTGTGACTTCACACACCTCCCTTCTGTGACTTCACACACCTCCATTCTATGACTTCACACACCTCCATTGTGACTTCACATACCTCCATTCTAAGAGTTCACACACCTCCAATCTGACTTCACACACCTCCATTCTATGAATTCCCACAGCTCCATTCTGACTTAACACACCTCCATTCTATGACTTCGCATACGTCTATTCTGACTTCATACACCTCCATTCTGTGACTTCACACACCTCCATTCTATGACTTCAAACACCTCCATTCTGTGACTTCACACACCTCAACTCTGTCACTTTACACACCTCCATTCTGTGACTTCTCACACCTCCATTCTGTGATTTCACACACCTCCATTCCATGACTTCACACACCTCCATTCTTTGACTTCACACACCTCCATTCTATGACTTCACACACCTCCATTGTGACTTCACACATCGCCGTTCTGAGACTTCACACACCTCCCTTCTGTGACTTGACACACCTCCATTTTATGACTTCACAGACCTCCATTCTATGACTTCACACACCTCCATTCTGTAATTTCACACGCTTCCAATGTTTGACGTCACAAACCTCCATTCCATGACTTCATACACCTCCATTCTATGACTTCACACACATCCATTCTTTGACCTCACACACCTCCATTTTGACTTCACACACCTCCATTCTGTGACTTCACACACCTGCATTTGTGACTTCACACACCACAATTGTGACTTCACACACGTCCATTCTTTGACTTCACACACCTCCATTTTGACTTCACACACCTTCATTTTGTGACTTCACACACCTCCATTCTATGACTTCACACACCTCCATTCTATGACTCCACACACCTCCATTCTGTGATTTCAAAAACCACAATTCTATGACTTCACACACCTCCATTGTGACTTCACATACCTCCATTCTAAGAGTTCACACACCTCCAATCTGCCTTCACACACCTCCATTCTATGAATTCCCACAGCTCCATTCTGACTTAACACATCTCCATTCTACGACTTCGCATACCTCTATTCTGACTTCATACACCTCCACTCTGTGACTTCACACACCTCCATTCTATGACTTCAAACACCTCCATTCTGTGACTTCACACATCTCAACTCTGTCACTTTACACACCTCCATTCTGTGACTTCTCACACCTCCATTCTGTGATTTCACACACCTTCATTCTATGACTTCACACACCTCCATTCTTTGACTTCACACACCTCCATTCTGTGACTTCACACACCTCCATTGTGACTTCACACATCTCCGTTCTGTGACTTCACACACCTCCCTTCTGTGACTTGACACACCTCCATTTTATGACTTCACTCACCTCCATTCTATGACTTCACACACCTCCATTCTGTAATTTCACACACTTCCAATGTTTGACTTCACAAACCTCCATTCTTTGACTTCACACACCTCCATTCTATGACCTCTCACACCTCCATTGTGACTTCACACATGTCCGTTCTGTGACTTCACACACCTCCCTTCTGTGACTTGACACACCTCCATTCTTTGACTTCACACACCTCCATTTTGACATCACACACCTCCATTTTGTGACTTCACACACCTCCATTTGTGACTTCACACACCACAATTTTGACTTCACACACCTCCATTCTTTGACTTCACACACCTCCATTCTTTGACTTCACACACCTCCATTTTCACTTCACACACTTCCATTCTGTGAATTCACACACCTCCATTCTGTGACTTCACACACCTCCATTGTTTGACAACACACAACTCCATTCTTTGACTTCACACACCTCCATTCCATGACATCACACACCTCCATTCTATGAGCTCACATATCTCCATTCTATGAGTTCACACACCTCAAATTTGACTTCACACACCTCCATTCAATGACTTCACACACCATCATTCTTACTTCAGAAACATCCATTCTATGACTTCACACACCTCCATTCTGTGACTTCAAAAACCACCCTTCTATGACTTCACACCCCTCCATTTTGACTTCACACACATCCATTCAATGAGTTCACACACCTCCATTCTGACTTCACACACCTCCATTCTATCACTTCGCACACCTCTATTCTGACTTCACACACCTACATCCTGTGACTTCACACACCTCCATTCTCTGACTTCACACACCTCCATTCTGTGACTTCACACACCTCCACTCTGTGATTTTACACACCTCTATTCTGTGTCTTCACACAACTCCATCCTGTGATTTCACACACCTCCATTCTATGACTTCACACACCTCCATTCTATGACTTCACACACCTCCATTCTATGACTTCACACACTTCTATTCTGTGACTAGACACACCTCCATTGTATGACTTCACACACCTCCATTCTATGACTTCACACATCTGCATTCTGACTTCACACACCTCCATTCTATGACTTCACACCTCCATTCTCTGACTTAACACATCTCCATTCTGACTTCACACACCTCCAATCTATGACTTCACACATCTCCCTTCTATGACTTCACACACCTCCATTCTGTAACTTCACACACTTTCAATGTTTGACTTCACAAACCTCCATTCCATGACTTCATACACATCCATTCTATGACTTCACACAACTCCTTTCTTTGACTTCACAAAATTCCATTTTGATTTCACACACCTCCACTCTGTGACTTCACACACCTCCATTCTGTGACTTCACACACCTCCATTCTGAGTTAACACACCTCCATTTGTGACTTCACACACCTCCATTCTGACTTCACACACCTCCATTCTATGACTTCACACACTTCCATTCTATGACATCACACACCTCCATTCTGTGACTTTACACTCCTCCACTCTGAGTTCACACACCTCCATTCTGTGTCTTCACACACCTCCATTCTGTGACTTCACACACCTCGTTATATGACTTCACACACCTCCATTCTGTGACCTCACACACCTCAAATCTGAGTTCACACCCCTCCATAGTGTGACTTCACACACCTCCACTCTGTGACTTCACACACCCCCATTCTATGACTTCACACACCTCCATTCTATGACTTCACACACCTCCATTCTATGCCTTTACAGACCTCCATTCTGTGGCTTCACACACCTCCATTCTATGACATCACACACCTCCATTCTGTGACTTCATACACCTCCATTCTATGAGTAAACACACCTCCATTCTGACTTCACACACTTCCATTCTATGACTTCACACAGCTCCATTCTGACTTCACACACCTCCATTCTATGACTTCGCACACCTCTATTCTGTCTTCACACAACTGCATTCTGTGACTTCACACACCTCCATTCTATGACTTCACACACGTCCATTCTGTGACTTCACACACCTCCACTCTGTGACTTTACACACCTCCATTCTGTGACTTCACACACCTCCATTCTGTGATTTCACACACAATCCATTCTATGACTTCACAAACCTCCATTCTTTGATTTCACACACCTCCATTCTATGACTTCACACACCTGCATTGTGACTTCATACAACTCCATTCTGTGAGTTCACACACCTCCTTTCTGTGACTTCACACACCTCCATACTATGACTTCCACACACCTTCAATCTATGACTTCACAACCTCCATTCTATGACTTCACACACTTCCAATCTATGACTTCACAAACCTCCATTCTATGACTTCACAAACCAGCAATCTGACTTCACACACCTCCATTATCTGACTTCACACACCTCCATTCTATGACTTCACACACCTCTATTCTGACTTCACACACCTCCATCCTTTGACTTCACACACCTCCATTCTCTGAATTCACACACCTCCATTCCGTGACTTCACACACCTCCACTCTGTGACTTTACACACCTCCATTCTGTGTCTTCACACACCTCAATCCTGTGATTTCACAAACCTCCATTCTATGACTTCACACACCTCCATTCTATGACTTCACACACCTCCATTCTATGACTTCACATACTTCTATTCTGTGACTAGACACACCTCCATTGTATGACTTCACACACCTCCATTCTATGACTTCACACATCTGCATTCTGACTTCACACACCTCCATTCTATGACTTCACACCTCCATTCTCTGACTTCACACATCTCCATTCTGACTTCACACACCTCCAATCTATGAGTTCACACATCTCCCTTCTATGACTTCACACACCTCCATTCTGTAACTTCACACACTTCCAATGTTTGACTTCACAAACCTCCATTCCATGACTTCATACACATCCATTCCATGACTTCACACAACTCCTTTCTTTGACTTCACAAAATTCCATTTTGATTTCACACACCTCCACTCTGTGACTTCACACACCTCCATTTGTGACTTCAGACATCACAATTTTGACTTCACACACCTCCATTCTGTGACTTCACACACCTCCATTCTGAGTTAACACACCTCCATTTGTGACTTCACACACCTCCATTCTGACTTCACACACCTCCATTCTATGACTTCACACACTTCCATTCTATGGCTTCACACACCTCCATTCTGTGACTTCACACTCCTCCACTCTGAGTTCACACACCTCCATTCTGTGTCTTCACACACCTCCATTCCGTGACTTCACACACCCCCATTATATGACTTCACACACCTCCATTCTATGACTTCACACACCTCCATTCTATGCCTTTACACACCTCCATTCTGTGACTTCACACACCTCCATTCTATGACATCACACACCTCCATTCTGTGACTTCATACACCTCCATTCTATGAGTTCACAAACCTCCATTCTGACTTCACACACTTCCATTCTATGACTTCACACAGCTCCATTCTGACTTCACACACCTCCATAATATGACTTCGCACACCTCTATTCTGACTTCACACAACTGCATTCTGTGACTTCACACACCTCCATTCTATGACTTCACACACCTCCATTTTGTGACTTCACACACCTCCACTCTGTGACTTTACACACCTCCATTCTGTTACTTCACACACCTCCATTCTGTGATTTCACACACAATCCATTCTATGACTTCACAAACCTCCATTCTTTGATTTCACACACCTCCATTCTATGATTTCACACACCTGCATTTTGACTTCATACAACTCCATTCTGTGAATTCACACACCTCCTTTCTGTGACTTCACACACCTCCATACTATGACTTCCACACACCTTCAATCTATGACTTCACAACCTCCATTCTATGACTTCACACACTTCCAATCTATGACTTCACAAACCTCCATTCTATGACTTCACAAACCAGCAATCTGACTTCACACACCTCCATTATCTGACTTCACACACCTCCATTCTATGACTTCACACAGCACTATTCTGTACCTTCACACGCTTCCAATGTTTGATTCCACAAACCTCCATTCCAAGACTTCATACACCTCCATTCTATGACTTCAAACACATCCATTCTTTGACCTCACACACCTCCATTTTGACTTCACACACTTCCATTCTGTGACTTCACACACCTCCATTCTGTGACTTCACACACCTACATTGTTTGACTTCACACACCTCCATTTTCACTTCACACACCTCCATTCTATGACTTCACACATCTCCATTCTATGAATTCACACACCTCCATTGTGACTTCACACAACTCTATTCTGTGACTTCACACACATGCCTTCTGTGACTTCACACACCTGTATTTGTGACTTCACACACCACAATTTTGACTTCACACACGTCCATTCTTTGACTTCACACACTTCCATTTTGACTTCACACACTTCCATTCTGTGACTTCACACAACTCCATTCTGTGACTTCACACACCTACATTGTTTGATTTCACACACCTCCATTTTGACTTAACACACCTCCATTCTATGACTTCACACACCTTCATTCTTACTTCAGAAACATTCATTCTATGACTTCACAAACCTCCCTTCTGTGAATTCACACACCTCCATTCTGGGTTCACACACCTCCATTCTGTGACTTCACACACCTCCATTCTATGACTTCACACACCTCCATCTGTGACTTCACACACCTCCATTCTATGACTTCACACTCCTCCATTCTATGATTTCACACACCTCCATTCTGTGACTTCACACACCTCCATTCTATGACTTCACACACCTCCATTCTGACTTCACACACTTCCATTTTGACTTCAAAGACCTCATTTCTGTGACTTCACACACCTCCATTCTATGATTTCACACACCTCCATTCTATGACTTCACACACATCCATTCTATGACTTCACACACCTCCTTTCTGAGTTGACACACTTCCATTCTGTGACTTCACACACCTCCAATCTGACCTCACACACCTCCATTCTATGACTTCACACACCTCCATTCTATGACTTCACACACCTCCATTCTTTGACTTCACACACCTCCATTCTATGAATTCACACACCTCCATTCTTGACTTCACACACCTCCATTCTGTGACTTCCCACACCTCCATTCTGAGAATTCACACACCTCCAGTCTGTGACTTGACATACCTCCACTCTGTGACTACACACACCTCCATTTTGTGATTTCATACACCTCCATTCTATGACTTCACACACCTCCATTCTATGACTTCACACATTTCCATTCTATGAATTCACACACCACCATTGTGACTTCACACAACTCTATTCTGTGACTTCACACACATGCCTTCTGTGACTTCACACACCTCCATTCTATGACTTCACACCTCCATTCTATGACTTCACACACCAACATTTATGACGTCACACACCTCCATTCTGTGACTTCACACACCTCCATTCTGACATCACACACCTACATTCTATGACTTCACACACTTCCATTCTATGACTTCACACACCTCCATTCTGTGACTTCACTCACCTCCATTGTGAGTTCACAAACCTCCATTCTGTGACTTCACACACCTTGATTCTCTGACTTCACACACCTCCATTCTACGATTTCACACACCTCCATTCTGTGACTTCACTCACCTCCATTCTATTTCACACACCTCCATTCTGTGACTTCACACACCTCCATTCTGAGTTCACACACCTCCATTCTGTGACTTCACACACCTCCAATATATGACTTCACACACCTCCATTTTGTGACTTTGCACACCTCCATTCTATGACTTCACACACCTCCATTCTATGACTTCACACACCTACATTGTGACTTCACGCACACCTCCATTCTGTGACTTCACACACCTCCAATATATGACTTCACACACCTCCATTTTGTGACTTCACACACCTCCATTCTATGACTTCACACACCTCCATTCTATGACTTCACATACCTGCATTGTGACTTCACACACCTCCATTCTCTGACTTCACACACCTCCATTCTGAATTCACACATCTCCATTCTGTCTTCACACACCTCAATTCTGTGACTTCACACAACTCCATTCTATGAATTCACATACCTCATTTCTGAGTTGACACACCTCCATTCTGTGACTTCACATACCTCCAATCTGACTTCACACACCTCCATTCTATGACTTCACACACCTCCATTCTGTGACTTCAAAAACCACCATTCTATGACTTCACACATCTCCATTGTGACATCACACACCTCCATTCTATGAGTTCACATAGCTCCATTCTGACTTCACACACCTCCATTCTATGACTTCGTACACCTCTATTCTGACTTCACACCCTTCCATTCTGTGACTTCACATACCTCCATTCTTTGACTTCACACCCCTCCATTCTGTGACTTCACATACCTCCATTCTTTGACTTCACACCCCTCCATTCTGTGCCTTCACACACCTCCACTCTGTGACTTTACACACCTCCATTCTGTGACTTCACACACCTCCCTTCTGTGACTTCACACACCTCCATTCTATGACTTCACACACCTCCATTCTAAGACTTCACACACCTCCATTCTATGACTTCACACACTTCCATTGTTTGACATCATACACCTCCATTTTTTGACTTCACACACCTCCGTTCCATGACTTCACACACCTCCATTCTATGAGTTCACACACCTCCATTCTATGAGTTCACACACCTTCATTCTTACTTCAGCAACATCCATTCTATGACTTCAGACACCTCCATTCTATGACTTCACACACCTTCATTCTTACTTCAGCAACATCCATTCTATGACTTCACACACCTCCATTCTATGACTTCACAAAGCTCCATTCTGTGACTTCACACACCTCCTCACTGAGTTCACACACCTCCATTCTATGACTTCACACACCTTCATTCTTACTTCAGCAACATCCATTCTATGACTTCACACATCTCATTCTATGACTTCACAAACCTCCATTCTGTGACTTCACACACCTCCATTCTGACTTCACACACCTCCATTCTATGACTTCACACACTTCCATTCTATGACTTCACACACCTCCATTCTATGACTTCACACACCTCCTCACTGAGTTCACACACCTCCATTCTGTGTCTTCACACACCTCCATTCTGTGACTTCACACACCTACTTCTGTGACTTCACACACCTCCATTCTGTGACTTCACACACCTCAAATCTGAGTTCACACACCTCCATTCTATGACTTCACACGTCCATTCTATGATTTTACACACCTCCATTCTGTGACTTCACACACCTCCATTCTATAACTTCACAGACCTCCATTCTGTGACTTCACACACCTCCATTCTATGACATCACACACCTCCATTCTGTGACTTCACACACCTCCACTCTGTGACTTTACACACCTCCATTCTGTGTCTTCACACACCTCAATCCTGTGATTTCACAAACCTCCATTCTATGACTTCACACACCTCCATTCTATGACTTCACACACCTCCATTCTATGACTTCACATACTTCTATTCTGTGACTAGACACACCTCCATTGTATGACTTCACACACCTCCATTCTATGACTTCACACATCTGCATTCTGACTTCACACACCTCCATTCTATGACTTCACACCTCCATTCTCTGACTTCACACATCTCCATTCTGACTTCACACACCTCCAATCTATGACTTCACACATCTCCCTTCTATGACTTCACACACCTCCATTCTGTAACTTCACACACTTCCAATGTTTGACTTCACAAACCTCCATTCCATGACGTCATACACATCCATTCCATGACTTCACACAACTCCTTTCTTTGACTTCACAAAATTCCATTTTGATTTCACACACCTCCACTCTGTGACTTCACACACCTCCATTTGTGACTTCACACATCACAATTTTGACTTCACACACCTCCATTCTGTGACTTCACACACCTCCATTCTGAGTTAACACACCTCCATTTGTGACTTCACACACCTCCATTCTGACTTCACACACCTCCATTCTATGACTTCACACACTTCCATTCAATGACTTCACACACCTCCATTCTGTGACTTCACACACCTCCACTCTGAGTTCACACACCTCCATTCTGTGTCTTCACACACCTCCATTCTGTGACTTCACACACCCCCATTATATGACTTCACACACCTCCATTCTATGACGTCACACACTGCCATTCTATGCCTTTACACACCTACATTCTGTGACTTCACACACCTCCATTCTATGACATCACACACCTCCATTCTGTGACTTCATACACCTCCATTCTATGAGTTCACACACCTCCATTCTGACTTCACACACTTCCATTCTATGACTTCACACAGCTCCATTCTGACTTCACACACCTCCATAATATGACTTCGCACACCTCTATTCTGACTTCACACAACTGCATTCTTTGACTTCACACACCTCCATTCTATGACTTCACACACCTACCTCCATTTTGTGACTTCACACACCTCCACTCTGTGACTTTACACACCTCCATCTTGTGACTTCACACACCTCCATTCTATGACTTCACACACCTCCATTCTATGACTTCACACACCTCCATTCTATGACTTCACACACTTCTATTCTGTGACTAGACACACCTCCATTGTATGACTTCACACACCTCCATTCTATGACTTCACACATCTGCATTCTGACTTCACACACCTCCATTCTATGACTTCACACCTCCATTCTCTGACTTCACACATCTCCATTCTGACTTCACACACCTCCCATCTATGACTTCACACATCTCCCTTCTATGACTTCACACACCTCCATTCTGTAACTTCACACACTTCCAATGTTTGACTTCACAAACCTCCATTCCATGACTTCATACACATCCATTCCATGACTTCACACAACTCCTTTCTTTGACTTCACAAAATTCCATTTTGATTTCACACACCTCCACTCTGTGACTTCACACACCTCCATTTGTGACTTCACACATCACAATTTTGACTTCACACACCTCCATTCTGTGACTTCACACACCTCCATTCTGAGTTAACACACCTCCATTTGTGACTTCACACACCTCCATTCTGACTTCACACACCTCCATTCTATGACTTCACACACTTCCATTCTATGACTTCACACACCTCCATTCTGTGACTTCACACTCCTCCACTCTGAGTTCACACACCTCCATTCTGTGTCTTCACACACCTCCATTCTGTGACTTCACACACCTCGTTATATGACTTCACACACCTCCATTCTGTGACCTCACACACCTCAAATCTGTGTTCACACCCCTCCATAGTGTGACTTCACACACCTCCATTCTGTGACTTCACACACCCCCATTATATGACTTCACACACCTCCATTCTATGACTTCACACACCTCCATTCTATGCCTTTACACACCTCCATTCTGTGACTTCACACACCTCCATTCTATGACATCACACACCTCCATTCTGTGACTTCATACACCTCCATTCTATGAGTTCACACACCTCCATTCTGACTTCACACACTTCCATTCTATGACTTCACACAGCTCCATTCTGACTTCACACACCTCCATAATATGACTTCGCACACCTCTATTCTGACTTCACACAACTGCATTCTGTGACTTCACACACCTCCATTCTATGACTTCACACACCTCCATTTTGTGACTTCACACACCTCCACTCTGTGACTTTACACACCTCCATTCTGTTACTTCACACACCTCCATTCTGTGATTTCACACACAATCCATTCTATGACTTCACAAACCTCCATTCTTTGATTTCACACACCTCCATTCTATGATTTCACACACCTGCATTGTGACTTCATACAACTCCATTCTGTGAATTCACACACCTCCTTTCTGTGACTTCACACACCTCCATACTATGACTTCCACACACCTTCAATCTATGACTTCACAACCTCCATTCTATGACTTCACACACTTCCAATCTATGACTTCACAAACCTCCATTCTATGACTTCACAAACCAGCAATCTGACTTCACACACCTCCATTATCTGACTTCACACACCTCCATTCTATGACTTCACACAGCACTATTCTGTACCTTCACACGCTTCCAATGTTTGATTCCACAAACCTCCATTCCAAGACTTCATACACCTCCATTCTATGACTTCAAACACATCCATTCTTTGACCTCACACACCTCCATTTTGACTTCACACACTTCCATTCTGTGACTTCACACACCTCCATTCTGTGACTTCACACACCTACATTGTTTGACTTCACACACCTCCATTTTGACTTCACACACCTCCATTCTATGACTTCACACATCTCCATTCTATGAATTCACACACCTCCATTGTGACTTCACACAACTCTATTCTGTGACTTCACACACATGCCTTCTGTGACTTCACACACCTGTATTTGTGACTTCACACACCACAATTTTGACTTCACACACGTCCATTCTTTGACTTCACACACTTCCATTTTGACTTCACACACTTCCATTCTGTGACTTCACACAACTCCATTCTGTGACTTCACACACCTACATTGTTTGATTTCACACACCTCCATTTTGACTTAACACACCTCCATTCTATGACTTCACACACCTTCATTCTTACTTCAGAAACATTCATTCTATGACTTCACAAACCTCCCTTCTGTGAATTCACACACCTCCATTCTGGGTTCACACACCTCCATTCTGTGACTTCACACACCTCCATTCTATGACTTCACACACCTCCATCTGTGACTTCACACACCTCCATTCTATGACTTCACACTCCTCCATTCTATGAGTTCACACACCTCCATTCTGTGACTTCACACACCTCCATTCTATGACTTCACACACCTCCATTCTGACTTCACACACTTCCATTTTGACTTCAAAGACCTCATTTCTGTGACTTCACACACCTCCATTCTATGATTTCACAAACCTCCATTCTATGACTTCACACACATCCATTCTATGACTTCACACACCTCCTTTCTGAGTTGACACACTTCCATTCTGTGACTTCACACACCTCCAATCTGACCTCACACACCTCCATTCTATGACTTCACACACCTCCATTCTATGACTTCACACACCTCCATTCTTTGACTTCACACACCTCCATTCTATGAATTCACACACCTCCATTCTTGACTTCACACACCTCCATTCTGTGACTTCCCACACCTCCATTCTGAGAATTCACACACCTCCAGTCTGTGACTTGACATACCTCCACTCTGTGACTACACACACCTCCATTTTGTGATTTCATACACCTCCATTCTATGACTTCTCACACCTCCATTCTATGACTTCACACATTTCCATTCTATGAATTCACACACCACCATTGTGACTTCACACAACTCTATTCTGTGACTTCACACACATGCCTTCTGTGACTTCACACACCTCCATTCTATGACTTCACACCTCCATTCTATGACTTCACACACCAACATTTATGACGTCACACACCTCCATTCTGTGACTTCACACACCTCCATTCTGACATCACACACCTACATTCTATGACTTCACACACTTCCATTCTATGACTTCACACACCTCCATTCTGTGACTTCACTCACCTCCATTGTGAGTTCACAAACCTCCATTCTGTGACTTCACACACCTTGATTCTCTGACTTCACACACCTCCATTCTACGATTTCACACACCTCCATTCTGTGACTTCACTCACCTCCATTCTATTTCACACACCTCCATTCTGTGACTTCACACACCTCCATTCTGAGTTCACACACCTCCATTCTGTGACTTCACACACCTCCAATATATGACTTCACACACCTCCATTTTGTGACTTTGCACACCTCCATTCTATGACTTCACACACCTCCATTCTATGACTTCACACACCTACATTGTGACTTCACGCACACCTCCATTCTGTGACTTCACACACCTCCAATATATGACTTCACACACCTCCATTTTGTGACTTCACACACCTCCATTCTATGACTTCACACACCTCCATTCTATGACTTCACATACCTGCATTGTGACTTCACACACCTCCATTCTCTGACTTCACACACCTCCATTCTGAATTCACACATCTCCATTCTGTCTTCACACACCTCAATTCTGTGACTTCACACAACTCCATTCTATGAATTCACATACCTCATTTCTGAGTTGACACACCTCCATTCTGTGACTTCACATACCTCCAATCTGACTTCACACACCTCCATTCTATGACTTCACACACCTCCATTCTGTGACTTCAAAAACCACCATTCTATGACTTCACACATCTCCATTGTGACTTCACACACCTCCATTCTATGAGTTCACATAGCTCCATTCTGACTTCACACACCTCCATTCTATGACTTCGTACACCTCTATTCTGACTTCACACCCTTCCATTCTGTGACTTCACATACCTCCATTCTTTGACTTCACACCCCTCCATTCTGTGACTTCACATACCTCCATTCTTTGACTTCACACCCCTCCATTCTGTGCCTTCACACACCTCCACTCTGTGACTTTACACACCTCCATTCTGTGACTTCACACACCTCCCTTCTGTGACTTCACACACCTCCATTCTATGACTTCACACACCTCCATTCTAAGACTTCACACACCTCCATTCTATGACTTCACACACTTCCATTGTTTGACATCATACACCTCCATTTTTTGACTTCACACACCTCCGTTCCATGACTTCACACACCTCCATTCTATGAGTTCACACACCTCCATTCTATGAGTTCACACACCTTCATTCTTACTTCAGCAACATCCATTCTATGACTTCAGACACCTCCATTCTATGACTTCACACACCTTTATTCTTACTTCAGCAACATCCATTCTATGACTTCACACACCTCCATTCTATGACTTCACAAAGCTCCATTCTGTGACTTCACACACCTCCTCACTGAGTTCACACACCTCCATTCTATGACTTCACACACCTTCATTCTTACTTCAGCAACATCCATTCTATGACTTCACACATCTCATTCTATGACTTCACAAACCTCCATTCTGTGACTTCACACACCTCCATTCTGACTTCACACACCTCCATTCTATGACTTCACACACTTCCATTCTATGACTTCACACACCTCCATTCTATGACTTCACACACCTCCTCACTGAGTTCACACACCTCCATTCTGTGTCTTCACACACCTCCATTCTGTGACTTCACACACCTACTTCTATGACTTCACACACCTCCATTCTGTGACTTCGCACACCTCAAATCTGAGTTCACACACCTCCATTCTATGACTTCACACACGTCCATTCTATGATTTTACACACCTCCATTCTGTGACTTCGCACACCTCCATTCTATGACTTCACACACCTCCATTCTATGACTTCAGAAACCTACATTGTTACTTCACACACCTCCATTCTATGAGTTCACACACCTGCATTGTGACTTCACACACCTCCATTATTTGACTTCACACACCTCCATTCTGACTTCACACACCTCCATTCTGACTTCACACACCTCAATTCTGTGACTTCACACACCTCCATTCTATGATTTCACAAACCTCCATTCTGTCACTTCACAGACCTCCATTCTATGACTTTACACACCTCCTTTCTGAGTTCACACACATCCATTCTGTGACTTCAAACACCTCCATTGTGACTTCATACACCTCCATTCTATGAGTTCACACACCTCCATTCTGACTTCACACATTTCCATTCTATGACTTCACACAGCTCCATTCTCACTTCACACTCCTCCATTCTATGACTTCGCACACCTCTGTTCTGACTTCACTCACCTGCATTCTGTGACTTCACACACCTCCATTCTCTAACTTCACAAACCTCCATTCTGTGACTTCACACACCTCCACTCTGTGACTTTACACACCTCCATTCTGTGACTTCACACACCTCCATTCTGTGATTTCACACACAATCCATTCTATGACTTCACAAACCTCCCTTCTGTGAATTCACACACCTCCATTCTGTGACTTCACACACCTCCATTCTATGACTTCACACACCTCCATTCTGACGTCACACACTTCCATTTTGACTTCAAACACCTCATTTCTGTGACTTCACAAACCTCCATTCTATGATTTCACACACCTCCATTCTATGACTTCACACACCTCCATTCTATGACTTCACACACCTCCTTTCTGAGTTGACACACTTCCATTCTGTGACTTCACACACCTCCAATCTGACCTCACACACCTCCATTCTATGACTTCACACACTTCCAATCTATGACTTCACAAACCTCCATTCTATGACTTCACAAACCAGCAATCTGACTTCACACACCTCCATTATCTGACTTCACACACCTCAATTCTATGACTTCACACACCACTATTCTGTACCTTCACACGCTTCCAATGTTTGATTTCACAAACCTCCATTCCAAGACTTCATACACCTCCATTCTATGACTTCAAACACATCCATTCTTTGACCTCACACACCTCCATTTTGACTTCACACACTTCCATTCTGTGACTTCACACACCTCCATTCTGTGACTTCACACACCTACATTGTTTGACTTCACACACCTCCATTTTGACTTCACACACCTCCATTCTGTGTCTTCACACACCTCCATTCTGTGACTTCACACACCCCCATTATATGACTTCACACACCTCCATTCTATGACTTCACACACTGCCATTCTATGCCTTTACACACCTCCATTCTGTGACTTCACACACCTCCATTCTATGACATCACACACCTCCATTCTGTGACTTCATACACCTCCATTCTATGAGTTCACACACCTCCATTCTGACTTCACACACTTCCATTCTATGACTTCACACAGCTCCATTCTGACTTCACACACCTCCATAATATGACTTCGCACACCTCTATTCTGACTTCACAAAACTGCATTCTTTGACTTCACACACCTCCATTCTATGACTTCACACACCTCCATTTTGTGACTTCACACACCTCCACTCTGTGACTTTACACACCTCCATCCTGTGACTTCACACACCTCCATTCTATGACTTCACACACCTCCATTCTATGACTTCACACACCTCCATTCTATGACTTCACACACTTCTATTCTGTGACTAGACACACCTCCATTGTATGACTTCACACACCTCCATTCTATGACTTCACACATCTGCATTCTGACTTCACACACCTCCATTCTATGACTTCACACCTCCATTCTCTGACTTCACACATCTCCATTCTGACTTCACACACCTCCAATCTATGACTTCACACATCTCCCTTCTATGACTTCACACACCTCCATTCTGTAACTTCACACACTTCCAATGTTTGACTTCACAAACCTCCATTCCATGACTTCATACACATCCATTCCATGACTTCACACAACTCCTTTCTTTGATTTCACAAAATTCCATTTTGATTTCACACACCTCCACTCTGTGACTTCACACACCTCCATTTGTGACTTCACACATCACAATTTTGACTTCACACACCTCCATTCTGTGACTTCACACACCTCCATTCTGAGTTAACACACCTCCATTTGTGACTTCACACACCTCCATTCTGACTTCACACACCTCCATTCTATGACTTCACACACTTCCATTCTATGACTTCACACACCTCCATTCTGTGACTTCACACTCCTCCACTCTGAGTTCACACACCTCCATTCTGTGTCTTCACACACCTCCATTCTGTGACTTCACACACCTCGTTATATGACTTCACACACCTCCATTCTGTGACCTCACACACCTCAAATCTGTGTTCACACCCCTCCATAGTGTGACTTCACACACCTCCATTCTGTGACTTCACACACCCCCATTATATGACTTCACACACCTCCATTCTGTGACTTCATACACCTCCATTCTATGAGTTCACACACCTCCATTCTGACTTCACACACTTCCATTCTATGACTTCACACAGCTCCATTCTGACTTCACACACCTCCATAATATGACTTCGCACACCTCTATTCTGACTTCACACAACTGCATTCTGTGACTTCACACACCTCCATTCTATGACTTCACACACCTCCATTTTGTGACTTCACACACCTCCACTCTGTGACTTTACACACCTCCATTCTGTTACTTCACACACCTCCATTCTGTGTTTTCACACACAATCCATTCTATGACTTCACAAACCTCCATTCTTTGATTTCACACACCTCCATTCTATGACTTCACACACCTGCATTGTGACTTCATACAACTCCATTCTGTGAATTCACACACCTCCTTTCTGTGACTTCACACACCTCCATTTTGTGACTTCACACACCTCCATTCTATGACTTCACACACCTCCATTCTATGACTTCACATACCTGCATTGTGACTTCACACACCTCCATTCTCTGACTTCACACAACTCCATTCTATGAATTCACATACCTCATTTCTGAGTTGACACACCTCCATTCTGTGACTTCACATACCTCCAATCTGACTTCACACACCTCCATTCTATGACTTCACACACCTCCATTCTGTGACTTCAAAAACCACCATTCTATGACTTCACACATCTCCATTGTGACTTCACACACCTCCATTCTATGAGTTCACATAGCTCCATTCTGACTTCACACACCTCCATTCTATGACTTCGTACACCTCTATTCTGACTTCACACCCTTCCATTCTGTGACTTCACATACCTCCATTCTTTGACTTCACACCCCTCCATTCTGTGACTTCACATACCTCCATTCTTTGACTTCACACCCCTCCATTCTGTGCCTTCACACACCTCCACTCTGTGACTTTACACACCTCCATTCTGTGACTTCACACACCTCCCTTCTGTGACTTCACACACCTCCATTCTATGACTTCACACACCTCCATTCTAAGACTTCACACACCTCCATTCTATGACTTCACACACTTCCATTGTTTGACATCATACACCTCCATTTTTTGACTTCACACACCTCCGTTCCATGACTTCACACACCTCCATTCTATGAGTTCACACACCTCCATTCTATGAGTTCACACACCTTCATTCTTACTTCAGCAACATCCATTCTATGACTTCAACAACATCCATTCTATGACTTCACACACCTCCATTCTATGACTTCACAAAGCTCCATTCTGTGACTTCACACACCTCCTCACTGAGTTCACACACCTCCATTCTATGACTTCACACACCTTCATTCTTACTTCAGCAACATCCATTCTATGACTTCACACATCTCATTCTATGACTTCACAAACCTCCATTCTGTGACTTCACACACCTCCATTCTGACTTCACACACCTCCATTCTATGACTTCACACACTTCCATTCTATGACTTCACACACCTCCATTCTATGACTTCACACACCTCCTCACTGAGTTCACACACCTCCATTCTGTGTCTTCACACACCTCCATTCTGTGACTTCACACACCTACTTCTATGACTTCACACACCTCCATTCTGTGACTTCGCACACCTCAAATCTGAGTTCACACACCTCCATTCTATGACTTCACACACGTCCATTCTATGATTTTACACACCTCCATTCTGTGACTTCACACACCTCCATTTTATAACTTCACAGACCTCCATTCTGTGACTTCACACACCTCCATTCTATGACATCACACACCTCCATTCTGTGACTTCGCACACCTCCATTCTATGACTTCACACACCTCCATTCTATGACTTCAGAAACCTACATTGTTACTTCACACACCTCCATTCTATGAGTTCACACACCTGCATTGTGACTTCACACACCTCCATTATTTGACTTCACACACCTCCATTCTGACTTCACACACCTCCATTCTGACTTCACACACCTCAATTCTGTGACTTCACACACCTCCATTCTATGATTTCACAAACCTCCATTCTGTGACTTCACAGACCTCCATTCTATGACTTTACACACCTCCTTTCTGAGTTCACACACATCCATTCTGTGACTTCAAACACCTCCATTGTGACTTCATACACCTCCATTCTATGAGTTCACACACCTCCATTCTGACTTCACACATTTCCATTCTATGACTTCACACAGCTCCATTCTCACTTCACACTCCTCCATTCTATGACTTCGCACACCTCTGTTCTGACTTCACTCACCTGCATTCTGTGACTTCACACACCTCCATTCTCTAACTTCACAAACCTCCATTCTGTGACTTCACACACCTCCACTCTGTGACTTTACACACCTCCATTCTGTGACTTCACACACCTCCATTCTGTGATTTCACACACAATCCATTCTATGACTTCACAAACCTCCCTTCTGTGAATTCACACACCTCCATTCTGTGACTTCACACACCTCCATTCTATGACTTCACACACCTCCATTCTGACGTCACACACTTCCATTTTGACTTCAAACACCTCATTTCTGTGACTTCACAAACCTCCATTCTATGATTTCACACACCTCCATTCTATGACTTCACACACCTCCATTCTATGACTTCACACACCTCCTTTCTGAGTTGACACACTTCCATTCTGTGACTTCACACACCTCCAATCTGACCTCACACACCTCCATTCTATGACTTCACACACTTCCAATCTATGACTTCACAAACCTCCATTCTATGACTTCACAAACCAGCAATCTGACTTCACACACCTCCATTATCTGACTTCACACACCTCAATTCTATGACTTCACACACCACTATTCTGTACCTTCACACGCTTCCAATGTTTGATTTCACAAACCTCCATTCCAAGACTTCATACACCTCCATTCTATGACTTCAAACACATCCATTCTTTGACCTCACACACCTCCATTTTGACTTCACACACTTCCATTCTGTGACTTCACACACCTCCATTTTGTGACTTCACACACCTACATTGTTTGACTTCACACACCTCCATTTTGACTTCACACACCTCCATTCTGTGTCTTCACACACCTCCATTCTGTGACTTCACACACCCCCATTATATGACTTCACACACCTCCATTCTATGACTTCACACACTGCCATTCTATGCCTTTACACACCTCCATTCTGTGACTTCACACACCTCCATTCTATGACATCACACACCTCCATTCTGTGACTTCATACACCTCCATTCTATGAGTTCACACACCTCCATTCTGACTTCACACACTTCCATTCTATGACTTCACACAGCTCCATTCTGACTTCACACACCTCCATAATATGACTTCGCACACCTCTATTCTGACTTCACAAAACTGCATTCTTTGACTTCACACACCTCCATTCTATGACTTCACACACCTCCATTTTGTGACTTCACACACCTCCACTCTGTGACTTTACACACCTCCATCCTGTGACTTCACACACCTCCATTCTATGACTTCACACACCTCCATTCTATGACTTCACACACCTCCATTCTATGACTTCACACACTTCTATTCTGTGACTAGACACACCTCCATTGTATGACTTCACACACCTCCATTCTATGACTTCACACATCTGCATTCTGACTTCACACACCTCCATTCTATGACTTCACACCTCCATTCTCTGACTTCACAGATCTCCATTCTGACTTCACACACCTCCAATCTATGACTTCACACATCTCCCTTCTATGACTTCACACACCTCCATTCTGTAACTTCACACACTTCCAATGTTTGACTTCACAAACCTCCATTCCATGACTTCATACACATCCATTCCATGACTTCACACAACTCCTTTCTTTGACTTCACAAAATTCCATTTTGATTTCACACACCTCCACTCTGTGACTTCACACACCTCCATTTGTGACTTCACACATCACAATTTTGACTTCACACACCTCCATTCTGTGACTTCACACACCTCCATTCTATGACTTCACACACTTCCATTCTATGACTTCACACACCTCCATTCTGTGACTTCACACTCCTCCACTCTGAGTTCACACACCTCCATTCTGTGTCTTCACACACCTCCATTCTGTGACTTCACACACCTCGTTATATGACTTCACACACCTCCATTCTGTGACCTCACACACCTCAAATCTGTGTTCACACCCCTCCATAGTGTGACTTCACACACCTCCATTCTGTGACTTCACACACCCCCATTATATGACTTCACACACCTCCATTCTGTGACTTCATACACCTCCATTCTATGAGTTCACACACCTCCATTCTGACTTCACACACTTCCATTCTATGACTTCACACAGCTCCATTCTGACTTCACACACCTCCATAATATGACTTCGCACACCTCTATTCTGACTTCACACAACTGCATTCTGTGACTTCACACACCTCCATTCTATGACTTCACACACCTCCATTTTGTGACATCACACACCTCCACTCTGTGACTTTACACACCTCCATTCTGTTACTTCACACACCTCCATTCTGTGTTTTCACACACAATCCATTCTATGACTTCACAAACCTCCATTGTTTGATTTCACACACCTCCATTCTATGACTTCACACACCTGCATTGTGACTTCATACAACTCCATTCTGTGAATTCACACACCTCCTTTCTGTGACTTCACACACCTCCATACTATGACTTCCACACACCTTCAATCTATGACTTCACAACCTCCATTCTATGACTTCACACACTTCCAATCTATGACTTCACAAACCTCCATTCTATGACTTCACAAACCAGCAATCTGACTTCACACACCTCCATTATCTGACTTCACACACCTCCATTCTATGACTTCACACACCACTATTCTTTACCTTCACACGCTTCCAATGTTTGATTTCACAAACCTCCATTCCAAGACTTCATACACCTCCATTCTATGACTTCAAACACATCCATTCTTTGACCTCACACACCTCCATTTTGACTTCACACACTTCCATTCTGTGACTTCACACACCTCCATTCTGTGACTTCACACACCTACATTGTTTGACTTCACACACCTCCATTTTGACTTCACACACCTCCATTCTATGACTTCACACATCTCCATTCTATGAATTCACACACCTCCATTGTGACTTCACACAACTCTATTCTGTGACTTCACACACATGCCTTCTGTGACTTCACACACCTGTATTTGTGACTTCACACACCACAATTTTGACTTCATACACGTCCATTCTTTGACTTCACACACTTCCATTTTGACTTCACACACTTCCATTCTGTGACTTCACACTACTCCATTCTGTGACTTCACACACCTACATTGTTTGATTTCACACACCTCCATTTTGACTTAACACACCTCCATTCTATGACTTCACACACCTTCATTCTTACTTCAGAAACATTCATTCTATGACTTCACAAACCTCCCATCTGTGAATTCACACACCTCCATTCTGGGTTCACACACCTCCATTCTGTGACTTCACACACCTCCATTCTATGACTTCACACACCTCCATCTGTGACTTCACACACCTCCATTCTATGACTTCACACTCATCCATTCTATGAGTTCACACACCTCCATTCTGTGACTTCACACACCTCCATTCTATGACTTCACACACCTCCATTCTGACTTCACACACTTCCATTTTGACTTCAAAGACCTCATTTCTGTGACTTCACACACCTCCATTCTATGATTTCACACACCTCCATTCTATGACTTCACACACATCCATTCTATGACTTCACACACCTCCTTTCTGAGTTGACACACTTCCATTCTGTGACTTCACACACCTCTAATCTGACCTCACACACCTCCATTCTATGACTTCACACACCTCCATTCTATGACTTCACACACCTCCATTCTTTGACTTCACACACCTCCATTCTATGAATTCACACACCTCCATTCTTGACTTCACACACCTCCATTCTGTGACTTCCCACACCTCCATTCTGAGAATTCACACACCTCCAGTCTGTGACTTGACATACCTCCACTCTGTGACTACACACACCTCCATTTTGTGATTTCATACACCTCCATTCTATGACTTCACACACCTCCATTCTATGACTTCACACATTTCCATTCTATGAATTCACACACCTCCATTGTGACTTCACACAACTCTATTCTGTGACTTCACACACATGCCTTCTGTGATTTCACACACCTCCATTCTATGACTTCACACCTCCATTCTATGACTTCACACACCAACATTTATGACGTCACACACCTCCATTCTGTGACTTCACACACCTCCATTCTGACATCACACACCTACATTCTATGACTTCACACACTTCCATTCTATGACTTCACACACCTCCATTCTGTGACTTCACTCACCTCCATTGTGAGTTCACAAACCTCCATTCTGTGACTTCACACACCTTGATTCTCTGACTTCACACACCTCCATTCTACGATTTCACACACCTCCATTCTGTGACTTCACTCACCTCCATTCTATTTCACACACCTCCATTCTGTGACTTCACACACCTCCATTCTGAGTTCACACACCTCCATTCTGTGACTTCACACACCTCCAATATATGACTTCACACACCTCCATTTTGTGACTTTGCACACCTCCATTCTATGACTTCACACACCTCCATTCTATGACTTCACACACCTACATTGTGACTTCACGCACACCTCCATTCTGTGACTTCACACACCTCCAATATATGACTTCACACACCTCCATTTTGTGACTTCACACACCTCCATTCTATGACTTCACACACCTCCATTCTATGACTTCACATACCTGCATTGTGACTTCACACACCTCCATTCTCTGACTTCACACACCTCCATTCTGAATTCACACATCTCCATTCTGTCTTCACACACCTCAATTCTGTGACTTCACACAACTCCATTCTATGAATTCACATACCTCATTTCTGAGTTGACACACCTCCATTCTGTGACTTCACTTACCTCCAATCTGACTTCACACACCTCCATTCTATGACTTCACACACCTCCATTCTGTGACTTCAAAAACCACCATTCTATGACTTCATACATCTCCATTGTGACTTCACACACCTCCATTCTATGAGTTCACATAGCTCCATTCTGACTTCACACACCTCCATTCTATGACTTCGTACACCTCTATTCTGACTTCACACCCTTCCATTCTGTGACTTCACATACCTCCATTCTTTGACTTCACACCCCTCCATTCTGTGACTTCACATACCTCCATTCTTTGACTTCACACCCCTCCATTCTGTGCCTTCACACACCTCCACTCTGTGACTTTACACACCTCCATTCTGTGACTTCACACACCTCCCTTCTGTGACTTCACACACCTCCATTCTATGACTTCACACACCTCCATTCTAAGACTTCACACACCTCCATTCTATGACTTCACACACTTCCATTGTTTGACATCATACACCTCCATTTTTTGACTTCACACACCTCCGTTCCATGACTTCACACACCTCCATTCTATGAGTTCACACACCTCCATTCTATGAGTTCACACACCTTCATTCTTACTTCAGCAACATCCATTCTATGACTTCAGACACCTCCATTCTATGACTTCACACACCTTCATTCTTACTTCAGCAACATCCATTCTATGACTTCACACACCTCCATTCTATGACTTCACAAAGCTCCATTCTGTGACTTCACACACCTCCTCACTGAGTTCACACACCCCCATTCTATGACTTCACACACCTTCATTCTTACTTCAGCAACATCCATTCTATGACTTCACACATCTCATTCTATGACTTCACAAACCTCCATTCTGTGACTTCACACACCTCCATTCTGACTTCACACACCTCCATTCTATGACTTCACACACTTCCATTCTATGACTTCACACACCTCCATTCAATGACTTCACACACCTCCTCACTGAGTTCACACACCTCCATTCTGTGTCTTCACACACCTCCATTCTGTGACTTCACACACCTACTTCTATGACTTCACACACCTCCATTCTGTGACTTCGCACACCTCCAATCTGAGTTCACACACCTCCATTCTATGACTTCACACACGTCCATTCTATGATTTTACACACCTCCATTCTGTGACTTCACACACCTCCATTTTATAACTTCACAGACCTGCATTCTGTGACTTCACACACCTCCATTCTATGACATCACACACCTCCATTCTGTGACTTCGCACACCTCCATTCTATGACTTCACACACCTCCATTCTGTGCCTTCACACACCTCCACTCTGTGACTTTACACACCTCCATTCTGTGACTTCACACACCTCCCTTCTGTGACTTCACACACCTCCATTCTATGACTTCACACACCTCCATTCTAAGACTTCACACACCTCCATTCTATGACTTCACACACTTCCATTGTTTGACATCATACACCTCCATTTTTTGACTTCACACACCTCCGTTCCATGACTTCACACACCTCCATTCTATGAGTTCACACACCTCCATTCTATGAGTTCACACACCTTCATTCTTACTTCAGCAACATCCATTCTATGACTTCAGACACCTCCATTCTATGACTTCACACACCTTCATTCTTACTTCAGCAACATCCATTCTATGACTTCACACACCTCCATTCTATGACTTCACAAAGCTCCATTCTGTGACTTCACACACCTCCTCACTGAGTTCACACACCTCCATTCTATGACTTCACACACCTTCATTCTTACTTCAGCAACATCCATTCTATTTCTTCACACATCTCATTCTATGACTTCACAAACCTCCATTCTGTGACTTCACACACCTCCATTCTGACTTCACACACCTCCATTCTATGACTTCACAAACTTCCATTCTATGACTTCACACACCTCCATTCTATGACTTCACACACCTCCTCACTGAGTTCACACACCTCCATTCTGTGTCTTCACACACCTCCATTCTGTGACTTCACACACCTACTTCTATGACTTCACACACCTCCATTCTGTGACTTCGCACACCTCAAATCTGAGTTCACACACCTCCATTCTATGACTTCACACACGTCCATTCTATGATTTTACACACCTCCATTCTGTGACTTCACACACCTCCATTTTATAACTTCACAGACCTCCATTCTGTGACTTCACACACCTCCATTCTATGACATCACACACCTCCATTCTGTGACTTCGCACACCTCCATTCTATGACTTCACACACCTCCATTCTATGACTTCAGAAACCTACATTGTTACTTCACACACCTCCATTCTATGAGTTCACACACCTGCATTGTGACTTCACACACCTCCATTCTGACTTCACACACCTCCATTCTGACTTCACACACCTCAATTCTGTGACTTCACACACCTCCATTCTATGATTTCACAAACCTCCATTCTGTGACTTCACAGACCTCCATTCTATGACTTTACACACCTCCTTTCTGAGTTCACACACATCCATTCTGTGACTTCAAACACCTCCATTGTGACTTCATACACCTCCATTCTATGAGTTCACACACCTCCATTCTGACTTCACACATTTCCATTCTATGACTTCACACAGCTCCATTCTCACTTCACACTCCTCCATTCTATGACTTCGCACACCTCTGTTCTGACTTCACTCACCTGCATTCTGTGACTTCACACACCTCCATTCTATAACTTCACAAACCTCCATTCTGTGACTTCACACACCTCCACTCTGTGATTTCACACACAATCCATTCTATGACTTCACAAAACTCCCTTCTGTGAATTCACACACCTCCATTCTGTGACTTCACACACCTCCATTCTATGACTTCACACACCTCCATTCTGACGTCACACACTTCCATTTTGACTTCAAACACCTCATTTCTGTGACTTCACAAACCTCCATTCTATGATTTCACACACCTCCATTCTATGACTTCACACACCTCCATTCTATGACTTCACACACCTCCTTTCTGAGTTGACACACTTCCATTCTGTGACTTCACACACCTCCAATCTGACCTCACACACCTCCATTCTATGACTTCACACACTTCCAATCTATGACTTCACACACCTCCATTCTATGACTTCACAAACCAGCAATCTGACTTCACACACCTCCATTATCTGACTTCACACACCTCCATTCTATGACTTCACACACCACTATTCTGTACCTTCACACGCTTCCAATGTTTGATTTCACAAACCTCCATTCCAAGACTTCATACACCTCCATTCTATGACTTCAAACACATCCATTCTTTGACCTCACACACCTCCATTTTGACTTCACACACTTCCATTCTGTGACTTCACACACCACCATTCTGTGACTTCACACACCTACATTGTTTGACTTCACACACCTCCATTTTGACTTCACACACCTCCATTCTATGACTTCACACATCTCCATTCTATGAATTCACACACCTCCATTGTGACTTCACACAACTCTATTCTGTGACTTCACACACATGCCTTCTGTGACTTCACACACCTGTATTTGTGACTTCACACACCACAATTTTGACTTCACACACGTCCATTCTTTGACTTCACACACCTCCATTTTGACTTCACACACTTCCATTCTGTGACTTCACACAACTCCATTCTGTGACTTCACACACCAACATTGTTTGATTTCACACACCTCCATTTTGACTTCACACACCTCCATTCTATGACTTCACACACCTTCATTCTTACTTCAGAAACATCCATTCTATGACGTCACAAACCTCCCTTCTGTGAATTCACACACCTCCATTCTAGGTTCACACACCTCCATTCTGTGACTTCACACACCTCCATTCTATGACTTCACACACCTCCATCTGTGACTTCACACACCTCCATTCTATGACTTCACACTCCTCCATTCTATGAGTTCACACACCTCCATTCTGTGACTTCACACACCTCCATTCTATGACTTCACACACCTCCATTCTGACTTCACACACTTCCATTTTGACTTCAAAGACCTCATTTCTGTGACTTCACACACCTCCATTCTATGATTTCACACACCTCCATTCTATGACTTCACACACCTCCATTCTATGACTTCACACACCTCCAATCTATGACTTCACACATTTCCATTCTATGAATTCACACACCTCCATTGTGACTTCACACAACTCTATTCTGTGACTTCACACACATGCCTTCTGTGACTTCACACACTTCCATTCTATGACTTCACACCTCCATTCTATGACTTCACACACCAACATTTATGACGTCACACACCTCCATTCTGTGACTTCACACACCTCCATTCTGACATCACACACCTACATTCTATGACTTCACACACTTCCATTCTATGACTTCACACACCTCCATTCTGTGACTTCACTCACCTCCATTGTGAGTTCACAAACCTCCATTCTGTGACTTCACACACCTTGATTCTCTGACTTCACACACCTCCATTCTACGATTTCACACACCTCCATTCTGTGACTTCACTCACCTCCATTCTATTTCACACACCTCCATTCTGTGACTTCACACACCTCCATTCTTAGTTCACACACCTCCATTCTGTGACTTCACACACCTCCAATATATGACTTCACACACCTCCATTTTGTGACTTCACACACCTCCATTCTATGACTTCACACACCTCCATTCTATGACTTCACATACCTGCATTGTGACTTCACACACCTCCATTCTCTGACTTCACACACCTCCATTCTGAATTCACACATCTCCATTCTGTCTTCACACACCTCAATTCTGTGACTTCACACAACTCCATTCTATGAATTCACATACCTCATTTCTGAGTTGACACACCTCCATTCTGTGACTTCACATACCTCCAATCTGACTTCACACACCTCCATTCTATGACTTCACACACCTCCATTCTGTGACTTCAAAAACCACCATTCTATGACTTCACACATCTCCATTGTGACTTCACACACCTCCATTCTATGAGTTCACATAGCTCCATTCTGACTTCACACACCTCCATTCTATGACTTCGTACACCTCTATTCTGACTTCACACCCTTCCATTCTGTGACTTCACATACCTCCATTCTTTGACTTCACACCCCTCCATTCTGTGACTTCACATACCTCCATTCTTTGACTTCACACCCCTCCATTCTGTGCCTTCACACACCTCCACTCTGTGACTTTACACACCTCCATTCTGTGACTTCACACACCTCCCTTCTGTGACTTCACACACCTCCATTCTATGACTTCACACACCTCCATTCTAAGACTTCACACACCTCCATTCTATGACTTCACACACTTCCATTGTTTGACATCATACACCTCCATTTTTTGACTTCACACATCTCCGTTCCATGACTTCACACACCTCCATTCTATGAGTTCACACACCTCCATTCTATGAGTTCACACACCTTCATTCTTACTTCAGCAACATCCATTCTATGACTTCAGACACCTCCATTCTATGACTTCACACACCTTCATTCTTACTTCAGCAACATCCATTCTATGACTTCACACACCTCCATTCTATGACTTCACAAAGCTCCATTCTGTGACTTCACACACCTCCTCACTGAGTTCACACACCTCCATTCTATGACTTCACACACCTTCATTCTTACTTCAGCAACATCCATTCTATGACTTCACACATCTCATTCTATGACTTCACAAACCTCCATTCTGTGACTTCACACACCTCCATTCTGACTTCACACACCTCCATTCTATGACTTCACACACTTCCATTCTATGACTTCACACACCTCCATTCTATGACTTCACACACCTCCTCACTGAGTTCACACACCTCCATTCTGTGTCTTCACACACCTCCATTCTGTGACTTCACACACCTACTTCTATGACTTCACACACCTCCATTCTGTGACTTCGCACACCTCAAATCTGAGTTCACACACCTCCATTCTATGACTTCACACACGTCCATTCTATGATTTTACACACCTCCATTCTGTGACTTCACACACCTCCATTTTATAACTTCACAGACCTCCATTCTGTGACTTCACACACCTCCATTCTATGACATCACACACCTCCATTCTGTGACTTCGCACACCTCCATTCTATGACTTCACACACCTCCATTCTATGACTTCAGAAACCTACATTGTTACTTCACACACCTCCATTCTATGAGTTCACACACCTGCATTGTGACTTCACACACCTCCATTATCTGACTTCACACACCTCCATTCTGACTTCACACACCTCCATTCTGACTTCACACACCTCAATTCTGTGACTTCACACACCTCCATTCTATGATTTCACAAACCTCCATTCTGTGACTTCACAGACCTCCATTCTATGACTTTACACACCTCCTTTCTGAGTTCACACACATCCATTCTGTGACTTCAAACACCTCCATTGTGACTTCATACACCTCCATTCTATGAGTTCACACACCTCCATTCTGACTTCACACATTTCCATTCTATGACTTCACACAGCTCCATTCTCACTTCACACTCCTCCATTCTATGACTTCGCACACCTCTGTTCTGACTTCACTCACCTGCATTCTGTGACTTCACACACCTCCATTCTATAACTTCACAAACCTCCATTCTGTGACTTCACACACCTCCACTCTGTGACTTTACACACCTCCAATCTGTGACTTCACACACCTCCATTCTGTGATTTCACACACAATCCATTCTATGACTTCACAAACCTCCCTTCTGTGAATTCACACACCTCCATTCTGTGACTTCACACACCTCCATTCTATGACTTCACACACCTCCATTCTGACGTCACACACTTCCATTTTGACTTCAAACACCTCATTTCTGTGACTTCACACACCTCCATTCTATGATTTCACACACCTCCATTCTATGACTTCACACACCTCCATTCTATGACTTCACACACCTCCTTTCTGAGTTGACACACTTCCATTCTGTGACTTCACACACCTCCAATCTGACCTCACACACCTCCATTCTATGACTTCACACACCTCCATTCTCTGACTTCAAAAACCAACATTCTATGACTTCAAACATCTCCATTCTATGACTTCACACACCTCCATTCTGAGACTTCACACACCTCCATCCTGTGACTTTACACACCTCCACTCTGTGACTACACACACCTCCATTCTATGATTTCACACACCTCCATTCTATGACTTCACACACCTCCATTCTGACTTCACACACCTCAATTCTGTGACTTCTCAGACCTCCATTCTATGACTTCACACACCTCCATTCTATGATTTCACACACCTCAATTCTGTGACTTCTCAGACCTCCATTCTATGACTTCACACACCTCCATTCTATGATTTCACACACATCCATTCTATGACTTCTCAGACCTCCATTCTGTGACTTCACACACCTACTTCTATGACTTCACACACCTCCATTCTGTGACTTCGCACACCTCAAATCTGAGTTCACACACCTCCATTCTATGACTTCACACACGTCCATTCTATGATTTTACACACCTCCATTCTGTGACTTCACACACCTCCATTTTATAACTTCACAGACCTGCATTCTGTGACATCACACACCTCCATTCTATGACATCACACACCTCCATTCTGTGACTTCGCACACCTCCATTCTATGACTTCACACACCTACATTCTATGACTTCAGAAACCTACATTGTTACTTCACACACCTCCATTCTATGAGTTCACACACCTGCATTGTGACTTCACACACCTCCATTATCTGACTTCACACACCTCCATTCTAACTTCACACACCTCCATTCTGACTTCACACACCTCAATTCTGTGACTTCACACACCTCCATTCTATGATTTCACAAACCTCCATTCTGTGACTTCACAGACCTCCATTCTATGACTTTACACACCTCCTTTCTGAGTTCACACACATCCATTCTGTGACTTCAAACACCTCCATTGTGACTTCATACACCTCCATTCTATGAGTTCACACACCTCCATTCTGACTTCACACATTTCCATTCTATGACTTCACACAGCTCCATTCTCACTTCACACTCCTCCATTCTATGACTTCGCACACCTCTGTTCTGACTTCACTCACCTGCATTCTGTGACTTCACACACCTCCATTCTATAACTTCACAAACCTCCATTCTGTGACTTCACACACCTCCACTCTGTGACTTTACACACCTCCAATCTGTGACTTCACACACCTCCATTCTGTGATTTCACACACAATCCATTCTATGACTTCACAAACCTCCCTTCTGTGAATTCACACACCTCCATTCTGTGACTTCACACACCTCCATTCTATGACTTCACACACCTCCATTCTGACGTCACACACTTCCATTTTGACTTCAAACACCTCATTTCTGTGACTTCACACACCTCCATTCTATGATTTCACACACCTCCATTCTATGACTTCACACACCTCCATTCTATGATTTCACACACCTCCTTTCTGAGTTGACACACTTCCATTCTGTGACTTCACACACCTCCAATCTGACCTCACACACCTCCATTCTATGACTTCACACACCTCCATTCTCTGACTTCAAAAACCAACATTCTATGACTTCAAACATCTCCATTCTATGACTTCACACACCTCCATTCTGAGACTTCACACACCTCCATCCTGTGACTTTACACACCTCCACTCTGTGACTACACACACCTCCATTCTATGATTTCACACACCTCCATTCTATGACTTCACACACCTCCATTCTGACTTCACACACCACAATTCTGTGACTTCTCAGACCTCCATTCTATGACTTCACACACCTCCATTCTATGATTTCACACACCTCAATTCTGTGACTTCTCAGACCTCCATTCTATGACTTCACACACCTCCATTCTATGATTTCACACACATCCATTCTATGACTTCTCAGACCTCCATTCTGTGACTTCACACACCTACTTCTATGACTTCACACACCTCCATTCTGTGACTTCGCACACCTCAAATCTGAGTTCACACACCTCCATTCTATGACTTCACACACGTCCATTCTATGATTTTACACACCTCCATTCTGTGACTTCACACACCCCCATTTTATAACTTCACAGACCTGCATTCTGTGACTTCACACACCTCCATTCTATGACATCACACACCTCCATTCTGTGACTTCGCACACCTCCATTCTATGACTTCACACACCTACATTCTATGACTTCAGAAACCTACATTGTTACTTCACACACCTCCATTCTATGAGTTCACACACCTGCATTGTGACTTCACACACCTCCATTATCTGACTTCACACACCTCCATTCTAACTTCACACACCTCCATTCTGACTTCACACACCTCAATTCTGTGACTTCACACACCTCCATTCTATGATTTCACAAACCTCCATTCTGTGACTTCACAGACCTCCATTCTATGACTTTACACACCTCCTTTCTGAGTTCACACACATCCATTCTGTGACTTCAAACACCTCCATTGTGACTTCATACACCTCCATTCTATGAGTTCACACACCTCCATTCTGACTTCACACATTTCCATTCTATGACTTCACACAGCTCCATTCTCACTTCACACTCCTCCATTCTATGACTTCGCACACCTCTGTTCTGACTTCACTCACCTGCATTCTGTGACTTCACACACCTCCATTCTATAACTTCACAAACCTCCATTCTGTGACTTCACACACCTCCACTCTGTGACTTTACACACCTCCAATCTGTGACTTCACACACCTCCATTCTGTGATTTCACACACAATCCATTCTATGACTTCACAAACCTCCCTTCTGTGAATTCACACACCTCCATTCTGTGACTTCACACACCTCCATTCTATGACTTCACACACCTCCATTCTGACGTCACACACTTCCATTTTGACTTCAAACACCTCATTTCTGTGACTTCACACACCTCCATTCTATGATTTCACACACCTCCATTCTATGACTTCACACACCTCCATTCTATGACTTCACACACCTCCTTTCTGAGTTGACACACTTCCATTCTGTGACTTCACACACCTCCAATCTGACCTCACACACCTCCATTCTATGACTTCACACACCTCCATTCTCTGACTTCAAAAACCAACATTCTATGACTTCAAACATCTCCATTCTATGACTTCACACACCTCCATTCTGAGACTTCACACACCTCCATCCTGTGACTTTACACACCTCCACTCTGTGACTACACACACCTCCATTCTATGATTTCACACACCTCCATTCTATGACTTCACACACCTCCATTCTGACTTCACACACCTCAATTCTGTGACTTCTCAGACCTCCATTCTATGACTTCACACACCTCCATTCTATGATTTCACACACATCCATTCTATGACTTCTCAGACCTCCATTCTATGACTTTACACACCTCCTTTCTGAGTTCATACACATCCATTCTGTGACTTCAAACACCTCCATTGTGACTTCATACACCTCCATTCTGTGAGTTCACACAACTCCATTCTGACTTCACACACTTCCATTCTATGACTTCACACAGCTCCATTCTGACTTCACACTCCTCCATTCTAGGACTTCCCACACCTCTATTCTGACTTCACACACCTGCATTCTGTGACTTCACACACCTCCATTCAATGACTTCACAAACCTCCATTCTGTGACTTCACACACCTCCACTCTGTGACTTTACACACCTCCATTCTGTGACTTCACACACCTCCATTCTGTGATTTCACACACAATCCATTCTATGACTTCACAAACGTCCGTTCTGTGAATTCACACATCTCCATTCAGGGTTCACACACCTCCATTCTGTGACTTCACAAACTTCCATTCTGGGACTTCACACACCTCCATTCTATGACTTCACACACCTCCATCTGTGACTTCACACACCTCCATTCTATGACTTCACACTCCTCCATTCTATGAGTTCACACACCTCCTTTCTGTGACTTCACACACCTCCATTCTATGACTTCACACACCTCCATTCTGTGACTTCACACACCTCCATTCTGACTTCACATACTTCCATTTTGACTTCAAACACCGCATTTCTGTGACTTCACACACCTCCATTCTATGATTTCACACACCTCCATTCTATGACTTCACACACCTCCATTCTATGACTTCACACACCTCGTTTCTGAGTTGACACACTTCCATTCTGTGACTTCACACACCTCCAATCTGACCTCACACACCTCCATACTATGACTTCACACACCTCCATTCTCTGACTTCAAAAACCAACATTCTATGACTTCAAACACCTCCATTCTATGACTTCACACACCTCCATTCTGAGACTTCACACACCTCCATTCTGTGACTTTACACACCTCCAATCTGTGACTACACACACTTCCATTCTGTGATTTCACACACCTCCATTCTATGACTTCACACACCTCCATTCTCTGACTTCACACACCTCCATTCTGTGACTTCACACACCTCCACCCTGTGACTTAACACACCTCCATTCTGTGTGTTCACACACCACCATCCTGTGATTTCCCACCCCTCCATTCTATGACTTCACACACCTCCATTCTATGACTTCACACACCTCCATTCTATGACTTCACACACCTCCATTCTATGACTTCGCACACCTCCATTCTATGACTTCACACACCTCCATTCTATGACTTCAGAAACCTACATTGTTACTTCACACACCTCCATTCTATGAGTTCACACACCTGCATTGTGACTTCACACACCTCCATTATCTGACTTCACACACCTCCATTCTGACTTCACACACCTCCATTCTGACTTCACACACCTCAATTCTGTGAATTCACACAACTCCATTCTATGATTTCACAAACCTCCATTCTGTGACTTCACAGACCTCCATTCTATGACTTTACACACCTCCTTTCTGAGTTCACACACATCCATTCTGTGACTTCAAACACCTCCATTGTGACTTCATACACCTCCATTCTATGAGTTCACACACCTCCATTCTGACTTCACAAATTTCCATTCTATGACTTCACACAGCTCCATTCTCACTTCACACTCCTCCATTCTATGACTTCGCACACCTCTGTTCTGACTTCACTCACCTGCATTCTGTGACTTCACACACCTCCATTCTATAACTTCACAAACCTCCATTCTGTGACTTCACACACCTCCACTCTGTGACTTTACACACCTCCAATCTGTGACTTCACACACCTCCATTCTGTGATTTCACACACAATCCATTCTATGACTTCACAAACCTCCCTTCTGTGAATTCACACACCTCCATTCTGTGACTTCACACACCTCCATTCTATGACTTCACACACCTCCATTCTGACGTCACACACTTCCATTCTATGACTTCACACAGCTCCTTTCTGACTTCACACTCCTCCATTCTAGGACTTCCCACACCTCTATTCTGACTTCACACACCTGCATTCTGTGACTTCACACACCTCCATTCAATGACTTCAAACCTCCATTCTGTGACTTCACACACCTCCACTCTGTGACTTTACACACCTCCATTCTGTGACTTCACACACCTCCATTCTGTGATTTCACACACAATCCATTCTATGACTTCACAAACCTCCGTTCTGTGAATTCACACATCTCCATTCAGGGTTCACACACCTCCATTCTGTGACTTCACAAACTTCCATTCTGGGACTTCACACACCTACATTCTATGACTTCACACACCTCCATCTGTGACTTCACACACCTCCATTCTATGACTTCACACTCCTCCATTCTATGAGTTCACACACCTCCTTTCTGTGACTTCACACACCTCCATTCTATGACTTCACACACCTCCATTCTGTGACTTCACACACCTCCATTCTGACTTCACATACTTCCATTTTGACTTCAAACACCGCATTTCTGTGACTTCACACACCTCCATTCTATGATTTCACACACCTCCATTCTATGACTTCACACACCTCCATTCTATGACTTCACACACCTCCTTTCTGAGTTGACACACTTACATTCTGTGACTTCACACACCTCCAATCTGACCTCACACAGCTCCATTCTCACTTCACACTCCTCCATTCTATGACTTCGCACACCTCTGTTCTGACTTCACTCACCTGCATTCTGTGACTTCACACACCTCCATTCTATAACTTCACAAACCTCCATTCTGTGACTTCACACACCTCCACTCTGTGACTTTACACACCTCCAATCTGTGACTTCACACACCTCCATTCTGTGATTTCACACACAATCCATTCTATGACTTCACAAACCTCCCTTCTGTGAATTCACACACCTCCATTCTGTGACTTCACACACCTCCATTCTATGACTTCACACACCTCCATTCTGACGTCACACACTTCCATTTTGACTTCAAACACCTCATTTCTGTGACTTCACACACCTCCATTCTATGATTTCACACACCTCCATTCTATGACTTCACACACCTCCATTCTATGACTTCACACACCTCCTTTCTGAGTTGACACACTTCCATTCTGTGACTTCACACACCTCCAATCTGACCTCACACACCTCCATTCTATGACTTCACACACCTCCATTCTCTGACTTCAAAAACCAACATTCTATGACTTCAAACATCTCCATTCTATGACTTCACACACCTCCATTCTGAGACTTCACACACCTCCATCCTGTGACTTTACACACCTCCACTCTGTGACTACACACACCTCCATTCTATGATTTCACACACCTCCATTCTATGACTTCACACACCTCCATTCTGACTTCACACACCTCAATTCTGTGACTTCTCAGACCTCCATTCTATGACTTCACACACCTCCATTCTATGATTTCACACACATCCATTCTATGACTTCTCAGACCTCCATTCTATGACTTTACACACCTCCTTTCTGAGTTCACACACATCCATTCTGTGACTTCAAACACCTCCATTGTGACTTCATACACCTCCATTCTGTGAGTTCACACACCTCCATTCTGACTTCACACACTTCCATTCTATGACTTCACACAGCTCCATTCTGACTTCACACTCCTCCATTCTAGGACTTCCCACACCTCTATTCTGACTTCACACACCTGCATTCTGTGACTTCACACACCTCCATTCAATGACTTCACAAACCTCCATTCTGTGACTTCACACACCTCCACTCTGTGACTTTACACACCTCCATTCTGTGACTTCACACACCTCCATTCTGTGATTTCACACACAATCCATTCTATGACTTCACAAACCTCCGTTCTGTGAATTCACACATCTCCATTCAGGGTTCACACACCTCCATTCTGTGACTTCACAAACTTCCATTCTGGGACTTCACACACCTCCATTCTATGACTTCACACACCTCCATCTGTGACTTCACACACCTCCATTCTATGACTTCACACTCCTCCATTCTATGAGTTCACACACCTCCTTTCTGTGACTTCACACACCTCCATTCTATGACTTCACACACCTCCATTCTGTGACTTCACACACCTCCATTCTGACTTCACATACTTCCATTTTGACGTCAAACACCGCATTTCTGTGACTTCACACACCTCCATTCTATGATTTCACACACCTCCATTCTATGACTTCACACACCTCCATTCTATGACTTCACACACCTCGTTTCTGAGTTGACACACTTCCATTCTGTGACTTCACACACCTCCAATCTGACCTCACACACCTCCATACTATGACTTCACACACCTCCATTCTCTGACTTCAAAAACCAACATTCTATGACTTCAAACACCTCCATTCTATGACTTCACACACCTCCATTCTGAGACTTCACACACCTCCATTCTGTGACTTTACACACCTCCAATCTGTGACTACACACACTTCCATTCTGTGATTTCACACACCTCCATTCTATGACTTCACACACCTCCATTCTCTGACTTCACACACCTCCATTCTGTGACTTCACACACCTCCACCCTGTGACTTAACACACCTCCATTCTGTGTGTTCACACACCACCATCCTGTGATTTCCCACCCCTCCATTCTATGACTTCACACACCTCCATTCTATGACTTCACACACCTCCATTCTATGACTTCACACACCTCCATTCTATGACTTCGCACACCTCCATTCTATGACTTCACACACCTCCATTCTATGACTTCAGAAACCTACATTGTTACTTCACACACCTCCATTCTATGAGTTCACACACCTGCATTGTGACTTCACACACCTCCATTATCTGACTTCACACACCTCCATTCTGACTTCACACACCTCCATTCTGACTTCACACACCTCAATTCTGTGAATTCACACAACTCCATTCTATGATTTCACAAACCTCCATTCTGTGACTTCACAGACCTCCATTCTATGACTTTACACACCTCCTTTCTGAGTTCACACACATCCATTCTGTGACTTCAAACACCTCCATTGTGACTTCATACACCTCCATTCTATGAGTTCACACACCTCCATTCTGACTTCACACATTTCCATTCTATGACTTCACACAGCTCCATTCTCACTTCACACTCCTCCATTCTATGACTTCGCACACCTCTGTTCTGACTTCACTCACCTGCATTCTGTGACTTCACACACCTCCATTCTATAACTTCACAAACCTCCATTCTGTGACTTCACACACCTCCACTCTGTGACTTTACACACCTCCAATCTGTGACTTCACACACCTCCATTCTGTGATTTCACACACAATCCATTCTATGACTTCACAAACCTCCCTTCTGTGAATTCACACACCTCCATTCTGTGACTTCACACACCTCCATTCTATGACTTCACACACCTCCATTCTGACGTCACACACTTCCATTCTATGACTTCACACAGCTCCTTTCTGACTTCACACTCCTCCATTCTAGGACTTCCCACACCTCTATTCTGACTTCACACACCTGCATTCTGTGACTTCACACACCTCCATTCAATGACTTCAAACCTCCATTCTGTGACTTCACACACCTCCACTCTGTGACTTTACACACCTCCATTCTGTGACTTCACACACCTCCATTCTGTGATTTCACACACAATCCATTCTATGACTTCACAAACCTCCGTTCTGTGAATTCACACATCTCCATTCAGGGTTCACACACCTCCATTCTGTGACTTCACAAACTTCCATTCTGGGACTTCACACACCTACATTCTATGACTTCACACACCTCCATCTGTGACTTCACACACCTCCATTCTATGACTTCACACTCCTCCATTCTATGAGTTCACACACCTCCTTTCTGTGACTTCACACACCTCCATTCTATGACTTCACACACCTCCATTCTGTGACTTCACACACCTCCATTCTGACTTCACATACTTCCATTTTGACTTCAAACACCGCATTTCTGTGACTTCACACACCTCCATTCTATGATTTCACACACCTCCATTCTATGACTTCACACACCTCCATTCTATGACTTCACACACCTCCTTTCTGAGTTGACACACTTACATTCTGTGACTTCACACACCTCCAATCTGACCTCACACACCTCCATTCTATGACTTCACACACCTCCATTCTCTGACTTCAAAAACCAACATTCTATGACTTCAAACACCTCCATTCTATGACTTCACACACCTACATTCTATGACTTCAGAAACCTACATTGTTACTTCACACACCTCCATTCTATGAGTTCACACACCTGCATTGTGACTTCACACACCTCCATTATCTGACTTCACACACCTCCATTCTAACTTCACACACCTCCATTCTGACTTCACACACCTCAATTCTGTGACTTCACACACCTCCATTCTATGATTTCACAAACCTCCATTCTGTGACTTCACAGACCTCCATTCTATGACTTTACACACCTCCTTTCTGAGTTCACACACATCCATTCTGTGACTTCAAACACCTCCATTGTGACTTCATACACCTCCATTCTATGAGTTCACACACCTCCATTCTGACTTCACACATTTCCATTCTATGACTTCACACAGCTCCATTCTCACTTCACACTCCTCCATTCTATGACTTCGCACACCTCTGTTCTGACTTCACTCACCTGCATTCTGTGACTTCACACACCTCCATTCTATAACTTCACAAACCTCCATTCTGTGACTTCACACACCTCCACTCTGTGACTTTACACACCTCCAATCTGTGACTTCACACACCTCCATTCTGTGATTTCACACACAATCCATTCTATGACTTCACAAACCTCCCTTCTGTGAATTCACACACCTCCATTCTGTGACTTCACACACCTCCATTCTATGACTTCACACACCTCCATTCTGACGTCACACACTTCCATTTTGACTTCAAACACCTCATTTCTGTGACTTCACACACCTCCATTCTATGATTTCACACACCTCCATTCTATGACTTCACACACCTCCATTCTATGACTTCACACACCTCCTTTCTGAGTTGACACACTTCCATTCTGTGACTTCACACACCTCCAATCTGACCTCACACACCTCCATTCTATGACTTCACACACCTCCATTCTCTGACTTCAAAAACCAACATTCTATGACTTCAAACATCTCCATTCTATGACTTCACACACCTCCATTCTGAGACTTCACACACCTCCATCCTGTGACGTTACACACCTCCACTCTGTGACTACACACACCTCCATTCTATGATTTCACACACCTCCATTCTATGACTTCACACACCTCCATTCTGACTTCACACACCTCAATTCTGTGACTTCTCAGACCTCCATTCTATGACTTCACACACCTCCATTCTATGATTTCACACACATCCATTCTATGACTTCTCAGACCTCCATTCTATGACTTTACACACCTCCTTTCTGAGTTCATACACATCCATTCTGTGACTTCAAACACCTCCATTGTGACTTCATACACCTCCATTCTGTGAGTTCACACAACTCCATTCTGACTTCACACACTTCCATTCTATGACTTCACACAGCTCCATTCTGACTTCACACTCCTCCATTCTAGGACTTCCCACACCTCTATTCTGACTTCACACACCTGCATTCTGTGACTTCACACACCTCCATTCAATGACTTCACAAACCTCCATTCTGTGACTTCACACACCTCCACTCTGTGACTTTACACACCTCCATTCTGTGACTTCACACACCTCCATTCTGTGATTTCACACACAATCCATTCTATGACTTCACAAACCTCCGTTCTGTGAATTCACACATCTCCATTCAGGGTTCACACACCTCCATTCTGTGACTTCACAAACTTCCATTCTGGGACTTCACACACCTCCATTCTATGACTTCACACACCTCCATCTGTGACTTCACACACCTCCATTCTATGACTTCACACTCCTCCATTCTATGAGTTCACACACCTCCTTTCTGTGACTTCACACACCTCCATTCTATGACTTCACACACCTCCATTCTGTGACTTCACACACCTCCATTCTGACTTCACATACTTCCATTTTGACTTCAAACACCGCATTTCTGTGACTTCACACACCTCCATTCTATGATTTCACACACCTCCATTCTATGACTTCACACACCTCCATTCTATGACTTCACACACCTCGTTTCTGAGTTGACACACTTCCATTCTGTGACTTCACACACCTCCAATCTGACCTCACACACCTCCATACTATGACTTCACACACCTCCATTCTCTGACTTCAAAAACCAACATTCTATGACTTCAAACACCTCCATTCTATGACTTCACACACCTCCATTCTGAGACTTCACACACCTCCATTCTGTGACTTTACACACCTCCAATCTGTGACTACACACACTTCCATTCTGTGATTTCACACACCTCCATTCTATGACTTCACACACCTCCATTCTCTGACTTCACACACCTCCATTCTGTGACTTCACACACCTCCACCCTGTGACTTAACACACCTCCATTCTGTGTGTTCACACACCACCATCCTGTGATTTCCCACCCCTCCATTCTATGACTTCACACACCTCCATTCTATGACTTCACACACCTCCATTCTATGACTTCACACACCTCCATTCTATGACTTCGCACACCTCCATTCTATGACTTCACACACCTCCATTCTATGACTTCAGAAACCTACATTGTTACTTCACACACCTCCATTCTATGAGTTCACACACCTGCATTGTGACTTCACACACCTCCATTATCTGACTTCACACACCTCCATTCTGACTTCACACACCTCCATTCTGACTTCACACACCTCAATTCTGTGAATTCACACAACTCCATTCTATGATTTCACAAACCTCCATTCTGTGACTTCACAGACCTCCATTCTATGACTTTACACACCTCCTTTCTGAGTTCACACACATCCATTCTGTGACTTCAAACACCTCCATTGTGACTTCATACACCTCCATTCTATGAGTTCACACACCTCCATTCTGACTTCACAAATTTCCATTCTATGACTTCACACAGCTCCATTCTCACTTCACACTCCTCCATTCTATGACTTCGCACACCTCTGTTCTGACTTCACTCACCTGCATTCTGTGACTTCACACACCTCCATTCTATAACTTCACAAACCTCCATTCTGTGACTTCACACACCTCCACTCTGTGACTTTACACACCTCCAATCTGTGACTTCACACACCTCCATTCTGTGATTTCACACACAATCCATTCTATGACTTCACAAACCTCCCTTCTGTGAATTCACACACCTCCATTCTGTGACTTCACACACCTCCATTCTATGACTTCACACACCTCCATTCTGACGTCACACACTTCCATTCTATGACTTCACACAGCTCCTTTCTGACTTCACACTCCTCCATTCTAGGACTTCCCACACCTCTATTCTGACTTCACACACCTGCATTCTGTGACTTCACACACCTCCATTCAATGACTTCAAACCTCCATTCTGTGACTTCACACACCTCCACTCTGTGACTTTACACACCTCCATTCTGTGACTTCACACACCTCCATTCTGTGATTTCACACACAATCCATTCTATGACTTCACAAACCTCCGTTCTGTGAATTCACACATCTCCATTCAGGGTTCACACACCTCCATTCTGTGACTTCACAAACTTCCATTCTGGGACTTCACACACCTACATTCTATGACTTCACACACCTCCATCTGTGACTTCACACACCTCCATTCTATGACTTCACACTCCTCCATTCTATGAGTTCACACACCTCCTTTCTGTGACTTCACACACCTCCATTCTATGACTTCACACACCTCCATTCTGTGACTTCACACACCTCCATTCTGACTTCACATACTTCCATTTTGACTTCAAACACCGCATTTCTGTGACTTCACACACCTCCATTCTATGATTTCACACACCTCCATTCTATGACTTCACACACCTCCATTCTATGACTTCACACACCTCCTTTCTGAGTTGACACACTTACATTCTGTGACTTCACACACCTCCAATCTGACCTCACACACCTCCATTCTATGACTTCACACACCTCCATTCTCTGACTTCAAAAACCAACATTCTATGACTTCAAACACCTCCATTCTATGACTTCACACACCTCCATTCTGAGACTTCACACACCTCCATCTGTGACTTTACACACCTCCAATCTGTGACTACACACACTTCCATTCTGTGATTTCACACACCTCCATTCTATGACTTCACACACCTCCATTCTCTGACTTCACACACCTCCATTCTGTGACTTCACACACCTCCACCCTGTGACTTAACACACCTCCATTCTGTGTGTTCACACACCACCATCCTGTGATTTCCCACCACTCCATTCTATGACTTCACACACCTCCATTCTATGACTTCACACACCTCCATTCTATGACTTCACACACCTCCTTTCTGAGTTGACACACTTCCATTCTGTGACTTCACACACCTCCAATCTGACCTCACACACCTCCATTCTATGACTTCACACACTTCCAATCTATGACTTCACAAACCTCCATTCTATGACTTCACAAACCAGCAATCTGACTTCACACACCTCCATTATCTGACTTCACACACCTCAATTCTATGACTTCACACACCACTATTCTGTACCTTCACACGCTTCCAATGTTTGATTTCACAAACCTCCATTCCAAGACTTCATACACCTCCATTCTATGACTTCAAACACATCCATTCTTTGACCTCACACACCTCCATTTTGACTTCACACACTTCCATTCTGTGACTTCACACACCTCCATTTTGTGACTTCACACACCTACATTGTTTGACTTCACACACCTCCATTTTGACTTCACACACCTCCATTCTGTGTCTTCACACACCTCCATTCTGTGACTTCACACACCCCCATTATATGACTTCACACACCTCCATTCTATGACTTCACACACTGCCATTCTATGCCTTTACACACCTCCATTCTGTGACTTCACACACCTCCATTCTATGACATCACACACCTCCATTCTGTGACTTCATACACCTCCATTCTATGAGTTCACACACCTCCATTCTGACTTCACACACTTCCATTCTATGACTTCACACAGCTCCATTCTGACTTCACACACCTCCATAATATGACTTCGCACACCTCTATTCTGACTTCACAAAACTGCATTCTTTGACTTCACACACCTCCATTCTATGACTTCACACACCTCCATTTTGTGACTTCACACACCTCCACTCTGTGACTTTACACACCTCCATCCTGTGACTTCACACACCTCCATTCTATGACTTCACACACCTCCATTCTATGACTTCACACACCTCCATTCTATGACTTCACACACTTCTATTCTGTGACTAGACACACCTCCATTGTATGACTTCACACACCTCCATTCTATGACTTCACACATCTGCATTCTGACTTCACACACCTCCATTCTATGACTTCACACCTCCATTCTCTGACTTCACAGATCTCCATTCTGACTTCACACACCTCCAATCTATGACTTCACACATCTCCCTTCTATGACTTCACACACCTCCATTCTGTAACTTCACACACTTCCAATGTTTGACTTCACAAACCTCCATTCCATGACTTCATACACATCCATTCCATGACTTCACACAACTCCTTTCTTTGACTTCACAAAATTCCATTTTGATTTCACACACCTCCACTCTGTGACTTCACACACCTCCATTTGTGACTTCACACATCACAATTTTGACTTCACACACCTCCATTCTGTGACTTCACACACCTCCATTCTATGACTTCACACACTTCCATTCTATGACTTCACACACCTCCATTCTGTGACTTCACACTCCTCCACTCTGAGTTCACACACCTCCATTCTGTGTCTTCACACACCTCCATTCTGTGACTTCACACACCTCGTTATATGACTTCACACACCTCCATTCTGTGACCTCACACACCTCAAATCTGTGTTCACACCCCTCCATAGTGTGACTTCACACACCTCCATTCTGTGACTTCACACACCCCCATTATATGACTTCACACACCTCCATTCTGTGACTTCATACACCTCCATTCTATGAGTTCACACACCTCCATTCTGACTTCACACACTTCCATTCTATGACTTCACACAGCTCCATTCTGACTTCACACACCTCCATAATATGACTTCGCACACCTCTATTCTGACTTCACACAACTGCATTCTGTGACTTCACACACCTCCATTCTATGACTTCACACACCTCCATTTTGTGACATCACACACCTCCACTCTGTGACTTTACACACCTCCATTCTGTTACTTCACACACCTCCATTCTGTGTTTTCACACACAATCCATTCTATGACTTCACAAACCTCCATTCTTTGATTTCACACACCTCCATTCTATGACTTCACACACCTGCATTGTGACTTCATACAACTCCATTCTGTGAATTCACACACCTCCTTTCTGTGACTTCACACACCTCCATACTATGACTTCCACACACCTTCAATCTATGACTTCACAACCTCCATTCTATGACTTCACACACTTCCAATCTATGACTTCACAAACCTCCATTCTATGACTTCACAAACCAGCAATCTGACTTCACACACCTCCATTATCTGACTTCACACACCTCCATTCTATGACTTCACACACCACTATTCTTTACCTTCACACGCTTCCAATGTTTGATTTCACAAACCTCCATTCCAAGACTTCATACACCTCCATTCTATGACTTCAAACACATCCATTCTTTGACCTCACACACCTCCATTTTGACTTCACACACTTCCATTCTGTGACTTCACACACCTCCATTCTGTGACTTCACACACCTACATTGTTTGACTTCACACACCTCCATTTTGACTTCACACACCTCCATTCTATGACTTCACACATCTCCATTCTATGAATTCACACACCTCCATTGTGACTTCACACAACTCTATTCTGTGACTTCACACACATGCCTTCTGTGACTTCACACACCTGTATTTGTGACTTCACACACCACAATTTTGACTTCATACACGTCCATTCTTTGACTTCACACACTTCCATTTTGACTTCACACACTTCCATTCTGTGACTTCACACTACTCCATTCTGTGACTTCACACACCTACATTGTTTGATTTCACACACCTCCATTTTGACTTAACACACCTCCATTCTATGACTTCACACACCTTCATTCTTACTTCAGAAACATTCATTCTATGACTTCACAAACCTCCCATCTGTGAATTCACACACCTCCATTCTGGGTTCACACACCTCCATTCTGTGACTTCACACACCTCCATTCTATGACTTCACACACCTCCATCTGTGACTTCACACACCTCCATTCTATGACTTCACACTCATCCATTCTATGAGTTCACACACCTCCATTCTGTGACTTCACACACCTCCATTCTATGACTTCACACACCTCCATTCTGACTTCACACACTTCCATTTTGACTTCAAAGACCTCATTTCTGTGACTTCACACACCTCCATTCTATGATTTCACACACCTCCATTCTATGACTTCACACACATCCATTCTATGACTTCACACACCTCCTTTCTGAGTTGACACACTTCCATTCTGTGACTTCACACACCTCTAATCTGACCTCACACACCTCCATTCTATGACTTCACACACCTCCATTCTATGACTTCACACACCTCCATTCTTTGACTTCACACACCTCCATTCTATGAATTCACACACCTCCATTCTTGACTTCACACACCTCCATTCTGTGACTTCCCACACCTCCATTCTGAGAATTCACACACCTCCAGTCTGTGACTTGACATACCTCCACTCTGTGACTACACACACCTCCATTTTGTGATTTCATACACCTCCATTCTATGACTTCACACACCTCCATTCTATGACTTCACACATTTCCATTCTATGAATTCACACACCTCCATTGTGACTTCACACAACTCTATTCTGTGACTTCACACACATGCCTTCTGTGATTTCACACACCTCCATTCTATGACTTCACACCTCCATTCTATGACTTCACACACCAACATTTATGACGTCACACACCTCCATTCTGTGACTTCACACACCTCCATTCTGACATCACACACCTACATTCTATGACTTCACACACTTCCATTCTATGACTTCACACACCTCCATTCTGTGACTTCACTCACCTCCATTGTGAGTTCACAAACCTCCATTCTGTGACTTCACACACCTTGATTCTCTGACTTCACACACCTCCATTCTACGATTTCACACACCTCCATTCTGTGACTTCACTCACCTCCATTCTATTTCACACACCTCCATTCTGTGACTTCACACACCTCCATTCTGAGTTCACACACCTCCATTCTGTGACTTCACACACCTCCAATATATGACTTCACACACCTCCATTTTGTGACTTTGCACACCTCCATTCTATGACTTCACACACCTCCATTCTATGACTTCACACACCTACATTGTGACTTCACGCACACCTCCATTCTGTGACTTCACACACCTCCAATATATGACTTCACACACCTCCATTTTGTGACTTCACACACCTCCATTCTATGACTTCACACACCTCCATTCTATGACTTCACATACCTGCATTGTGACTTCACACACCTCCATTCTCTGACTTCACACACCTCCATTCTGAATTCACACATCTCCATTCTGTCTTCACACACCTCAATTCTGTGACTTCACACAACTCCATTCTATGAATTCACATACCTCATTTCTGAGTTGACACACCTCCATTCTGTGACTTCACATACCTCCAATCTGACTTCACACACCTCCATTCTATGACTTCACACACCTCCATTCTGTGACTTCAAAAACCACCATTCTATGACTTCACACATCTCCATTGTGACTTCACACACCTCCATTCTATGAGTTCACATAGCTCCATTCTGACTTCACACACCTCCATTCTATGACTTCGTACACCTCTATTCTGACTTCACACCCTTCCATTCTGTGACTTCACATACCTCCATTCTTTGACTTCACACCCCTCCATTCTGTGACTTCACATACCTCCATTCTTTGACTTCACACCCCTCCATTCTGTGCCTTCACACACCTCCACTCTGTGACTTTACACACCTCCATTCTGTGACTTCACACACCTCCCTTCTGTGACTTCACACACCTCCATTCTATGACTTCACACACCTCCATTCTAAGACTTCACACACCTCCATTCTATGACTTCACACACTTCCATTGTTTGACATCATACACCTCCATTTTTTGACTTCACACATCTCCGTTCCATGACTTCACACACCTCCATTCTATGAGTTCACACACCTCCATTCTATGAGTTCACACACCTTCATTCTTACTTCAGCAACATCCATTCTATGACTTCAGACACCTCCATTCTATGACTTCACACACCTTCATTCTTACTTCAGCAACATCCATTCTATGACTTCACACACCTCCATTCTATGACTTCACAAAGCTCCATTCTGTGACTTCACACACCTCCTCACTGAGTTCACACACCTCCATTCTATGACTTCACACACCTTCATTCTTACTTCAGCAACATCCATTCTATGACTTCACACATCTCATTCTATGACTTCACAAACCTCCATTCTGTGACTTCACACACCTCCATTCTGACTTCACACACCTCCATTCTATGACTTCACACACTTCCATTCTATGACTTCACACACCTCCATTCTATGACTTCACACACCTCCTCACTGAGTTCACACACCTCCATTCTGTGTCTTCACACACCTCCATTCTGTGACTTCACACACCTACTTCTATGACTTCACACACCTCCATTCTGTGACTTCGCACACCTCAAATCTGAGTTCACACACCTCCATTCTATGACTTCACACACGTCCATTCTATGATTTTACACACCTCCATTCTGTGACTTCACACACCTCCATTTTATAACTTCACAGACCTCCATTCTGTGACTTCACACACCTCCATTCTATGACATCACACACCTCCATTCTGTGACTTCGCACACCTCCATTCTATGACTTCACACACCTCCATTCTATGACTTCAGAAACCTACATTGTTACTTCACACACCTCCATTCTATGAGTTCACACACCTGCATTGTGACTTCACACACCTCCATTATCTGACTTCACACACCTCCATTCTGACTTCACACACCTCCATTCTGACTTCACACACCTCAATTCTGTGACTTCACACACCTCCATTCTATGATTTCACAAACCTCCATTCTGTGACTTCACAGACCTCCATTCTATGACTTTACACACCTCCTTTCTGAGTTCACACACATCCATTCTGTGACTTCAAACACCTCCATTGTGACTTCATACACCTCCATTCTATGAGTTCACACACCTCCATTCTGACTTCACACATTTCCATTCTATGACTTCACACAGCTCCATTCTCACTTCACACTCCTCCATTCTATGACTTCGCACACCTCTGTTCTGACTTCACTCACCTGCATTCTGTGACTTCACACACCTCCATTCTATAACTTCACAAACCTCCATTCTGTGACTTCACACACCTCCACTCTGTGACTTTACACACCTCCAATCTGTGACTTCACACACCTCCATTCTGTGATTTCACACACAATCCATTCTATGACTTCACAAACCTCCCTTCTGTGAATTCACACACCTCCATTCTGTGACTTCACACACCTCCATTCTATGACTTCACACACCTCCATTCTGACGTCACACACTTCCATTTTGACTTCAAACACCTCATTTCTGTGACTTCACACACCTCCATTCTATGATTTCACACACCTCCATTCTATGACTTCACACACCTCCATTCTATGACTTCACACACCTCCTTTCTGAGTTGACACACTTCCATTCTGTGACTTCACACACCTCCAATCTGACCTCACACACCTCCATTCTATGACTTCACACACCTCCATTCTCTGACTTCAAAAACCAACATTCTATGACTTCAAACATCTCCATTCTATGACTTCACACACCTCCATTCTGAGACTTCACACACCTCCATCCTGTGACTTTACACACCTCCACTCTGTGACTACACACACCTCCATTCTATGATTTCACACACCTCCATTCTATGACTTCACACACCTCCATTCTGACTTCACACACCTCAATTCTGTGACTTCTCAGACCTCCATTCTATGACTTCACACACCTCCATTCTATGATTTCACACACCTCAATTCTGTGACTTCTCAGACCTCCATTCTATGACTTCACACACCTCCATTCTATGATTTCACACACATCCATTCTATGACTTCTCAGACCTCCATTCTGTGACTTCACACACCTACTTCTATGACTTCACACACCTCCATTCTGTGACTTCGCACACCTCAAATCTGAGTTCACACACCTCCATTCTATGACTTCACACACGTCCATTCTATGATTTTACACACCTCCATTCTGTGACTTCACACACCTCCATTTTATAACTTCACAGACCTGCATTCTGTGACTTCACACACCTCCATTCTATGACATCACACACCTCCATTCTGTGACTTCGCACACCTCCATTCTATGACTTCACACACCTACATTCTATGACTTCAGAAACCTACATTGTTACTTCACACACCTCCATTCTATGAGTTCACACACCTGCATTGTGACTTCACACACCTCCATTATCTGACTTCACACACCTCCATTCTAACTTCACACACCTCCATTCTGACTTCACACACCTCAATTCTGTGACTTCACACACCTCCATTCTATGATTTCACAAACCTCCATTCTGTGACTTCACAGACCTCCATTCTATGACTTTACACACCTCCTTTCTGAGTTCACACACATCCATTCTGTGACTTCAAACACCTCCATTGTGACTTCATACACCTCCATTCTATGAGTTCACACACCTCCATTCTGACTTCACACATTTCCATTCTATGACTTCACACAGCTCCATTCTCACTTCACACTCCTCCATTCTATGACTTCGCACACCTCTGTTCTGACTTCACTCACCTGCATTCTGTGACTTCACACACCTCCATTCTATAACTTCACAAACCTCCATTCTGTGACTTCACACACCTCCACTCTGTGACTTTACACACCTCCAATCTGTGACTTCACACACCTCCATTCTGTGATTTCACACACAATCCATTCTATGACTTCACAAACCTCCCTTCTGTGAATTCACACACCTCCATTCTGTGACTTCACACACCTCCATTCTATGACTTCACACACCTCCATTCTGACGTCACACACTTCCATTTTGACTTCAAACACCTCATTTCTGTGACTTCACACACCTCCATTCTATGATTTCACACACCTCCATTCTATGACTTCACACACCTCCATTCTATGATTTCACACACCTCCTTTCTGAGTTGACACACTTCCATTCTGTGACTTCACACACCTCCAATCTGACCTCACACACCTCCATTCTATGACTTCACACACCTCCATTCTCTGACTTCAAAAACCAACATTCTATGACTTCAAACATCTCCATTCTATGACTTCACACACCTCCATTCTGAGACTTCACACACCTCCATCCTGTGACTTTACACACCTCCACTCTGTGACTACACACACCTCCATTCTATGATTTCACACACCTCCATTCTATGACTTCACACACCTCCATTCTGACTTCACACACCACAATTCTGTGACTTCTCAGACCTCCATTCTATGACTTCACACACCTCCATTCTATGATTTCACACACCTCAATTCTGTGACTTCTCAGACCTCCATTCTATGACTTCACACACCTCCATTCTATGATTTCACACACATCCATTCTATGACTTCTCAGACCTCCATTCTGTGACTTCACACACCTACTTCTATGACTTCACACACCTCCATTCTGTGACTTCGCACACCTCAAATCTGAGTTCACACACCTCCATTCTATGACTTCACACACGTCCATTCTATGATTTTACACACCTCCATTCTGTGACTTCACACACCCCCATTTTATAACTTCACAGACCTGCATTCTGTGACTTCACACACCTCCATTCTATGACATCACACACCTCCATTCTGTGACTTCGCACACCTCCATTCTATGACTTCACACACCTACATTCTATGACTTCAGAAACCTACATTGTTACTTCACACACCTCCATTCTATGAGTTCACACACCTGCATTGTGACTTCACACACCTCCATTATCTGACTTCACACACCTCCATTCTAACTTCACACACCTCCATTCTGACTTCACACACCTCAATTCTGTGACTTCACACACCTCCATTCTATGATTTCACAAACCTCCATTCTGTGACTTCACAGACCTCCATTCTATGACTTTACACACCTCCTTTCTGAGTTCACACACATCCATTCTGTGACTTCAAACACCTCCATTGTGACTTCATACACCTCCATTCTATGAGTTCACACACCTCCATTCTGACTTCACACATTTCCATTCTATGACTTCACACAGCTCCATTCTCACTTCACACTCCTCCATTCTATGACTTCGCACACCTCTGTTCTGACTTCACTCACCTGCATTCTGTGACTTCACACACCTCCATTCTATAACTTCACAAACCTCCATTCTGTGACTTCACACACCTCCACTCTGTGACTTTACACACCTCCAATCTGTGACTTCACACACCTCCATTCTGTGATTTCACACACAATCCATTCTATGACTTCACAAACCTCCCTTCTGTGAATTCACACACCTCCATTCTGTGACTTCACACACCTCCATTCTATGACTTCACACACCTCCATTCTGACGTCACACACTTCCATTTTGACTTCAAACACCTCATTTCTGTGACTTCACACACCTCCATTCTATGATTTCACACACCTCCATTCTATGACTTCACACACCTCCATTCTATGACTTCACACACCTCCTTTCTGAGTTGACACACTTCCATTCTGTGACTTCACACACCTCCAATCTGACCTCACACACCTCCATTCTATGACTTCACACACCTCCATTCTCTGACTTCAAAAACCAACATTCTATGACTTCAAACATCTCCATTCTATGACTTCACACACCTCCATTCTGAGACTTCACACACCTCCATCCTGTGACTTTACACACCTCCACTCTGTGACTACACACACCTCCATTCTATGATTTCACACACCTCCATTCTATGACTTCACACACCTCCATTCTGACTTCACACACCTCAATTCTGTGACTTCTCAGACCTCCATTCTATGACTTCACACACCTCCATTCTATGATTTCACACACATCCATTCTATGACTTCTCAGACCTCCATTCTATGACTTTACACACCTCCTTTCTGAGTTCATACACATCCATTCTGTGACTTCAAACACCTCCATTGTGACTTCATACACCTCCATTCTGTGAGTTCACACAACTCCATTCTGACTTCACACACTTCCATTCTATGACTTCACACAGCTCCATTCTGACTTCACACTCCTCCATTCTAGGACTTCCCACACCTCTATTCTGACTTCACACACCTGCATTCTGTGACTTCACACACCTCCATTCAATGACTTCACAAACCTCCATTCTGTGACTTCACACACCTCCACTCTGTGACTTTACACACCTCCATTCTGTGACTTCACACACCTCCATTCTGTGATTTCACACACAATCCATTCTATGACTTCACAAACCTCCGTTCTGTGAATTCACACATCTCCATTCAGGGTTCACACACCTCCATTCTGTGACTTCACAAACTTCCATTCTGGGACTTCACACACCTCCATTCTATGACTTCACACACCTCCATCTGTGACTTCACACACCTCCATTCTATGACTTCACACTCCTCCATTCTATGAGTTCACACACCTCCTTTCTGTGACTTCACACACCTCCATTCTATGACTTCACACACCTCCATTCTGTGACTTCACACACCTCCATTCTGACTTCACATACTTCCATTTTGACTTCAAACACCGCATTTCTGTGACTTCACACACCTCCATTCTATGATTTCACACACCTCCATTCTATGACTTCACACACCTCCATTCTATGACTTCACACACCTCGTTTCTGAGTTGACACACTTCCATTCTGTGACTTCACACACCTCCAATCTGACCTCACACACCTCCATACTATGACTTCACACACCTCCATTCTCTGACTTCAAAAACCAACATTCTATGACTTCAAACACCTCCATTCTATGACTTCACACACCTCCATTCTGAGACTTCACACACCTCCATTCTGTGACTTTACACACCTCCAATCTGTGACTACACACACTTCCATTCTGTGATTTCACACACCTCCATTCTATGACTTCACACACCTCCATTCTCTGACTTCACACACCTCCATTCTGTGACTTCACACACCTCCACCCTGTGACTTAACACACCTCCATTCTGTGTGTTCACACACCACCATCCTGTGATTTCCCACCCCTCCATTCTATGACTTCACACACCTCCATTCTATGACTTCACACACCTCCATTCTATGACTTCACACACCTCCATTCTATGACTTCGCACACCTCCATTCTATGACTTCACACACCTCCATTCTATGACTTCAGAAACCTACATTGTTACTTCACACACCTCCATTCTATGAGTTCACACACCTGCATTGTGACTTCACACACCTCCATTATCTGACTTCACACACCTCCATTCTGACTTCACACACCTCCATTCTGACTTCACACACCTCAATTCTGTGAATTCACACAACTCCATTCTATGATTTCACAAACCTCCATTCTGTGACTTCACAGACCTCCATTCTATGACTTTACACACCTCCTTTCTGAGTTCACACACATCCATTCTGTGACTTCAAACACCTCCATTGTGACTTCATACACCTCCATTCTATGAGTTCACACACCTCCATTCTGACTTCACAAATTTCCATTCTATGACTTCACACAGCTCCATTCTCACTTCACACTCCTCCATTCTATGACTTCGCACACCTCTGTTCTGACTTCACTCACCTGCATTCTGTGACTTCACACACCTCCATTCTATAACTTCACAAACCTCCATTCTGTGACTTCACACACCTCCACTCTGTGACTTTACACACCTCCAATCTGTGACTTCACACACCTCCATTCTGTGATTTCACACACAATCCATTCTATGACTTCACAAACCTCCCTTCTGTGAATTCACACACCTCCATTCTGTGACTTCACACACCTCCATTCTATGACTTCACACACCTCCATTCTGACGTCACACACTTCCATTCTATGACTTCACACAGCTCCTTTCTGACTTCACACTCCTCCATTCTAGGACTTCCCACACCTCTATTCTGACTTCACACACCTGCATTCTGTGACTTCACACACCTCCATTCAATGACTTCAAACCTCCATTCTGTGACTTCACACACCTCCACTCTGTGACTTTACACACCTCCATTCTGTGACTTCACACACCTCCATTCTGTGATTTCACACACAATCCATTCTATGACTTCACAAACCTCCGTTCTGTGAATTCACACATCTCCATTCAGGGTTCACACACCTCCATTCTGTGACTTCACAAACTTCCATTCTGGGACTTCACACACCTACATTCTATGACTTCACACACCTCCATCTGTGACTTCACACACCTCCATTCTATGACTTCACACTCCTCCATTCTATGAGTTCACACACCTCCTTTCTGTGACTTCACACACCTCCATTCTATGACTTCACACACCTCCATTCTGTGACTTCACACACCTCCATTCTGACTTCACATACTTCCATTTTGACTTCAAACACCGCATTTCTGTGACTTCACACACCTCCATTCTATGATTTCACACACCTCCATTCTATGACTTCACACACCTCCATTCTATGACTTCACACACCTCCTTTCTGAGTTGACACACTTACATTCTGTGACTTCACACACCTCCAATCTGACCTCACACACCTCCATTCTATGACTTCACACACCTCCATTCTCTGACTTCAAAAACCAACATTCTATGACTTCAAACACCTCCATTCTATGACTTCACACACCTCCATTCTGAGACTTCACACACCTCCATCTGTGACTTTACACACCTCCAATCTGTGACTACACACACTTCCATTCTGTGATTTCACACACCTCCATTCTATGACTTCACACACCTCCATTCTCTGACTTCACACACCTCCATTCTGTGACTTCACACACCTCCACCCTGTGACTTAACACACCTCCATTCTGTGTGTTCACACACCACCATCCTGTGATTTCCCACCACTCCATTCTATGACTTCACACACCTCCATTCTATGACTTCACACACCTCCATTCTATGACTTCACACACCTCCATTCTATGACTTCGCACACCTCCATTCTATGACTTCACACACCTCCATTCTATGACTTCAGAAACCTACATTGTTACTTCACACACCTCCATTCTATGAGTTCACACACCTGCATTGTGACTTCACACACCTCCATTATCTGACTTCACACACCTCCATTCTGACTTCACACACCTCCATTCTGACTTCACACACCTCAATTCTGTGACTTCACACAACTCCATTCTATGATTTCACAAACCTCCATTCTGTGACTTCACAGACCTCCATTCTATGACTTTACACACCTCCTTTCTGAGTTCACACACATCCATTCTGTGACTTCAAACACCTCCATTGTGACTTCATACACCTCCATTCTATGAGTTCACACACCTCCATTCTGACTTCACACATTTCCATTCTATGACTACACACAGCTCCATTCTCACTTCACACTCCTCCATTCTATGACTTCGCACACCTCTGTTCTGACTTCACTCACCTGCATTCTGTGACTTCACACACCTCCATTCTATAACTTCACAAACCTCCATTCTGTGACTTCACACACCTCCACTCTGTGACTTTACACACCTCCAATCTGTGACTTCACACACCTCCATTCTGTGATTTCACACACAATCCATTCTATGACTTCACAAACCTCCCTTCTGTGAATTCACACACCTCCATTCTGTGACTTCACACACCTCCATTCTATGACTTCACACACCTCCATTCTGACGTCACACACTTCCATTTTGACTTCAAACACCTCATTTCTGTGACTTCACACACCTCCATTCTATGATTTCACACACCTCCATTCTATGAATTCACACACCTCCATTCTATGACTTCACACACCTCCTTTCTGAGTTGACACACTTCCATTCTGTGACTTCACACACCTCCAATCTGACCTCACACACCTCCATTCTATGACTTCACACACCTCCATTCTCTGACTTCAAAAACCAACATTCTATGACTTCAAACATCTCCATTCTATGACTTCACACACCTCCATTCTGAGACTTCACACACCTCCATCCTGTGACTTTACACACGTCCACTCTGTGACTACACACACCTCCATTCTATGATTTCACACACCTCCATTCTATGACTTCACACACCTCCATTCTGACTTCACACACCTCAATTCTGTGACTTCTCAGACCTCCATTCTATGACTTCACACACCTCCATTCTATGATTTCACACACATCCATTCTATGACTTCTCAGACCTCCATTCTATGACTTTACACACCTCCTTTCTGAGTTCACACACATCCATTCTGTGACTTCAAACACCTCCATTGTGACTTCATACACCTCCATTCTGTGAGTTCACACACCTCCATTCTGACTTCACACACTTCCATTCTATGACTTCACACAGCTCCATTCTGACTTCACACTCCTCCATTCTAGGACTTCCCACACCTCTATTCTGACTTCACACACCTGCATTCTGTGACTTCACACACCTCCATTCAATGACTTCACAAACCTCCATTCTGTGACTTCACACACCTCCACTCTGTGACTTTACACACCTCCATTCTGTGACTTCACACACCTCCATTCTGTGATTTCACACACAATCCATTCTATGACTTCACAAACCTCCGTTCTGTGAATTCACACATCTCCATTCAGGGTTCACACACCTCCATTCTGTGACTTCACAAACTTCCATTCTGGGACTTCACACACCTCCATTCTATGACTTCACACACCTCCATCTGTGACTTCACACACCTCCATTCTATGACTTCACACTCCTCCATTCTATGAGTTCACACACCTCCTTTCTGTGACTTCACACACCTCCATTCTATGACTTCACACACCTCCATTCTGTGACTTCACACACCTCCATTCTGACTTCACATACTTCCATTTTGACGTCAAACACCGCATTTCTGTGACTTCACACACCTCCATTCTATGATTTCACACACCTCCATTCTATGACTTCACACACCTCCATTCTATGACTTCACACACCTCGTTTCTGAGTTGACACACTTCCATTCTGTGACTTCACACACCTCCAATCTGACCTCACACACCTCCATACTATGACTTCACACACCTCCATTCTCTGACTTCAAAAACCAACATTCTATGACTTCAAACACCTCCATTCTATGACTTCACACACCTCCATTCTGAGACTTCACACACCTCCATTCTGTGACTTTACACACCTCCAATCTGTGACTACACACACTTCCATTCTGTGATTTCACACACCTCCATTCTATGACTTCACACACCTCCATTCTCTGACTTCACACACCTCCATTCTGTGACTTCACACACCTCCACCCTGTGACTTAACACACCTCCATTCTGTGTGTTCACACACCACCATCCTGTGATTTCCCACCCCTCCATTCTATGACTTCACACACCTCCATTCTATGACTTCACACACCTCCATTCTATGACTTCACACACCTCCATTCTATGACTTCGCACACCTCCATTCTATGACTTCACACACCTCCATTCTATGACTTCAGAAACCTACATTGTTACTTCACACACCTCCATTCTATGAGTTCACACACCTGCATTGTGACTTCACACACCTCCATTATCTGACTTCACACACCTCCATTCTGACTTCACACACCTCCATTCTGACTTCACACACCTCAATTCTGTGAATTCACACAACTCCATTCTATGATTTCACAAACCTCCATTCTGTGACTTCACAGACCTCCATTCTATGACTTTACACACCTCCTTTCTGAGTTCACACACATCCATTCTGTGACTTCAAACACCTCCATTGTGACTTCATACACCTCCATTCTATGAGTTCACACACCTCCATTCTGACTTCACAAATTTCCATTCTATGACTTCACACAGCTCCATTCTCACTTCACACTCCTCCATTCTATGACTTCGCACACCTCTGTTCTGACTTCACTCACCTGCATTCTGTGACTTCACACACCTCCATTCTATAACTTCACAAACCTCCATTCTGTGACTTCACACACCTCCACTCTGTGACTTTACACACCTCCAATCTGTGACTTCACACACCTCCATTCTGTGATTTCACACACAATCCATTCTATGACTTCACAAACCTCCCTTCTGTGAATTCACACACCTCCATTCTGTGACTTCACACACCTCCATTCTATGACTTCACACACCTCCATTCTGACGTCACACACTTCCATTCTATGACTTCACACAGCTCCTTTCTGACTTCACACTCCTCCATTCTAGGACTTCCCACACCTCTATTCTGACTTCACACACCTGCATTCTGTGACTTCACACACCTCCATTCAATGACTTCAAACCTCCATTCTGTGACTTCACACACCTCCACTCTGTGACTTTACACACCTCCATTCTGTGACTTCACACACCTCCATTCTGTGATTTCACACACAATCCATTCTATGACTTCACAAACCTCCGTTCTGTGAATTCACACATCTCCATTCAGGGTTCACACACCTCCATTCTGTGACTTCACAAACTTCCATTCTGGGACTTCACACACCTACATTCTATGACTTCACACACCTCCATCTGTGACTTCACACACCTCAATTCTATGACTTCACACTCCTCCATTCTATGAGTTCACACACCTCCTTTCTGTGACTTCACACACCTCCATTCTATGACTTCACACACCTCCATTCTGTGACTTCACACACCTCCATTCTGACTTCACATACTTCCATTTTGACTTCAAACACCGCATTTCTGTGACTTCACACACCTCCATTCTATGATTTCACACACCTCCATTCTATGACTTCACACACCTCCATTCTATGACTTCACACACCTCCTTTCTGAGTTGACACACTTACATTCTGTGACTTCACACACCTCCAATCTGACCTCACACACCTCCATTCTATGACTTCACACACCTCCATTCTCTGACTTCAAAAACCAACATTCTATGACTTCAAACACCTCCATTCTATGACTTCACACACCTCCATTCTGAGACTTCACACACCTCCATCTGTGACTTTACACACCTCCAATCTGTGACTACACACACTTCCATTCTGTGATTTCACACACCTCCATTCTATGACTTCACACACCTCCATTCTCTGACTTCACACACCTCCATTCTGTGACTTCACACACCTCCACCCTGTGACTTAACACACCTCCATTCTGTGTGTTCACACACCACCATCCTGTGATTTCCCACCACTCCATTCTATGACTTCACACACCTCCATTCTATGACTTCACACACCTCCATTCTATGACTTCACACACCTCCATTCTATGACTTCGCACACCTCCATTCTATGACTTCACACACCTCCATTCTATGACTTCAGAAACCTACATTGTTACTTCACACACCTCCATTCTATGAGTTCACACACCTGCATTGTGACTTCACACACCTCCATTATCTGACTTCACACACCTCCATTCTGACTTCACACACCTCCATTCTGACTTCACACACCTCAATTCTGTGACTTCACACAACTCCATTCTATGATTTCACAAACCTCCATTCTGTGACTTCACAGACCTCCATTCTATGACTTTACACACCTCCTTTCTGAGTTCACACACATCCATTCTGTGACTTCAAACACCTCCATTGTGACTTCATACACCTCCATTCTATGAGTTCACACACCTCCATTCTGACTTCACACATTTCCATTCTATGACTACACACAGCTCCATTCTCACTTCACACTCCTCCATTCTATGACTTCGCACACCTCTGTTCTGACTTCACTCACCTGCATTCTGTGACTTCACACACCTCCATTCTATAACTTCACAAACCTCCATTCTGTGACTTCACACACCTCCACTCTGTGACTTTACACACCTCCAATCTGTGACTTCACACACCTCCATTCTGTGATTTCACACACAATCCATTCTATGACTTCACAAACCTCCCTTCTGTGAATTCACACACCTCCATTCTGTGACTTCACACACCTCCATTCTATGACTTCACACACCTCCATTCTGACGTCACACACTTCCATTTTGACTTCAAACACCTCATTTCTGTGACTTCACACACCTCCATTCTATGATTTCACACACCTCCATTCTATGACTTCACACACCTCCATTCTATGACTTCACACACCTCCTTTCTGAGTTGACACACTTCCATTCTGTGACTTCACACACCTCCAATCTGACCTCACACACCTCCATTCTATGACTTCACACACCTCCATTCTCTGACTTCAAAAACCAACATTCTATGACTTCAAACATCTCCATTCTATGACTTCACACACCTCCATTCTGAGACTTCACACACCTCCATCCTGTGACTTTACACACCTCCACTCTGTGACTACACACACCTCCATTCTATGATTTCACACACCTCCATTCTATGACTTCACACACCTCCATTCTGACTTCACACACCTCAATTCTGTGACTTCTCAGACCTCCATTCTATGACTTCACACACCTCCATTCTATGATTTCACACACATCCATTCTATGACTTCTCAGACCTCCATTCTATGACTTTACACACCTCCTTTCTGAGTTCACACACATCCATTCTGTGACTTCAAACACCTCCATTGTGACTTCATACACCTCCATTCTGTGAGTTCACACACCTCCATTCTGACTTCACACACTTCCATTCTATGACTTCACACAGCTCCATTCTGACTTCACACTCCTCCATTCTAGGACTTCCCACACCTCTATTCTGACTTCACACACCTGCATTCTGTGACTTCACACACCTCCATTCAATGACTTCACAAACCTCCATTCTGTGACTTCACACACCTCCACTCTGTGACTTTACACACCTCCATTCTGTGACTTCACACACCTCCATTCTGTGATTTCACACACAATCCATTCTATGACTTCACAAACCTCCGTTCTGTGAATTCACACATCTCCATTCAGGGTTCACACACCTCCATTCTGTGACTTCACAAACTTCCATTCTGGGACTTCACACACCTCCATTCTATGACTTCACACACCTCCATCTGTGACTTCACACACCTCCATTCTATGACTTCACACTCCTCCATTCTATGAGTTCACACACCTCCTTTCTGTGACTTCACACACCTCCATTCTATGACTTCACACACCTCCATTCTGTGACTTCACACACCTCCATTCTGACTTCACATACTTCCATTTTGACGTCAAACACCGCATTTCTGTGACTTCACACACCTCCATTCTATGATTTCACACACCTCCATTCTATGACTTCACACACCTCCATTCTATGACTTCACACACCTCGTTTCTGAGTTGACACACTTCCATTCTGTGACTTCACACACCTCCAATCTGACCTCACACACCTCCATACTATGACTTCACACACCTCCATTCTCTGACTTCAAAAACCAACATTCTATGACTTCAAACACCTCCATTCTATGACTTCACACACCTCCATTCTGAGACTTCACACACCTCCATTCTGTGACTTTACACACCTCCAATCTGTGACTACACACACTTCCATTCTGTGATTTCACACACCTCCATTCTATGACTTCACACACCTCCATTCTCTGACTTCACACACCTCCATTCTGTGACTTCACACACCTCCACCCTGTGACTTAACACACCTCCATTCTGTGTGTTCACACACCACCATCCTGTGATTTCCCACCCCTCCATTCTATGACTTCACACACCTCCATTCTATGACTTCACACACCTCCATTCTATGACTTCACACACCTCCATTCTATGACTTCGCACACCTCCATTCTATGACTTCACACACCTCCATTCTATGACTTCAGAAACCTACATTGTTACTTCACACACCTCCATTCTATGAGTTCACACACCTGCATTGTGACTTCACACACCTCCATTATCTGACTTCACACACCTCCATTCTGACTTCACACACCTCCATTCTGACTTCACACACCTCAATTCTGTGAATTCACACAACTCCATTCTATGATTTCACAAACCTCCATTCTGTGACTTCACAGACCTCCATTCTATGACTTTACACACCTCCTTTCTGAGTTCACACACATCCATTCTGTGACTTCAAACACCTCCATTGTGACTTCATACACCTCCATTCTATGAGTTCACACACCTCCATTCTGACTTCACACATTTCCATTCTATGACTTCACACAGCTCCATTCTCACTTCACACTCCTCCATTCTATGACTTCGCACACCTCTGTTCTGACTTCACTCACCTGCATTCTGTGACTTCACACACCTCCATTCTATAACTTCACAAACCTCCATTCTGTGACTTCACACACCTCCACTCTGTGACTTTACACACCTCCAATCTGTGACTTCACACACCTCCATTCTGTGATTTCACACACAATCCATTCTATGACTTCACAAACCTCCCTTCTGTGAATTCACACACCTCCATTCTGTGACTTCACACACCTCCATTCTATGACTTCACACACCTCCATTCTGACGTCACACACTTCCATTCTATGACTTCACACAGCTCCTTTCTGACTTCACACTCCTCCATTCTAGGACTTCCCACACCTCTATTCTGACTTCACACACCTGCATTCTGTGACTTCACACACCTCCATTCAATGACTTCAAACCTCCATTCTGTGACTTCACACACCTCCACTCTGTGACTTTACACACCTCCATTCTGTGACTTCACACACCTCCATTCTGTGATTTCACACACAATCCATTCTATGACTTCACAAACCTCCGTTCTGTGAATTCACACATCTCCATTCAGGGTTCACACACCTCCATTCTGTGACTTCACAAACTTCCATTCTGGGACTTCACACACCTACATTCTATGACTTCACACACCTCCATCTGTGACTTCACACACCTCCATTCTATGACTTCACACTCCTCCATTCTATGAGTTCACACACCTCCTTTCTGTGACTTCACACACCTCCATTCTATGACTTCACACACCTCCATTCTGTGACTTCACACACCTCCATTCTGACTTCACATACTTCCATTTTGACTTCAAACACCGCATTTCTGTGACTTCACACACCTCCATTCTATGATTTCACACACCTCCATTCTATGACTTCACACACCTCCATTCTATGACTTCACACACCTCCTTTCTGAGTTGACACACTTACATTCTGTGACTTCACACACCTCCAATCTGACCTCACACACCTCCATTCTATGACTTCACACACCTCCATTCTCTGACTTCAAAAACCAACATTCTATGACTTCAAACACCTCCATTCTATGACTTCACACACCTACATTCTATGACTTCAGAAACCTACATTGTTACTTCACACACCTCCATTCTATGAGTTCACACACCTGCATTGTGACTTCACACACCTCCATTATCTGACTTCACACACCTCCATTCTAACTTCACACACCTCCATTCTGACTTCACACACCTCAATTCTGTGACTTCACACACCTCCATTCTATGATTTCACAAACCTCCATTCTGTGACTTCACAGACCTCCATTCTATGACTTTACACACCTCCTTTCTGAGTTCACACACATCCATTCTGTGACTTCAAACACCTCCATTGTGACTTCATACACCTCCATTCTATGAGTTCACACACCTCCATTCTGACTTCACACATTTCCATTCTATGACTTCACACAGCTCCATTCTCACTTCACACTCCTCCATTCTATGACTTCGCACACCTCTGTTCTGACTTCACTCACCTGCATTCTGTGACTTCACACACCTCCATTCTATAACTTCACAAACCTCCATTCTGTGACTTCACACACCTCCACTCTGTGACTTTACACACCTCCAATCTGTGACTTCACACACCTCCATTCTGTGATTTCACACACAATCCATTCTATGACTTCACAAACCTCCCTTCTGTGAATTCACACACCTCCATTCTGTGACTTCACACACCTCCATTCTATGACTTCACACACCTCCATTCTGACGTCACACACTTCCATTTTGACTTCAAACACCTCATTTCTGTGACTTCACACACCTCCATTCTATGATTTCACACACCTCCATTCTATGACTTCACACACCTCCATTCTATGACTTCACACACCTCCTTTCTGAGTTGACACACTTCCATTCTGTGACTTCACACACCTCCAATCTGACCTCACACACCTCCATTCTATGACTTCACACACCTCCATTCTCTGACTTCAAAAACCAACATTCTATGACTTCAAACATCTCCATTCTATGACTTCACACACCTCCATTCTGAGACTTCACACACCTCCATCCTGTGACTTTACACACCTCCACTCTGTGACTACACACACCTCCATTCTATGATTTCACACACCTCCATTCTATGACTTCACACACCTCCATTCTGACTTCACACACCTCAATTCTGTGACTTCTCAGACCTCCATTCTATGACTTCACACACCTCCATTCTATGATTTCACACACATCCATTCTATGACTTCTCAGACCTCCATTCTATGACTTTACACACCTCCTTTCTGAGTTCATACACATCCATTCTGTGACTTCAAACACCTCCATTGTGACTTCATACACCTCCATTCTGTGAGTTCACACAACTCCATTCTGACTTCACACACTTCCATTCTATGACTTCACACAGCTCCATTCTGACTTCACACTCCTCCATTCTAGGACTTCCCACACCTCTATTCTGACTTCACACACCTGCATTCTGTGACTTCACACACCTCCATTCAATGACTTCACAAACCTCCATTCTGTGACTTCACACACCTCCACTCTGTGACTTTACACACCTCCATTCTGTGACTTCACACACCTCCATTCTGTGATTTCACACACAATCCATTCTATGACTTCACAAACCTCCGTTCTGTGAATTCACACATCTCCATTCAGGGTTCACACACCTCCATTCTGTGACTTCACAAACTTCCATTCTGGGACTTCACACACCTCCATTCTATGACTTCACACACCTCCATCTGTGACTTCACACACCTCCATTCTATGACTTCACACTCCTCCATTCTATGAGTTCACACACCTCCTTTCTGTGACTTCACACACCTCCATTCTATGACTTCACACACCTCCATTCTGTGACTTCACACACCTCCATTCTGACTTCACATACTTCCATTTTGACTTCAAACACCGCATTTCTGTGACTTCACACACCTCCATTCTATGATTTCACACACCTCCATTCTATGACTTCACACACCTCCATTCTATGACTTCACACACCTCGTTTCTGAGTTGACACACTTCCATTCTGTGACTTCACACACCTCCAATCTGACCTCACACACCTCCATACTATGACTTCACACACCTCCATTCTCTGACTTCAAAAACCAACATTCTATGACTTCAAACACCTCCATTCTATGACTTCACACACCTCCATTCTGAGACTTCACACACCTCCATTCTGTGACTTTACACACCTCCAATCTGTGACTACACACACTTCCATTCTGTGATTTCACACACCTCCATTCTATGACTTCACACACCTCCATTCTCTGACTTCACACACCTCCATTCTGTGACTTCACACACCTCCACCCTGTGACTTAACACACCTCCATTCTGTGTGTTCACACACCACCATCCTGTGATTTCCCACCCCTCCATTCTATGACTTCACACACCTCCATTCTATGACTTCACACACCTCCATTCTATGACTTCACACACCTCCATTCTATGACTTCGCACACCTCCATTCTATGACTTCACACACCTCCATTCTATGACTTCAGAAACCTACATTGTTACTTCACACACCTCCATTCTATGAGTTCACACACCTGCATTGTGACTTCACACACCTCCATTATCTGACTTCACACACCTCCATTCTGACTTCACACACCTCCATTCTGACTTCACACACCTCAATTCTGTGAATTCACACAACTCCATTCTATGATTTCACAAACCTCCATTCTGTGACTTCACAGACCTCCATTCTATGACTTTACACACCTCCTTTCTGAGTTCACACACATCCATTCTGTGACTTCAAACACCTCCATTGTGACTTCATACACCTCCATTCTATGAGTTCACACACCTCCATTCTGACTTCACAAATTTCCATTCTATGACTTCACACAGCTCCATTCTCACTTCACACTCCTCCATTCTATGACTTCGCACACCTCTGTTCTGACTTCACTCACCTGCATTCTGTGACTTCACACACCTCCATTCTATAACTTCACAAACCTCCATTCTGTGACTTCACACACCTCCACTCTGTGACTTTACACACCTCCAATCTGTGACTTCACACACCTCCATTCTGTGATTTCACACACAATCCATTCTATGACTTCACAAACCTCCCTTCTGTGAATTCACACACCTCCATTCTGTGACTTCACACACCTCCATTCTATGACTTCACACACCTCCATTCTGACGTCACACACTTCCATTCTATGACTTCACACAGCTCCTTTCTGACTTCACACTCCTCCATTCTAGGACTTCCCACACCTCTATTCTGACTTCACACACCTGCATTCTGTGACTTCACACACCTCCATTCAATGACTTCAAACCTCCATTCTGTGACTTCACACACCTCCACTCTGTGACTTTACACACCTCCATTCTGTGACTTCACACACCTCCATTCTGTGATTTCACACACAATCCATTCTATGACTTCACAAACCTCCGTTCTGTGAATTCACACATCTCCATTCAGGGTTCACACACCTCCATTCTGTGACTTCACAAACTTCCATTCTGGGACTTCACACACCTACATTCTATGACTTCACACACCTCCATCTGTGACTTCACACACCTCCATTCTATGACTTCACACTCCTCCATTCTATGAGTTCACACACCTCCTTTCTGTGACTTCACACACCTCCATTCTATGACTTCACACACCTCCATTCTGTGACTTCACACACCTCCATTCTGACTTCACATACTTCCATTTTGACTTCAAACACCGCATTTCTGTGACTTCACACACCTCCATTCTATGATTTCACACACCTCCATTCTATGACTTCACACACCTCCATTCTATGACTTCACACACCTCCTTTCTGAGTTGACACACTTACATTCTGTGACTTCACACACCTCCAATCTGACCTCACACACCTCCATTCTATGACTTCACACACCTCCATTCTCTGACTTCAAAAACCAACATTCTATGACTTCAAACACCTCCATTCTATGACTTCACACACCTCCATTCTGAGACTTCACACACCTCCATCTGTGACTTTACACACCTCCAATCTGTGACTACACACACTTCCATTCTGTGATTTCACACACCTCCATTCTATGACTTCACACACCTCCATTCTCTGACTTCACACACCTCCATTCTGTGACTTCACACACCTCCACCCTGTGACTTAACACACCTCCATTCTGTGTGTTCACACACCACCATCCTGTGATTTCCCACCACTCCATTCTATGACTTCACACACCTCCATTCTATGACTTCACACACCTCCATTCTATGACTTCACACACCTCCATTCTATGACTTCGCACACCTCCATTCTATGACTTCACACACCTCCATTCTATGACTTCAGAAACCTACATTGTTACTTCACACACCTCCATTCTATGAGTTCACACACCTGCATTGTGACTTCACACACCTCCATTATCTGACTTCACACACCTCCATTCTGACTTCACACACCTCCATTCTGACTTCACACACCTCAATTCTGTGACTTCACACAACTCCATTCTATGATTTCACAAACCTCCATTCTGTGACTTCACAGACCTCCATTCTATGACTTTACACACCTCCTTTCTGAGTTCACACACATCCATTCTGTGACTTCAAACACCTCCATTGTGACTTCATACACCTCCATTCTATGAGTTCACACACCTCCATTCTGACTTCACACATTTCCATTCTATGACTACACACAGCTCCATTCTCACTTCACACTCCTCCATTCTATGACTTCGCACACCTCTGTTCTGACTTCACTCACCTGCATTCTGTGACTTCACACACCTCCATTCTATAACTTCACAAACCTCCATTCTGTGACTTCACACACCTCCACTCTGTGACTTTACACACCTCCAATCTGTGACTTCACACACCTCCATTCTGTGATTTCACACACAATCCATTCTATGACTTCACAAACCTCCCTTCTGTGAATTCACACACCTCCATTCTGTGACTTCACACACCTCCATTCTATGACTTCACACACCTCCATTCTGACGTCACACACTTCCATTTTGACTTCAAACACCTCATTTCTGTGACTTCACACACCTCCATTCTATGATTTCACACACCTCCATTCTATGACTTCACACACCTCCATTCTATGACTTCACACACCTCCTTTCTGAGTTGACACACTTCCATTCTGTGACTTCACACACCTCCAATCTGACCTCACACACCTCCATTCTATGACTTCACACACCTCCATTCTCTGACTTCAAAAACCAACATTCTATGACTTCAAACATCTCCATTCTATGACTTCACACACCTCCATTCTGAGACTTCACACACCTCCATCCTGTGACTTTACACACCTCCACTCTGTGACTACACACACCTCCATTCTATGATTTCACACACCTCCATTCTATGACTTCACACACCTCCATTCTGACTTCACACACCTCAATTCTGTGACTTCTCAGACCTCCATTCTATGACTTCACACACCTCCATTCTATGATTTCACACACATCCATTCTATGACTTCTCGGACCTCCATTCTATGACTTTACACACCTCCTTTCTGAGTTCACACACATCCATTCTGTGACTTCAAACACCTCCATTGTGACTTCATACACCTCCATTCTGTGAGTTCACACACCTCCATTCTGACTTCACACACTTCCATTCTATGACTTCACACAGCTCCATTCTGACTTCACACTCCTCCATTCTAGGACTTCCCACACCTCTATTCTGACTTCACACACCTGCATTCTGTGACTTCACACACCTCCATTCAATGACTTCACAAACCTCCATTCTGTGACTTCACACACCTCCACTCTGTGACTTTACACACCTCCATTCTGTGACTTCACACACCTCCATTCTGTGATTTCACACACAATCCATTCTATGACTTCACAAACCTCCGTTCTGTGAATTCACACATCTCCATTCAGGGTTCACACACCTCCATTCTGTGACTTCACAAACTTCCATTCTGGGACTTCACACACCTCCATTCTATGACTTCACACACCTCCATCTGTGACTTCACACACCTCCATTCTATGACTTCACACTCCTCCATTCTATGAGTTCACACACCTCCTTTCTGTGACTTCACACACCTCCATTCTATGACTTCACACACCTCCATTCTGTGACTTCACACACCTCCATTCTGACTTCACATACTTCCATTTTGACGTCAAACACCGCATTTCTGTGACTTCACACACCTCCATTCTATGATTTCACACACCTCCATTCTATGACTTCACACACCTCCATTCTATGACTTCACACACCTCGTTTCTGAGTTGACACACTTCCATTCTGTGACTTCACACACCTCCAATCTGACCTCACACACCTCCATACTATGACTTCACACACCTCCATTCTCTGACTTCAAAAACCAACATTCTATGACTTCAAACACCTCCATTCTATGACTTCACACACCTCCATTCTGAGACTTCACACACCTCCATTCTGTGACTTTACACACCTCCAATCTGTGACTACACACACTTCCATTCTGTGATTTCACACACCTCCATTCTATGACTTCACACACCTCCATTCTCTGACTTCACACACCTCCATTCTGTGACTTCACACACCTCCACCCTGTGACTTAACACACCTCCATTCTGTGTGTTCACACACCACCATCCTGTGATTTCCCACCCCTCCATTCTATGACTTCACACACCTCCATTCTATGACTTCACACACCTCCATTCTATGACTTCACACACCTCCATTCTATGACTTCGCACACCTCCATTCTATGACTTCACACACCTCCATTCTATGACTTCAGAAACCTACATTGTTACTTCACACACCTCCATTCTATGAGTTCACACACCTGCATTGTGACTTCACACACCTCCATTATCTGACTTCACACACCTCCATTCTGACTTCAAACACCTCCATTCTGACTTCACACACCTCAATTCTGTGAATTCACACAACTCCATTCTATGATTTCACAAACCTCCATTCTGTGACTTCACAGACCTCCATTCTATGACTTTACACACCTCCTTTCTGAGTTCACACACATCCATTCTGTGACTTCAAACACCTCCATTGTGACTTCATACACCTCCATTCTATGAGTTCACACACCTCCATTCTGACTTCACACATTTCCATTCTATGACTTCACACAGCTCCATTCTCACTTCACACTCCTCCATTCTATGACTTCGCACACCTCTGTTCTGACTTCACTCACCTGCATTCTGTGACTTCACACACCTCCATTCTATAACTTCACAAACCTCCATTCTGTGACTTCACACACCTCCACTCTGTGACTTTACACACCTCCAATCTGTGACTTCACACACCTCCATTCTGTGATTTCACACACAATCCATTCTATGACTTCACAAACCTCCCTTCTGTGAATTCACACACCTCCATTCTGTGACTTCACACACCTCCATTCTATGACTTCACACACCTCCATTCTGACGTCACACACTTCCATTCTATGACTTCACACAGCTCCTTTCTGACTTCACACTCCTCCATTCTAGGACTTCCCACACCTCTATTCTGACTTCACACACCTGCATTCTGTGACTTCACACACCTCCATTCAATGACTTCAAACCTCCATTCTGTGACTTCACACACCTCCACTCTGTGACTTTACACACCTCCATTCTGTGACTTCACACACCTCCATTCTGTGATTTCACACACAATCCATTCTATGACTTCACAAACCTCCGTTCTGTGAATTCACACATCTCCATTCAGGGTTCACACACCTCCATTCTGTGACTTCACAAACTTCCATTCTGGGACTTCACACACCTACATTCTATGACTTCACACACCTCCATCTGTGACTTCACACACCTCCATTCTATGACTTCACACTCCTCCATTCTATGAGTTCACACACCTCCTTTCTGTGACTTCACACACCTCCATTCTATGACTTCACACACCTCCATTCTGTGACTTCACACACCTCCATTCTGACTTCACATACTTCCATTTTGACTTCAAACACCGCATTTCTGTGACTTCACACACCTCCATTCTATGATTTCACACACCTCCATTCTATGACTTCACACACCTCCATTCTATGACTTCACACACCTCCTTTCTGAGTTGACACACTTACATTCTGTGACTTCACACACCTCCAATCTGACCTCACACACCTCCATTCTATGACTTCACACACCTCCATTCTCTGACTTCAAAAACCAACATTCTATGACTTCAAACACCTCCATTCTATGACTTCACACACCTCCATTCTGAGACTTCACACACCTCCATCTGTGACTTTACACACCTCCAATCTGTGACTACACACACTTCCATTCTGTGATTTCACACACCTCCATTCTATGACTTCACACACCTCCATTCTCTGACTTCACACACCTCCATTCTGTGACTTCACACACCTCCACCCTGTGACTTAACACACCTCCATTCTGTGTGTTCACACACCACCATCCTGTGATTTCCCACCACTCCATTCTATGACTTCACACACCTCCATTCTATGACTTCACACACCTCCATTCTATGACTTCACACACCTCCATTCTATGACTTCGCACACCTCCATTCTATGACTTCACACACCTCCATTCTATGACTTCAGAAACCTACATTGTTACTTCACACACCTCCATTCTATGAGTTCACACACCTGCATTGTGACTTCACACACCTCCATTATCTGACTTCACACACCTCCATTCTGACTTCACACACCTCCATTCTGACTTCACACACCTCAATTCTGTGACTTCACACAACTCCATTCTATGATTTCACAAACCTCCATTCTGTGACTTCACAGACCTCCATTCTATGACTTTACACACCTCCTTTCTGAGTTCACACACATCCATTCTGTGACTTCAAACACCTCCATTGTGACTTCATACACCTCCATTCTATGAGTTCACACACCTCCATTCTGACTTCACACATTTCCATTCTATGACTACACACAGCTCCATTCTCACTTCACACTCCTCCATTCTATGACTTCGCACACCTCTGTTCTGACTTCACTCACCTGCATTCTGTGACTTCACACACCTCCATTCTATAACTTCACAAACCTCCATTCTGTGACTTCACACACCTCCACTCTGTGACTTTACACACCTCCAATCTGTGACTTCACACACCTCCATTCTGTGATTTCACACACAATCCATTCTATGACTTCACAAACCTCCCTTCTGTGAATTCACACACCTCCATTCTGTGACTTCACACACCTCCATTCTATGACTTCACACACCTCCATTCTGACGTCACACACTTCCATTTTGACTTCAAACACCTCATTTCTGTGACTTCACACACCTCCATTCTATGATTTCACACACCTCCATTCTATGACTTCACACACCTCCATTCTATGACTTCACACACCTCCTTTCTGAGTTGACACACTTCCATTCTGTGACTTCACACACCTCCAATCTGACCTCACACACCTCCATTCTATGACTTCACACACCTCCATTCTCTGACTTCAAAAACCAACATTCTATGACTTCAAACATCTCCATTCTATGACTTCACACACCTCCATTCTGAGACTTCACACACCTCCATCCTGTGACTTTACACACCTCCACTCTGTGACTACACACACCTCCATTCTATGATTTCACACACCTCCATTCTATGACTTCACACACCTCCATTCTGACTTCACACACCTCAATTCTGTGACTTCTCAGACCTCCATTCTATGACTTCACACACCTCCATTCTATGATTTCACACACATCCATTCTATGACTTCTCAGACCTCCATTCTATGACTTTACACACCTCCTTTCTGAGTTCACACACATCCATTCTGTGACTTCAAACACCTCCATTGTGACTTCATACACCTCCATTCTGTGAGTTCACACACCTCCATTCTGACTTCACACACTTCCATTCTATGACTTCACACAGCTCCATTCTGACTTCACACTCCTCCATTCTAGGACTTCCCACACCTCTATTCTGACTTCACACACCTGCATTCTGTGACTTCACACACCTCCATTCAATGACTTCACAAACCTCCATTCTGTGACTTCACACACCTCCACTCTGTGACTTTACACACCTCCATTCTGTGACTTCACACACCTCCATTCTGTGATTTCACACACAATCCATTCTATGACTTCACAAACCTCCGTTCTGTGAATTCACACATCTCCATTCAGGGTTCACACACCTCCATTCTGTGACTTCACAAACTTCCATTCTGGGACTTCACACACCTCCATTCTATGACTTCACACACCTCCATCTGTGACTTCACACACCTCCATTCTATGACTTCACACTCCTCCATTCTATGAGTTCACACACCTCCTTTCTGTGACTTCACACACCTCCATTCTATGACTTCACACACCTCCATTCTGTGACTTCACACACCTCCATTCTGACTTCACATACTTCCATTTTGACGTCAAACACCGCATTTCTGTGACTTCACACACCTCCATTCTATGATTTCACACACCTCCATTCTATGACTTCACACACCTCCATTCTATGACTTCACACACCTCGTTTCTGAGTTGACACACTTCCATTCTGTGACTTCACACACCTCCAATCTGACCTCACACACCTCCATACTATGACTTCACACACCTCCATTCTCTGACTTCAAAAACCAACATTCTATGACTTCAAACACCTCCATTCTATGACTTCACACACCTCCATTCTGAGACTTCACACACCTCCATTCTGTGACTTTACACACCTCCAATCTGTGACTACACACACTTCCATTCTGTGATTTCACACACCTCCATTCTATGACTTCACACACCTCCATTCTCTGACTTCACACACCTCCATTCTGTGACTTCACACACCTCCACCCTGTGACTTAACACACCTCCATTCTGTGTGTTCACACACCACCATCCTGTGATTTCCCACCCCTCCATTCTATGACTTCACACACCTCCATTCTATGACTTCACACACCTCCATTCTATGACTTCACACACCTCCATTCTATGACTTCGCACACCTCCATTCTATGACTTCACACACCTCCATTCTATGACTTCAGAAACCTACATTGTTACTTCACACACCTCCATTCTATGAGTTCACACACCTGCATTGTGACTTCACACACCTCCATTATCTGACTTCACACACCTCCATTCTGACTTCACACACCTCCATTCTGACTTCACACACCTCAATTCTGTGACTTCACACAACTCCATTCTATGATTTCACAAACCTCCATTCTGTGACTTCACAGACCTCCATTCTATGACTTTACACACCTCCTTTCTGAGTTCACACACATCCATTCTGTGACTTCAAACACCTCCATTGTGACTTCATACACCTCCATTCTATGAGTTCACACACCTCCATTCTGACTTCACACATTTCCATTCTATGACTTCACACAGCTCCATTCTCACTTCACACTCCTCCATTCTATGACTTCGCACACCTCTGTTCTGACTTCACTCACCTGCATTCTGTGACTTCACACACCTCCATTCTATAACTTCACAAACCTCCATTCTGTGACTTCACACACCTCCACTCTGTGACTTTACACACCTCCAATCTGTGACTTCACACACCTCCATTCTGTGATTTCACACACAATCCATTCTATGACTTCACAAACCTCCCTTCTGTGAATTCACACACCTCCATTCTGTGACTTCACACACCTCCATTCTATGACTTCACACACCTCCATTCTGACGTCACACACTTCCATTCTATGACTTCACACAGCTCCTTTCTGACTTCACACTCCTCCATTCTAGGACTTCCCACACCTCTATTCTGACTTCACACACCTGCATTCTGTGACTTCACACACCTCCATTCAATGACTTCAAACCTCCATTCTGTGACTTCACACACCTCCACTCTGTGACTTTACACACCTCCATTCTGTGACTTCACACACCTCCATTCTGTGATTTCACACACAATCCATTCTATGACTTCACAAACCTCCGTTCTGTGAATTCACACATCTCCATTCAGGGTTCACACACCTCCATTCTGTGACTTCACAAACTTCCATTCTGGGACTTCACACACCTACATTCTATGACTTCACACCCCTCCATCTGTGACTTCACACACCTCCATTCTATGACTTCACACTCCTCCATTCTATGAGTTCACACACCTCCTTTCTGTGACTTCACACACCTCCATTCTATGACTTCACACACCTCCATTCTGTGACTTCACACACCTCCATTCTGACTTCACATACTTCCATTTTGACTTCAAACACCGCATTTCTGTGACTTCACACACCTCCATTCTATGATTTCACACACCTCCATTCTATGACTTCACACACCTCCATTCTATGACTTCACACACCTCCTTTCTGAGTTGACACACTTACATTCTGTGACTTCACACACCTCCAATCTGACCTCACACACCTCCATTCTATGACTTCACACACCTCCATTCTCTGACTTCAAAAACCAACATTCTATGACTTCAAACACCTCCATTCTATGACTTCACACACCTCCATTCTGAGACTTCACACACCTCCATCTGTGACTTTACACACCTCCAATCTGTGACTACACACACTTCCATTCTGTGATTTCACACACCTCCATTCTATGACTTCACACACCTCCATTCTCTGACTTCACACACCTCCATTCTGTGACTTCACACACCTCCACCCTGTGACTTAACACACCTCCATTCTGTGTGTTCACACACCACCATCCTGTGATTTCCCACCACTCCATTCTATGACTTCACACACCTCCATTCTATGACTTCACACACCTCCATTCTATGACTTCACACACCTCCATTCTATGACTTCGCACACCTCCATTCTATGACTTCACACACCTCCATTCTATGACTTCAGAAACCTACATTGTTACTTCACACACCTCCATTCTATGAGTTCACACACCTGCATTGTGACTTCACACACCTCCATTATCTGACTTCACACACCTCCATTCTGACTTCACACACCTCCATTCTGACTTCACACACCTCAATTCTGTGACTTCACACAACTCCATTCTATGATTTCACAAACCTCCATTCTGTGACTTCACAGACCTCCATTCTATGACTTTACACACCTCCTTTCTGAGTTCACACACATCCATTCTGTGACTTCAAACACCTCCATTGTGACTTCATACACCTCCATTCTATGAGTTCACACACCTCCATTCTGACTTCACACATTTCCATTCTATGACTACACACAGCTCCATTCTCACTTCACACTCCTCCATTCTATGACTTCGCACACCTCTGTTCTGACTTCACTCACCTGCATTCTGTGACTTCACACACCTCCATTCTATAACTTCACAAACCTCCATTCTGTGACTTCACACACCTCCACTCTGTGACTTTACACACCTCCAATCTGTGACTTCACACACCTCCATTCTGTGATTTCACACACAATCCATTCTATGACTTCACAAACCTCCCTTCTGTGAATTCACACACCTCCATTCTGTGACTTCACACACCTCCATTCTATGACTTCACACACCTCCATTCTGACGTCACACACTTCCATTTTGACTTCAAACACCTCATTTCTGTGACTTCACACACCTCCATTCTATGATTTCACACACCTCCATTCTATGACTTCACACACCTCCATTCTATGACTTCACACACCTCCTTTCTGAGTTGACACACTTCCATTCTGTGACTTCACACACCTCCAATCTGACCTCACACACCTCCATTCTATGACTTCACACACCTCCATTCTCTGACTTCAAAAACCAACATTCTATGACTTCAAACATCTCCATTCTATGACTTCACACACCTCCATTCTGAGACTTCACACACCTCCATCCTGTGACTTTACACACCTCCACTCTGTGACTACACACACCTCCATTCTATGATTTCACACACCTCCATTCTATGACTTCACACACCTCCATTCTGACTTCACACACCTCAATTCTGTGACTTCTCAGACCTCCATTCTATGACTTCACACACCTCCATTCTATGATTTCACACACATCCATTCTATGACTTCTCAGACCTCCATTCTATGACTTTACACACCTCCTTTCTGAGTTCACACACATCCATTCTGTGACTTCAAACACCTCCATTGTGACTTCATACACCTCCATTCTGTGAGTTCACACACCTCCATTCTGACTTCACACACTTCCATTCTATGACTTCACACAGCTCCATTCTGACTTCACACTCCTCCATTCTAGGACTTCCCACACCTCTATTCTGACTTCACACACCTGCATTCTGTGACTTCACACACCTCCATTCAATGACTTCACAAACCTCCATTCTGTGACTTCACACACCTCCACTCTGTGACTTTACACACCTCCATTCTGTGACTTCACACACCTCCATTCTGTGATTTCACACACAATCCATTCTATGACTTCACAAACCTCCGTTCTGTGAATTCACACATCTCCATTCAGGGTTCACACACCTCCATTCTGTGACTTCACAAACTTCCATTCTGGGACTTCACACACCTCCATTCTATGACTTCACACACCTCCATCTGTGACTTCACACACCTCCATTCTATGACTTCACACTCCTCCATTCTATGAGTTCACACACCTCCTTTCTGTGACTTCACACACCTCCATTCTATGACTTCACACACCTCCATTCTGTGACTTCACACACCTCCATTCTGACTTCACATACTTCCATTTTGACTTCAAACACCGCATTTCTGTGACTTCACACACCTCCATTCTATGATTTCACACACCTCCATTCTATGACTTCACACACCTCCATTCTATGACTTCACACACCTCCTTTCTGAGTTGACACACTTCCATTCTGTGACTTCACACACCTCCAATCTGACCTCACACACCTCCATTCTCTGACTTCAAAAACCAACATTCTATGACTTCAAACACCTCCATTCTATGACTTCACACACCTCCATTCTGAGACTTCACACACCTCCATTCTGTGACTTTACACACCTCCAATCTGTGACTACACACACTTCCATTCTGTGATTTCACACACCTCCATTCTATGACTTCACACACCTCCATTCTCTGACTTCACACACCTCCATTCTGTGACTTCACACACCTCCACCCTGTGACTTAACACAACTCCATTCTGTGTGTTCACACACCTCCATCCTGTGATTTCCCACCCCTCCATTCTATGACTTCACACACCTCCATTCTATGACTTCACACACCTCCATTCTATGACTTCACACACCTCCATTCTATGACTTCACACACTTCTATTCTGTGACTCGACACACCTCCATTCTATGACTTCACACACCTCCATTCTATGACTTCACACATCTGCATTCTGACTTCACACACCTCCATTCTATGATTTCACACCTTCATTCTCTGACTTCACACATCTCCATTCTGACTTCACACACCTCCAATCTATGACTTCACACATCTCCCATCTATGACTTCACACACCTCCATTCTGTAACTTCACACACTTCCAATGTTTGACTTCACCAACCTCCATTCCATGACTTCATACATATCCACTCTATGACTTCACACAACTCCTTTCTTTGACTTCACAAAATTCCATTTTGAATTCACACACCTCCACTCTGTGACTTCACACACCTCCATTTGTGACTTCACACATCACAATTTTTACTTCACACACCTCCATTCTGTGACTTCACACACCTCCATTCTGAGTTAACACGCCTCCATTTGTGACTTCACACACCTCCATTCTGACTTCACACACCTCCATTCTATGACTTCACACACTACCATTCTATGACTTCACACACCTCCATTCTGTGACTTCACACACCTCCACTCTGAGTTCACACACCTCCATTCTATGTCTTCACACACCTCCATTCTGTGACTTCACACACCTCGTTATATGACTTCACACACCTCCATTCTGTGACCTCACACACCTCAAATCTGAGTTCACACCCCTCCATAGTGTGACTTCACACACCTCCATTATGTGACTTCACACACCCCCATTCTATCACTTCACACACTTCCATTCTATGACTTCACACACCTCCATTCTATGCCTTTACACACCTCCATTCTGTGACTTCACACACCTCCATTCTATGCCTTTACACACCTCCATTCTGTGACTTCACACACCTCCATTCTATGACATCACACACCTCCATTCTGTGACTTCACACACCTCCATTCCATGACTTCACACACCTCCATTCTATGACTTCAGAAACCTACATTGTGACTTCACACACTTCCATTCTCTGACTTCACACACCTCCATTCTGACTTCACACACCTCCATTCTGACTTTACACACCTCAATTCTGTGACTTCACACACCCCCATTCTATGACTTCACACACCTACATTGTGACTTCACACACACCTCCATTCCGTGACTTCACACACCTCCAATATATGACTTCACACACCTCCATTTTGTGACTTCACACACCTCCATTCTCTGACTTCACACACCTCCATTCTGAATTCACACATCTCCATTCTGACTTCACACACCTCAATTCTGTGACTTCACATACCTCCATTCTTTGACTTCACACACCTCCATTCTATGACTTCACACACCTCCATTATGTGGCTTCAAAAACCACCATTCTATGACTTCACACAACTCCATTGTGACTTCACACACCTCCATTCTATGAGTTCACACAGCTCCATTCTGACTTCACACACCTCCATTCTATGACTTCGTACACCTCTTTTCTGACTTCACACCCCTCCATTCTGTGACTTCACTTACCTCCATTCTTTGACTTCACACCCCTCCATTCTGTGCCTTCACACACCTCCACTCTGTGACTTTACACACCTCCATTCTGTGACTTCACACACCTCCATTCTGTGACTTCACACACCTCCATTCTATGACTTCACACACCTCCATTCTAAGACTTCACACACCTCCATTTTATGTCTTCACACACTTACATTGTTTGACATCATACACCTCCATTTTTTGACTTCACACACCTCCGTTCCATGAATTCACACACCTCCATTCTATGAGTTCACACACCTTCATTCTTACTTCAGCAACATCCATTCTATGACTTCAGACACCTCCATTCTATGACTTCACACACCTTCATTCTTACTTCAGCAACATCCATTCTATGACTTCACACACCTCCATTCTATGACTTCACAAAGCTCCATTCTGTGACTTCACACACCTCCTCACTGAGTTCACACACCTCCATTCTATGACTTCACACACCTTCATTCATACTTCAGCAACATCCATTCTATGACTTCACACACCTCCATTCTATGACTTCACAAACCTCCATTCTGTGACTTCAGACACCTCTATTCTGTCTTCACACACCTCCATTCTATGACTTCACACACTTCCATTCTATGACTTCACACACCTCCATTCTGTGACTTCACACACCTCAAATCTGACTTCACACACCTCCATTCTATGACTTCACACCTCCATTCTATGACTTCATATCTCCATTCTATGACTTCACACACCAACATTTATGACGTTACACACCTCCATTCTGTGACTTCACACACCTCCATTGTGACATCACACACCTACATTCTATGACTTTATACACTTCCATTCTATGACTTCACACACCTCCATTCTGTGACTTCACTCACCTCCATTGTGAGTTCACACACCTCCATTCTGTGACTTCACACACCTTGATTCTCTGACTACACACACCTCCATTCTACGATTTCACACACCTCCATTCTGTGACTTCACATACCTCCATTCTATGATTTCACACACCTCCATTCTGTGACTTCACACACCTCCATTCTGAGTTCACACACCTCCATTCTGTGACTTCACACACCTCCAATATATGACTTCACACACCTCCATTTTGTGACTTTGCACACCTCCATTCTATGACTTCACACACCTCCATTCTATGACTTCACACACCTGCATTGTGACTTCACACACCTCCATTCTCTGACTTCACACACCTCCATTCTGAATTCACACATCTCCATTCTGTCTTCACACACCTCAATTCTGTGACTTCACACAACTCCATTCTATGAATTCACATACCTAATTTCTGAGTTGACACACCTCCATTCTGTGACTTCACATACTTCCAATCTGACTTCACACACCTCCATTCTATGACTTCACACACCTCCATTCTGTGACTTCAAAAACCACCATTCTATGACTTCACACATCTCCATTGTGACTTCACACACCTCCATTCTGAGTTCACACAGCTCCATTCTGACTTCAACACACCTCCAATCTATGACTTCGTACAACTCTATTCTGACTTCACACCCCTCCATTCTGTGACTTCACATACCTCCATTCTTTGACTTCACACCCCTCCATTCTGTGCCTTCACACACCTCCATTCTGTGACTTCACACACCTCCCTTCTGTGACTTCACACACCTCCATTCTATGACTTCACACACCTCCATTCTAAGACTTCACACACCTCCATTCAATGACTTCACACACTTCCATTGTTTGACATCATACACCTCCATTTTTTGACTTCACACACCTCCGTTCCATGAATTCACACACCTCCATTCTATGAGTTCACACACCTCCATTCTATGAGTTCACACACCTTCATTCTTACTTCAGCAACATCCATTCTATGACTTCAGAGACCTCCATTCTATGACTTCACACACCTTCATTCTTACTTCAGCAACATCCATTCTATGACTTCACAAACCTCCATTCTATGACTTCACAAACTTTCATTCTGTGACTTCACACACCTCCTCACTGAGTTCACACACCTCCATTCTATGACTTCACACACCTTCATTCTTACTTCAGCAACATCCATTCTATGACTTCACACACCTCCATTCTATGACTTAACAAACCTCCATTCTGTGACTTCACACACCTCCATTCTGACTTCACACACCTCCATTCTATGACTTCACACACTTCCATTCTATGACTTCACACACCTCCATTCTATGACTTCACACACCTCCTCACTGAGTTCACACACCTCCATTCTGTGTCTTCACACACCTCCATTCTGTGACTTCACACACCTACTTCTATGACTTCACACACCTCCATTCTGTGACTTCACACACCTCAAATCTGAGTTCACACACGTCCATTCTATGACTTCACACACGTCCATTCTATGATTTTACACACCTCCATTCTGTGACTTCACACACCTCCATTCTATAACTTCACACACCTCCATTCTGTGACTTCACACACTTCCATTCTATGACTTCACACACCTCCATTCTATGCCTTCACACACCTCCATTCTGTGACTTCACACACCTCCATTCTATGACATCACACACTTCCATTCTGTGACTTCACACACCTCCATTCCATGACTTCACACACCTCCATTCTATGACTTCAGAAACCTACATTGTTACTTCACACACCTCCATTCTATGAGTTCACACACCTGCATTGTGACTTCACACACCTCCATTATCTGACTTCACACAACTCCATTCTGACTTCACACACCTCCATTCTGACTTCACACACCTCAATTCTGTCACTTCACACACCTCCATTCTATGATTTCACACACCTCCATTCTGTGACTTCACAAACCTCCATTCTATGACTTTACACACCTCCTTTCTGAGTTCACACACATCCATTCTGTGACTTCAAACACCTCCATTGTGACTACATACACCTCCATTCTATGAGTTAACACACCTCCATTCTGACTTCACACACTTCCATTCTATGACTTCCACAGCTCCATTCTCACTTCACACTCCTCCATTCTATGAATTCGCACACCTCTGTTCTGACTTCACACACCTGCATTCTGTGACTTCACACACCTCCATTCTATAACTTCACAAACCTCCATTCTGTGACTTCACACACCTCCACTCTGTGACTTTACACACCTCAATTCTGTGACTTCACACACCTCCATTCTGTGATTTCACACACAATCCATTCTATGACTTCACAAACCTCCCTTCTGTGAATTCACACACCTCCATTCTGGGTTCACAGACCTCCATTCTGTGACTTCACACACCTCCATTCTGTGACTTCACACACCTCCATTCTATGACTTCACACACCTCCATCTGTGACTTCACACACGTCCATTCTATGACTTCACACACCTCCATCTGTGACTTCACACACGTCCATTCTGTGACTTCAAACACCTCCATTCTATGACTTCACACACCTCCATTCTATGACTTCACACACCTCCATTCTGACTTCACACACTTCCATTTTGACTTCAAACACCTCATTTCTGTGACTTCACACACCTCCATTCTATGATTTCACACACCTCCATTCTATGACTTCAGACACCTTCATTCTATGACTTCACACACCTCCTTTCTGAGTAGACACACTTCCATTCTGTGACTTCACACTCCTCCAATCTGACCTCACACGCCTCCATTCTATGACTTCACACACCTCCATTCTCTGACTTCAAAAACCAACATTCTATGACTTCAAACATCTCCATTCTATGACTTCACACACCTCCATTCTGAGACTTCACACATCTCCACTCTGTGATTTTACACACCTCCACTCTGTGACTACACACACCTCCATTCTATGATTTCACACACCTCCATTCTATGACTTCACACACCTCCATTCTGACTTCACACACCTCAATTCTGTGACTTCACACACCTCCATTCTATGATTTCACACACCTCCATTCTATGACTTCTCAGACCTCCAATCTATGACTTTACACACCTCCTTTCTGAGTTCACACACATCCATTCTGTGACTTCACACAGCTCCATTCTGACTTCACACTCCTCCATTCTAGGACTTCGCACACCTCTATTCTGACTTCACACACCTGCATTCTGTGAATTCACACACCTCCATTCTATGACTTCACAAACCTCCATTCTGTGACTTCACACACCTCCACTCTGTGACTTTACACACCTCCATTCTGTGACTTCACAAACCTCCATTCTGTGATTTCACACACAATCCATTCTCTTACTTCACAAACCTCCCTTCTGTGAATTCACACATCTCCATTCTGGGTTCACACACCTCCATTCTGTGACTTCACACACCTCCATTCTGGGATTTCACACACCTCCATTCTATGACTTCACACACCTCCATCTGTGACTTCACACACCTCCATTCTATGACTTCACACTCCTCCATTCTATGAGTTCACACACGTCCTTTCTGTGACTTCACACACCTCCATTCTATGACTTCACACACCTCCATTCTGTGACTTCACACACCTCCATTCTGACTTCACATACTTCAATTCTGACTTCAAACACCTCATTTCTGTGACTTACTTCACATACCTCCATTCTATGATTTCACACACCTCCATTCTATGACTGCACACACCTCCATTCTATGACTTCACACACCTCCTTTCTGAGTTGACACACTTCCATTCTGTGACTTCACACACCTCCTATCTGACCTCACACACCTGCATTCTATGACTTCACACACCTCCATTCTCTGACTTCAAAAACCAACATTCTATGACTTCAAACACATCCATTCTATGACTTCACACACCTCCATTCTGAGACTTCACACACCTCCATTCTGTGACTTTACACACCTCCAATCTGTGACTACACACACTTTCATTCTGTGATTTCACACACCTCCATTCTATGACTTCACACACCTCCATTCTCTGACTTCACACACCTCCATTCTGTGACTTCACACACCTCCACTCTGTGACTTAACACACCTCCATTCTGTGTGTTCACACACCTCCATCCTGTGATTTCACACCCCTCCATTCTATGACTTCACACACCTCCATTCTATGACTTCACACACCTCCATTCTATGACTTCACACACTTCTATTCTGTGACTAGACACACCTCCATTCTATGACTTCACACACCTCCATTCTATGACTTCACACATCTCCATTCTGACTTCACACACCTCCAATCTATGACTTCACACATCTCCCATCTATGACTTCACACACCTCCATTCTGTAACTTCACACACTTCCAATGTTTGACTTCACCAACCTCCATTCCATGACTTCATACACATCCATTCTATGACTTAACAAAACTCCTTTCTTTGACTTCACAAAATTACATTTTGATTTCACACACCTCCACTCTGTGACTTCACACACCTCCATTTGTGACTTCACACATCACAATTTTTACTTCACACACCTCCATTCTGTGACTTCACACACCTCCATTCTGAGTTAACACACCTCCATTTGTGACTTCACACACCTCAATTCTGACTTCACACACCTCCATTCTATGACTTCACACACTTCCATTCTATGACTTCACACACCTCCATTCTGTGACTTCACACACCTCCACTCTGAGTTCACACACCTCCATTCTGTGTCTTCACACACCTCCATTCTGTGACTTCACACACCTCGTTATATGACTTCACACACCTCCATTCTGTGACCTCACGCACCTCAAATCTGACTTCACACCCCTCAATAGTGTGACTTCACACACCTCCATTCTGTGACTTCACACACCCCCATTCTATGACTTCACACACCTCCATTCTATGACTTCACACACCTCCATTCTATGCCTTTACACACCTCCATTCTGTGACTTCACACACCTCCATTCTATGACTTCACACACCTCCATTCTATGACTTCAGAAACCTACATTGTGACTTCACACACCTCCATTCTATGAGTTCACACACCTGCATTGTGACTTCACACACCTCCATTCTCTGACTTCACACACCTCCATTCTGACTTCACACACCTCCATTCTGACTTCACACACCTCAATTCTGTGACTTCACACACCTCCATTCTATGACTTTACACACCTACATTGTGACTTCACACACACCTCCATTCTGTCACTTCACACACCTCCAATATATGACTTCACACACCTCCATTTTGTGACTTCACACACCTCCATTCTGTGACTTCACACACCTCCATTCTGAATTCACACATCTCCATTCTGACTTCACACACCTCAATTCTGTGACTTCACATACCTCCATTCTTTGACTTCACACACCTCCATTCTCTGACTTCACACACCTCCATTCTTTGACTTCAAAAACCACCATTCTATGACTTCACACATCTCCATTGTGACTTCACACACCTCCATTCTATGAGTTCACACAGCTCCATTCTGACTTCACACACCTCCATTCTATGACTTCGTACACCTCTATTCTGACTTCACACCCCTCCATTCTGTGACTTCACATACCTCCATTCTTGGACTTCACACCCCTCCATTCTGTGACTTCACATACCTCCATTCTTTGACTTCACACCCCTCCATTCTGTGCCTTCACAGACCTCCACTCTGTGACTTTACACACCTCCATTCTGTGACTTCACACACCTCCCTTCTGTGACTTCAAACACCTCCATTCTGTGACTTCACACACCTCCATTCTAAGACTTCACACACCTCCATTCTATGACTTCACACACTTCCATTGTTTGACTTCATACACCTCCATTTTTTGACTTCACACACCTCCGTTCCATGAATTCACACACCTACATTCTATGAGTTCACACACCTCCATTCAATGAGTTCGCACACCTTCATTCTTACTTCAGCAACATCCATTCTATGACTTCAGACACCTCCATTCTATGACTTCACACACCTTCATTCTTACTTCAGCAACATTCATTCTATGACTTCACACACCTCCATTCTATGACTTCACAAACCTCCATTCTGTGACTTCACACACCTCCTCACTGAGTTCACACACCTCCATTCTATGACTTCACACACCTTCATTCTTACTTCAGCAACATCCATTCTATGACTTCACACACCTCCATTCTATGACTTCACCAACCTCCATTCTGTGACTTCACACACCTCCATTCTGACTTCACACACCTCCATTCTATGTCTTCACACACTTCCATTCTATGACTTCACATACCTCCATTTTGTGACTTCACACACCTCCTCACTGAGTTCACACACCTCCATTCTGTGTCTTCACACACTTCCATTCTGTGACTTCACACACCTACTTCTATGACTTCACACACCTCCATTCTGTGACTTCACACACCTCAAATCTGAGTTCACACACCTCCATTCTATGACTTCACACACGTCCATTCTATGATTTTACACACCTCCATTCTGTGACTTCACACACCTCCATTCTATAACTTCACACACCTCCATTCTGTGACTTCACACACCTCAATTCTATGACTTCACACACCTCCATTCTATGCCTTCACACACCTCCATTGTGTGACTTCACACACCTCCATTCTATGACATCACACACCTCCATTCTGTTGTTTCACACACCTCCATTCTACGACTTCACACACCTCCCTTCTATGACTTCAGAAACCTACATTGTTACTGCACACGCCTCCATTCTATGAGTTCACACACCTGCATTGTGACTTCACACACCTCCTTTATCTGACTTCACACCCCTCCATTCTGACTTCACACACCTCCATTCTGACTTCACACACCTCAATTCTGTGACTTCACACACCTCCATTCTATGATTTCACACACCTCCATACTGTGACTTCACAGACCTCCATTCTATGACTTTACACACCTCCTTTATGAGTTCACAAACATCCATTCTGTGACTTCAAACACCTCCATTGTGACTTCATACACCGCCATTCTATGAGTTCACACACCTCCATTCTGACTTCACACACTTCCATTCTATGACTTCACACAGCTCCATTCTCACTTCACAGTCCTCCATTCTATGACTTCGCACACCTCTGTTTTGACTTCACACACCTGCATTCTGTGACTTCACACACCTCCATTCTATAACTTCACAAACCTCCATTCTGTGACTTCACACACCTCCATTCTGTGACTTTACACACCTCCATTCTGTGACTTCACACACCTCCATTCTGTGCTTTCACACACAATCCATTCTCTTACTTCACAAACCTCCCTTCTGTGAATTCACACACCTCCATTCTGGGTTCACAGACCTCCATTCTGTGACTTTACACACCTCCTTTCTGTGACTTCACACACCTCCATTCTATGACTTCACACACCTCCATCTGTGACTTCACACACGTCTATTCTATGACTTCACACTCCTCCATTCTATGAGTTCACACACCTCCATTCTGTGACTTCACACACCACCATTCTATGACTTCACACACCTCCAATCTATGACTTCACACACCTCCATTCTGACTTCAAACACCTCATTTATGTGACTTCACACACCTCCATTCTGTGGCTTCACACACCTACATTGTTTGACTTCACACACCTCCATTTTGACTTCACACACCTCCATTCTATGACTTTAGACACCTCCGTTCTATGCCTTTACACACCTGCATTCTGACTTCACACACCTCCATTCTCTGACTTCACACACCTCCATTCTGACTTCACACACCTCCATTCTGACTTCACACACCTCAATTCTGTGACTTCACACACCTCCATTCTATGACTTCACACAACTACATTGTGACTTCACACACACCTCCATTCTGTGACTTCACACACCTCCAATATATTACTTCACACACCTCCATTTTGTGACTTCACACACCTCCATTCTATGACTTCACACACCTCCATTCTATGACTTCACACACCTGCATTGTGACTTCACATACCTCCATTATAAGACTTCACACACCTCCATTCTGAATTCACACATCTCCATTCTGACTTCACACACCTCAATTCTGTGACTTCACACACCTCCATTCTATGAATTCACATACCTCATTTCTGAGTTGACACACCTCCATTCTGTGACTTCACATACCTCCAATCTGACTTCACACACCTCCATTCTATGACTTCACACACCTCCATTATGTGACTTCAAAAATCACCATTCTATGACTTCACACATCTCCATTGTGACTTCACACACCTCCATTCTATGAGTTCACACAACTTCATTCTGACTTCACACACCTCCATTCTATGACTCCGTACACCTCTATTCTGACTTCACACCCCTCCATTCTGTGACTTCACATACCTCCATTCTTTGACTTCACACTCCTCCATTCTATGAGTTCACACACCTCCATTCTGTGACTTCACACACCTCCATTCTATGAGTTCATACACCTCCATTCTATGACTTCAAACACATCCATTCTTTGACCTCACACACCTCCATTTTGACTTCGCACACTTCCATTCTGTGACTTCAGACACCTCCATTCTGTGACTTCACACACCTACATTGTTTGACTTTACACACCTCCATTTTGACTTCACACACCTCCATTCCATGACTGCACACATCTCCATTCTATGAATTCACACACCTCCATTGGGACTTCACACTACTTTATTCTTTGACTTCACACACATGCCTTCTGTGACTTCACACACCTGCATTTGTGACTTCACACACCAAAATTTTGACTTCACACACGTCCATTCTTTGACATCACATATCTCCATTTTGACTTCACACACTTCCATTCTGTGACTTCACACACCTCCATTCTGTGACTTCACACACCTACATTGTTTGACTTCACACACCTCCATTTTGACTTCACACACCTCCATTCTATGACTTCACACACCTTCATTCTTACTTCAGAAACATCCATTCTATGAGTTCACACAGCTCCATTCTGAATTCACACACCTCCATTCTATGACTTCGTACACCTCTATTCTGACTTGACACCCATCCATTCTATGACTTCACACACCTTCATTATTACTTCAGAACCATCCATTCTATGACTTCACAAACCTCCCTTCTGTGAATTCACACACCTCCATTCTGGGTTCACACACCTCCATTCTGTGACTTCACACACCTCCATTCTATGACTTCACACACCTCCATCTGTGACTTCACACACCTCCATTCTATGACTTCACACTCCTCCATTCTATGAGTTCACACACCTCCATTCTGTGACTTCACACACCTCCATTCTATGACTTCACACACCTTCATTTGTACTTCAGAAACATCCATTCTATAACTTCACAAACCTCCCTTCTGTGAATTCACACACCTCCATTCTGGGTTCACACACCTCCATTCTGTGACTTCACACACCTCCATTCTATGACTTCACACACCTCAATCTGTGACTTCACACACCTCCATTCTGACTTCACACACTTCCATTTTGACTTCAAAGACCTCATTTCTCTGACTTCACCCATCTCCATTCTATGATTTCACACACCTACATTCTATGACTTCACACACCTCCATTCTATGACTTCACACACCTCCTTTCTGAGTTGACACACTTCCATTCTGTGACTTCACACACCTCCAATCTGACCTCACACACCTCCATTCTATGACTTCAAACACCTCCATTCTATGACTTCACACACCTCCATTCTTTGACTTCACACACTTCAATTCTATGAATTCACACACCTCCATTCTTTGACTTCACACACCTCCATTCTCTGACTTCCCACACCTCCATTCTGAGAATTCACACACCTCCACTCTGTGACTTTACACACCTCCACTCTGTGACTACACACACCTCCATTTTGTGATTTCACACACCTCCATTCTAGGACTTCACACACCTCCGTTCTATGACTTCACACATCTCCATTCTATGAATTCACACACCTCCATTGTGACTTCACACAACTCTATTCTGTGACTTCACACACATGCCTTCTGTGACTTCACACACCTCCATTCTATGACTTCACACACCTCCATCTGTGACTTCACACACCTCCATCCTATGACTTCACACTCCTCCATTCTATGAGTTCACACACCTCCATTCTGTGACTTCACACACCTCCATTCTATGACTTCACACACTTCCATTTTGACTTCAAAGACCTCATTTCTCTGACTTCACCCATCTCCATTCTATGATTTCACACACCTACATTCTATGACTTCACACACCTCCATTCTATGACTTCACACACCTCCTTTCTGAGTTGACACACTTCCATTCTGTGACTTCACACACCTCCAATCTGACCTCACACACCTCCATTCTATGACTTCAAACACCTCCATTCTATGACTTCACACACCTCCATTCTTTGACTTCACACACCTCAATTCTATGAATTCACACACCTCCATTCTTTGACTTCACACACCTCCATTCTCTGACTTCCCACACCTCCATTCTGAGAATTCACACACCTCCACTCTGTGACTTTACACACCTCCACTCTGTGACTACACACACCTCCATTTTGTGATTTCACACACCTCCATTCTAGGACTTCACACACCTCCGTTCTATGACTTCACACATCTCCATTCTATGAATTCACACACCTCCATTGTGACTTCACACAACTCTATTCTGTGACTTCACACACATGCCTTCTGTAACTTCACACACCTCCATTCAATGACTTCACACCTCCATTCTATGACTTCACATCTCCATTCTATTACTTCACACACCAACATTTATGACGTCACACACCTCCATTCTGTGACTTCACACACCTCCATTCTGACATCACTCACCTACATTCTATGACTTCACACACTTCCATTCTATGACTTCACACACCTCCATTCTGTGACTTCACTCACCTCCATTGTGAGTTAACACACCTCCATTCTGTGACTTCACACACCTTGATTCTCTGACTTCACACACCACCATTCTACGATTTCACATACCTCCATTCTGTGACTTCACACATCTCCATTCTATGATTTCACACACCTCCATTCTGTGACTTCACACACCTCCATTCTGAGTTCACACACCTCCATTCTGTGACTTCACACACCTCCAATATATGACTTCACACACCTCCATTTGGTGACTTTGCACACCTCCATTCTATGACTTCACACACCTCCATTCTATGACTTCACACACCTACATTGTGATATCACACACACCTCCATTCTGTTACTTCACACACCTCCAATATATGACTTCACACACCTCCATTTTGTGACTTCACACACCTCCTCACTGAGTTCACACACCTCCATTCTGTGTCTTCACACACTTCCATTCTGTGACTTCACACACCTACTTCTATGACTTCACACACCTCCATTCTGTGACTTCACACACCTCAAATCTGAGTTCACACACCTCCATTCTATGACTTCACACACGTCCATTCTATGATTTTACACACCTCCATTCTGTGACTTCACACACCTCCATTCTATAACTTCACACACCTCCATTCTGTGACTTCACACACCTCAATTCTATGACTTCACACACCTCCATTCTATGCCTTCACACACCTCCATTGTGTGACTTCACACACCTCCATTCTATGACATCACACACCTCCATTCTGTTGTTTCACACACCTCCATTCTACGACTTCACACACCTCCCTTCTATGACTTCAGAAACCTACATTGTTACTGCACACGCCTCCATTCTATGAGTTCACACACCTGCATTGTGACTTCACACACCTCCTTTATCTGACTTCACACCCCTCCATTCTGACTTCACACACCTCCATTCTGACTTCACACACCTCAATTCTGTGACTTCACACACCTCCATTCTATGATTTCACACACCTCCATACTGTGACTTCACAGACCTCCATTCTATGACTTTACACACCTCCTTTATGAGTTCACAAACATCCATTCTGTGACTTCAAACACCTCCATTGTGACTTCATACACCGCCATTCTATGAGTTCACACACCTCCATTCTGACTTCACACACTTCCATTCTATGACTTCACACAGCTCCATTCTCACTTCACACTCCTCCATTCTATGACTTCGCACACCTCTGTTCTGACTTCACACACCTGCATTCTGTGACTTCACACACCTCCATTCTATAACTTCACAAACCTCCATTCTGTGACTTCACACACCTCCATTCTGTGACTTTACACACCTCCATTCTGTGACTTCACACACCTCCATTCTGTGCTTTCACACACAATCCATTCTCTTACTTCACAAACCTCCCTTCTGTGAATTCACACACCTCCATTCTGGGTTCACAGACCTCCATTCTGTGACTTTACACACCTCCTTTCTGTGACTTCACACACCTCCATTCTATGACTTCACACACCTCCATCTGTGACTTCACACACGTCTATTCTATGACTTCACACTCCTCCATTCTATGAGTTCACACACCTCCATTCTGTGACTTCACACACCACCATTCTATGACTTCACACACCTCCAATCTATGACTTCACACACCTCCATTCTGACTTCAAACACCTCATTTATGTGACTTCACACACCTCCATTCTGTGGCTTCACACACCTACATTGTTTGACTTCACACACCTCCATTTTGACTTCACACACCTCCATTCTATGACTTTAGACACCTCCGTTCTATGCCTTTACACACCTGCATTCTGACTTCACACACCTCCATTCTCTGACTTCACACACCTCCATTCTGACTTCACACACCTCCATTCTGACTTCACACACCTCAATTCTGTGACTTCACACACCTCCATTCTATGACTTCACACAACTACATTGTGACTTCACACACACCTCCATTCTGTGACTTCACACACCTCCAATATATTACTTCACACACCTCCATTTTGTGACTTCACACACCTCCATTCTATGACTTCACACACCTCCATTCTATGACTTCACACACCTGCATTGTGACTTCACATACCTCCATTATAAGACTTCACACACCTCCATTCTGAATTCACACATCTCCATTCTGACTTCACACACCTCAATTCTGTGACTTCACACACCTCCATTCTATGAATTCACATACCTCATTTCTGAGTTGACACACCTCCATTCTGTGACTTCACATACCTCCAATCTGACTTCACACACCTCCATTCTATGACTTCACACACCTCCATTATGTGACTTCAAAAATCACCATTCTATGACTTCACACATCTCCATTGTGACTTCACACACCTCCATTCTATGAGTTCACACAACTTCATTCTGACTTCACACACCTCCATTCTATGACTCCGTACACCTCTATTCTGACTTCACACCCCTCCATTCTGTGACTTCACATACCTCCATTCTTTGACTTCACACTCCTCCATTCTATGAGTTCACACACCTCCATTCTGTGACTTCACACACCTCCATTCTATGAGTTCATACACCTCCATTCTATGACTTCAAACACATCCATTCTTTGACCTCACACACCTCCATTTTGACTTCGCACACTTCCATTCTGTGACTTCAGACACCTCCATTCTGTGACTTCACACACCTACATTGTTTGACTTTACACACCTCCATTTTGACTTCACACACCTCCATTCCATGACTGCACACATCTCCATTCTATGAATTCACACACCTCCATTGGGACTTCACACAACTTTATTCTTTGACTTCACACACATGCCTTCTGTGACTTCACACACCTGCATTTGTGACTTCACACACCAAAATTTTGACTTCACACACGTCCATTCTTTGACATCACATATCTCCATTTTGACTTCACACACTTCCATTCTGTAACTTCACACACCTCCATTCTGTGACTTCACACACCTACATTGTTTGACTTCACACACCTCCATTTTGACTTCACACACCTCCATTCTATGACTTCACACACCTTCATTCTTACTTCAGAAACATCCATTCTATGAGTTCACACAGCTCCATTCTGAATTCACACACCTCCATTCTATGACTTCGTACACCTCTATTCTGACTTCACACCCATCCATTCTATGACTTCACACACCTTCATTATTACTTCAGAACCATCCATTCTATGACTTCACAAACCTCCCTTCTGTGAATTCACACACCTCCATTCTGGGTTCACACACCTCCATTCTGTGACTTCACACACCTCCATTCTATGACTTCACACACCTCCATCTGTGACTTCACACACCTCCATTCTATGACTTCACACTCCTCCATTCTATGAGTTCACACACCTCCATTCTGTGACTTCACACACCTCCATTCTATGACTTCACACACCTTCATTTGTACTTCAGAAACATCCATTCTATAACTTCACAAACCTCCCTTCTGTGAATTCACACACCTCCATTCTGGGTTCACACACCTCCATTCTGTGACTTCACACACCTCCATTCTATGACTTCACACACCTCAATCTGTGACTTCACACACCTCCATTCTGACTTCACACACTTCCATTTTGACTTCAAAGACCTCATTTCTCTGACTTCACCCATCTCCATTCTATGATTTCACACACCTACATTCTATGACTTCACACACCTCCATTCTATGACTTCACACACCTCCTTTCTGAGTTGACACACTTCCATTCTGTGACTTCACACACCTCCAATCTGACCTCACACACCTCCATTCTATGACTTCAAACACCTCCATTCTATGACTTCACACACCTCCATTCTTTGACTTCACACACTTCAATTCTATGAATTCACACACCTCCATTCTTTGACTTCACACACCTCCATTCTCTGACTTCCCACACCTCCATTCTGAGAATTCACACACCTCCACTCTGTGACTTTACACACCTCCACTCTGTGACTACACACACCTCCATTTTGTGATTTCACACACCTCCATTCTAGGACTTCACACACCTCCGTTCTATGACTTCACACATCTCCATTCTATGAATTCACACACCTCCATTGTGACTTCACACAACTCTATTCTGTGACTTCACACACATGCCTTCTGTGACTTCACACACCTCCATTCTATGACTTCACACACCTCCATCTGTGACTTCACACACCTCCATTCTATGACTTCACACTCCTCCATTCTATGAGTTCACACACCTCCATTCTGTGACTTCACACACCTCCATTCTATGACTTCACACACTTCCATTTTGACTTCAAAGACCTCATTTCTCTGACTTCACCCATCTCCATTCTATGATTTCACACACCTACATTCTATGACTTCACACACCTCCATTCTATGACTTCACACACCTCCTTTCTGAGTTGACACACTTCCATTCTGTGACTTCACACACCTCCAATCTGACCTCACACACCTCCATTCTATGACTTCAAACACCTCCATTCTATGACTTCACACACCTCCATTCTTTGACTTCACACACCTCAATTCTATGAATTCACACACCTCCATTCTTTGACTTCACACACCTCCATTCTCTGACTTCCCACACCTCCATTCTGAGAATTCACACACCTCCACTCTGTGACTTTACACACCTCCACTCTGTGAGTACACACACCTCCATTTTGTGATTTCACACACCTCCATTCTAGGACTTCACACACCTCCGTTCTATGACTTCACACATCTCCATTCTATGAATTCACACACCTCCATTGTGACTTCACACAACTCTATTCTGTGACTTCACACACATGCCTTCTGTAACTTCACACACCTCCATTCAATGACTTCACACCTCCATTCTATGACTTCACATCTCCATTCTATTACTTCACACACCAACATTTATGACGTCACACACCTCCATTCTGTGACTTCACACACCTCCATTCTGACATCACTCACCTACATTCTATGACTTCACACACTTCCATTCTATGACTTCACACACCTCCATTCTGTGACTTCACTCACCTCCATTGTGAGTTAACACACCTCCATTCTGTGACTTCACACACCTTGATTCTCTGACTTCACACACCACCATTCTACGATTTCACATACCTCCATTCTGTGACTTCACACATCTCCATTCTATGATTTCACACACCTCCATTCTGTGACTTCACACACCTCCATTCTGAGTTCACACACCTCCATTCTGTGACTTCACACACCTCCAATATATGACTTCACACACCTCCATTTGGTGACTTTGCACACCTCCATTCTATGACTTCACACACCTCCATTCTATGACTTCACACACCTACATTGTGATATCACACACACCTCCATTCTGTTACTTCACACACCTCCAATATATGACTTCACACACCTCCATTTTGTGACTTCACACACCTCCATTCTATGACTTCATACACCTCCATTCTATGACTTCACACACCTGCATTGTGACTTCACACACCTCCATTCTCTGACTTCACACACCTCCATTCTGAATTCACACATCTCCATTCTGTCTTCACACACCTCAATTCTGTGACTTCACACAACTTCATTCTATGAATTCACATACCTAATTTCTGAGTTGACACACCTCCATTCTGTGACTTCACATACCTCCAATCTGACTTCACACACCTCCATTCTATGACTTCACACACCTCCATTCTGTGACTTCAAAAACCACCATTCTATGACTTCACACATCTCCATTGTGACTTCACACACCTCCATTCTATGAGTTCACACAGCTCCATTCTGACTTCACACACCTCCATTCTATGACTTCGTACACCTCTATTCTGACTTCACACCCCTCCATTCTGTGCCTTCACATACATCCATTTTTTGACTTCACACCCCTCCATTCTGTGACTTCACATACCTCCATTCTTTGACTTCACACCCCTCCATTCTGTGCCTTCACACACCCCCACTCTTTGACTTTACACACCTCCATTCTGTGACTTCACACACCTCCCTTCTATGACTTCACACACCTCCATTCTATGACTTCACACACCTCCATTCTAAGACTTCACACACCTCCATTCAATGACTTCACACACTTCCATTGTTTGACATCATACACCTCCATTTTTTGACTTCACACACCTCCGTTCCATGAATTCACACACCTCCATTCTATGAGTTCACACACCTCCATTCTACGAGTTCACACACCTTCAGTCTTACTTCAGCAACATCCATTCTATGACTTCAGACACCTCCATTCTATGACTTCACACACCTTCATTCTTACTTCAGCAACATCCATTCTATGACTTCACACACCTCCATTCTATGACTTCACAAACCTTCATTCTGTGACTTCACACACCTCCTCACTGAGTTCACACACCTCCATTCTATGACTTCACACACCTTCATTCTTACTTCAGCAACATCCATTCTATGACTTCACACACCTCCATTCTATGACTTCACAAATCTCCATTCTGTGACTTCACACACCTCCATTCTGACTTCACACACCTCCATTCTATGACTTCACACACTTCCATTCTATGAGTTCACACACCTGCATTCTATGGCTTCACACACCTCCTCACTGAGTTCACACACCTCCATTCTGTGTCTTCACACACCTCCATTCTGTGACTTCACACACCTACTTCTATGACTTCACACACCTCCATTCTGTGACTTCACACACCTCAAATCTGAGTTCACACACCTCCATTCTATGACTTCACACACGTCCATTCTATGATTTTACACACCTCCATTCTGTGACTTCACACACCTCCATTCTATAACTTCACACACCTCCATTCTGTGACTTCACACACCTCCATTCTATGACTTCACACACCTCCATTCTATGCCTTCACACACCTCCATTCTGTGACTTCACACATCTCCATTCTATGACATCACACACTTCCATTCTGTGACTTCACACACCTCCATTCTATGACTTCACACACCTCCATTCTATGACTTCAGAAACCTACATTGTTACTTCACACACCTCCATTCTATGAGTTCACACACCTGCATTGTGACTTCACACACCTCCATTATCTGACTTCACACACCTCCATTCTGACTTCACACACCTCCATTCTGACTTCACACACCTCAATTCTGTGACTTCACACACCTCCATTCTATGATTTCACACACCTCCATTCTGTGACTTCACAGACCTCCATTCTATGACTTTACACACCTCCTTTCTGAGTTCACAAACATCCATTCTGTGACTTCAAACACCTCCATTGTGACTTCATACACCTCCATTCTATGAGTTCACACACCTCCATTCTGACTTCACACACTTCCATTCTATGACTTCACACAGCTCCATTCTCACTTCACACTCCTCCATTCCATGACTTCGCACACCTCTGTTCTGACTTCACACACCTGCATTCTGTGACTTCACACACCTCCATTCTATAACTTCACAAACCTCCATTCTGTGACTTCACACACCTACACTCTGTGACATTACACACCTCAATTCTGTGACTTCACACACCTCCATTCTGTGGTTTCACACACAATCCATTCTATGACTTCACAAACCTCCCTTCTGTGAATTCACACACCTCCATTCTGGGTTCACAGACCTCCATTCTGTGACTTCACACACCTACATTCTGTGACTTCACACACCTCCATTCTGTGACTTCACACACCTCAATTCTATGACTTCACACACCTCCATCTGTGACTTCACACACGTCCATTCTATGACTTCACACTCCTAAATTCTATGAGTTCACACACCTCCATTCTGTGTCTTCACACACCTCCATTCTATGACTTTACACACCTCCATTCTATGACTTCACACACCTCCATTCTGACTTCACACACTTCCATTTTGACTTCAAACACCTCATTTCTGTGACTTCACACACCTCCATTCTATGATTTTACACCTCCATTCTATGACTTCACACACCTCCATTGTATGACTTCACACACCTCCTTTCTGAGTTGACACACTTCCATTCTGTGACTTCATACACCTCCAATCTGACCTCACACACCTCCATTCTATGACTTCACACACCTCCATACTCTGACTTCAAAAACCAACATTCTATGACTTCAAACATCTCCATTCTATGACTTCACACACCTCCATTCTGAGACTTCACACACCTCCACTCTGTGACTTTACACACCTCCACTCTGTGACTACACACACCTCCATTCTATGATTTCACACACCTCCATTCTATGACTTCACACACCTCCATTCTGACTTCACACACCTCAATTCTGTGACTTCACACACCTCCATTCTATGATTTCACACACCTACATTCTATAACTTCTCAGACCCTCATTCTATGACTTTACACACCTCCTTTCTGAGTTCACACACATCCATTCTGTGACTTCAAACACCTCCATTGTGACTTCATACACCTCCATTCTGTGAGTTCACACACCTCCATTCTGACATCACACACTTCCATTCTATGACTTCACACAGCTCCATTCTGACTTCACACTCCTCCATTCTAGGACTTCGCACACCTCTATTCTGACTTCACACACCTGCATTCTGTGACTTCACACACATTCATTCTATGACTTCACAAACCTCCATTCTGTGACTTCACACACCTCCACTCTGTGACTTTACACACCTCCATTCTGTGACTTGACACACCTCCATTCTGTGATTTCATACACAATCCATTCTATGACTTCACAAACCTCCCTTCTGTGAATTCACACATCTCCATTCTGGGTTCACACACCTCCATTCTGTGATTTCACACACCTCCATTCTGGGACTTCACACACCTCCATTCTATGACTTCACACACCTCCATCTGAGACTTCACACACCTCCATTCTATGACTTCACACTCCTCCATTCTATGAGTTCACACACCTCCTTTCTGTGACTTCACACACCTCCATTCTATGACTTCACACACCTCCATTCTGTGACTTCACACACCACCATTCTGACTTCACATACTTCCATTTTGACTTCAAACACCTCATTTCTGTGACTTCACACACCTCCATTCTATGATTTCACACACCTCCATTCTATGACTTCACACACCTCCATCTGAGACTTCACACACCTCCATTCTATGACTTCACACTCCTCCATTCTATGAGTTCACACACCTCCTTTCTGTGACTTCACACACCTCCATTCTATGACTTCACACACCTCCATTCTGTGACTTCACACACCACCATTCTGACTTCACATACTTCCATTTTGACTTCAAACACCTCATTTCTGTGACTTCACACACCTCCATTCTATGATTTCACACACCTCCATTCTATGACTTCACACACCTCCATTCTATGACTTCACACACCTCCTTTCTGAGTTGACACACTTCCATTCTGTGACTTCACACACCTCCATTCTATGATTTCACACACCTCCATTCTATGACTTCACACACCTCCATTCTCTGACTTCAAAAACCAATATTCTATGACTTCAAACACCTCCAATCTATGACTTCACACACCTCCATTCTGAGACTTCACACACCTCCATTATGTGACTTTACACACCTCCAATCTGTGACTACACACATTTGCATTCTGTGATTTCACACACCTCCATTCTATGACTTCACACACCTCCATTCTCTGACTTCACACACCTCCATTCTGTGACTTCACACACCTCCACTCTGTGACTTTACACACCTCCATTCTGTGTGTTCACACACCTCCATCCTGTGATTTCACACACCTCCATTCTATGACTTCACACCCCTCCATTCTATGACTTCACACACCTCCATTCTATGACTTCACACACCTCCATTCTATGACTTCACACATTTCTATTCTGTGACTAGACACACCTCCATTCTATGACTTCACTCACCTCCATTCTATGACTTCACACATCTGCATTCTGACTTCACACACCTCCATTCTATGATTTCACACCTCCATTCTCTGACTTCACACATCTCCATTCTGACTTCACACACCTCCAATCTATGACTTCATACATCTCCCATCTATGCCTTCACCCACCTCCATTCTGTAACTTCACACACTTCCAATGTTTGACTTCACCAACCTCCATTCCATGACTTCATACACATCCATTCTATGACTTCGCACAACTCCTTTCTTTGACTTCACAAAATTCCATTTTGATTTCACACACCTCCACTCTGTGACTTCACACACCTCCATTTGTGACTTCACACATCACAATTTTAACTTCACACACCTCCATTCTGTGACTTCACACACGTCCATTCTGAGTTAACACACCTCCATTTGTGACTTCACACACCTCCATTCTGACTTCACACACCTCCATTCTATGACTTCACACACTTCCATTCTATGACTTCACACACCTCCATTCTGTGACTTCACACACCTCCACTCTGAGTTCACACACCTCCATTCTGTGTCTTCACACACCTCCATTCTGTGACTTCACACACCTCGTTATATGACTTCACACACCTCCATTCTGTGACCTCACACACCTCAAATCTGAGTTCACACCCCTCCATAGTGTGACTTCACACACCTCCATTCTGTGACTTCACACACCCCCATTCTATGACTTCACACACCTCCATTCTATGACTTCACACACCTCCATTCTGTGATTTCACACACCTCCATTCTATGACATCACACACCTCCATTCTGTGACTTCACACATCTCCATTCTATGACATCACACACCTCCATTCTATGCCTTCAGAAACCTACATTGTGACTTCACACACCTCCATTCTATGAGTTCACACACCTGCATTGTGACTTCACACACCTCCATTCTCTGACTTCACACACCTCCATTCTGACTTCACTCACCTCCATTCTGACTTCACATACCTCAATTCTGTGACTTCACACACCTCCATTCTATGACTTGACACACCAAATTTTGACTTCACACACACATCCATTCTGTGACTTCACACACCTCCAATATATGACTTCACACACCTCCATTTTGTGACTTCACACACCTCCATTCTATGACTTCACACACCTCCATTCTATGACTTCACACACCTGCATTGTGACTTCACACTCCTCTATTCTCTGACTTCACACACCTCCATTCTGAATTCACACATCTCCATTCTGACTTCACACACCTCAATTCTGTGACTTCACACACCTCCATTCTATGAATTCACATACCTCATTTCTGAGTTGACACACCTCCATTCTGTGACTTCACATACCTCCAATCTGACTTCACACACCTCCATTCTATGATTTCACACACCTCCATTATGTGACTTCAAAAACCACCATTCTATGACTTCACACATCTCCATTGTGACTTCACACACCTCCATTCTATGAGTTCACACAGCTCCATTCTAACTTCACACACCTCCAATCTATGACTTCATACATCTCCCATCTATGCCTTCACCCACCTCCATTCTGTAACTTCACACACTTCCAATGTTTGACTTCACCAACCTCCATTCCATGACTTCATACACATCCATTCTATGACTTCGCACAACTCCTTTCTTTGACTTCACAAAATTCCATTTTGATTTCACACACCTCCACTCTGTGACTTCACACACCTCCATTTGTGACTTCACACATCACAATTTTAACTTCACACACCTCCATTCTGTGACTTCACACACGTCCATTCTGAGTTAACACACCTCCATTTGTGACTTCACACACCTCCATTCTGACTTCACACACCTCCATTCTATGACTTCACACACTTCCATTCTATGACTTCACACACCTCCATTCTGTGACTTCACACACCTCCACTCTGAGTTCACACACCTCCATTCTGTGTCTTCACACACCTCCATTCTGTGACTTCACACACCTCGTTATATGACTTCACACACCTCCATTCTGTGACCTCACACACCTCAAATCTGAGTTCACACCCCTCCATAGTGTGACTTCACACACCTCCATTCTGTGACTTCACACACCCCCATTCTATGACTTCACACACCTCCATTCTATGACTTCACACACCTCCATTCTGTGATTTCACACACCTCCATTCTATGACATCACACACCTCCATTCTGTGACTTCACACATCTCCATTCTATGACATCACACACCTCCATTCTATGCCTTCAGAAACCTACATTGTGACTTCACACACCTCCATTCTATGAGTTCACACACCTGCATTGTGACTTCACACACCTCCATTCTCTGACTTCACACACCTCCATTCTGACTTCACTCACCTCCATTCTGACTTCACATACCTCAATTCTGTGACTTCACACACCTCCATTCTATGACTTGACACACCAAATTTTGACTTCACACACACATCCATTCTGTGACTTCACACACCTCCAATATATGACTTCACACACCTCCATTTTGTGACTTCACACACCTCCATTCTATGACTTCACACACCTCCATTCTATGACTTCACACACCTGCATTGTGACTTCACACTCCTCTATTCTCTGACTTCACACACCTCCATTCTGAATTCACACATCTCCATTCTGACTTCACACACCTCAATTCTGTGACTTCACACACCTCCATTCTATGAATTCACATACCTCATTTCTGAGTTGACACACCTCCATTCTGTGACTTCACATACCTCCAATCTGACTTCACACACCTCCATTCTATGATTTCACACACCTCCATTATGTGACTTCAAAAACCACCATTCTATGACTTCACACATCTCCATTGTGACTTCACACACCTCCATTCTATGAGTTCACACAGCTCCATTCTAACTTCACACACCTCCATTCTCTGACTTCACACACCTCCATTCTGACTTCACACACCTCCATTCTGACTTCACATACCTCAATTCTGTGCCTTCACACACCTCCATTCTATGACTTGACACACCAAATTTTGACTTCACACACACCTCCATTCTGTGACTTCACACACCTCCAATATATGACTTCACAAACCTCCATTCTATGACTTCACACACCTCCATTCTAAGACTTCACACACCTTCATTCTATGACTTCACACACTTCCATTGTTTGGCATCATACACCTCCATTTTTTGACTTCACACACCTCCGTTCCATGAATTCACACACCTACATTCTATGATTTCACACACCTCCATTCTATGAGTTCACACACCTTCATTCATACTTCAGCAACATCCATTCTATGACTTCAGACACCTCCATTCTATGACTTCACACACCTTCATTCTTACTTCAGCAACATCCATTCTATGACTTCATACACCTCCATTCTATGACTTCACAAACCTTCATTCTGTGACTTCACACACCTCCTCACAGAGTTCACACACCTCCATTCGATGACTTCACACACCTTCATTCTTACTTCAGCAACATCCATTCTATGACTTCACACACCTCCATTCTATGACTTCACAAACCTCCATTCTGTGACTTCACACACCTCTATTCTGTCTTCACACACCTCCATTCTATGACTTCACACACTTCCATTCTATGACTTCACATACCTCCATTCTGTGACTTCACACACCTCCTCACTGAGTTCACACACCTCCATTCTGTGACTTCACACACCTAATTCTATGACTTCACACACCTCCATTCTGTGACTTCACACACCTCAAATCTGAGTTCACACACCTCCATTCTATGACTTCACACACGTCCATTCTATGATTTTACACACCTCCATTCTGTGACTTCACACACCTCCATTCTATAACTTCACACACCTCCATTTTGTGACTTCACACACCTCCATTCTATGACTTCACACACCTCCATTCTATGCCTTCACACCCCTCCATTCTGTGACTTCACACACCTCCATTCTATGACATCACACACCTCCATTCTATGACTTCACACACCTCCATTCTATGCCTTCACACCCCTCCATTCTGTGACTTCACACACCTCCATTCTATGACATCACACACCTCCATTCTGTGACTTCACACACCTCCATTCTATGACTTCACACACCTCCATTCTATGACTTCAGAAACCTACATTGTTACTTCACCCACTTCCATTCTATGAGTTCACACACCTGCATTGTGACTTCACACACCTCCATTATCTGACTTCACACACCTCTATTCTCACTTCACACACCTCCATTCTGACTTCACACACCTCCATTCTGTGATTTCACACACAATCCATTCTATGACTTAACAAACCTCCCTTCTGTGAATTCACACACATCCATTCTGGGTTCACAGACCTCCATTCTGTGACTTCACACACCACCACTCTGTGACTTTACACACCTCCATTCTGTGACTTCACACACCTCCATTCTGTGATTTCACACACAATCCATTCTATGACTTAACAAACCTCCCTTCTGTGAATTCACACACCTCCATTCTGGGTTCACAGACCTCCATTCTGTGACTTCACACACCTCCATTCTGTGACTTCACACACCTCCGTTCAATGACTTCACACACCTCCATCTGTGACTTCACACACGTCCATTCTATGACTTCACACTCCTCCATTCTATGAGTTCACACACGTTCATTCTGTGACTTCACACACCTCCATTCTATGACTTCACACACCTCCATTCTATGACTTCACACACCTACATTCTGACTTCACACACTTCCATTTTGACTTCAAACACCTCATTTCTGTGACTTCACACACCTCCATTCTATGATTTCACACACCTCCATTCTATGACTTCACACACCTCCATTCTATGACTTCACACACCTCCTTTCTGAGTTGACACACTTCCACTCTGTGACTTCACACACCTCTTATCTGACCTCACACACCTCCATTCTATGACTTCACACACCTCCATTTTCTGACTTCAAAAACCAACATTCTCTGACTTCAAACATCTCCATTCTATGACTTCACACACCTCCATTCTGAGACTTCACACACCTCCACTCTGTGACTTTACACACCTCCACTCTGTCACTACACACACCTCCATTCTATGATTTCACACACCTCCATTCTATGACTTCACACACCTCCATTCTGACTTCACACACCTCAATTCTCTGACTTCACACACCTCCATTCTATGATTTCACACACCTCCATTCTATGACTTCTCAGACCTCCATTCTAGGACTTTACACACCTCCTTTCTGAGTTCACACACATCCATTCTGTGACTTCACACACCTCCATTGTGACTTCATACACCTCCATTCTGTGAGTTCACACACCTCCATTCTGACTTCACACACTTCCATTCTATGACTTCACACAGCTCCATTCTGACTTCACACTCCTCCATTCTAGGACTTCGCACACCTCTATTCTGACTTCACACACCTGCATTCTGTGACTTCACACACCTCCATTCTATGACTTCACACCTCCATTCTGTGACTTCACACACCTCCAATCTGTGACTGTTCACACCTCCATTCTGTGACTTCACACACCTCCATTCTGTGATTTCACACACAATCCATTCTATGACTGCACAAACCTCCCTTCTGTGAATTCACACATCTCCATTCTGGGTTCACACACCTCTATTCTGTGACTTCACACACCTCCATTCTGGGACTTCACACACCTCCATTCTATGACTTCACACACCTCCATCTGTGAATTCACACACCTCCATTCTATGACTTCACACTCCTCCATTCTATGAGTTCACACACCTCCTTTCTGTGACTTCACACACCTCCATTCTATGACTTCACACACCTCCATTCTGTGACTTCACACACCTCCATTCTGACTTCACATACTTCCATTTTGACTTCAAACACCTCATTTCTGTGACTTCACACACCTCCATTCTATGATTTCCCACACCTCCATTCTATGACTTCACACACCTCCGTTCTATGACTTCACACACCTCCTTTCTGAGTTGACACACTTCCATTCTGTGACTTCACACACCTCCAATCTGACCTCACACACCTCCATTCTATGACTTCACACACCTCCATTCTCTGACTTCAAAAACCAACATTCTATGACTTCAAACACCTCCATTCTATGACTTCACACACCTCCATTCTGAGACTTCACACACCTCCATTATGTGACTTTACACACCTCCAATCTGTGACTACACACACTTCCATTCTGTGATTTCACACACCTCCATTCTATGACTTCACACACCTCCATTCTCTGACTTCACACACCTCCATTCTGTGACTTCACACACCTCCACTCTGTGACTTAACACACCTCCATTCTGACTTCACACCCCTCCATTCTGTGACTTCACATACCTCCATTCTTTGACTTCACATCCCTCCATTCTGTGACTTCACATACCTCCATTCTTTGACTTCACACCCCTCCATTCTGTGCCTTCACACACCTCCACTCTGTGACTTTACACACCTCCATTCTGTGACTTCACACACCTCCCTTCTGTGACTTCACACACCTCCATTCTATGACTTCACACACCTCCATTCTAAGACTTGACACACCTCCATTCTATGACTTCACACACTTCCATTGTTTGACATCATACACCTCCATTTTTTGACTTCACACACCTCCGTTCAATGAATTCACACACCTCCATTCTATGAGTTCACACACCTCCATTCTATGACTTCACACACCTATATTGTGACTTCACACACACCTCCATTCTGTGACTTCACACACCTCCAATATATGACTTCACACACCTCCATTTTGTGACTTCACACACCTCCATTCTATGACTTCACACACCTCCATTCTATGACTTCACACACCTGCATTGTGACTTCACACACCTCCATTCTCTGACTTCACACACCTCCATTCTGAATTCATACATCTCCATTCTGACTTCACACACCTCAATTCTGTGATGTCACACACCTCCATTCTATGAATTCACATACCTCATTTCTGAGTTGACACACCTCCATTCTGTGACTTCACATACCTCCAATCTGACTTCACACACCTCCATTCTATGACTTCACACACCTCCATTATGTGACTTCAAAAATCACCATTCTATGACTTCACACATCTCCATTGTGACTTCACACACCTCCATTCTATGAGTTCACACAGCTCCATTCTGTCTTCACACACCTCCATTCTATGACTTCGTACACCTCTATTCTGACTTCACACCCCTCCATTCTGTGACTTCACATAGCTCCATTCTTTGACTTCACACTCCTCCATTCTATGAGTTCACACACCTCCATTCTGTGACTTCACACACCTCCATTCTATTACTTCATACACCTCCATTCTATGACTTCAAACACATCCATTCTTTGACCTCACACACCTCCATTTTGACTTCACACACTTCCATTCTGTGACTTCACACACCTCCATTCTGTGACTTCACACACCTACATTGTTTGACTTCACACACCTCCATTTTGACTTCACACACCTCCATTTTGACTTCACACACTTCCATTCTGTGACTTCACACACCTCCATTCTGTAACTTCACACACCTACATTGTTTGACTTCACACACCTCCATTTTGACTTCACACACCTCCATTCTATGACTTCACACACCTTAATTCTTACTTCAGAAACATCCATTCTATTAGTTCACACAGCTCCATTCTGACTTCAAACACCTCCATTCTATGACTTCGTACACCTCTATTCTGACTTCACACCCCTCCATTCTATGACTTCACACACCTTCATTCTTACTTCAGAAACATCCATTCTATGACTTCACAAACCTCCCTTCTGTGAATTCACACACCTCCATTCTGGGTTCACACACCTCCATTCTGTGACTTCACACACCTCCATACTATGACTTCACACACCTCCATCTGTGACTTCACACACCTCCATTCTATGACTTCACACTCCTCCATTCTATGAGTTCACACACCTCCATTCTGTGACTTCACACACCTCCATTCTATGACTTCACACACCTTCATGCTTAGTTCAGAAACATCCATTCTATGACTTCACAAACCTCCCTTCTGTGAATTCACACACCTCCATTCTGGGTTCACACACCTACATTCTTTGACTTCACACACCTCCATTCTATGACTTCACACTCCTCCATTCTATGAGTTCACACACCTCCATTATGTGACTTCACACACCTCCATTCTATGACTTCACACACCTCCATTCTGACTTCACACACTTCCATTTTGACTTCAAAGACCTCATTTCTGTGACTTCACACATCTCCTTTCTATGATTTCACACACCTACATTCTATGACTTCACACACCTCCATTCTATGACTTCACACACCTCCTTTCTGAGGTGACACACTTCCATTCTGTGACTTCACACACCTCCAATCTGACCTCACACACCTCCATTCTATGACTTCACACACCTCCATTCTATGACTTCACACACCTCCATTCTTTGACTTCACACACCTCCATTCTATGACTTCACACAGCTCCATTCTTTGACTTCACACACCTCCATTCTCTGACTTCCCACACCTCCATTCTGAGAATTCACACACCTCCACTCTGTGACTTTACACACCTCCACTCTGTGACTACACACACCTCCATTTTGTGATTTCACACACCTCCATTCTATGACTTCACACACCTCCATTCTATGACTTCACATCTCCATTTTGTGAATTCACACACCTCCATTGTGACTTCACACAACTCTATTCTGTGACTTCACACACATGCCTTCTGTGACTTCACACACCTCCATTCTATGACTTCACACCTCCATTCTATGACTTCACATCTCCATTCTATGACTTCACACACCTTCATTCTTACTTCAGCAACATCCATTCTATGACTTCACACACCTCCATTCTATGACTTCACAAATCTCCATTCTGTGACTTCACACACCTCCATTCTGACTTCACACACCTCCATTCTATGACTTCACAAACTTCCATTCTATGAGTTCACACACCTGCATTCTATGGCTTCACACACCTTCTCACTGAGTTCACACACCTCCATTCTGTGTCTTCACACACCTCCATTCTGTGACTTCACACACCTACTTCTATGACTTCACACACCTCCATTCTGTGACTTCACACACCTCAAATCTGAGTTCACACACCTCCATTCTATGACTTCACACACGTCCATTCTATGATTTTACACACCTCCATTCTGTGACTTCACACACCTCCATTCTATAACTTCACACACCTCCATTCTGTGACTTCACACACCTCCATTCTATGACTTCACACACCTCCATTCTATGCCTTCACACACCTCCATTCTGTGACTTCACACATCTCCATTCTATGACATCACACACTTCCATTCTGTGACTTCACACACCTCCATTCTATGACTTCACACACCTCCATTCTATGACTTCAGAAACCTACATTGTTACTTCACACACCTCCATTCTATGAGTTCACACACCTGCATTGTGACTTCACACACCTCCATTATCTGACTTCACACACCTCCATTCTGACTTCACACACCTCCATTCTGACTTCACACACCTCAATTCTGTGACTTCACACACCTCCATTCTATGATTTCACACACCTCCATTCTGTGACTTCACAGACCTCCATTCTATGACTTTACACACCTCCTTTCTGAGTTCACAAACATCCATTCTGTGACTTCAAACACCTCCACTGTGACTTCATACACCTCCATTCTATGAGTTCACACACCTCCATTCTGACTTCACACACTTCCATTCTATGACTTCACACAGCTCCATTCTCACTTCACACTCCTCCATTAAATGACTTCGCACACCTCTGTTCTGACTTCACACACCTGCATTCTGTGACTTCACACACCTCCATTCTATAACTTCACAAACCTCCATTCTGTGACTTCACACACCTACACTCTGTGACATTACACACCTCAATTCTGTGACTTCACACACCTCCATTCTGTGGTTTCACACACAATCCATTCTATGACTTCACAATCCTCCCTTCTGTGAATTCACACACCTCCATTCTGGGTTCACAGACCTCCATTCTGTGACTTCACACACCTACATTCTGTGACTTCACACACCTCCATTCTGTGACTTCACACACCTCCATTCTATGACTTCACACACCTCCATCTGTGACTTCACACACGTCCATTCTATGACTTCACACTCCTAAATTCTATGAGTTCACACACCTCCATTCTGTGTCTTCACACACCTCCATTCTATGACTTTACACACCTCCATTCTATGACTTCACACACCTCCATTCTGACTTCACACACTTCCATTTTGACTTCAAACACCTCATTTCTGTGACTTCACACACCTCCATTCTATGATTTTACACCTCCATTCTATGACTTCACACACCTCCATTGTATGACTTCACACACCTCCTTTCTGAGTTGACACACTTCCATTCTGTGACTTCATACACCTCCAATCTGACCTCACACACCTCCATTCTATGACTTCACACACCTCCATACTCTGACTTCAAAAACCAACATTCTATGACTTCAAACATCTCCATTCTATGACTTCACACACCTCCATTCTGAGACTTCACACACCTCCACTCTGTGACTTTACACACCTCCACTCTGTGACTACACACACCTCCATTCTATGATTTCACACACCTCCATTCTATGACTTCACACACCTCCATTCTGACTTCACACACCTCAATTCTGTGACTTCACACACCTCCATTCTATGATTTCACACACCTACATTCTATAACTTCTCAGACCCTCATTCTATGACTTTACACACCTCCTTTCTGAGTTCACACACATCCATTCTGTGACTTCAAACACCTCCATTGTGACTTCATACACCTCCATTCTGTGAGTTCACACACCTCCATTCTGACATCACACACTTCCATTCTATGACTTCACACAGCTCCATTCTGACTTCACACTCCTCCATTCTAGGACTTCGCACACCTCTATTCTGACTTCACACACCTGCATTCTGTGACTTCACACACATTCATTCTATGACTTCACAAACCTCCATTCTGTGACTTCACACACCTCCACTCTGTGACTTTACACACCTCCATTCTGTGACTTGACACACCTCCATTCTGTGATTTCATACACAATCCATTCTATGACTTCACAAACCTCCCTTCTGTGAATTCACACATCTCCATTCTGGGTTCACACACCTCCATTCTGTGATTTCACACACCTCCATTCTGGGACTTCACACACCTCCATTCTATGACTTCACACACCTCCATCTGAGACTTCACACACCTCCATTCTATGACTTCACACTCCTCCATTCTATGAGTTCACACACCTCCTTTCTGTGACTTCACACACCTCCATTCTATGACTTCACACACCTCCATTCTGTGACTTCACACACCACCATTCTGACTTCACATACTTCCATTTTGACTTCAAACACCTCATTTCTGTGACTTCACACACCTCCATTCTATGATTTCACACACCTCCATTCTATGACTTCACACACCTCCATCTGAGACTTCACACACCTCCATTCTATGACTTCACACTCCTCCATTCTATGAGTTCACACACCTCCTTTCTGTGACTTCACACACCTCCATTCTATGACTTCACACACCTCCATTCTGTGACTTCACACACCACCATTCTGACTTCACATACTTCCATTTTGACTTCAAACACCTCATTTCTGTGACTTCACACACCTCCATTCTATGATTTCACACACCTCCATTCTATGACTTCACACACCTCCATTCTATGACTTCACACACCTCCTTTCTGAGTTGACACACTTCCATTCTGTGACTTCACACACCTCCATTCTATGATTTCACACACCTCCATTCTATGACTTCACACACCTCCATTCTCTGACTTCAAAAACCAATATTCTATGACTTCAAACACCTCCAATCTATGACTTCACACACCTCCATTCTGAGACTTCACACACCTCCATTATGTGACTTTACACACCTCCAATCTGTGACTACACACATTTGCATTCTGTGATTTCACACACCTCCATTCTATGACTTCACACACCTCCATTCTCTGACTTCACACACCTCCATTCTGTGACTTCACACACCTCCACTCTGTGACTTTACACACCTCCATTCTGTGTGTTCACACACCTCCATCCTGTGATTTCACACACCTCCATTCTATGACTTCACACCCCTCCATTCTATGACTTCACACACCTCCATTCTATGACTTCACACACCTCCATTCTATGACTTCACACATTTCTATTCTGTGATTAGACACACCTCCATTCTATGACTTCACTCACCTCCATTCTATGACTTCACACATCTGCATTCTGACTTCACACACCTCCATTCTATGATTTCACACCTCCATTCTCTGACTTCACACATCTCCATTCTGACTTCACACACCTCCAATCTATGACTTCATACATCTCCCATCTATGCCTTCACCCACCTCCATTCTGTAACTTCACACACTTCCAATGTTTGACTTCACCAACCTCCATTCCATGACTTCATACACATCCATTCTATGACTTCGCACAACTCCTTTCTTTGACTTCACAAAATTCCATTTTGATTTCACACACCTCCACTCTGTGACTTCACACACCTCCATTTGTGACTTCACACATCACAATTTTAACTTCACACACCTCCATTCTGTGACTTCACACACGTCCATTCTGAGTTAACACACCTCCATTTGTGACTTCACACATCTCCATTCTGACTTCACACACCTCCATTCTATGACTTCACACACTTCCATTCTATGACTTCACACACCTCCATTCTGTGACTTCACACACCTCCACTCTGAGTTCACACACCTCCATTCTGTGTCTTCACACACCTCCATTCTGTGACTTCACACACCTCGTTATATGACTTCACACACCTCCATTCTGTGACCTCACACACCTCAAATCTGAGTTCACACCCCTCCATAGTGTGACTTCACACACCTCCATTCTGTGACTTCACACACCCCCATTCTATGACTTCACACACCTCCATTCTATGACTTCACACACCTCCATTCTGTGATTTCACACACCTCCATTCTATGACATCACACACCTCCATTCTGTGACTTCACACATCTCCATTCTATGACCTCACACACCTCCATTCTATGCCTTCAGAAACCTACATTGTGACTTCACACACCTCCATTCTATGAGTTCACACACCTGCATTGTGACTTCACACACCTCCATTCTCTGACTTCACACACCTCCATTCTGACTTCACTCACCTCCATTCTGACTTCACATACCTCAATTCTGTGACTTCACACACCTCCATTCTATGACTTGACACACCAAATTTTGACTTCACACACACATCCATTCTGTGACTTCACACACCTCCAATATATGACTTCACACACCTCCATTTTGTGACTTCACACACCTCCATTCTATGACTTCACACACCTCCATTCTATGACTTCACACACCTGCATTGTGACTTCACACTCCTCTATTCTCTGACTTCACACACCTCCATTCTGAATTCACACATCTCCATTCTGACTTCACACACCTCAATTCTGTGACTTCACACACCTCCATTCTATGAATTCACATACCTCATTTCTGAGTTGACACACCTCCATTCTGTGACTTCACATACCTCCAATCTGACTTCACACACCTCCATTCTATGACTTCACACACCTCCATTATGTGACTTCAAAAACCACCATTCTATGACTTCACACATCTCCATTGTGACTTCACACACCTCCATTCTATGAGTTCACACAGCTCCATTCTAACTTCACACACCTCCATTCTCTGACTTCACACACCTCCATTCTGACTTCACACACCTCCATTCTGACTTCACATACCTCAATTCTGTGCCTTCACACACCTCCATTCTATGACTTGACACACCAAATTTTGACTTCACACACACCTCCATTCTGTGACTTCACACACCTCCAATATATGACTTCACAAACCTCCATTCTATGACTTCACACACCTCCATTCTAAGACTTCACACACCTTCATTCTATGACTTCACACACTTCTATTGTTTGGCATCATACACCTCCATTTTTTGACTTCACACACCTCCGTTCCATGAATTCACACACCTACATTCTATGATTTCACACACCTCCATTCTATGAGTTCACACACCTTCATTCTTACTTCAGCAACATCCATTCTATGACTTCAGACACCTCCATTCTATGACTTCACACACCTTCATTCTTACTTCAGCAACATCCATTCTATGACTTCATACACCTCCATTCTATGACTTCACAAACCTTCATTCTGTGACTTCACACACCTCCTCACAGAGTTCACACACCTCCATTCTATGACTTCACACACCTTCATTCTTACTTCAGCAACATCCATTCTATGACTTCACACACCTCCATTCTATGACTTCACAAACCTCCATTCTGTGACTTCACACACCTCTATTCTGTCTTCACACACCTCCATTCTATGACTTCACACACTTCCATTCTATGACTTCACATACCTCCATTCTGTGACTTCACACACCTCCTCACTGAGTTCACACACCTCCATTCTGTGACTTCACACACCTACTTCTATGACTTCACACACCTCCATTCTGTGACTTCACACACCTCAAATCTGAGTACACACACCTCCATTCTATGACTTCACACACGTCCATTCTATGATTTTACACACCTCCATTCTGTGACTTCACACACCTCCATTCTATAACTTCACACACCTCCATTTTGTGACTTCACACACCTCCATTCTATGACTTCACACACCTCCATTCTATGCCTTCACACCCCTCCATTCTGTGACTTCACACACCTCCATTCTATGACATCACACACCTCCATTCTATGACTTCACACACCTCCATTCTATGCCTTCACACCCCTCCATTCTGTGACTTCACACACCTCCATTCTATGACATCACACACCTCCATTCTGTGACTTCACACACCTCCATTCTATGACTTCACACACCTCCATTCTATGACTTCAGAAACCTACATTGTTACTTCACCCACTTCCATTCTATGAGTTCACACACCTGCATTGTGACTTCACACACCTCCATTATCTGACTTCACACACCTCTATTCTCACTTCACACACCTCCATTCTGACTTCACACACCTCCATTCTGTGATTTCACACACAATCCATTCTATGACTTAACAAACCTCCCTCCTGTGAATTCACACACCTCCATTCTGGGTTCACAGACCTCCATTCTGTGACTTCACACACCACCACTCTGTGACTTTACACACCTCCATTCTGTGACTTCACACACCTCCATTCTGTGATTTCACACACAATCCATTCTATGACTTAACAAACCTCCCTTCTGTGAATTCACACACCTCCATTCTGGGTTCACAGACCTCCATTCTGTGACTTCACACACCTCCATTCTGTGACTTCACACACCTCCGTTCAATGACTTCACACACCTCCATCTGTGACTTCACACACGTCCATTCTATGACTTCACACTCCACCATTCTATGAGTTCACACACGTCCATTCTGTGACTTCACACACCTCCATTCTATGACTTCACACACCTCCATTCTATGACTTCACACACCTACATTCTGACTTCACACACTTCCATTTTGACTTCAAACACCTCATTTCTGTGACTTCACACACCTCCATTCTATGATTTCACACACCTCCATTCTATGACTTCACACACCTCCATTCTATGACTTCACACACCTCCTTTCTGAGTTGACACACTTCCACTCTGTGACTTCACACACCTCTTATCTGACCTCACACACCTCCATTCTATGACTTCACACACCTCCATTTTCTGACTTCAAAAACCAACATTCTCTGACTTCAAACATCTCCATTCTATGACTTCACACACCTCCATTCTGAGACTTCACACACCTCCACTCTGTGACTTTACACACCTCCACTCTGTCACTACACACACCTCCATTCTATGATTTCACACACCTCCATTCTATGACTTCACACACCTCCATTCTGACTTCACACACCTCAATTCTCTGACTTCACACACCTCCATTCTATGATTTCACACACCTCCATTCTATGACTTCTCAGACCTCCATTCTAGGACTTTACACACCTCCTTTCTGAGTTCACACACATCCATTCTGTGACTTCACACACCTCCATTGTGACTTCATACACCTCCATTCTGTGAGTTCACACACCTCCATTCTGACTTCACACACTTCCATTCTATGACTTCACACAGCTCCATTCTGACTTCACACTCCTCTATTCTAGGACTTCGCACACCTCTATTCTGACTTCACACACCTGCATTCTGTGACTTCACACACCTCCATTCTATGACTTCACACCTCCATTCTGTGACTTCACACACCTCCAATCTGTGACTTTTCACACCTCCATTCTGTGACTTCACACACCTCCATTCTGTGATTTCACACACAATCCATTCTATGACTGCACAAACCTCCCTTCTGTGAATTCACACATCTCCATTCTGGGTTCACACACCTCTATTCTGTGACTTCACACACCTCCATTCTGGGACTTCACACACCTCCATTCTATGACTTCACACACCTCCATCTGTGAATTCACACACCTCCATTCTATGACTTCACACTCCTCCATTCTATGAGTTCACACACCTCCTTTCTGTGACTTCACACACCTCCATTCTATGACTTCACACTCCTCCATTCTATGAGTTCACACACCTCCTTTCTGTGACTTCACACACCTCCATTCTGACTTCACATACTTCCATTTTGACTTCAAACACCTCATTTCTGTGACTTCACACACCTCCATTCTATGATTTCCCACACCTCCATTCTATGACTTCACACACCTCCATTCTATGACTTCACACACCTCCTTTCTGAGTTGACACACTTCCATTCTGTGACTTCACACACCTCCAATCTGACCTCACACACCTCCATTCTATGACTTCACACACCTCCATTCTCTGACTTCAAAAACCAACATTCTATGACTTCAAACACCTCCATTCTATGACTTCACACACCTCCATTCTGAGACTTCACACACCTCCATTCTGTGACTTTACAAACCTCCAATCTGTGACTACACACACTTCCATTCTGTGATTTCACACACCTCCATTCTATGACTTCACACACCTCCATTCTCTGACTTCACACACCTCCATTCTGTGACTTCACACACCTCCACTCTGTGACTTAAAACACCTCCATTCTGACTTCACACCCCTCCATTCTGTGACTTCACATACCTCCATTCTTTGACTTCACATCCCTCCATTCTGTGACTTCACATACCTCCATTCTTTGACTTCACACCCCTCCATTCTGTGCCTTCACACACCTCCACTCTGTGACTTTACACACCTCCATTCTGTGACTTCACACACCTCCCTTCTGTGACTTCACACACCTCCATTCTATGACTTCACACACCTCCATTCTAAGACTTGACACACCTCCATTCTATGACTTCACACACTTCCATTGTTTGACATCATACACCTCCATTTTTTGACTTCACACACCTCCGTTCAATGAATTCACACACCTCCATTCTATGAGTTCACACACCTCCATTCTATGACTTCACACACCTATATTGTGACTTCACACACACCTCCATTCTGTGACTTCACACACCTCCAATATATGACTTCACACACCTCCATTTTGTGACTTCACACACCTCCATTCTATGACTTCACACACCTCCATTCTATGACTTCACACACCTGCATTGTGACTTCACACACCTCCATTCTCTGACTTCACACACCTCCATTCTGAATTCATACATCTCCATTCTGACTTCACACACCTCAATTCTGTGACGTCACACACCTCCATTCTATGAATTCACATACCTCATTTCTGAGTTGACACACCTCCATTCTGTGACTTCACATACCTCCAATCTGACTTCACACACCTCCATTCTATGACTTCACACACCTCCATTATGTGACTTCAAAAATCACCATTCTATGACTTCACACATCTCCATTGTGACTTCACACACCTCCATTCTATGAGTTCACACAGCTCCATTCTGTCTTCACACTCCTCCATTCTATGAGTTCACACACGTCCATTCTGTGACTTCACACACCTCCATTCTATGACTTCACACACCTCCATTCTATGACTTCACACACCTACATTCTGACTTCACACACTTCCATTTTGACTTCAAACACCTCATTTCTGTGACTTCACACACCTCCATTCTATGATTTCACACACCTCCATTCTATGACTTCACACACCTCCATTCTATGACTTCACACACCTCCTTTCTGAGTTGACACACTTCCACTCTGTGACTTCACACACCTCTTATCTGACCTCACACACCTCCATTCTATGACTTCACACACCTCCATTTTCTGACTTCAAAAACCAACATTCTCTGACTTCAAACATCTCCATTCTATGACTTCACACACCTCCATTCTGAGACTTCACACACCTCCACTCTGTGACTTTACACACCTCCACTCTGTCACTACACACACCTCCATTCTATGATTTCACACACCTCCATTCTATGACTTCACACACCTCCATTCTGACTTCACACACCTCAATTCTCTGACTTCACACACCTCCATTCTATGATTTCACACACCTCCATTCTATGACTTCTCAGACCTCCATTCTAGGACTTTACACACCTCCTTTCTGAGTTCACACACATCCATTCTGTGACTTCACACACCTCCATTGTGACTTCATACACCTCCATTCTGTGAGTTCACACACCTCCATTCTGACTTCACACACTTCCATTCTATGACTTCACACAGCTCCATTCTGACTTCACACTCCTCTATTCTAGGACTTCGCACACCTCTATTCTGACTTCACACACCTGCATTCTGTGACTTCACACACCTCCATTCTATGACTTCACACCTCCATTCTGTGACTTCACACACCTCCAATCTGTGACTTTTCACACCTCCATTCTGTGACTTCACACACCTCCATTCTGTGATTTCACACACAATCCATTCTATGACTGCACAAACCTCCCTTCTGTGAATTCACACATCTCCATTCTGGGTTCACACACCTCTATTCTGTGACTTCACACACCTCCATTCTGGGACTTCACACACCTCCATTCTATGACTTCACACACCTCCATCTGTGAATTCACACACCTCCATTCTATGACTTCACACTCCTCCATTCTATGAGTTCACACACCTCCTTTCTGTGACTTCACACACCTCCATTCTATGACTTCACACTCCTCCATTCTATGAGTTCACACACCTCCTTTCTGTGACTTCACACACCTCCATTCTGACTTCACATACTTCCATTTTGACTTCAAACACCTCATTTCTGTGACTTCACACACCTCCATTCTATGATTTCCCACACCTCCATTCTATGACTTCACACACCTCCATTCTATGACTTCACACACCTCCTTTCTGAGTTGACACACTTCCATTCTGTGACTTCACACACCTCCAATCTGACCTCACACACCTCCATTCTATGACTTCACACACCTCCATTCTCTGACTTCAAAAACCAACATTCTATGACTTCAAACACCTCCATTCTATGACTTCACACACCTCCATTCTGAGACTTCACACACCTCCATTCTGTGACTTTACAAACCTCCAATCTGTGACTACACACACTTCCATTCTGTGATTTCACACACCTCCATTCTATGACTTCACACACCTCCATTCTCTGACTTCACACACCTCCATTCTGTGACTTCACACACCTCCACTCTGTGACTTAAAACACCTCCATTCTGACTTCACACCCCTCCATTCTGTGACTTCACATACCTCCATTCTTTGACTTCACATCCCTCCATTCTGTGACTTCACATACCTCCATTCTTTGACTTCACACCCCTCCATTCTGTGCCTTCACACACCTGCACTCTGTGACTTTACACACCTCCATTCTGTGACTTCACACACCTCCCTTCTGTGACTTCACACACCTCCATTCTATGACTTCACACACCTCCATTCTAAGACTTGACACACCTCCATTCTATGACTTCACACACTTCCATTGTTTGACATCATACACCTCCATTTTTTGACTTCACACACCTCCGTTCAATGAATTCACACACCTCCATTCTATGAGTTCACACACCTCCATTCTATGACTTCACACACCTATATTGTGACTTCACACACACCTCCATTCTGTGACTTCACACACCTCCAATATATGACTTCACACACCTCCATTTTGTGACTTCACACACCTCCATTCTATGACTTCACACACCTCCATTCTATGACTTCACACACCTGCATTGTGACTTCACACACCTCCATTCTCTGACTTCACACACCTCCATTCTGAATTCATACATCTCCATTCTGACTTCACACACCTCAATTCTGTGACGTCACACACCTCCATTCTATGAATTCACATACCTCATTTCTGAGTTGACACACCTCCATTCTGTGACTTCACATACCTCCAATCTGACTTCACACACCTCCATTCTATGACTTCACACACCTCCATTATGTGACTTCAAAAATCACCATTCTATGACTTCACACATCTCCATTGTGACTTCACACACCTCCATTCTATGAGTTCACACAGCTCCATTCTGTCTTCACACTCCTCCATTCTATGAGTTCACACACCTCCATTCTGTGACTTCACACACCTCCATTCTATTACTTCATACACCTCCATTCTATGACTTCAAACACATCCATTCTTTGACCTCACACACCTCCATTTTGACTTCACACACTTCCATTCTGTGACTTCACACACCTCCATTCTGTGACTTCACACACCTACATTGTTTGACTTCACACACCTCCATTTTGACTTCACACACCTCCATTTTGACTTCACACACTTCCATTCTGTGACTTCACACACCTCCATTCTCTAACTTCACACACCTACATTGTTTGACTTCACACACCTCCATTTTGACTTCACACACCTCCATTCTATGACTTCACACACCTTAATTCTTACTTCAGAAACATCCATTCTATTAGTTCACACAGCTCCATTCTGACTTCAAACACCTCCATTCTATGACTTCGTACACCTCTATTCTGACTTCACACCCCTCCATTCTATGACTTCACACACCTTCATTCTTACTTCAGAAACATCCATTCTATGACTTCACAAACCTCCCTTCTGTGAATTCACACACCTCCATTCTGGGTTCACACACCTCCATTCTGTGACTTCACACACCTCCATACTATGACTTCACACACCTCCATCTGTGACTTCACACACCTCCATTCTATGACTTCACACTCCTCCATTCTATGAGTTCACACACCTCCATTCTGTGACTTCACACACCTCCATTCTATGACTTCACACATCTTCATGCTTAGTTCAGAAACATCCATTCTATGACTTCACAAACCTCCCTTCTGTGAATTCACACACCTCCATTCTGGGTTCACACACCTACATTCTTTGACTTCACACACCTCCATTCTATGACTTCACACTCCTCCATTCTATGAGTTCACACACCTCCATTATGTGACTTCACACACCTCCATTCTATGACTTCACACACCTCCATTCTGACTTCACACACTTCCATTTTGACTTCAAAGACCTCATTTCTGTGACTTCACACATCTCCTTTCTATGATTTCACACACCTACATTCTATGACTTCACACACCTCCATTCTATGACTTCACACACCTCCTTTCTGAGGTGACACACTTCCATTCTGTGACTTCACACACCTCCAATCTGACCTCACACACCTCCATTCTATGACTTCACACACCTCCATTCTATGACTTCACACACCTCCATTCTTTGACTTCACACACCTCCATTCTATGACTTCACACAGCTCCATTCTTTGACTTCACACACCTCCATTCTCTGACTTCCCACACCTCCATTCTGAGAATTCACACACCTCCACTCTGTGACTTTACACACCTCCACTCTGTGACTACACACACCTCCATTTTGTGATTTCACACACCTCCATTCTATGACTTCACACACCTCCATTCTATGACTTCACATCTCCATTTTGTGAATTCACACACCTCCATTGTGACTTCACACAACTCTATTCTTTGACTTCACACACATGCCTTCTGTGACTTCACACACCTCCATTCTATGACTTCACACCTCCATTCTATGACTTCACATCTCCATTCTATGACTTCACACACCAACATTTATGACGTCACACACCTCCATTCTGTCACTTCACACACCTCCATTCTGACATCACACACCTACATTCTATGACTTCACACACTTCCATTCTATGACTTCACACACCTCCATTCTGTGACTTCACTCACCTCCATTGTGAGTTCACACACCTCCATTCTGTGACTTCACACACCTTGATTCTCTGACTTCACACACCTCCATTCTACGATTTCACACACCTCCATTCTGTGACTTCACACATCTCCATTCTATGATTTCACACACCTCCATTCTGTGACTTCACACACCTCCATTCTGAGTTCACACACCTCCATTTTGTGACTTCACACACCTCCAATATATGACTTCACACACCTCCATTTTGTGACTTTGCACACCTCCATTCTATGACTTCACACACCTACATTGTGACCTCACACACACCTCCATTCTGTGACTTCACACACCTCCAATATATGACTTCACACACCTCCATTTCGTGACTTCACACACCTCCATTCTATGACTTCACGCACCTCCATTCTATGACTTCACACACCTGCATTGTGACTTCACACACCTCCATTCTCTGACTTCACACACCTCCATTCTGAATTCACACATCTCCATTCTGTCTTCACACACCTCAATTCTGTGACTTCACACAACTCCATTCTATGAATTCACATACCTAATTTCTGAGTTGACACACCTCCATTCTGTGACTTCACATACCTCCAATCTGACTTCACACACCTCCATTCTATGACTTCACACACCTCCATTCTGTGACTTCAAAAACCACCATTCTATGACTTCACACATCTCCATTGTGACTTCACACACCTCCATTCTATGAGTTCACACAGCTCCATTCTGACTTCACACACCTCCATTCTGTGACTTCACATACCTCCATTCTTTGACTTCACACCCCTCCATTCTGTGACTTCACATACCTCCATTCTTTGACTTCACACCCCTCCATTCTGTGCCTTCACACACCTCCACTCTGTGACTTTACACACCTCCATTCTGTGACTTCACACACCTCCCTTCTGTGACTTCACACACCTCCATTCTATGACTTCACACACCTCCATTCTAAGACTTCACACACCTCCATTCTATGACTTTACACACTTCCATTGTTTGACATCATACACCTCCACTCTGTGACTTTACACACCTCCATTCTGTGACTTCACACACCTCCCTTCTGTGACTTCACACACCTCCATTCTATGACTTCACACACCTCCATTCTAAGACTTCACACACCTCCATTCTATGACTTCACACACCTCCATTCTATGACTTCAGAAACCTACATTGTTACTTCACCCACTTCCATTCTATGAGTTCACACACCTGCATTGTGACTTCACACACCTCCATTATCTGACTTCACACACCTCTATTCTCACTTCACACACCTCCATTCTGACTTCACACACCTCCATTCTGTGATTTCACACACAATCCATTCTATGACTTAACAAACCTCCCTTCTGTGAATTCACACACCTCCATTCTGGGTTCACAGACCTCCATTCTGTGACTTCACACACCTCCACTCTGTGACTTTACACACCTCCATTCTGTGACTTCACACACCTCCATTCTGTGATTTCACACACAATCCATTCTATGACTTAACAAACCTCCCTTCTGTGAATTCACACACCTCCATTCTGGGTTCACAGACCTCCATTCTGTGACTTCACACACCTCCATTCTGTGACTTCACACACCTCCGTTCAATGACTTCACACACCTCCATCTGTGACTTCACACACGTCCATTCTATGACTTCACACACCTCCATTCTGACTTCACACACTTCCATTTTGACTTCAAACACCTCATTTCTGTGACTTCACACACCTCCATTCTATGATTTCACACACCTCCATTCTAAGACTTCACACACCTCCATTCTATGACTTCACACACCTTCTTTCTGAGTTGACACACTTCCATTCTGTGACTTCACACACCTCTTATCTGACCTCACACACCTCCATTCTATGACTTCACGCACCTCCATTTTCTGACTTCAAAAACCAACATTCTCTGACTTCAAACATCTCCATTCTATGACTTCACACACCTCCATTCTGAGACTTCACACACCTCCACTCTGTGACTTTACACACCTCCACTCTGTCACTACACACACCTCCATTCTATGATTTCACACACCTCCATTCTATGACTTCACACACCTCCATTCTGACTTCACACACCTCAATTCTCTGACTTCACACACCTCCATTCTATGATTTCACACACCTCCATTCTATGACTTCTCAGACCTCCATTCTAGGACTTTACACACCTCCTTTCTGAGTTCACACACATCCATTCTGTGACTTCACACACCTCCATTGTGACTTCATACACCTCCATTCTGTGAGTTCACACACCTCCATTCTGACTTCACACACTTCCATTCTATGACTTCACACAGCTCCATTCTGACTTCACACTCCTCCATTCTAGGACTTCGCACATCTCTATTCTGACTTCACACACCTGCATTCTGTGACTTCACACACCTCCATTCTATGACTTCACACCTCCATTCTGTGACCTCACACACCTCAAATCTGAGTTCACACCCCTCCATAGTGTGACTTCACACACCTCCATTCTGTGACTTCACACACCCCCATTCTATGACTTCACACACCTCCATTCTATGACTTCACACACCTCCATTCTGTGACTTCACACACCTCCATTCTATGACTTCAGAAACCTACATTGTTACTTCACCCACTTCCATTCTATGAGTTCACACACCTGCATTGTGACTTCACACACATCCATTCTATGACTTCACACACCTCCATCTGTGAATTCACACACCTCCATTCTATGACTTCACACTCCTCCATTCTATGAGTTCACACACCTCCTTTCTGTGACTTCACACACCTCCATTCTATGACTTCACACACCTCCATTCTGTGACTTCACACACCTCCATTCTGACTTCACATACTTCCATTTTGACTTCAAACACCTCATTTCTGTGACTTCACACACCTCCATTCTATGATTTCCCACACCTCCATTCTATGACTTCACACACCTCCATTCTATGACTTCACACACCTCCTTTCTGAGTTGACACACTTCCATTCTGTGACTTCACACACCTCCAATCTGACCTCACACACCTCCATTCTATGACTTCACACACCTCCATTCTCTGACTTCAAAAACCAACATTCTATGACTTCAAACACCTCCATTCTATGACTTCACACACCTCCATTCTGAGACTTCACACACCTCCATTCTGTGACTTTACACACCTCCAATCTGTGACTACACACACTTCCATTCTGTGATTTCACACACCTCCATTCTATGACTTCACACACCTCCATTCTCTGACTTCACACACCTCCATTCTGTGACTTCACACACCTCCACTCTGTGACTTAACACACCTCCATTCTGACTTCACACCCCTCCATTCTGTGACTTCACATACCTCCATTCTTTGACTTCACACCCCTCCATTCTGTGACTTCACATACCTCCATTCTTTGACTTCACACCCCTCCATTCTGTGCCTTCACACACCTCCACTCTGTGACTTTACACACCTCCATTCTGTGACTTCACACACCTCCCTTCTGTGACTTCACACACCTCCTTTCTATGACTTCACACACCTCCATTCTAAGACTTCACACACCTCCATTCTATGACTTCACACACTTCCATTGTTTGACATCATACACCTCCATTTTTTGACTTCACACACCTCCGTTCCATGAATTCACACACCTCCATTCTATGAGTTCACACACCTCCATTCTATGACTTCACACACCTATATTGTGACTTCACACACACCTCCATTTTGTGACTTCACACACCTCCATTCTATGACTTCACACACCTCCATTCTATGACTTCACACACCTGCATTGTGACTTCACACACCTCCATTCTCTGACTTCACACACCTCCATTCTGAATTCATACATCTCCATTCTGACTTCACACACCTCAATTCTGTGACGTCACACACCTCCATTCTATGAATTCACATACCTCATTTCTGAGTTGACACACCTCCATTCTGTGACTTCACATACCTCCAATCTGACTTCACACACCTCCATTCTATGACTTCACACACCTCCATTATGTGACTTCAAAAATCACCAATCTATGACTTCACACATCTCCATTGTGATTTCAAACACCTCCATTCTATGAGTTCACACAGCTCCATTCTGACATCACACACCTCCATTCTATGACTTCGTACACCTCTATTCTGACTTCACACCCCTCCATTCTGTGACTTCACATAGCTCCATTCTTTGACTTCACACTCCTCCATTCTATGAGTTCACACACCTCCATTCTGTGACTTCACACACCTCCATTCTATGACTTCATACACCTCCATTCTATGACTTCAAACACATCCATTCTTTGACCTCACACACCTCCATTTTGACTTCACACACTTCCATTCTGTGACTTCACACACCTCCATTCTGTGACTTCACACACCTCCATTGTTTGACTTCACACACCTCCATTTTGACTTCACACACCTCCATTCTATGACTTCACACATCTCCATTCCATGAATTCACACACCACCATGGGGACCTCACACAACTCTATTCTTTGACTTCACACACATGCCTTCTGTGACTTCACACACCTGTATTTGTGACTTCACACACCACAATTTTGACTTCACACACGTCCATTCTTTGACTTCACACACCTCCATTTTGACTTCACACACTTCCATTCTGTGACTTCACACACCTCCATTCTGTGACTTCACACACCTACATTGTTTGACTTCACACACCTCCATTTTGACTTCACACACCTCCATTCTATGACTTCACACACCTTAATTCTTACTTCAGAAACATCCATTCTATTAGTTCACACAGCTCCATTCTGACTTCAAACACCTCCATTCTATGACTTCGTACACCTCTATTCTGACTTCACACCCCTCCATTCTATGACTTCACAAACCTTCATTCTTACTTCAGAAACATCCATTCTATGACTTCACAAACCTCCCTTCTGTGAATTCACACACCTCCATTCTGGGTTCACACACCTCCATTCTGTGACTTCACACACCTCCATACTATGACTTCACACACCTCCATCTGTGACTTCACACACCTCCATTCTATGACTTCACACTCCTCCATTCTATGAGTTCACACACCTCCATTCTGTGACTTCACACACCTCCATTCTATGACTTCACACACCTTCATGCTTAGTTCAGAAACATCCATTCTATGACTTCACAAACCTCCCTTCTGTGAATTCACACACCTCCATTCTGGGTTCACACACCTACATTCTTTGACTTCACACACCTCCATTCTATGACTTCACACTCCTCCATTCTATGAGTTCACACACCTCCATTATGTGACTTCACACACCTCCATTCTATGACTTCACACACCTCCATTCTGACTTCACACACTTCCATTTTGACTTCAAAGACCTCATTTCTGTGACTTCACACATCTCCATTCTATGATTTCACACACCTACATTCTATGACTTCACACACCTCCATTCTATGACTTCACACACCTCCTTTCTGAGGTGACACACTTCCATTCTGTGACTTCACACACCTCCAATCTGACCTCACACACCTCCATTCTATGACTTCACACACCTCCATTCTATGACTTCACACACCTCCATTCTTTGACTTCACACACCTCCATTCTATGACTTCACACAGCTCCATTCTTTGACTTCACACACCTCCATTCTCTGACTTCCCACACCTCCATTCTGAGAATTCACACACCTCCACTCTGTGACTTTACACACCTCCACTCTGTGACTACACACACCTCCATTTTGTGATTTCACACACCTCCATTCTATGACTTCACACACCTCCATTCTATGACTTCACATCTCCATTTTGTGAATTCACACACCTCCATTGTGACTTCACACAACTCTATTCTGTGACTTCACACACATGCCTTCTGTGACTTCACACACCTCCATTCTATGACTTCACACCTCCATTCTATGACTTCACATCTCCATTCTATGACTTCACACACCAACATTTATGACGTCACACACCTCCATTCTGTCACTTCACACACCTCCATTCTGACATCACACACCTACATTCTATGACTTCACACACTTCCATTCTATGACTTCACACACCTCCATTCTGTGACTTCACTCACCTCCATTGTGAGTTCACACACCTCCATTCTGTGACTTCACACACCTTGATTCTCTGACTTCACACACCTCCATTCTACGATTTCACACACCTCCATTCTGTGACTTCACACATCTCCATTCTATGATTTCACACACCTCCATTCTGTGACTTCACACACCTCCATTCTGAGTTCACACACCTCCATTTTGTGACTTCACACACCTCCAATATATGACTTCACACACCTCCATTTTGTGACTTTGCACACCTCCATTCTATGACTTCACACACCTACATTGTGACTTCACACACACCTCCATTCTGTGACTTCACACACCTCCAATATATGACTTCACACACCTCCATTTCGTGACTTCACACACCTCCATTCTATGACTTCACGCACCTCCATTCTATGACTTCACACACCTGCATTGTGACTTCACACACCTCCATTCTCTGACTTCACACACCTCCATTCTGAATTCACACATCTCCATTCTGTCTTCACACACCTCAATTCTGTGACTTCACACAACTCCATTCTATGAATTCACATACCTAATTTCTGAGTTGACACACCTCCATTCTGTGATTTCACATACCTCCAATCTGACTTCACACACCTCCATTCTATGACTTCACACACCTCCATTCTGTGACTTCAAAAACCACCATTCTATGACTTCACACATCTCCATTGTGACTTCACACACCTCCATTCTATGAGTTCACACAGCTCCATTCTGACTTCACACACCTCCATTCTGTGACTTCACATACCTCCATTCTTTGACTTCACACCCCTCCATTCTGTGACTTCACATACCTCCATTCTGAGTTCACACACCTCCATTTTGTGACTTCACACACCTCCAATATATGACTTCACACACCTCCATTTTATGACTTTGCACACCTCCATTCTATGACTTCACACACCTACATTGTGACTTCACACACACCTCCATTCTGTGACTTCACACACCTCCAATATATGACTTCACACACCTCCATTTCATGACTTCACCCACCTCCATTCTATGACTTCACGCACCTCCATTCTATGACTTCACACACCTGCATTGTGACTTCACACACCTCCATTCTCTGACTTCACACACCTCCATTCTGAATTCACACATCTCCATTCTGTCTTCACACACCTCAATTCTGTGACTTCACACAACTCCATTCTATGAATTCACATACCTAATTTCTGAGTTGACACACCTCCATTCTGTGACTTCACATACCTCCAATCTGACTTCACACACCTCCATTCCATGACTTCACACCCCTCCATTCTGTGACTTCAAAAACCACCATTCTATGACTTCACACATCTCCATTGTGACTTCACACACCTCCATTCTATGAGTTCACACAGCTCCATTCTGACTTCACACACCTCCATTCTGTGACTTCACATACCTCCATTCTTTGACTTCACACCCCTCCATTCTGTGACTTCACATACCTCCATTCTTTGACTTCACACCCCTCCATTCTGTGCCTTCACACACCTCCACTCTGTGACTTTACACACCTCCATTCTGTGACTTCACACACCTCCCTTCTGTGACTTCACACACCTCCATTCTATGACTTCACACACCTCCATTCTAAGACTTCACACACCTCCATTCTATGACTTTACACACTTCCATTTTTTGACATCATACACCTCCATTTTTTGACTTCACACACCTCCGTTCCATGAATTCACACACCTCCATTCTATGAGTTCGCACACATCCATTCTATGAGTTCACACACCTTCATTCTTACTTCAGCAACATCCATTCTATGACTTCAGACAGCTCCATTCTATGACTTCACACACCTTCATTCTTACTTCAGCAACATCCATTCTATGACTTCACACACCTGCATTCTATGACTTCACAAACCTTCATTCTGTGACTTCACACACCTCCTCACTGAGTTCACACACCTCCATTCTATGACTTCACACACCTTCATTCTTACTTCAGCAACATCCATTCTATGACTTCACACACCTCCATTCTATGACTTCACAAACCTCCATTCTGTGACTTCACACACCTCCATTCTGACTTCACACACCTCCATTCTATGACTTCACACACTTCCATTCTATGACTTCACACACCTCCATTCTATGACTTCACACACCTCCTCACTGAGTTCACACACCTCCATTCTGTGTCTTCACACACCTCCATTCTGTGACTTCACACACCTACTTCTATGACTTCACACACCTCCATTCTGTGACTTCACACACCTCAAATCTGAGTTCACACACCTCCATTCTATGACTTCACACACGTCCATTCTATGATTTTACACACCTCCATTCTGTGACTTCACACACCTCCATTCGATAACTTCACACACCTCCATTCTGTGACTTCACACACCTCCATTCTATGACTTCACACACCTCCATTCTATGCCTTCACACACCTCCATTCTGTGACTTCACACACCTCCATTCTATGACATCACACACTTCCATTCTGTGACTTCACACACCTCCATTCTATGACTTCACACACCTCCATTCTATGACTTCAGAAACCTACATTGTTACTTCACACACTTCCATTCTATGAGTTCACACACCCGCATTGTGACTTCACACACCTCCATTATCTGACTTCACACACCTCCATTCTGACTTCACACACCTCCATTCTGACTTCACACACCTCTATTCTGTGACTTCACACACCTCCATTGTATGATTTCACACACCTCCATTCTGTAACTTCACAGACCTCCATTCTATGACTTTACACACCTCCTTTCTGAGTTCACACACATCCATTCTGTGACTTCAAACACCTCCATTGTGACTTCATACACCTCCATTCGATGAGTTCACACACCTCCATTCTGACTTCACACACTTCCACTCTATGACTCCACACAGCTCCATTCTCACTTCACACTCCTCCATTCTATGACTTCGCACACCTCCGTTCTGACTTCACACACCTGCATTCTGTGACTTCACACACCTCCATTCTATAACTTCACAAACCTCCATTCTGTGACTTCACACACCTCCAGTCTGTGACTTTACACACCTCTATTCTGTGACTTCACACACTTCCATTCTGTGATTTCACACACAATCCATTCTATGACTTCACAAACCTCCCTTCTGTGAATTCACACACCTCCATTCTGGGTTCACAGACCTCCATTCTGTGACTTCACACACCTCCATTCTGTGACTTCACACACCTCCATTTTGTGACTTCACACACCTCAATTCTATGACTTCACACAACTCCATCTGTGACTTCACACACGTCCATTCTATGACTTCACACTCCTCCATTCTATGAGTTCACACACCTCCATTCTGTGACTTCACACACCTCCATTCTATGACTTCACACACCTCCATTCTATGACTTCACACACCTCCATTCTGACTTCACACACTTCCATTTTGACTTCAAACACCTCATTTCTGTGACTTCACACACCTCCATTCTATGATTTCACACACCTCCATTCTATGACTTCACACACCTCCATTCTATGACTTCACACACCTCCTTTCTGAGTTGACACACTTACATTCTGTGACTTCACACACCTCCAATCTGACCTCACACACCTCCATTCTATGACTTCACACACCTCCATTCTCTGACTTTAAAAACCAACATTCTATGACTTCAAACATCTCCATTCTATGACTTCACACACCTCCATTCTGAGACTTCACACACCTCCATTCTGTGACTTTACACACCTCCACTCTGTGACTACACACACCTCCAGTTTATGATTTCACACACCTCCATTCTATGACTTCACACACCTCCATTCTGACTTCACACACCTCCATTCTGTGACTTCACACACCTCCATTCTATGATTTCACACACCTCCATTCTATGACTTCTCAGACCTCCATTCTATGACTTTACACACCTCCTTTCTGAGTTCACACACCTCCATTCTATGACTGCACACACCTCCATTCTATGACTTCAGAAACCTACATTGTTACTTCACACACTTCCATTCTATGAGTTCACACACCTGCATTGTGACTTCACACACCTCCATTATCTGACTTCACACACCTCCATTCTGACTTCACACACCTCAATTCTGTGACTTCACACACCTCCATTCTATGATTTCACACACCTCCATTCTGTGACTTCACAGACCTCCATTCTATGACTTTACACACCTCCTTTCTGAGTTCACACACATCCATTCTGTGACTTCAAACACCTCCATTGTGACTTCATACACCTCCATTCTATGAGTTCACACACCTCCATTCTGACTTCACACACTTCCATTCTATGACTTCACACAGCTCCATTCTCACTTCACACTCCTCCATTCTATGACTTCGCACACCTCTGTTCTGACTTCACACACCTGCATTCTGTGACTACACACACCTCCATTCTATAACTTCACAAAACTCCATTCTGTGAGTTCACACACCTCCACTCTGTGACTTTACACTCCTCCATTCTGTGACTTCACACACCTCCATTCTGTGATTTCACACACAATCCATTCTATGACTTCACAAACCTCCCTTCTGTGAATTCACACACCTCCATTCTGGGTTCACAGACCTCCATTCTGTCACTTCACACACCTCCATTCTGTGACTTCACACACCTCCGTTCTATGACTTCACACACCTCCATCTGTGACTTCACACACTTCCATTTTGACTTCAAACACGTCATTTCTGTGACTTCACACACCTCCATTCTGGGTTCACAGACCTCCATTCTGTCACTTCACAAACCTCCATTCTATGACTTCACACACCTCCTTTCTGAGTTGACACACTTCCATTCTGTGACTTCACACACCTCCTATCTGACCTCACACACCTCCATTCTATGACTTCACACACCTCCATTTTCTGACTTCAAAAACCAACATTCTCTGACTTCAAACATCTCCGTTCTATGACTTCACACACCTCCATTCTGAGACTTCACACACCTCCACTCTGTGACTTTACACACCTCCACTCTGTCACTACACACACCTCCATTCTATGATTTCACACACCTCCATTCTATGACTTCACACACCTCCATTCTGACTTCACACACCTCAATTCTGTGACTTCACACACCTCCATTCTATGATTTCACACACCTCCATTCTATGACTTCTCAGACCACCATTCTAGGACTTTACACACCTCCTTTCTGAGTTCACACACATCCATTCTGTGACTTCACACACCTCCATTGTGACTTCATACACCTCCATTCTGTGAGTTCACACACCTCCATTCTGACTTCACACACTTCCATTCTATGACTTCATACAGCTCCATTCTGACTTCACACACCTCCATTCTATGACTTCACACACCTCCTTTCTGAGTTGACACACTTCCATTCTGTGACTTCACACACCTCCAATCTGACCTCACACACCTCCATTCTATGACTTCACACACCTCCATTCTCTGACTTCAAAAACCAACATTCTATGACTTCAAACACCTCCATTCTATGACTTCACACACCTCCCTTCTGAGACTTCACACACCTCCATTCTGTGACTTTACACACCTCCAATCTGTGACTACACACACTTCCATTCTGTGATTTCACACACCTCCATTCTATGACTTCACACACCTCCATTCTCTGACTTCACACACCTCCATTCTGTGACTTCACACACCTCCACTCTGTGACTTAACACACCTCCATTCTGACTTCACACCCCTCCATTCTGTGACTTCACATACCTCCATTCTTTGACTTCACACCCCTCCATTCTGTGACTTCACATACCTCCATTCTTTGACTTCACACCCCTCCATTCTGTGCCTAAACACACCTCCACTCTGTGACTTTACACACCTCCATTCTAAGACTTCACACACCTCCATTCTATGACTTCACACACTTCCATTGTTTGACATCATACACCTCCATTTTTTGACTTCACACACCTCCGTTCCATGAATTCACACACCTCCATTCTATGAGTTCACACACCTCCATTCTATGACTTCACACACCTACATTGTGACTTCACACACACCTCCATTCTGTGACTTCACACACCTCCAATATATGACTTCACACACCTCCATTTTGTGACTTCACACACCTCCATTCTATGACTTCACACACCTCCATTCTATGACTTCACGCACCTGCATTGTGACTTCACACACCTCCATTCTCTGACTTCACACACCTCCATTCTGAATTCATACATCTCCATTCTGACTTCACACACCTCAATTCTGTGACGTCACACACCTCCATTCTATGAATTCACATACCTCATTTCTGAGTTGACACACCTCCATTCTGTGACTTCACATACCTCCAATCTGACTTCACACACCTCCATTCTATGACTTCACACACCTCCATTATGTGACTTCAAAAATCACCATTCTATGACTTCACACATCTCCATTGTGACTTCACACACCTCCATTCTATGAGTTCACACAGCTCCATTCTGACTTCACACACCTCCATTCTATGACTTCGTACACCTCTATTCTGACTTCACACCCCTCCATTCTGTGACTTCACATAGCTCCATTCTTTGACTTCACACTCCTCCATTCTATGAATTCACACACCTCCATGGGGACCTCACACAACTCTATTCTTTGACTTCACACACATGCCTTCTGTGACTTCACACACCTGTATTTGTGACTTCACACACCACAATTTTGACTTCACACACGTCCATTCTTTGACTTCACACACCTCCATTTTGACTTCACACACTTCCATTCTGTGACTTCACACACCTCCATTCTGTGACTTCACACACCTACATTGTTTGACTTCACACACCTCCATTTTGACTTCACACACCTCCATTCTATGACTTCACACACCTTAATTCTTACTTCAGAAACATCCATTCTATTAGTTCAGACAGCTCCATTCTGACTTCAAACACCTCCATTCTATGACTTCGTACACCTCTATTCTGACTTCACACCCCTCCATTATATGACTTCACAAACCTTCATTCTTACTTCAGAAACATCCATTCTATGACTTCACAAACCTCCCTTCTGTGAATTCACACACCTCCATTCTGGGTTCACACACCTCCATTCTGTGACTTCACACACCTCCATACTATGACTTCACACACCTCCATCTGTGACTTCACACACCTCCATTCTATGACTTCACACTCCTCCATTCTATGAGTTCACACACCTCCATTCTGTGACTTCACACACCTCCATTCTATGACTTCACACACCTTCATGCTTAGTTCAGAAACATCCATTCTATGACTTCACAAACCTCCCTTCTGTGAATTCACACACCTCCATTCTGGGTTCACACACCTACATTCTTTGACTTCACACACCTCCATTCTATGACTTCACACTCCTCCATTCTATGAGTTCACACACCTCCATTATGTGACTTCACACACCTCCATTCTATGACTTCACACACCTCCATTCTGACTTCACACACTTCCATTTTGACTTCAAAGACCTCATTTCTGTGACTTCACACATCTCCATTCTATGATTTCACACACCTACATTCTATGACTTCACACACCTCCATTCTATGACTTCACACACCTCCTTTCTGAGGTGACACACTTCCATTCTGTGACTTCACACACCTCCAATCTGACCTCACACACCTCCATTCTATGACTTCACACACCTCCATTCTATGACTTCACACACCTCCATTCTTTGACTTCACACACCTCCATTCTATGACTTCACACAGCTCCATTCTTTGACTTCACACACCTCCATTCTCTGACTTCCCACACCTCCATTCTGAGAATTCACACACCTCCACTCTGTGACTTTACACACCTCCACTCTGTGACTACACACACCTCCATTTTGTGATTTCACACACCTCCATTCTATGACTTCACACACCTCCATTCTATGACTTCACATCTCCATTTTGTGAATTCACACACCTCCATTGTGACTTCACACAACTCTATTCTGTGACTTCACACACATGCCTTCTGTGACTTCACACACCTCCATTCTATGACTTCACACCTCCATTCTATGACTTCACATCTCCATTCTATGACTTCACACACCAACATTTATGACGTCACACACCTCCATTCTCTCACTTCACACACCTCCATTCTGACATCACACACCTACATTCTATGACTTCACACACTTCCATTCTATGACTTCACACACCTCCATTCTGTGACTTCACTCACCTCCATTGTGAGTTCACACACCTCCATTCTGTGACTTCACACACCTTGATTCTCTGACTTCACACACCTCCATTCTACGATTTCACACACCTCCATTCTGTGACTTCACACATCTCCATTCTATGATTTCACACACCTCCATTCTGTGACTTCACACACCTCCATTCTGAGTTCACACACCTCCATTTTGTGACTTCACACACCTCCAATATATGACTTCACACACCTCCATTTTGTGACTTTGCACACCTCCATTCTATGACTTCACACACCTACATTGTGACTTCACACACACCTCCATTCTGTGACTTCACACACCTCCAATATATGACTTCACACACCTCCATTTCGTGACTTCACACACCTCCATTCTATGACTTCACGCACCTCCATTCTATGACTTCACACACCTGCATTGTGACTTCACACACCTCCATTCTCTGACTTCACACACCTCCATTCTGAATTCACACATCTCCATTCTGTCTTCACACACCTCAATTCTGTGACTTCACACAACTCCATTCTATGAATTCACATACCTAATTTCTGAGTTGACACACCTCCATTCTGTGACTTCACATACCTCCAATCTGACTTCACACACCTCCATTCTATGACTTCACACACCTCCATTCTGTGACTTCAAAAACCACCATTCTATGACTTCACACATCTCCATTGTGACTTCACACACCTCCATTCTATGAGTTCACGCAGCTCCATTCTGACTTCACACACCTCCATTCTGTGACTTCACATACCTCCATTCTTTGACTTCACACCCCTCCATTCTGTGACTTCACATACCTCCATTCTGAGTTCACACACCTCCATTTTGTGACTTTGCACACCTCCATTCTATGACTTCACACACCTACATTGTGACTTCACACACACCTCCATTCTGTGACTTCACACACCTCCAATATATGACTTCACACACCTCCATTTCGTGACTTCACACACCTCCATTCTATGACTTCACGCACCTCCATTCTATGACTTCACACACCTGCATTGTGACTTCACACACCTCCATTCTCTGACTTCACACACCTCCATTCTGAATTCACACATCTCCATTCTGTCTTCACACACCTCAATTCTGTGACTTCACACAACTCCATTCTATGAATTCACATACCTAATTTCTGAGTTGACACACCTCCATTCTGTGACTTCAAAAACCACCATTCTATGACTTCATACATCTCCATTGTGACTTCACACACCTCCATTCTATGAGTTCACACAGCTCCATTCTGACTTCACACACCTCCATTCTGTGACTTCACATACCTCCATTCTTTGACTTCACACCCCTCCATTCTGTGACTTCACATACCTCCATTCTTTGACTTCACACCCCTCCATTCTGTGCCTTCACACACCTCCACTCTGTGACTTTACACACCTCCATTCTGTGACTTCACACACCTCCCTTCTGTGACTTCACACACCTCCATTCTATGACTTCACACACCTCCGTTCTAAGACTTCACACACCTACATTCTATGACTTTACACACTTCCATTGTTTGACATCATACACCTCCATTTTTTGACTTCACACACCTCCGTTCCATGAATTCACACACCTCCATTCTATGAGATCACACACATCCATTCTATGAGTTCACACACCTTCATTCTTACTTCAGCAACATCCATTCTATGACTTCAGACAGCTCCATTCTATGACTTCACACACCTTCATTCTTACTTCAGCAACATCCATTCTATGACTTCACACACCTGCATTCTATGACTTCACAAACCTTCATTCTCTGACTTCACACACCTCCTCACTGAGTTCACACACCTCCATTCTATGACTTCACACACCTTCATTCTTACTTCAGCAACATCCATTCTATGACTTCACACACCTCCATTCTATGACTTCACAAACCTCCATTCTGTGACTTCACACACCTCCATTCTGACTTCACACACCTCCATTCTATGACTTCACACACTTCCATTCTATGACTTCACACACCTCCATTCTATGACTTCACACACCTCCTCACTGAGTTCACACACTTCTATTCTGTGACTTCACACACTTCCATTCTGTGATTTCACACACAATCCATTCTACGACTTCACAAACCTCCCTTCTGTGAATTCACACACCTCCATTCTGGGTTCACAGACCTCCATTCTGTGACTTCACACACCTCCATTCTGTGACTTCACACACCTCCATTTTGTGACTTCACACACCTCAATTCTATGACTTCACACAACTCCATCTGTGACTTCACACACGTCCATTCTATGACTTCACACTCCTCCATTCTATGAGTTCACACACCTCCATTCTGTGACTTCACACACCTCCATTCTATGACTTCACACACCTCCATTCTATGACTTCACACACCTCCATTCTGACTTCACACACTTCCATTTTGACTTCAAACACCTCATTTCTGTGACTTCACACACCTCCATTCTATGATTTCACACACCTCCATTCTATGACTTCACACACCTCCATTCTATGACTTCACACACCTCCTTTCTGAGTTGACACACTTACATTCTGTGACTTCACACACCTCCAATCTGACCTCACACACCTCCATTCTATGACTTCACACACCTCCATTCTCTGACTTTAAAAACCAACATTCTATGACTTCAAACATCTCCATTCTATGACTTCACACACCTCCATTCTGAGACTTCACACACCTCCATTCTGTGACTTTACACACCTCCACTCTGTGACTACACACACCTCCATTTTATGATTTCACACACCTCCATTCTATGACTTCACACACCTCCATTCTCACTTCACACACCTCCATTCTGTGACTTCACACACCTCCATTGTATGATTTCACACACCTCCATTCTATGACTTCTCAGACCTCCATTCTATGACTTTACACACCTCCTTTCTGAGTTCTCACACCTCCATTCTATGACTGCACACACCTCCATTCTATGACTTCAGAAACCTACATTGTTACTTCACACACTTCCATTCTATGAGTTCACACACCTGCATTGTGACTTCACACACCTCCATTATCTGACTTCACACACCTCCATTCTGACTTCACACACCTCAATTCTGTGACTTCACACACCTCCATTCTATGATTTCACACACCTCCATTCTGTGACTTCACAGACCTCCATTCTATGACTTTACACACCTCCTTTCTGAGTTCACACACATCCATTCTTTGACTTCAAACACCTCCATTGTGACTTCATACACCTCCATTCTATGAGTTCACACACCTCCATTCTGACTTCACACACTTCCATTCTATGACTTCACACAGCTCCATTCTCACTTCACACTCCTCCATTCTATGACTTCGCACACCTCTGTTCTGACTTCACACACCTGCATTCTGTGACTACACACACCTCCATTCTATAACTTCACAAACCTCCATTCTGTGAGTTCACACACCTCCACTCTGTGACTTTACACTCCTCCATTCTGTGACTTCACACACCTCCATTCTGTGATTTCACACACAATCCATTCTATGACTTCACAAACCACCCTTCTGTGAATTCACACACCTCCATTCTGGGTTCACAGACCTCCATTCTGTCACTTCACATACCTCCATTCTGTGACTTCACGCACCTCCGTTCTATGACTTCACACACCTCCATCTGTGACTTCACACACTTCCATTTTGACTTCAAACACCTCATTTCTGTGACTTCACACACATCCATTCTGGGTTCACAGACCTCCATTCTGTCACTTCACACACCTCCATTCTATGACTTCACACACCTCCTTTCTGAGTTGACACACTTCCATTCTGTGACTTCACACACCTCCTATCTGACCTCACACACCTCCATTCTATGACTTCACACACCTCCATTTTCTGACTTCAAAAACCAACATTCTCTGACTTCAAACATCTCCGTTCTATGACTTCACACACCTCCATTCTGAGACTTCACACCCCTCCACTCTGTGACTTTACACACCTCCACTCTGTCAATACACACACCTCCATTCTATGATTTCACACACCTCCATTCTATGACTTCACACACCTCCATTCTGACTTCACACACCTCAATTCTGTGACTTCACACACCTCCATTCTATGATTTCACACACCTCCATTCTATGACTTCTCAGACCACCATTCTAGGACTTTACACACCTCCTTTCTGAGTTCACACACATCCATTCTGTGACTTCACACACCTCCATTGTGACTTCATACACCTCCATTCTGTGAGTTCACACACCTCCATTCTGACTTCACACACTTCCATTCTATGACTTCATACAGCTCCATTCTGACTTCACACACCTCCATTCTATGACTTCACACACCTCCTTTCTGAGTTGACACACTTCCATTCTGTGACTTCACACACCTCCAATCTGACCTCACACACCTCCATTCTATGACTTCACACACCTCCATTCTCTGACTTCAAAAACCAACATTCTATGACTTCAAACACCTCCATTCTATGACTTCACACACCTCCATTCTGAGACTTCACACACCTCCATTCTGTGACTTTACACACCTCCAATCTGTGACTACACACACTTCCATTCTGTGATTTCACACACCTCCATTCTATGACTTCACACACCTCCATTCTCTGACTTCACACACCTCCATTCTGTGACTTCACACACCTCCACTCTGTGACTTAACACACCTCCATTCTGACTTCACACCCCTCCATTCTGTGACTTCACATACCTCCATTCTTTGACTTCACACCCCTCCATTCTGTGACTTCACATACCTCCATTCTTTGACTTCACACCCCTCCATTCTGTGCCTTCACACACCTCTACTCTGTGACTTTACACACCTACATTCTGTGACTTCACACACCTCCCTTCTGTGACTTCACACACCTCCATTCTATGACTTCACACACCTCCATTCTAAGACTTCACACACCTCCATTCTATGATTCACACACTTCCATTGTTTGACATCATACACCTCCATTTTTTGACTTCACACACCTCCGTTCCATGAATTCACACACCTCCATTCTATGAGTTCACACACCTCCATTCTATGACTTCACACACCTACATTGTGACTTCACACACACCTCCATTCTGTGACTTCACACACCTCCAATATATGACTTCACACACCTCCATTTTGTGACTTCACACACCTCCATTCTATGACTTCACACACCTCCATTCTATGACTTCACGCACCTGCATTGTGACTTCACACACCTCCATTCTCTGACTTCACACACCTCCATTCTGAATTCATACATCTCCATTCTGACTTCACACACCTCAATTCTGTGACGTCACACACCTCCATTCTATGAATTCACATACCTCATTTCTGAGTTGACACACCTCCATTCTGTGACTTCACATACCTCCAATCTGACTTCACACACCTCCATTCTATGACTTCCCACACCTCCATTATGTGACTTCAAAAATCACCATTCTATGACTTCACACATCTCCATTGTGACTTCACACACCTCCATTCTATGAGTTCACACAGCTCCATTCTGACTTCACACACCTCCATTCTATGACTTCGTACACCTCTATTCTGACTTCACACCCCTCCATTCTGTGACTTCACATAGCTCCATTCTTTGACTTCACACTCCTCCATTCTATGAATTCACACACCTCCATGGGGACCTCACACAACTCTATTCTTTGACTTCACACACATGCCTTCTGTGACTTCACACACCTGTATTTGTGACTTCACACACCACAATTTTGACTTCACACACGTCCATTCTTTGACTTCACACACCTCCATTTTGACTTCACACACTTCCATTCTGTGACTTCACACACCTCCATTCTGTGACTTCACACACCTACATTGTTTGACTTCACACACCTCCATTTTGACTTCACACACCTCCATTCTATGACTTCACACACCTTAATTCTTACTTCAGAAACATCCATTCTATTAGTTCACACAGCTCCATTCTGACTTCAAACACCTCCATTCTATGACTTCGTACACCTCTATTCTGACTTCACACCCCTCCATTCTATGACTTCACACACCTTCATTCTTACTTCAGAAACATCCATTCTATGACTTCACAAACCTCCCTTCTGTGAATTCACACACCTCCATTCTGGGTTCACACACCTCCATTCTGTGACTTCACACACCTCCATACTATGACTTCACACACCTCCATCTGTGACTTCACACACCTCCATTCTATGACTTCACACTCCTCCATTCTATGAGTTCACACACCTCCATTCTGTGACTTCACACACCTCCATTCTATGACTTCACACACCTTCATTCTTAGTTCAGAAACATCCATTCTATGACTTCACAAACCTCCCTTCTGTGAATTCACACACCTCCATTCTGGGTTCACACACCTCCATTCTTTGACTTCACACACCTCCATTCTATGACTTCACACTCCTCCATTCTATGAGTTCACACACCTCCATTATGTGACTTCACACACCTCCATTCTATGACTTCACACACCTCCATTCTGACTTCACACACTTCCATTTTGACTTCAAAGACCTCATTTCTGTGACTTCACACATCTCCATTCTATGATTTCACACACCTACATTCTATGACTTCACACACCTCCATTCTATGACTTCACACACCTCCTTTCTGAGGTGACACACTTCCATTCTGTGACTTCACACACCTCCAATCTGACCTCACACACCTCCATTCTATGACTTCACACACCTCCATTCTATGACTTCACACACCTCCATTCTTTGACTTCACACACCTCCATTCTATGACTTCACACAGCTCCATTCTTTGACTTCACACACCTCCATTCTCTGACTTCCCACACCTCCATTCTGAGAATTCACACACCTCCACTCTGTGACTTTACACACCTCCACTCTGTGACTACACACACCTCCATTTTGTGATTTCACACACCTCCATTCTATGACTTCACACACCTCCATTCTATGACTTCACATCTCCATTTTGTGAATTCACACACCTCCAATGTGACTTCACACAACTCTATTCTGTGACTTCACACACATGCCTTCTCTGAGTTCACACACCTCCATTCTATGACTTCACACCTCCATTCTATGACTTCACATCTCCATTCTATGACTTCACACACCATTATTTATGACGTCACACACCTCCATTCTGTCACTTCACACACCTCCATTCTGACATCACACACCTACATTCTATGACTTCACACACTTCCATTCTATGACTTCACACACCTCCATTCTGTGACTTCACTCACCTCCATTGTGAGTTCACACACCTCCATTCTGTGACTTCACACACCTTGACTCTCTGACTTCACACACCTCCATTCTACGATTTCACACACCTCCATTCTGTGACTTCACACATCTCCATTCTATGATTTCACACACCTCCATTCTGTGACTTCACACACCTCCATTCTGAGTTCACACACCTCCATTTTGTGACTTCACACACCTCCAATATATGACTTCACACACCTCCATTTTGTGACTTTGCACACCTCCATTCTATGACTTCACACACCTACATTGTGACTTCACACACACCTCCATTCTGTGACTTCACACACCTCCAATATATGACTTCACACACCTCCATTTCGTGACTTCACACACCTCCATTCTATGACTTCACGCACCTCCATTCTATGACTTCACACACCTGCATTGTGACTTCACACACCTCCATTCTCTGACTTCACACACCTCCATTCTGAATTCACACATCTCCATTCTGTCTTCACACACCTCAATTCTGTGACTTCACACAACTCCATTCTATGAATTCACATACCTAATTTCTGAGTTGACACACCTCCATTCTGTGACTTCACATACCTCCAATCTGACTTCACACACCTCCATTCTATGACTTCACACACCTCCATTCTGTGACTTCAAAAACCACCATTCTATGACTTCACACATCTCCATTGTGACTTCACACACCTCCATTCTATGAGTTCACACAGCTCCATTCTGACTTCACACACCTCCATTCTGTGACTTCACATACCTCCATTCTTTGACTTCACACCCCTCCATTATGTGACTTCACATACCTCCATTCTGAGTTCACACACCTCCATTTTGTGACTTCACACACCTCCAATATATGACTTCACACACCTCCATTTTGTGACTTTGCACACCTCCATTCTATGACTTCACACACCTACATTGTGACTTCACACACACCTCCATTCTGTGACTTCACACACCTCCAATATATGACTTCACACACCTCCATTTCGTGACTTCACACACCTCCATTCTGACTTCACGCACCTCCATTCTATGACTTCACACACCTGCATTGTGACTTCACACACCTCCATTCTCTGACTTCACACACCTCCATTCTGAATTCACACATCTCCATTCTGTCTTCACACACCTCAATTCTGTGACTTCACACAACTCCATTCTATGAATTCACATACCTAATTTCTGAGTTGACACACCTCCATTCTGTGACTTCACATACCTCCAATCTGACTTCACACACGTCCATTCTATGACTTCACACACCTCCATTCTGTGACTTCAAAAACCACCATTCTATGACTTCATACATCTCCATTGTGACTTCACACACCTCCATTCTATGAGTTCACACAGCTCCATTCTGACTTCACACACCTCCATTCTGTGACTTCACATACCTCCATTCTTTGACTTCACACCCCTCCATTCTGTGACTTCACATACCTCCATTCTTTGACTTCACACCCCTCCATTCTGTGCCTTCACACACCTCCACTCTGTGACTTTACACACCTCCATTCTGTGACTTCACACACCTCCCTTCTGTGACTTCACACACCTCCATTCTATGACTTCACACACCTCCATTCTAAGACTTCACACACCTCCATTCTATGACTTTACACACTTCCATTGTTTGACATCATACACCTCCATTTTTTGACTTCACACACCTCCGTTCCATGAATTCACACACCTCCATTCTATGAGTTCACACACATCCATTCTATGAGTTCACACACCTTCATTCTTACTTCAGCAACATCCATTCTATGAGTTCAGACAGCTCCATTCTATGACTTCACACACCTTCATTCTTACTTCAGCAACATCCATTCTATGACTTCACACACCTGCATTCTATGACTTCACAAACCTTCATTCTGTGACTTCACACACCTCCTCACTGAGTTCACACACCTCCATTCTATGACTTCACACACCTTCATTCTTACTTCAGCAACATCCATTCTATGACTTCACACACCTCCATTCTATGACTTCACAAACCTCCATTCTGTGACTTCACACACCTCCATTCTGACTTCACACACCTCCATTCTATGACTTCACACACTTCCATTCTATGACTTCACACACCTCCATTCTATGACTTCACACACCTCCTCACTGAGTTCACACACCTCCATTCTGTGTCTTCACACACCTCCATTCTGTGACTTCACACACCTACTTCTATGACTTCACACACCTCCATTCTGTGACTTCACACACCTCAAATCTGAGTTCACACACCTCCATTCTATGACTTCACACATGTCCATTCTATGATTTTACACACCTCCATTCTGTGACTTCACACACCTCCATTCGATAACTTCACACACCTCCATCTGTGACTTCACACATCTCCATTCTATGACTTCACACACCTCCATTCTATGCCTTCACACACCTCCATTCTGTGACTTCACACACCTCCATTCTATGACATCACACACTTCCATTCTGTGACTTCACACACCTCCATTCTATGACTTCACACACCTCCATTCTATGACTTCAGAAACCTACATTGTTACTTCACACACTTCCATTCTATGAGTTCACACACCCGCATTGTGACTTCACACACCTCCATTATCTGACTTCACACACCTCCATTCTGACTTCACACACCTCCATTCTGACTTCACACACCTCTATTCTGTGACTTCACACACCTCCATTGTATGATTTCACACACCTCCATTCTGTAACTTCACAGACCTCCATTCTATGACTTTACACACCTCCTTTCTGAGTTCACACACATCCATTCTGTGACTTCAAACACCTCCATTGTGACTTCATACACCTCCATTCTATGAGTTCACACACCTCCATTCTGACTTCACACACTTCCACTCTATGACTTCACACAGCTCCATTCCCACTTCACACTCCTCCATTCTATGACTTCGCACACCTCCGTTCTGACTTCACACACCTGCATTCTGTGACTTCACACACCTCCATTCTATAACTTCACAAACCTCCATTCTGTGACTTCACACACCTCCAGTCTGTGACTTTACACACCTCTATTCTGTGACTTCACACTCTTCCATTCTGTGATTTCACACACAATCCATCTATGACTTCACAAACCTCCCTTCTGTGAATTCACACACCTCCATTCTGGGTTCACAGACCTCCATTCTGTGACTTCACACACCTCCATTCTGTGACTTCACACACCTCCATTTTGTGACTTCACACACCTCAATTCTATGACTTCACACAACTCCATCTGTGACTTCACACACGTCCATTCTATGACTTCACAAACCTCCATTCTATGACTTCACACCCCTCCTTTCTGAGTTGACACACTTACATTCTGTGACTTCACACACCTCCAATCTGACCTCACACACCTCCATTCTATGACTTCACACACCTCCATTCTCTGACTTCAAAAACCAACATTCTATGACTTCAAACATCTCCATTCTATGACTTCACACACCTCCATTCTGAGACTTCACACACCTCCACTCTGTGACTTTACACACCTCCACTCTGTGACTACACACACCTCCATTTTATGATTTCACACACCTCCATTCTATGACTTCACACACCTCCATTCGGACTTCACACACCTCCATTATGTGACTTCACACACCTCCATTCTATGATTTCACACACCTCCATTCTATGACTTCTCAGACCTCCATTCTATGACTTTACACACCTCCTTTCTGAGTTCACACACCTCCATTCTATGACTTCACACACCTCCATTCTATGACTTCAGAAACCTACATTGTTACTTCACACACTTCCATTCTATGAGTTCACACACCTGCATATGACTTCACACACCTCCATTATCTGACTTCACACACCTCCATTCTGACTTCACACACCTCAATTCTGTGACTTCACACACCTCCATTCTATGATTTCACACACCTCCATTCTGTGACTTCACACACCTCCAATATATGACTTCACACACCTCCATTTCGTGACTTCACACACCTCCATTCTATGACTTCACGCACCTCCATTCTATGACTTCACACACCTGCATTGTGACTTCACACACCTCCATTCTCTGACTTCACACACCTCCATTCTGAATTCACACATCTCCATTCTGTCTTCACACACCTCAATTCTGTGACTTCACACAACTCCATTCTATGAATTCACATACCTAATTTCTGAGTTGACGCACCTCCATTCTGTGACTTCACATACCTCCAATCTGACTTCACACACCTCCATTCTATGACTTCACACACCTCCATTCTGTGACTTCAAAAACCACCATTCTATGACTTCACACATCTCCATTGTGACTTCACACACCTCCATTCTATGAGTTCACACAGCTCCATTCTGACTTCACACACCTCCATTCTGTGACTTCACATACCTCCATTCTTTGACTTCACACCCCTCCATTATGTGACTTCACATACCTCCATTCTGAGTTCACACACCTCCATTTTGTGACTTCACACACCTCCAATATATGACTTCACACACCTCCATTTTGTGACTTTGCACACCTCCATTCTATGACTTCACACACCTACATTGTGACTTCACACACACCTCCATTCTGTGACTTTACACACCTCCAATATATGACTTCACACACCTCCATTTCGTGACTTCACACACCTCCATTCTGACTTCACGCACCTCCATTCTATGACTTCACACACCTGCATTGTGACTTCACACACCTCCATTCTCTGACTTCACACACCTCCATTCTGAATTCACACATCTCCATTCTGTCTTCACACACCTCAATTCTGTGACTTCACACAACTCCATTCTATGAATTCACATACCTAATTTCTGAGTTGACATACCTCCATTCTGTGACTTCACATACCTCCAATCTGACTTCACACACCTCCATTCTATGACTTCACACACCTCCATTCTGTGACTTCAAAAACCACCATTCTATGACTTCATACATCTCCATTGTGACTTCACACACCTCCATTCTATGAGTTCACACAGCTCCATTCTGACTTCACACACCTCCATTCTGTGACTTCACATACCTCCATTCTTTGACTTCACACCCCTCCATTCTGTGACTTCACATACCTCCATTCTTTGACTTCACACCCCTCCATTCTGTGCCTTCACACACCTCCACTCTGTGACTTTACACACCTCCATTCTGTGACTTCACACACCTCCCTTCTGTGACTTCACACACCTCCATTCTATGACTTCACACACCTCCATTCTAAGACTTCACACACCTCCATTCTATGACTTTACACACTTCCATTGTTTGACATCATACACCTCCATTTTTTGACTTCACACACCTCCGTTCCATGAATTCACACACCTCCATTCTATGAGTTCACACACATCCATTCTATGAGTTCACACACCTTCATTCTTACTTCAGCAACATCCATTCTATGACTTCAGACAGCTCCATTCTATGACTTCACACACCTTCATTCTTACTTCAGCAACATCCATTCTATGACTTCACACACCTGCATTCTATGACTTCACAAACCTTCATTCTGTGACTTCACACACTTCCTCACTGAGTTCACACACCTCCATTCTATGACTTCACACACCTTCATTCTTACTTCAGCAACATCCATTCTATGACTTCACACACCTCCATTCTATGACTTCACAAACCTCCATTCTGTGACTTCACACACCTCCATTCTGACTTCACACACCTCCATTCTATGACTTCACACACTTCCATTCTATGACTTCACACACCTCCATTCTATGACTTCACACACCTCCTCACTGAGTTCACACACCTCCATTCTGTGTCTTCACACACCTCCATTCTGTGACTTCACACACCTACTTCTATGACTTCACACACCTCCATTCTGTGACTTCACACACCTCAAATCTGAGTTCACACACCTCCATTCTATGACTTCACACATGTCCATTCTATGATTTTACACACCTCCATTCTGTGACTTCACACACCTCCATTCGATAACTTCACACACCTCCATCTGTGACTTCACACATCTCCATTCTATGACTTCACACACCTCCATTCTATGCCTTCACACACCTCCATTCTGTGACTTCACACACCTCCATTCTATGACATCACACACTTCCATTCTGTGACTTCACACACCTCCATTCTATGACTTCACACACCTCCATTCTATGACTTCAGAAACCTACATTGTTACTTCACACACTTCCATTCTATGAGTTCACACACCCGCATTGTGACTTCACACACCTCCATTATCTGACTTCACACACCTCCATTCTGACTTCACACACCTCCATTCTGACTTCACACACCTCTATTCTGTGACTTCACACACCTCCATTGTATGATTTCACACACCTCCATTCTGTAACTTCACAGACCTCCATTCTATGACTTTACACACCTCCTTTCTGAGTTCACACACATCCATTCTGTGACTTCAAACACCTCCATTGTGACTTCATACACCTCCATTCTATGAGTTCACACACCTCCATTCTGACTTCACACACTTCCACTCTATGACTTCACACAGCTCCATTCCCACTTCACACTCCTCCATTCTATGACTTCGCACACCTCCGTTCTGACTTCACACACCTGCATTCTGTGACTTCACACACCTCCATTCTATAACTTCACAAACCTCCATTCTGTGACTTCACACACCTCCAGTCTGTGACTTTACACACCTCTATTCTGTGACTTCACACTCTTCCATTCTGTGATTTCACACACAATCCATCTATGACTTCACAAACCTCCCTTCTGTGAATTCACACACCTCCATTCTGGGTTCACAGACCTCCATTCTGTGACTTCACACACCTCCATTCTGTGACTTCACACACCTCCATTTTGTGACTTCACACACCTCAATTCTATGACTTCACACAACTCCATCTGTGACTTCACACACGTCCATTCTATGACTTCACACTCCTCCATTCTATGAGTTCACACACCTCCATTCTGTGACCTCACACACCTCCATTCTATGACTTCACACACCTCCATTCTATGAATTCACACTCCTCCATTCTGACTTCACACACTTCCATTTTGACTTCAAACACCTCATTTCTGTGACTTCACACACCTCCATTCTATGCTTTCACACACCTCCATTCTATGACTTCACACACCTCCATTCTATGACTTCACACCCCTCCTTTCTGAGTTGACACACTTACATTCTGTGACTTCACACCCCTCCAATCTGACCTCACACACCTCCATTCTATGACTTCACACACCTCCATTCTCTGACTTCAAAAACCAACATTCTATGACTTCAAACATCTCCATTCTATGACTTCACACACCTCCAGTCTGAGACTTCACACACCTCCACTCTGTGACTTTACACACCTCCACTCTGTGACTACACACACCTCCATTTTATGATTTCACACACCTCCATTCTATGACTTCACACACCTCCATTCGGACTTCACACACCTCCATTATGTGACTTCACACACCTCCATTCTATGATTTCACACACCTCCATTCTATGACTTCTCAGACCTCCATTCTATGACTTTACACACCTCCTTTCTGAGTACACACACCTCCATTCTATGACTTCACACACCTCCATTCTATGACTTCAGAAACCTACATTGTTACTTCACACACTTCCATTCTATGAGTTCACACACCTGCATATGACTTCACACACCTCCATTATCTGACTTCAAACACCTCCATTCTGACTTCACACACCTCAATTCTGTGACTTCACACACCTCCATTCTATGATTTCACACACCTCCATTCTGTGACTTCACAGACCTCCATTCTATGACTTTACACACCTCCTTCCTGAGTTCACACACATCCATTCTGTGATTTCAAACACCTCCATTGTGACTTCATACACCTCCATTCTATGAGTTCACACACCTCCATTCTGACTTCACACACTTCCATTCTATGACTTCACACAGCTCCATTCTCACTTCCCACTCCTCCATTCTACGACTTCGCACACCTCTGTTCTGACTTCACACACCTGCATTCTGTGACTACACACACCTCCATTCTATAACTTCACAAACCTCCATTCTGTGACTTCACACACCTCCACTCTGTGACTTTACACTCCTCCATTCTGTGATTTCACACACCTCCATTCTGTGATTTCACACACAGTCCATTCTATGACTTCACAAACCTCCCTTCTGTGAATTCACACACCTCCATTCTGGGTTCACAGACCTCCATTCTGTCACTTCACACACCTCCATTCTGTGACTTCACACACCTCCGTTCTATGACTTCACACACCTCCATCTGTGACTTCACACACGTCCATTCTATGACTTCACACTCCTCCATTCTATGAGTTCACACACGTCCATTCTGTGACTTCACACACCTCCATTCTATGACTTCACACACCTCCATTCTATGACTTCACACACCTCCATTCTGACTTCACACACTTCCATTTTGACTTGAAACACCTCATTTCTGTGACTTCACGCACCTCCATTCTATGATTTCACACACCTCCATTCTATGACTTCACACACCTCCATTCTATGACTTCACACACCTCCTTTCTGAGTTGACACACTTCCATTCTGTGACTTCACACACCTCCTATCTGACCTCACACACCTCCATTCTATGACTTCACACACCTCCATTTTCTGACTTCAAAAACCAACATTCTCTGACTTCAAACATCTCCATTCTATGACTTCACACACCTCCATTCTGAGACTTCACACACCTCCACTCTGTGACTTTACACACCTCCACTCTGTCACTACACACACCTCCATTCTATGATTTCACACACCTCCATTCTATGAATTCACACACCTCCATTCTGACTTCACACACCTCAATTCTGTGACTTCACACACCTCCATTCTATGATTTCACACACCTCCATTCTATGACTTCTCAGACCTCCATTCTAGGACTTTACACACCTCCTTTCTGAGTTCACACACATCCATTCTGTGACTTCACACACCTCCATTGTGACTTCATACACCTCCATTCTGTGAGTTCACACACCTCCATTCTGACTTCACACACTTCCATTCTATGACTTCATACAGCTCCATTCTGACTTCACACTCCTCCATTCTAGGACTTCGCACACCTCTATTCTGACTTCACACACCTGCATTCTGTGACTTCACACACCTCCATTCTATGACTTCACACCTCCATTCTGTGACTTCACACACCTCCACTCTGTGACTTTACACACCTCCATTCTGTGACTTCACACACCTCCATTCTGTGATTTCACACACAATCCATTCTATGACTTCACAAACCTCCCTTCTGTGAATTCACACATCTCCATTCTGGGTTCACACACCTCCATTCTGTGACTTCACACACCTCCATTCTGGGACTACACACAACTCCATTCTATGACTTCACACACCTCCATCTGTGACTTCACACACCTCCATTCTATGACTTCACACTCCTCCATTCTATGAGTTCACACACCTCCTTTCTGTGACTTCACACACCTCCATTCTATGACTTCACACACCTCCATTCTGTGACTTCACACACCTCCATTCTGACATCACGTACTTCCATTTTGACTTCAAACACCTCATTTCTCTGACTTCACACACCTCCATTCTATGATTTCCCACACCTCCATTCTATGACTTCACACACCTCCATTCTATGACTTCACACACCTCCTTTCTGAGTTGACACACTTCCATTCTGTGACTTCACACACCTCCAATCTGACCTCACACACCTCCATTCTATGACTTCACACACCTCCATTCTCTGACTTCGAAAACCAACATTCTATGACTTCAAACACCTCCATTCTATGACTTCACACACCTCCATTCTGAGACTTCACACACCACCATTCTGTGACTTTACACACCTCCAATCTGTGACTACACACACTTCCATTCTGTGATTTCACACACCTCCATTCTATGACTTCACACACCTCCATTCTCTGACTTCACACACCTCCATTCTGTGACTTCACACACCTCCACTCTGTGACTTAACACACCTCCATTCTGACTTCACACCCCTCCATTCTGTGACTTCACATACCTCCAATCTTTGACTTCACACCCCTCCATTCTGTGACTTCACATACCTGCATTCTTTGACTTCACACCCCTCCATTCTGTGCCTTCACACACCTCCACTCTGTGACTTTACACACCTCCATTCTGTGACTTCACACACCTCCCTTCTGTGACTTCACACACCTCCATTCTATGACTTCACACACCTCCATTCTAAGACTTCACACACCTCCATTCTATGACTTCACACACTTCCATTGTTTGACATCATACACCTCCATTTTTTGACTTCACACACCTCCGTTCCATGAATTCACACACCTCCATTCTATGAGTTCACACACCTCCATTCTATGACTTCACACACCTATATTGTGACTTCACACACACCTCCATTCTGTGACTTCACACACCTCCAATATATGACTTCACACACCTCCATTTTGTGACTTCACACACCTCCATTCTATGACTTCACACACCTCCATTCTATGACTTCACACACCTGCATTGTGACTTAACACACCTCCATTCTCTGACTTCACACACCTCCATTCTGAATTCATACATCTCCATTCTGACATCACACACCTCAATTCTGTGACTTCACACACCTCCATTCTATGAATTCACATACCTCATTTCTGAGTTGACACACCTCCATTCTGTGACTTCACATACCTCCAATCTGACTTCACACACCTCCATTCTATGACTTCACACACCTCCATTATGTGACTTCAAAAATCACCATTCTATGACTTCACACATCTCCATTGTGACTTCACACACCTCCATTCTATGAGTTCACACAGCTCCATTCTGACTTCACACACCTCCATTCTATGACTTCGTACACCTCTATTCTGACTTCACACCCCTCCATTCTGTGACTTCACATAGCTCCATTCTTTGACTTCACACTCCTCCATTCTATGAGTTCTCACACCTCCATTCTGTGACTTCACACACCTCCATTCTATGACTTCATACACCTCCATTCTATGACTTCAAACACATCCATTCTTTGACCTCACACACCTCCATTTTGACTTCACACACTTCCATTCTGTGACTTCACACACCTCCATTCTGTGACTTCACACACCTACATTGTTTGACTTCACACACCTCCATTTTGACTTCACACACCTGCATTCTATGACTTCACACATCTCCATTCTATGAATTCACACACCTCCATGGGGACCTCACACAACTCTATTCTTTGACTTCACACACATGCCTTCTGTGACTTCACACACCTGTATTTGTGACTTCACACACCACAATTTTGACTTCACACACGTCCATTCTTTTACTTCACACACCTCCATTTTGACTTCACACACTTCCATTCTGTGACTTCACACACCTCCATTCTGTGACTTCACACACCTACATTGTTTGACTTCACACACCTCCATTTTGACTTCACACACCTCCATTCTATGACTTCACACACCTTCATTCTTACTTCAGAAACATCCATTCTATGAGTTCGCACAGCTCCATTCTGACTTCAAACTCCTCCATTCTATGACTTCGTACACCTCTATTCTGACTTCACACCCCTCCATTCTATGACTTCACACACCTTCATTCTTACATCAGAAACATCCATTCTATGACTTCACAAACCTCCCTTCTGTGAATTCACACACCTCAATTCTGGGTTCACACACCTCCATTCTGTGACTTCACACACCTCCATACTATGACTTCACACACCTCCATCTGTGACTTCACACACCTCCATTCTATGACTTCACACTCCTCCATTCTATGAGTTCACACACCTCCATTCTGTGACTTCACACACCTCCATTCTATGACTTCACACACCTTCATTCTTAGTTCAGAAACATCCATTCTATGACTTCACAAACCTCCCTTCTGTGAATTCACACACCTCCATTCTGGGTTCACACACCTCCATTCTTTGACTTCACACACCTCCATTCTATGACTTCACACACCTCCATCTGTGACTTCACACACCTCCATTCTATGACTTCACACTCCTCCATTCTATGAGTTCACACACCTCCATTATGTGACTTCACACACCTCCATTCTATGACTTCACACACCTCCATTCTGACTTCACACATCTCCATTCTGACTTCACACACCTCAATTCTGTGACTTCACACACCTCCATTCTATGAGTTCACATACCTCATTTCTGAGTTGACACACCTCCATTCTGTGACTTCACATACCTCCAATCTGACTTCACACACCTCCATTCTATGACTTCACACACCTCCATTATGTGACTTCAAAAACCACCATTCTATGACTTCACACATCTCCATTGTGACTTCACACACCTCTATTCTATGAGTTCACACAGCTCCATTCTAACTTCACACACCTCCATTCTATGACTTCGTGCACCTCTATTCTGACTTCCCACCCCTGCATTCTGTGACTTCACATACCTCCATTCTTTGACTTCACACCCCTCCATTCTGTGACTTCACATACCTCCATTCTTTGACTTCACACCCCTCCATTCTGTGCCTTCACACACCTCCACTCTGTGACTTTACACACCTCCATTCTGTGACTTCACACACCTCCATTCTGTGACTTCACACACCTCCATTCTATGACTTCACACACCTCCATTCTATGACTTCACACATCTCCATTCTATGCATTCACACACCTCCATTGTGACTTCACACAACTCTATTCTGTGACTTCACACACATGCCTTCTGTGACTTCACACACCTCCATTCTATGACTTCACACCTCCATTCTATGACTTCACATCTCCATTCTATGACTTCACACACCAACATTTATGACGTCACACACCTCCATTCTGTGACTTCACACACCTCCATTCTGACATCACACACCTACATTCTATGACTTCACACACTTCCATTCTATGACTTCACACACCTCCATTCTGTGACTTCACTCACCTCCATTGTGAGTTCACACACCTCCATTCTGTGACTTCACACACCTTGATTCTCTGACTTCACACACCTCCATTCTACGATTTCACACACATCCATTCTGTGACTTCACACATCTCCATTCTATGATTTCACACACCTCCATTCTATGACTTCACACTCCTCCATTCTATGAGTTCACACACCTCCATTCTGTGACTTCACACACCTCCATTCTATGACTTCACACACCTCCATTCTGACTTCACACACTTCCATTTTGACTTCAAAGACCTCATTTCTGTGACTTCACACATCTCCATTCTATGATTTCACACACCTACATTCTATGACTTCACACACCTCAATTCTATGACTTCACACACCTCCTTTCTGAGTTGACACACTTCCATTCTGTGACTTCACACACCTCCAATCTGACCTCACACACCTCCATTCTATGACTTCACACACCTCCATTCTATGACTTCACACACCTCCATTCTTTGACTTCACACACCTCCATTCTATGACTTCACACACCTCCATTCTTTGACTTCACACACCTCCATTCTCTGACTTCCCACACCTCCATTCTGAGAATTCACACACCTCCACTCTGTGACTTTACACACCTCCACTCTGTAACTACACACACCTCCATCTTGTGATTTCACACACCTCCATTCTATGACTTCACACACCTCCATTGTGACTTCACACAACTCTATTCTGTGACTTCACACACATGCCTTCTGTGACTTCACACACCTCCATTCTATGACTTCACACCTCCATTCTATGACATCACATCTCCATTCTATGACTTCACACACCAACATTTATGACGTCACACACCTCCATTCTGTCACTTCACACACCTCCATTCTGACATCACACACCTACATTCTATGACTTCACACACTTCCATTCTATGACTTCACACACCTCCATTCTGTGACTTCACTCACCTCCATTGTGAGTTCACACACCTCCATTCTGTGACTTCACACACCTTGATTCTCTGACTTCACACACCTCCATTCTACGATTTCACACACCTCCATTCTGTGACTTCACACATATCCATTCTATGATTTCACACACCTCCATTCTGTGACTTCACACACCTCCAATATATGACTTCACACACCTCCATTTTGTGACTTTGCACACCTCCATTCTATGACTTCACACACCTTCATTGTGACTTCACACACACCTCCATTCTGTGACTTCACACACCTCCAATATATGACTTCACACACCTCCATTTCGTGACTTCACACACCTCCATTCTATGACTTCACACACCTCCATTCTATGACTTCACACACCTGCATTGTGACTTCACACACCTCCATTCTCTGACTTCACACACCTCCATTCTGAATTCACAAATCTCCATTCTGTCTTCACACACCTCAATTCTGTGACTTCACACAACTCCATTCTATGAATTCACATACCTAATTTCTGAGTTGACACACCTCCATTCTGTGACTTCACATACCTCCAATCTGACTTCACACACCTCCATTTTATGACTTCACACACCTCCATTCTGTGACTTCAAAAACCACCATTCTATGACTTCACACATCTCCATTGTGACTTCACACACCTCCATTCTATGACTTCACACACCTGCATTGTGACTTCACACACCTCCATTCTCTGACTTCACACACCTCCATTCTGAATTCATACATCTCCATTCTGACTTCACACACCTCAATTCTGTGACTTCACACACCTCCATTCTATGAATTCACATACCTCATTTCTGAGTTGACACACCTCCATTCTGTGACTTCACATACCTCCAATCTGACTTCACACACCTCCATTCTATGACTTCACACACCTCCATTATGTGACTTCAAAAATCACCATTCTATGACTTCACACATCTCCATTGTGACTTCACACACCTCCATTCTATGAGTTCACACAGCTCCATTCTGACTTCACACACCTCCATTCTATGACTTCGTACACCTCTATTCTGACTTCACACCCCTCCATTCTGTGACTTCACATAGCTCCATTCTTTGACTTCACACTCCTCCATTCTGTGAGTTCTCACACCTCCATTCTGTGACTTCACACACCTCCATTCTATGACTTCATACACCTCCATTCTATGACTTCAAACACATCCATTCTTTGACCTCACACACCTCCATTTTGACTTCACACACTTCCATTCTGTGACTTCAGACACCTCCATTCTGTGACTTCACACACCTACATTGTTTGACTTCATACACCTCCATTTTGACTTCACACACCTGCATTCTATGACTTCACACATCTCCATTCTATGAATTCACACACCTCCATGGGGACCTCACACAACTCTATTCTTTGACTTCACACACATGCCTTCTGTGACTTCACACACCTGTATTTGTGACTTCACACACCACAATTTTGACTTCACACACGTCCATTCTTTTACTTCACACACCTCCATTTTGACTTCACACACTTCCATTCTGTGACTTCACACACCTCCATTCTGTGACTTCACACACCTACATTGTTTGACTTCACACACCTCCATTTTGACTTCACACACCTCCATTCTATGACTTCACACACCTTCATTCTTACTTCAGAAACATCCATTCTATGAGTTCGCACAGCTCCATTCTGACTTCAAACTCCTCCATTCTATGACTTCGTACACCTCTATTCTGACTTCACACCCCTCCATTCTATGACTTCACACACCTTCATTCTTACTTCAGAAACATCCATTCTATGACTTCACAAACCTCCCTTCTGTGAATTCACACACCTCCATTCTGGGTTCACACACCTCCATTCTGTGACTTCACACACCTCCATACTATGACTTCACACACCTCCATCTGTGACTTCACACACCTCCATTCTATGACTTCACACTCCTCCATTCTATGAGTTCACACACCTCCATTGTGTGACTTCACACACCTCCATTCTATGACTTCACACACCTTCATTCTTAGTTCAGAAACATCCATTCTATGACTTCACAAACCTCCCTTCTGTGAATTCACACACCTCCATTCTGGGTTCACACACCTCCATTCTTTGACTTCACACACCTCCATTCTATGACTTCACACACCTCCATCTGTGACTTCACACACCTCCATTCTATGACTTCACACTCCTCCATTCTATGAGTTCACACACCTCCATTATGTGACTTCACACACCTCCATTCTATGACTTCACACACCTCCATTCTGACTTCACACATCTCCATTCTGACTTCACACACCTCAATTCTGTGACTTCACACACCTCCATTCTATGAGTTCACATACCTCATTTCTGAGTTGACACACCTCCATTCTGTGACTTCACATACCTCCAATCTGACTTCACACACCTCCATTCTATGACTTCACACACCTCCATTATGTGACTTCAAAAACCACCATTCTATGACTTCACACATCTCCATTGTGACTTCACACACCTCTATTCTATGAGTTCACACAGCTCCATTCTAAATTCACACACCTCCATTCTATGACTTCGTGCACCTCTATTCTGACTTCCCACCCCTCCATTCTGTGACTTCACATACCTCCATTCTTTGACTTCACACCCCTCCATTCTGTGACTTCACATACCTCCATTCTTTGACTTCACACCCCTCCATTCTGTGCCTTCACACACCTCCACTCTGTGACTTCACACACCTCCATTCTATGACTTCACACACCTCCATTCTATGACTTCACACATCTCCATTCTATGCATTCACACACCTCCATTGTGACTTCACACAACTCTATTCTGTGACTTCACACACATGCCTTCTGTGACTTCACACACCTCCATTCTATGACTTCACACCTCCATTCTATGACTTCACATCTCCATTCTATGACTTCACACACCAACATTTATGACGTCACACACCTCCATTCTGTGACTTCACACACCTCCATTCTGACATCACACACCTACATTCTATGACTTCACACACTTCCATTCTATGACTTCACACACCTCCATTCTGTGACTTCACTCACCTCCATTGTGAGTTCACACACCTCCATTCTGTGACTTCACACACCTTGATTCTCTGACTTCACACACCTCCATTCTACGATTTCACACACATCCATTCTGTGGCTTCACACATCTCCATTCTATGATTTCACACACCTCCATTCTATGACTTCACACTCCTCCATTCTATGAGTTCACACACCTCCATTCTCTGACTTCACACACCTCCATTCTATGACTTCACACACCTCCATTCTGACTTCACACACTTCCATTTTGACTTCAAAGACCTCATTTCTGTGACTTCACACATCTCCATTCTATGATTTCACACACCTACATTCTATGACTTCACACACCTCCATTCTATGACTTCACACACCTCCTTTCTGAGTTGACACACTTCCATTCTGTGACTTCACACACCTCCAATCTGACCTCACACACCTCCATTCTATGACTTCACACACCTCCATTCTATGACTTCACACACCTCCATTCTTTGACTTCACACACCTCCATTCTATGACTTCACACACCTCCATTCTTTGACTTCACACACCTCCATTCTCTGACTTCCCACACCTCCATTCTGAGAATTCACACACCTCCACTCTGTGACTTTACACACCTCCACTCTGTAACTACACACACCTCCATTTTGTGATTTCACACACCTCCATTCTATGACTTCACACACCTCCATTGTGACTTCACACAACTCTATTCTGTGACTTCACACACATGCCTTCTGTGACTTCACACACCTCCATTCTATGACTTCACACCTCCATTCTATGACTTCACATCTCCATTCTATGACTTCACACACCAACATTTATGACGTCACACACCTCCATTCTGTCACTTCACACACCTCCATTCTGACATCACACACCTACATTCTATGACTTCACACACTTCCATTCTATGACTTCACACACCTCCATTCTGTGACTTCACTCACCTCCATTGTGAGTTCACACACCTCCATTCTGTGACTTCACACACCTTGATTCTCTGACTTCACACACCTCCATTCTACGATTTCACACACCTCCATTCTGTGACTTCACACATATCCATTCTATGATTTCACACACCTCCATTCTGTGACTTCACACACCTCCAATATATGACTTCACACACCTCCATTTTGTGACTTTGCACACCTCCATTCTATGACTTCACACACCTTCATTGTGACTTCACACACACCTCCATTCTGTGACTTCACACACCTCCAATATATGACTTCACACACCTCCATTTCGTGACTTCACACACCTCCATTCTATGACTTCACACACCTCCATTCTATGACTTCACACACCTGCATTGTGACTTCACACACCTCCATTCTCTGACTTCACACACCTCCATTCTGAATTCACAAATCTCCATTCTGTCTTCACACACCTCAATTCTGTGACTTCACACAACTCCATTCTATGAATTCACATACCTAATTTCTGAGTTGACACACCTCCATTCTGTGACTTCACAAACCTCCAATCTGACTTCACACACCTCCATTTTATGACTTCACACACCTCCATTCTGTGACTTCAAAAACCACCATTCTATGACTTCACACATCTCCATTGTGACTTCACACACCTCCATTCTATGAGTTCACACAGCTCCATTCTCACTTCACACACCTCCATTCTGTGACTTCACATAGCTCCATTCTTTGACTTCACACCCCTCCATTCTGTGACTTCACATACCTCCATTCTTTGACTTCACACCCCTCCATTCTGTGCCTTCACACACCTCCACTCTGTGACTTTACACACCTCCATTCTGTGACTTTACACACCTCCCTTCTGTGACTTCACACACCTCCATTCTATGACTTCACACACCTCCATTCTAAGACTTCACACACCTCCATTCTATGACTTCACACACTTCCATTACTAGACATCATACACCTCCATTTTTTGACTTCACACACCTGCGTTCCATGAATTCACACACCTCCATTCTATGAGTTCACACACCTCCATTCTATGAGTTCACACACCTTCATTCTTACTTCAGCAACATCCATTCTATGACTTCAGACACCTCCATTCTATGACTTCACACACCTTCATTCTTACTTCAGCAACATCCATTCTATGACTTCACACACCTCCATTCTATGACTTCACAAACCTCCATTCTGTGACTTCACACACCTCCTCACTGAGTTCACACACCTCAATTCTATGACTTCACACACCTTCATTCTTACTTCAGCAACATCCATTCTATGACTTCACACACCTCCATTCTATGACTTCACAAACCTCCATTCTGTGACTTCACACACCTCTATTCTGTCTTCACACACCTCCATTCTATGACTTCACACACTTCCATTCTATGACTTCACACACCTCCACTGTGTGACTTCACACACCTCCTCACTGAGTTCACACACCTCCATTCTGTGTCTTCACACACCTATATTCTGTGACTTCACACACCTACTTCTATGACTTCACACACCTCCATTCTGTGACTTCACACACCTCAAATCTGAGTTCACACACCTCCATTCTGTGACTTCACACACGTCCATTCTATGATTTTACACACCTCCATTCTGTGACTTCACACACCTTCATTCTATAACTTCACACACCTCCATTCTGTGACTTCACGCACCTCCATTCTATGACTTCACACACCTCCATTCTATGCCTTCACACACCTCCATTCTCTGACTCCACACACCTCCATTCTATGACATCACACACCTCCATTCTGTGACTTCACACACCTCCATTCTATGACTTCACACACCTCCATTCTATGACTTCAGAAACCTACATTGTTACTTCACACACCTCCATTCTATGAGTTCACACACCTGCATTGTGACTTCACACACCTCCATTATCTGACTTCACACATCTCCATTCTCACTTCACACACCTCCAGTCTGACTTCACACACCTCCATTCTCTGACTTCAAAAACCAACATTCTATGACTTCAAACATCTCCATTCTATGACTTCACACACCTCCATTCTGAGACTTCACACACCTCCACTCTCTGACTTTACACACCTCCACTCTGTGACTACACACACCTCTATTCTATGATTTCACACACCTCCATTCTATGACTTCACACACCTCCATTCTGACTTCACACACCTCAATTCTTTGACTTCACACACCTCCATTCTATGATTTCACACACCTCCATTCTATGACTTCTCAAACCTCCATTCTATGACTTTACACACCTCCTTTCTGAGTTCACACACATCCATTCTTGACTTCACACACCTCCATTGTGACTTCATACACCTCCATTCTGTGAGTTCACACACCTCCATTCTGACATCACACACTTCCATTCTATGACTTCACACAGCTCCATTCTGACTTCACACTCCTCCATTCTAGGACTTCGCACACCTCTATTCTGACTTAACACACCTGCATTCTGTGACTTCACACACCTCCATTCTATGACTTCACAAACCTCCATTCTGTGACTTCACACACCTCCACTCTGTGACTTTACACACCTCCATTCTGTGACTTCACACACCTCCATTCTGTGATTTCACACACAATCCATTCTATGACTTCACAAACCTCCCTTCTGTGAATTCACACATCTCCATTCTGGGTTCACACACCTCCATTCTGTGACTTCACACACCTCCATTCTGGGACTTCACACACCTCCATTCTATGACTTCACACACCTCCATCTGTGACTTCACACAGCTCCATTCTATGACTTCACACTCCTCCATTCTATGAATTCACACACCTCCATTCTGTGACTTCACACACCTCCATTCTGACTTCACATACTTCCATTTTGACTTCATACACCTCATTTCTGTGACTTCACATACCTCCATTCTATGATTTCAAACACCTCCATTCTATGACTTCACACACCTCCATTCTATGACTTCACACACCTCCTTTCTGAGTTGACACACTTCCATTCTGGGTCTTCACACACCTCCAATCTGACCTCACACACCTCCATTCTATGACTTCACACACCTCCATTCTCTGACTTCAAAAACCAACATTCTATGACATCAAACACCTCCATTCTATGACTTCACACACCTCCATTCTATGACTTCACACACCTCCATTCTATGCCTTTACACACCTCCATTCTGTGACTTCACACACCTCGTTATATGACTTCACACACCTCAATTCTGTGACCTCACACACCTCAAATCTGAGTTCACACCCCTCCATAGTGTGACTTCAAACACCTCCATTCTGTGACTTCACACACCCCCATTCTATGACTTCACACACCTCCATTCTATGACTTCACACACCTCCATTCTATGCCTTTACACACCTCCATTCTGTGAATTCACACACCTCCATTCTATGACATCACACACCTCCATTTTGTGACTTCACACACCTCCATTCTCTGACTTCACACACCTCCATTCTGACTTCACACACCTCCATTCTGACTTCACACACCTCAATTCTGTGACTTCACACACCGCCATTCTATGATTTCACACACCTCCATTCTATGACTTCACAGACCTCCATTCTATGACTTCCCACACCTCCTTTCTGAGTTCACACACATCCATTCTGTGACTTCACACACCTCCATTGTGACTTCATACACCTCCATTCTATGGGTTCACACACCTCCATTCTGACTTCACACACTTCCATTCTATGACTTCACACAGCTCCATTCTGACTTCACACTCCTCCATTCTATGGCTTCGCACACCTCTATTCTGACTTCACACAACTGCATTCTGTGACTTCACACACCTCCATTCTATGACTTCATACACCTCCATTCTGTGTCTTCACACACCGCCACTCTGTGACTTTACACACCTCCATTCTTTGACTTCACACACTTCCATTCTGTGATTTCACACACAATCCATTCTATGACTTCACAAACCTCCATTCTTTGATTTCACACACCTCCATTCTATGACTTCACACACCTGCATTGTGACTTCATACAACTCCATTCTGTGAATTCACACACCTCTTTCTGTGACTTCACACACCTCCATACTGTGACTTCCACACACCTTCAATCTATGACTTCACAACCTCCATTCTATGACTTCACACACTTCCAATCTATGACTTCACAAACCTCCATTCTATGACTTCACAAAACTGCAATCTGACTTCACACACCTCCATTCTCTGACTTCACACACCTCCATTCTATGACTTCACACACGTCCATTCTGTAACTTCACACGCTTGCAATGTTTGACTTCACAAACCTCCATTCCATGACTTCATACACCTCCATTCTATGACTTCACACACATCCATTTTTTGACCTCACACACCTCCATTTTGACTTCACACACCCACATTCTGTGACTTCACACACCTGCATTTGTGACTTCACACACCACAATTTTGACTTCACACACGTCCATTCTTTGACTTCACACACCTCCATTTTGACTTCACACACTTCCATTCTGTGACTTCACACACCTAAATTCTGTGACTTCACACACCTACATTGTTTGACTTCACACACCTCCATTCTGACTTCACACACTTTCATTTTGACTTCAAAGACCTCATTTCTGTGACTTCACACACTTCCATTCTATGATTTCACACACCTCCATTCTATGACTTCACACACCTCCATTCTATGACTTCACACACCTCCTTTCTGAGTTGACACACTTCCATTCTGTGACTTCACACACCTCCAATCTGACCTTACACACCTCCATTCTATGACTTCACACACCTCCATTCTATGACTTCACACACCTCCATTCTTTGACTTCACACACCTCCATTCTATGAATTCACACACCTCCATTCTTTGACTTCACACACCTCCAATCTGTGACTTCCCACACGTCCATTCTGAGAATTCACACACCTCCACTCTGTGACTTTACACACCTCCACTCTGTGACTACACACACCTCCATTTTGTCATTTCACACACCTCCATTGTATGACTTCACACACCTCCATTCTTTGACTTCACACATCTCCATTCTATGAATTCACACACCTCCATTGTGACTTCACACAACTCTATTCTGTGACTTCACACACCTGCCTTCTGTGACTTCACACACCTCCATTCTATGACTTCACACCTCCATTCTATGACTTCACATCTCCATTCTATGACTTCACACACCAACATTTATGACGTCACAAACCTCCATTCTGTGACTTCACACACCTGCATTCTGACATCACACACCTACATTCTATGACTTCACACACTTCCATTCTATGACTTCACACACCTCCATTCTGTGACTTCACTCACCTACATTGTGAGTTCACACACCTCCATTCTGTGACTTCACACACCTTGATTCTCTGACTTCACACACCTCCATTCTACGATTTCACACACCTCCATTCTGTGACTTCTCACACCTCCATTCTGAGTTCACACATCTCCATTCTGTGACTTCACACACCTCCAATATATGACTTCACACACCTCCATTTTGTGACTTTGCACACCTCCGTTCTATGACATCACACACCTCCATTCTATAACTTCACACACCTACATTGTGACTTCACACACACCTCCATTCTGTGACTTCACACACCTCCAATATATGACTTCACACACCTCCATTTTGTGACTTCACACACCTCCATTCTATGACTTCACACACATCCATTCTATGACTTCACACACCTGCATTGTGACTTCTCACACCTCCATTCTCTGACTACTCATACCTCCATTCTGAATTCACACATCTCCATTCTGACTTCACACACCTCAATTCTGTGACTTCACACACCTCCATTCTATGAATTCACATACCTCATTTCTGAGTTGACATACCTCCATTCTGTTACTTCACATAACTCCAATCTGACTTCACACACCTCCATTCTATGACTTCACACACCTCCATTCTGTGACTTCAAAAACCACCATTCTATGACTTCACACATCTCCATTTTGACTTCACACACCTCCATTCTATGAGTTCAAACAGCTCCATTCTGACTTCACACACCTCCATTCTATGACTTCATACACCTCTATTCTGCCTTCACACCCCTCCATTCTGTGACTTCACATACCTCAATTCTTTGACTTCACACCCCTCCATTCTGTGACTTCACATACCTCCATTCTTTGACTTCACTCCCGTCCATTCTGTGCCTTCACACACCTCCACTCTGTGACTTTACACACCTCCATTCTGTGACTTCACACACCTCCCTTCTGTGACTTCACACACCACCATTCTATGACTTCACACACCTCCATTCTAAGTCTTCACACAACTCCATTCTATGACTTCACACACTTCCATTGTTTGACATCATACACCTCCATTTTTTGACTTCACACACCTCCGTTCCATGAATTCACACACCTTCATTCTATGAGTTCACACACCTCCATTCTATGAGTTCACACACCTTCATTCTTACTTCAGCAACATCCATTCTATGACTTCAGACACCTCCATTCTACGACTTCACACACCTTCATTCTTACTTCAGCAACATCCATTCTATGACTTCACACACCTCCATTCTATGACTTCACAAACCTCCATTCTGTTACTTCACACACCTCCATTCTGGGTTCACACACCTCCATTCTGTGACTTCACACACCTCAAATCTGAGTTCACACACCTCCATTCTATGACTTCACACACTTCCATTCTATGACTTCACACACCTCCATTCTGTGACTTCACATACCTCCACTCTGTGTTCACACACCTCCATTCTTTGCCTTCACACACCTCCATTCTGTGACTTCACACACCTACTTCTATGACTTCACACACCTCCATTCTGTGACTTCACACACCTCAAATCTGAGTTCACAACCCTCCATACTCTGACTTCACAAACCTCTATTCTGTGACTTCACACACCTCCATTCTATGACTTCACACACCTCCATTCTATGCCTTCACACACCTCCATTCTGTGACTTCACACACCTCCATTCTATGACATCACACACCTCCATTCTGTGACTTCACACACCTCCATTCTATGACTTCACACACCTCCAATCTATGACTTCAGAAACCTACATCGTTACTTCACACACCTCCATTCTCTGAGTTCACACACCTGCATTGTGACTCCACACACCTCCATTACCTGACATCACACACCTCCATTCTGACTTCACACACCTCCATTCTGACTTCACACACCTCAATTCTGTGACTTCACACACCACCATTGTATGAGTTCACACACCTCCATTCTATGACTTCACAGACCTCCATTGTATGACTTTACACACCTCCTTTCTGAGTTCACACACATCCATTCTGTGACTTCACACACCTCCATTGTGACTTCATATACCTCCATTCTATGAGTTCACACACCTCCATTCTGACTTCACACACTTCAATTCTATGACTTCACACACCTCCATTTTCACTTCACACTCCTCCATTCTATGACTTCGCACACCTCTGTTCTGGCTTCACACACCTGCATTCTGTGACTTCACACACCTTCATTCTGTGACTTCACACACCTCCATTCTGTGATTTCACACACAATCCATTCTATGACTTCACAAACCTCCCTTCTGTGAATTCACACATCTCCATTCTGGGTTCACACACCTCCATTCTGTGACTTCACACACCTCCATTCTGTAACTTCACACACCTCCATTCTATGACTTCACACACCTCCATCTGTGACTTCACACACCTCCATTCTATGCCTTCACACACCTCCCTTCTGACTTCACATACTTCCATTTTGACTTCAAACACCTCATTTCTGTGACTTCACACACCTCCATTCTATGATTTCACACACCACCATTCTATGACTTCACACACCTCCATTCTATGACTTCACACTCCTCCTTTCTGAGTTGACACACTTCCATTCTGTGACTTCACACACCTCCAATCTGACCTCACACACCTCCATTCTATGACTTCACACACCTCCATTCTCTGACTTCAAAAACCAACATTCTATGACTTCAAACACCTCCATTGTATGACTTCACACACCTCCATTCTGAGACTTCACAAACCTCCACTCTGTGCCTTTACACACCTCCAATCTGTGACTACACACACCTCCATTCTGTGATTTCACACACCTCCATTCTATGCCTTCACACACATCCATTCTTTGACTTCACAAACCTCCATTCTATGAATTCACACACCTTCATTGTGACCTCACATAACTCTATTCTGTGACTTCACATACCTGACTTCTGTGACTTCACACACCTCCATTCTATGACTTCACACACCTCCATTCTATGACTTCACACCAACATACTATGACTTCACACACCAAAATTTATGACGTCGCACACCTCCATTCTGTGACTTAACACACCTCCTTTCTGACATCACACACCTCCATTCTATGACTTCACACACTTCCATTCTATGACTTCACACACCTCCATTCTGTGACTTCACTCACCTCCATTGTGAGTTCACCCACCTCCATTCTGTGACTTCACACACCTCCATTCTATGAATTCACAAACCTCGATGCTCTTACTTCACACACCTCTCTTCTGTGACTTCACACACCTCCATTCTGTGACTTCACACATCTAAATTCTATGATTTCACACACCTACATTCTGTGACTTCACACACCTCCATTCTGAGTTCACACACCTCCATTCTGTGACTTCACAATCCTCCATTATATGACTTCACACACTTCCATTTTATGACTTCACACACCTCCATTCTATGACTTCACACACCTCCATTCTATGACTTCACACACCTACATTGTGACTTCACACACCTACGTTCTATCAGTTCACACACCTGCATTGTGACTTCACAATCTTCCATTCTCTGACTTCACACACCTCCATTCTGAATTCACACACCTCCATTCTGACTTCAACACCTCAATTCTGTGACTTCACACACCTCCATTCTATGAATTCACATACCTCATTTCTGAGTTGACACACCTCCATTCTGTGACTTCACATACCTCCAATCTGACTTCACACACCTCCATTCTATGACTTCACACACCTCCATTCTGTGACTTCAAAAACCACCATTCTATGACTTCGCACATCTCCATTGTGACTTCACACACCTCCATTCTATGAGTTCACACAGCTCCATTCTGACTTCACACACCTTCATTCTATGACTTCGCGAACCTCTATTCTGCCTTCACACACCTCCATTCTGTGACTTCACATACCTCCATTCTTTGACTTCACACCCCTCCACTCTGTGCCTTCACACACCTTAAATCTGAGTTCACACACCTCCATACTGTGACTTCACACACCTCCATTCTGTGACTTCACACACCTCCATTCTATGACTTCACACACCTCCATTCTATGACTTCACACACCTCCATTTTATGCCTTCACACACGTCCATTCTGTGACTTCACACACCTCCATTCTATGACATCACACGCCTCCATTCTGTGACTTCACACAGCTCCATTCTATGACTTCACACACCTCCATTCTATGACTTCAGAAACCTACATTGTTACTTCACACACCTCCATTCTGTGACTTCACACACCTCCATTGTTTGCCTTCACACACCTCCATTTTGACTACACACACCTCCATTCTATGTCTTCACACAGCTCCATTCTTAGTGCAGAAATCTCCATTCTATGACTTCACAAACCTCCCTTCTGTGAGTTCACACACCTCCATTCTGAGTTCACACACCTCCATTCTGTGACTTCACACACCTCCATTCTGTTACTTCACACACCTCCATTCTATGACTTCACACACCTCCATTCTATGATTTCACACACCTCCATTCTATGACTTCAAACACCTCCATTCTATGACTTCACACACCTCCTTTTTGAGTTGACACACCATTCTGTTACTTCACACCCCTCTAATCTGACTTCACACACCTCCATTCTATGACTTCACACACCTGCATTCTGTGACTTCAAAAAGCAGCATTCTATGACTTCAAACACCTCCATTCTATGAGTTCACACACCTTCATTCTATGACTTCACACACCTCCATTCTATCACTTCACACACCTACATTGTGACTTCACAAACCTACGTTCTATCAGTTCACACACCTGCATTGTGACTTCACAAACCTCCATTCTCTGACTTCACACACCTCCATTCTGAATTCACACACCTCCATTCTGACTTCAAACACTTCCATTCTATGACTTCACATACCTCCAGTCTGTGACTTCACTCACCTCCATTGTGAGTTCACCCACCTCCATTCTGTGACTTCACACACCTCCATTCTGTGAATTCACACACCTCGATGCTCTGACTTCACACACCTCTCTTCTGTGACTTCACACACCTCCATTCTTTGACTTCACACACCTCCGTTCCAAGAATTCACACACCTCCATTCTATGAGTTCACACACCTCCATTCTGTGAGTTCACACACCTCCATTCTTACTTCAGCAACATCCATTCTATGACTTCAGACACCTCCATTCTATGACTTCACACACCTTCATTATTACTTCAGCCACATCCATTCTGTGACTTCACACACCTCCCTTCTGTGACTTCACACACCTCCATTCTATGACTTCACACATCTCCATTCTAAGACTTCACACACCTCCATTCTATGACTTCACACACTTCCATTCTATGACTTCACACACCTCCATTTTGTGACTTCACACATCTCCATTCTATGACTTCCCACAACTCCATTCTATGACTTCACACACGCGCATTCTGACTTCACCCATCTCCATTCCATGACTTCATACACCTCCAATCTACGACTTCACACACCAACATTCTTTGACTTCACACACCTCCATTCTGTGACTTCACATATCTCCTTTCTGACTTTATACACATCCATTCTATGACTTCACAAATCTCCATTCTATGACTTCAGAAACCTCAATTCCATGACTTCATACACCTCCATTCTATGACTTCACACACCTCCTTTCTTTGACTTCACACACCTCCATTTTGACTTCACACACCACAATTCTGTGACTTCACACACCTCCATTTGTGACTTCACACATCAAAATTTTGACTTCACACACCTCAATTCTGTGACTTCACATACCTCAATTTTGACTTCACACACTTCCATTGTGTGACTTCACACATCTCCATTCTGTGACTTCATACACCTCCATTGTTTGATTTCACACACCTCCATTCTTGGATTTCACAAATCTCCATTCCATGACTTCACACACCTCCATTCTATGAGGTCACACACCTCCATTCTATGAGTTCACACACCTCCATTTTGACTTCACACACCTATATTCTGTGACTTCACACACCTCCATTCTGTGACTTCACACACCTCAATTTTGACTTCACACACTTCCATTCTGTGACTTCACACATCTCCATTCTGTGACTTCATACACCTCCATTCTTTGACTTCACACACCTCCATTCTATGACTTCACATACCTAATTTCTGAGTTGACACACCTCCATTCTGTGACTTCACATACCTCCAATCTGACTTCACACACCTCCATTCTATGACTTCACACACCTCCATTCTGTGACTTCAAAAACCACCATTCTATGACTTCACACATCTCCATTGTGACTTCACACACCTCCATTCTATGAGTTCACACAGCTCCTTTCTGACTTCACAAAACTCCATTCTATGATTTCGCACACCTCTATTCTGACTTCACACCCCTCCATTCTGTGACTTCACATACCTTCATTCTTTGACTTCACTCCCCTCAATTCTCTGCCTTCATACACCTCCACTCTGTGACTTTACACACCTCCATTCTCTAACTTCACACACCTCCGTTCTGTGACTTCACACACCTCCATTCTATGACTTCACACACCTCCATTCTAAAACTTCACACACCTCCATTTTATCACTTCACACACTTCCATTGTTTGACATCATACACCTCCATTCTTTGACTTCACACACCTCCGTTCCATGAATTCACACACCTCCATTCTATGAGTTCACACACGTCCATTCTATGAGTTCACACACCTCCATTCTTACTTCAGCAACATCCATTCTGTGACTTCACACACCTCCCTTCTGTGACTTCACACACCTCCATTCTATGACTTCACACACCTCCATTCTATGACTTCACACCTCCATTCTATGGCTTCACACCTCCATTCTATGACTTCACACACCAACATTTATGACGTCACACACCTCCATTCTGTTACTTCACACACCTCCATTCTGACATCACACACCTACATTCTATGACTTCACACACTTCCATTCTATGACTTCACACACCTCCATTCTGTGACTTCACTCACCTCCATTGTGAGTTCACACACATCCATTCTTTGACTTCACACACCTCCATTCATTTACTTCACACACCTTGATTCTCTGACTTCACACACCTCCATTCTGAACTCACACAGCTCCTTTCTATGACTTCACACACCTCCATTCCATGACTTCACACACCTCCATTCGATGACTTCACACACCTCCATTCTGAATTCACACACCTATATTCTGTGACTTCACACACCTCAATTTCGGACTTCACACACTTCCATTCTATGACTTCCACACCTCCATTCTGTAACTTCACATACCACCATTCTATGACTTCACACATCTCCATTGTGACTTCACATACCTCCATTCTATTAGTTCACACACCTCCATTCTGACTTCACACACCTCCATTCTATGACTTCACACACCTCCATTCTGACTTCACACACCTCTATTGCATGACTTAGCACACCTCAATTCTGATTACACACACCTCCATTCTGTGACTTCACACACCTCCATGACAGGACTTTACATACCTCCATTCGATGACTTCACACACCTCCATTCTTTGACTTCACACACCTCCATTTTGACTTCACACACCACCATTCTGTGACTTTACACACGTCCATTTGTGACTTCACACACCACGTTTTTGACTTCACACACCTCCATTCTGTGACTTCACACACCTCCATTCTATGACATCACATGCCTCCATTCTGTGACTTCACACACGTCCATTCTATGACTTCACACACCTCCATTCTATGACTTCAGAAACCTACATTGTTACTTCACACACCTCCATTCTGTGACTTCACACACCTCCATTGTTTGCCTTCCCACACCTCCAATTTGACTACACACACATCCATTCTATGTCTTCACACACCTTCATTCTTACTGCAGAAATCTCCATTTTATGACTTCACAAACCTCCCTTCTGTGAATTCACACACCTCCATTCTGAGTTCACACACCTGCATTCTGTGACTTCACACACCTCCATTCTGTTACTTCACACACCTCCATTCTATGACTTCACACACCTCCATTCTATGACTTCACACACCTCCATTCTGCCCTCACAGACTTCCATTTGACTTCAAACACCTCATTTCTGTGACTTCACACACCTCCATTCTATGATTTCACACACTTCCATTCTACGACTTCAAACACCTCCATTCTATGACTTCACACACCTCCTTTCTGAGTCGACACACCTCCATTCTGTTACTTCACACCCCTCCAATCTGACTTCACACACCTCCATTCTATGACTTCACACACCTGCATTCTGTGACTTCAAAAACCAACATTCTATGACTTCAAACAACTCCATTCTATGACTTCACACACCTCCATTCTATGACTTCACACACTTCCATTCTATCACTTCACACACCTACATTGTGACTTCACACACCTACGTTCTATCAGTTCACACACCTGCATTGTGACTTCATAAACCTCCATTCTCTGACTTCACACAACTCCATTCTCAATTCACACACCTCCATTCTGACTTCACACACCTCCATGACATGACTTTACATACCTCCATTCGATGACTTCATACACCTCCATTCTTTGACTTCACACACCTCCATTTTGACTTCACACACCTCCATTCTGTGACTTTACACACGTCCATTTGTGACTTCACACACCTCCGTTTTGACTTCACACACATCCATTCTGTGACTTCACACACCTCCATTGTTTGACTTCACACACCTCTATTGTTTGACTTCACACACCTCCATTCTTTGACTTCTCACACCTCCATTCCATGACTTCACAACCTCCATTCTATGAGTTCACACACCTTCATTCTATGAGTTCACAAACTCCATTTTTACTTCCCACACCTCCATTCTATGACTTCACACACCTCCATTGTGACTTCACACACCTCCATTCTATGAGTTCACACACCTCCATTCTGACTTCACAAACCTCCATTCTGACTTCACACATCATTCTATGACTTCGCACACCTCTATTCTGACTTCACACACCTCCATTCTATGACTTCACACACCTCCATTGTGACTTCAGACAACTCGATTCTGTGACTTCACACACCTCGCTTCTGTGACTTCACACACCTCCATTCTATGACTTCACACACCTCCATTATGTGACTTCACACATCTCCATTCTGACTTCACACTCCTCCATTCTATGACTTCACACACCTCCATTCTATGACTTCACACACCTCCATTCTTTGACTTCACAAAACTCCATTTTGACTTCACACACCTCCATTCTGTGACTTCACACATCTCCTTTCTGTGACTTCACACACCTCCATACTATGACTTCCACACACCTTCAATCTATGATTCACGCACCTCCAGTCTATGACTTCACACACTTCCAATCTATGACTTCCCACACCTCCATTCTATGACTTCACACACCTCCATTCTATGACTTCACACACCTGCATTCTGACTTCACACACCTCCATTCCATGACTTCACACAACTGTATTCTGTGACTTCACACACCTGCCTTCTGTGACTTTACACACCTCCATTCTATGACTTCACACACCTCCATTCTATGACTTCACACCTCCATTCTATGACTTCACACACCAACATTTATGACGTCACATACCTCCATTCTGTGACTTCACACACCTCCATTCTGACATCACACACCTGCATTCTGTGACTTCACACACCTCCATTCTATGACTTCACACACAACTCCATTTTGTGACTTTACACACCTCAATTCTAGGACTTCACACACCTCCATTCTATGATTTCACACACAATCCATTCTATGATTTAACAAACCTCCATACTTTGATTTCACACACCTCCATTCTATGACTTCACACACCTCAATTGTGACTTCACACAACTCCATTCTGTGACTTCACACACCTGCCTTCTGTGACTTCACACACCTCCATTCTAAGACTTCACACACCTCCATTCTATGACTACACACACCTCCATTCTATGACTTCACACACCAACATTTATGACGTCACATACCTCCATTCTGTGACTTCACACCCCTCCATTCTGACATCACACACCTACATTCTATGACTTCACACACTTCCATTCTATTACTTCACACACCTCCATTCTGTGACTTCACTCACCTCCATTGTGAGTTCACACACCTCCATTCTGTGACTTCACACACCTCCATTCTGTGACTTCACACACCTCGATTCTCTGACTTCACACACCTCCATTCCACGATTTCACACACCTCCATTCTGTGACTTCACCGACTATCATTCTATGACTTCACACACGTCCATTCTGTGACTTCACACACCTCCATTCTGAATTCACACACCTCCATTCTGACTTCATACACCTCAATTCTTTGACTTCACACACCTCCATTCTATGACTTCCCACACCTCCATTCTTTGACTTCACACACCTCCATTCTATGACTTCACATACCTCCTTTCTGAGTTGACACACCTCCATTCTGTGACTTCACATACCTCCAATCTGACTTCACACACCTCCATTCTATGACTTCACACACCTCCATTCTGTGACTTCAAAAACCACCATTCTATGACTTCACACATCTCCATTGTGACTTCACACACCTCCATTCTATGAGTTCACACAGCTCCTTTCTGACTTCACACACCTCCATTCTATGACTTCGCACACCTCTATTCTGACGTCAAACCTCTCCATTCTGTGACTTCATATACCTCCATTCTTTGACTTCACACCCCTCAATTCTCTGCCTTCATACACCTCCACTCTGTCACTTTACACACCTCCATTCTGTAACTTCACACACCTCCGTTCTGTGACTTCACACACCTCCATTCTATGACTTCACACACCTCCATTCTAAGACTTCACACATCTCCATTCTATCACTTCACACACTTCCATTGTTTGACATCATACACCTCCATTCTTTGACTTCACACACCTCCGTTCCATGAATTCACACACCTCCATTCTATGAGTTCACACAGGTCCATTCTATGAGTTCACACACCTGCATTGTGACTTCACACACCTCCATTCTATGAGTTCACACACCTCCATTCTGACTTCACACACCTTCATTCTTACTTCAGCAACATCCATTCTGTGACTTCACACACCTCCCTTCTGTGACTCCACACACCTCTATTCTATGACTTCACACACCTCCATTGTGACTTCAGACAACTCGATTCTGTGACTTCATACACCTCGTTTCTGTGACTTCACACACCTCCATTCTATGACTTCACACACCTCCATTATGTGACTTCACACATCGCCATTCTGACTTCACACTCCTCCATTCTATGACTTCACACACCTCCATTATATGACTTCACACACCTCCATTCTTTGACTTCACACACCTCCATTTTGACTTCACACACCTCCATTCTGTGACTTCACACACCTCCTTTCTGTGACTTCACTCACCTCCATACTATGACTTCCACACACCTTCAATCTATGATTCACGCACCTCCATTCTATGACTTCACACACTTCCAATCTATGACTTCCCACACCTCCATTCTTTGACTTCACACACCTCCATTCTATGACTTCACATACCTCCTTTCTGAGTTGACACACCTCCATTCTGTGACTTCACATACCTCCAATCTGACTTCACACACCTCCTTTCTATGACTTCACACACCTCCGTTCTGTGACTTCAAAAACCACCATTCTATGACTTCACACATCTCCATTGTGACTTCACACACCTCCATTCTATGAGTTCACACAGCTCCTTTCTGACTTCACACACCTCCATTCTATGACTTCGCACACCTCTATTCTGACTTCAAACCCCTCCATTCTGTGACTTCATATACCTCCATTCTTTGACTTCACACCCCTCAATTCTCTGCCTTCATACACCTCCACTCTGTGACTTTACACACCTCCATTCTGTAACTTCACACACCTCCGTTCTGTGACTTCACACACCTCCATTCTATGACTTCACACACCTCCATTCTGTGACTTCACACACCTCCATTCTGTTACTTCACACACCTCCATTCTATGACTTCACACACCTCCATTCTATGACTTCACACACCTCCATTCTGCCTTCACAGACTTCCATTTGACTTCAAACACCTCATTTCTGTGACTCCACACACCTCCATTCTATGATTTCACACACCTGCATTCTGACTTCAGACAACTCGATTCTGTGACTTCACACACCTCGCTTCTGTGACTTCACACACCTCCATTCTATGACTTCACACACCTCCATTATGTGACTTCACACATCTCCATTCTGACTTCACACTCCTCCATTCTATGACTTCACACACCTCCATTCTATGACTTCACACACATTAATTCTTTGACTTCACACACCTCCATTTTGACTTCACCCACCTCCATTGTGTGACTTCACACACCTCCTTTCTGTGACTTCACTCACCTCCATACTATGACTTCCACACACCTTCAATCTATGATTCACGCACCTCCATTCTATGACTTCACACACTTCCAATCTATGACTTCCCACACTTCCATTTTATGACTTCACACACCTCCATTCTATGACTTCACACACCTGCATTCTGACTTCACACACCTCCATTCCATGACTTCACACAACTGTATTCTGTGACTTCACACACCTGCCTTCTGTGACTTTACACACCTCCATTCTATGACTTCACACACCTCCATTCTATGACTTCACACACCAACATTTATGACGTCACATACCTCCATTCTGTGACTTCACAAACCTCCATTCTGACATCACACACCTGCATTCTGTGACTTCACACACCTCCATTCTATGACTTCACACACAACTCCATTCTGTGACTTCACACACCTCCACTCTGTGACTTTACACACCTCAATTCTAGGACTTCACACACCTCCATTCTATGATTTCACACACAATCCATTCTATGACTTAACAAACCTCCATACTTTGATTTCACACACCTCCATTCTATAACTTCACACACCTCAATTGTGACTTCACACAACTCCATTCTGTGACTTCACACACCTGCCTTCTGTGACTTCACACACCTCCATTCTAAGACTTCACACACCTCCATTCTATGACTACACACACCTCCATTCTATGACTTCACACACCAACATTTATGACGTCACATACCTCCATTCTGTGACTTCATACCCCTCCATTCTGACATCACACACCTACATTCTATGACTTCACACACTTCCATTCTATTACTTCACACACCTCCATTCTGTGACTTCACTCACCTCCATTGTGAGTTCACACACCTCCATTCTGTGACTTCACACACCTCCATTCTGTGACTTCACACACCTCGATTCTCTGACTTCACACACCTCCATTCCACGATTTCACACACCTCCATTCTGTGACTTCACCCATCTCCATTCTATGACTTCACACACGTCCATTCTGTGACTTCACACACCTCCATTCTGAATTCACACACCTCCATTCTGACTTCATACACCTCAATTCTGTGACTTCACACACCTCCATTCTATGATTTCCCACACCTCCATTCTTTGACTTCACATACCTCCATTCTGTGACTTCACATACCTCCAATCTGACTTCACACACCTCCATTCTATGACTTCACACACCTCCATTCTGTGACTTCAAAAACCACCATTCTATGACTTCACACATCTCCATTGTGACTTCACACACCTCCATTCTATGAGTTCACACAGCTCCTTTCTGACTTCACACACCTCCATTCTATGACTTCGCACACCTCTATTCAAACGTCAAACCCCTCCATTCTGTGACTTCATATACCTCCATTCTTTGACTTCACACCCCTCAATTCTCTGCCTTCATACACCTCCACTCTGTCACTTTACACACCTCCATTCTGTAACTTCACACACCTCCGTTCTGTGACTTCACACACCTCCATTCTATGACTTCACACACCTCCATTCTAAGACTTCACACACCTCCATTCTATCACTTCACACACTTCCATTGTTTGACATCATACACCTCCATTCTTTGACTTCACACACCTCCGTTCTATGAATTCACACACCTCCATTCTATGAGTTCACACACGTCCATTCTATGAGTTCACACACCTCCATTCTTACTTCAGCAACATCCATTCTATGACTTTAGACACCTCCATTCTATGACTTCACACACCTTCATTCTTACTTCAGCAATATCCATTCTGTGACTTCACACACCTCCCTTCTGTGACTTCACACACCTCTATTCTATGACTTCACACACCTCCATTGTGACTTCAGACTACTCGATTCTGTGACTTCACACACCTCGCTTCTGTGACTTCACACACCTCCATTCTATGACTTCACACCTCCATTATGTGACTTCACACATCTCCATTCTGACTTCACACTCCTCCATTCTATGACTTCACACACCTCCATTCTATGACTTCACACACCTCCATTCTTTGACTTCACACACCTCCATTTTGACTTCACACACCTCCATTCTGTGACTTCACACACCTCCTTTCTGTGACTTCATTCACCTCCATACTATGACTTCCACACACCTTCAATCTATGATTCATGCACCTCCATTCTATGACTTCACACACTTCCAATCTATGACTTCCCACACCTCCATTCTATGACTTCACACACCTCCATTCTATGACTTCACACACCTGCATTCTGACTTCACACACCTCCATTCCATGACTTCACACAACTGTATTCTGTGACTTCACACACCTGCCTTCTGTGACTTTACACACCTCCATTCTATGACTTCACACACCTCCATTCTATGACTTCACACACCAACATTTATGACGTCACATACCTCCATTCTGTGACTTCACACACCTCCCTTCTGACGTCACACACCTGCATTCTGTGACTTCACACACCTCCATTCTATGACTTCACACACCACTCCATTCTGTGACTTCACATACCTCCACTCTGTGACTTTACACACCTCAATTCTAGGACTTCACACACCTCCATTCTATGATTTCACACACAATCCATTCTATGACTTAATAAACCTCCATACTTTGATTTCACACACCTCCATTCTATGACTTCACACACGTCAATTGTGACTTCACACAACTCCATTCTGTGACTTCACACACCTGCCTTCTGTGACTTCACACACCTCCATTCTAAGACTTCACACACCTCCATTCTATGACTACACACACCTCCATTCTATGACTTCACACACCAACATTTATGACGTCACATACCTCCATTCTGTGACTTCACACCCCTCCATTCTGACATCACACACCTACATTCTATGACTTCACACACTTCCATTCTATTACTTCACACACCGCCATTCTGTGACTTCACTCACCTCCATTGTGAGTTCACACACCTCAATTCTGTGACTTCACACACCTCGATTCTCTGACTTCACACACCTCCATTCCACGATTTCACACACTTCCATTCTGTGACTTCACCCATCTCCATTCTATGACTTCACACAGGTCCATTCTGTGACTTCACACACCTCTATTCTGAATTCACACACCTCCATTCTGACTTCATACACCTCAATTCTGTGACTTCACACACCTCCATTCTATGATTTCCCACACCTCCATTCTTTGACTTCACACACCTCCATTCTATGACTTCACATACCTCCTTTCTGAGTTGACACACCTCCATTCTGTGACTTCACATACCTCAAATCTGACTTCACACACCTCCATTCTATGACTTCACACACCTCCATTCTGTGACTTCAAAAACCACCATTCTATGACTTCACACATCGCCATTGTGACTTCACACACCTCCATTCTATGAGTTCACACAGCTCCTTTCTGACTTCACACACCTCCATTCTATGACTTCGCACACCTCTATTCTGAGGTCAAACCCCTCCATTCTGTGACTTCATATACCTCCATTCTTTGACTTCACACCCCTCAATTCTCTGCCTTCATACACCTCCACTCTGTCACTTTACACACCTCCATTCTGTAACTTCACACACCTCCGTTCTGTGACTTCACACACCTCCATTCTATGACTTCACACACCTCCATTCTAAGACTTCACACACCTCCATTCTATCACTTCACACACTTCCATTGTTTGACATCATACACCTCCATTCTTTGACTTCACACACCTCCATTCCATGAATTCACACACCTCCATTCTATGAGTTCACACACGTCCATTCTATGAGTTCACACACCTCCATTCTTACTTCAGCAACATCCATTCTATGACTTCAGACACCTCCATTCTATGACTTCACACACCTTCATTCTTACTTCAGCAACATCCATTCTGTGACTTCACACACCTCCCTTCTGTGACTTCACATACCTCCATTCTATGACTTCACACACCTCCATTCTATGACTTCAAACCTCCATTCTATGGCTTCACACCTCCATTCTATGACTTCACACACCAACATTTATGACGTCACACACCTCCATTCTGTGACTTCACACACCTCCATTCTGACATCACACACCTACATTCTATGACTTCACACACTTCCATTCTATGACTTCACACACCTCCATTCTGTGACTTCACTCACCTCCATTGTGAGTTCACACACATCCTTTCTGTGACTTCACACACCTCCATTCTTTTACTTCACACACCTTGATTCTCTGACTTCACATACCTCCATTCTACGATTTCACACACCTCCATTCTGTGACTTCACACATCTCCATTCTATGACTTCACAAACCTCCATTCTGTGACCTCACACACCTCCATTCTGAATTCACACAGCTCCTTTCTATGACTTCACACACCTCCTTTTGTGACTTCACACACCTCTATTCTATGACTTCACACACCTCCATTGTGATTTCACACACCTCCCTTCTATGTGTTCACACACCTCCATTCTGACTTCACACACTTCCATTCTATGACTTCCACACCTCCATTCTGTAACTTCACACACCACCATTCTATGACTTAGCACACCTCAATTCTGATTTCACACACCTCCATTCTGTGACTTCACACACCTCCATGACATGACTTTACATACCTCCATTCGATGACTTCACACACCTCCATTCTTTGACTTCACACACCTCCATTTTGACTTCAGACACCTCCATTCTGTGACTTTACACACGTCCATTTGTGACTTCACACACCACCTTTTTGACTTCACACACCTCCATTCTGTGACTTCACACACCTCCAGTCTATGACATCACACGCCTCCACTCTGTGACTTCACACACCTCCATTCTATGATATCAAACACCTCCATTCTATGACTTCAGAAACCTACATTGTTACTTCACACACCTCCATTCTGTGACTTCACACACCTCCATTTTTTGCCTTCACACACCTCCATTTTGACTACACACACCTCCATTCTTACTGCAGAAATCTCCATTCTATTACTTCACAAACCTCCCTTCTGTGAATTCACACACCTCCATTCTGAGTTCACACACCTCCATTCTGTGACTTCACACACCTCCATTCTTTTACTTCACACACCTCCATTTTATGACTTCACACGCCTCCATTCTATGACTTCACACACCTCCATGCTGCCTTCACAGACTTCCATTTGGATTCAAACACCTCATTTCTGTGACTTCACACACCTCCATTCTATGATTTCACACACCTCCATTCTATGACTTCAAACACCTCCATTCTATGACTTCACACACCTCCTTTCTGAGTTGACACACCTCCATTCTGTTACTTCACACCCCTCCAATCTGACTTCACACACCTCCATTCTATGACTTCACACACCTCCATTCTATCACTTCACACATCTACATTGTGACTTCACACACCTACGTTCTATCAGTTCACACACCTGCATTGTGACTTCATAAACCTCCATTCTCTGACTTCACACACCTCCATTCTGACTTCACACACCTCCATTCTATGACTTCACATACCTCATTTCTGAGTTGACACACCTCCATTCTGTGACTTCACATACCTCCAATCGGACTTCACACACCTCCATTCTATGACTTCACACACCTCCATTCTGTGACTTCAAAAACCACCATTCTATGACTTCGCACATCTCCATTGTGACTTCACACACCTCCATTTTATGAGTTCACACAGCTCCATTCTGACTTCACACACCTCCATTCTATGACTTCGCAAACCTCTATTCTGACTTCACACCCCTCCATTCTGTGACTTCACATACCTGTATTCTTTGATTTCACACCCCTCCACTCTGTGCCTTCACACACCTTAAATCTGAGTTCACACACCTCCATACTGTGACTTCACACACCTCCATTCTGACTTCACACACCTCCATTCTATGACTTCACACACCTCCATTCTGACTTCACACACCTCTGTTCTATGACTTAGCACACCTCAATTCTGATTTCACACACCTCCATTCTGTGACTTCACACACCTCCATGACATGACTTTACATACCTCCATTCGATGACTTCATACACCTCCATTCTTCGACTTCACACACCTCCATTTTGACTTCACACACCTAGATTCTGTGATTTTACACTTTTCCATTTGTGACTTCACACACCACCTTTTTGACTTCACACACTTTCATTCTGTGACTTCACACACCTCCATTTTGTGACTTCACACACCTCCGTTTTGACTTCACACACATCCATTCTGTGACTTCACACACCTCCACTGTTTGACTTCTCACACCTCCATTCCATGACTTCACAACCTACATTCTATGAGTTCACACACCTTCATTCTATGAGTTCACAAACTCCATTTTCACTTCCCACACCTCCATTCTATGACTTCACACACCTCCATTCTGTGACTGCAAAAACCCCCGTTCTATGACTTCACACACCTCCATTGTGACTTCACACACCTCCATTCTATGAGTTCACACACCTCCATTCTGACTTCACACACCTCCATTCTAAGACTTCACACAGCTCCATTCTGACTTCACACATCTTCATTCTATGACTTCGCACACCTCTATTCTGACTTCACACACCTCCATTCTATGACTTCACACACCTCCATTGTGACTTCACACAACTCGATTCTGTGACTTCACACACCTCGCTTCTGTGACTTCACACACATCCATTCTATGACTTCACACACCTCCATTCTATGACTTCCCACACCTCCATTCTATGACTTCACACACTTCCAATCTATGACTTCACACACCTCCATTCTATGACTTCACACACCTCCATTCTATGACTTCACACACCTGCATTCTGACTTCACACACCTCCATTCTATGACTTCATACACCTCCATTCTATGACTTCACACACCAAAATACTATGACTTCACACACCTCCATTATGTGACTTCACACATCTCCATTCTGACTTCACACTCCTCCATTCTATGACTTCACACACCTCCATTCTATAACTTCACACACCTCCATTCTTTGACTTCACACACCTCCATTTTGACTTCACAAACCTCCATTCTGTGACTTCACACACCTCCTTTCTGTGACCTCACACACCTCCATACTATGACTTCCACACACCTTCAATCTATGACTTCACGCAGCTCCATTCTATGACTTCACACACTTCCAATCTATGACTTCACACACCTCCATTCTATGACTTCACACACCTCCATTCTATGACTTCACACACCTGCATTCTGACTTCACACACCTCCATTCCATGACTTCACACAACTGTATTCTGTGACTTCACACACCTGCCTTCTGTGACTTTACACACCTCCTTTCTATGACTTCACACACCTCCATTCTATGACTTCACACCTCCATTCTATGACTTCACACACCTCCATTCTGACATCACACACCTGCATTCTGTGACTTCACACACCTCCATTCTATGACTTCACACACAACTCCATTCTGTTACTTCACACACCTCCACTCTGTGACTTTACACACCTCAATTCTAGGACTTCACACACCTCCATTCTATGATTCCACACACAATCCATTCTATGACTAACAAACCTCCATACTTTGATTTCACACATCTCCATTCTATGACTTCACATACCTCAATTGTGACTTCACACAACTCCATTCTGTGACTTCACACACCTGCCTTCTATGACTTCACACACCTCCATTCTAAGACTTCACACACCTCCATTCTTTGACTTCACACACCTCCATTCTATGACTTCACACCTCCATTCTATGACTTCACACACCAACATTTATGACGTCACACACCTCCATACTGTGACTTCCACACACCTTCAATCTATGACTTCACACACCTCCATTCTATGACTTCACACGCTTCCAATCTATGACTTCACACACCTTCATTCTATGACTTCACACACTTCCAATCTATTACTTCACACACATCCATTCTGTGACTTCACTCAACTCCATTGTGAGTTCACACACCTCCATTCTGTGACTTCACACACCTCCATTCTGTGACTTCACACCCTTCGATTCTCTGACTTCACACACCTCCATTCTACGATTTCACACACCTCCATTCTATGACTTCACACACCTCCATTCTGTGACTTCACACACCTCCATTCGGACTTCACACACCTCCATTCTGTGACTTCACACACCTACATTATATGACTTCACACACCTCCATATTGTGACTTCACACACCTCCATTCTATGACTTCACACACCTCCATTCTATGACTTCACACACCTCCATTCTGTGACTTCACACACCTCCATTCTGACTTCACACACCTCCATTCTGTGACTTCGAACACCTACATTATATGACTTCACACACCTCCATATTGTGACTTCACACACCTCCATTCTATGACTTCACACACCTCCATTCTATGACTTCACACACCTACATTGTGACTTCACACACCTACGTTCTATCAGTTCACACACCTGCATTGTGACTTCACACACCTCCATTCTGACTTCACACACCTCAATTCTGTGACTTCACACACTTCCATTCTATGATTTCCCACACCTCCATTCTTTGAATTCACACACCTCCATTCTATGACTTCACATACCTCCTTTCTGTGTTGTCACACCTCCATTCTGTGACTTCACATACCTCCAATCTGACTTCACACACCTCCATTCTATGACTTCACACAACTCCATACTGTGACTTCACAAACCTCTATTCTGTGACTTCACACACCTGCATTCTATGACTTCACACACCTCCATTCTAAGACTTCACACACCTCCATTCTATGACTTCACACACCAATATTCTTTGACTTCACACACCTCCATTCTGTGACTTCACACATCTTCATTCTGACTTCACACACGTCCATTCTATGACTTCACAAATCTCCATTCTATGACTTCACAAACCTCCATTCCATGACTTCATACACCTCCATTCTATGACTTCACACACCTCAGTTTTGACTTCACACACTTCCATTCTGTTACTTCACACACCTCCATTCTGTGACTTCACACACCTCCATTCTGTGACTTCACACACCTCAATTTTGACTTCACACACTTCCATTCTGTGACTTCACACACCTCCATTCTGTGACTTCACACACCTCCATTGTTTGATTTCGCACTCCTCTATTCTTGGATTTCACACACCTCCATTCCATGACTTCACACATCTCCATTCTATGAGGTCACACATCTCTATTCTATGAGTTCACACACCTCCATTTTGACTTCACAAACTTCCATTCTATGACTTCACACACCCCCATTCTGTGACTTCACAAACCTCCATTCTGTGACTTCACACACCTCAATTCTGAATTCACACAGCTCCTTTCTATGACTTCACACACCTCCTTCTGTGACTTCACACACCTCTATTCTATGACTTCACACACCTCCATTGTGATTTCACACACCTATATTCTGTGACTTCACACACCTCAATTTCTCACTTCACACACCTCCATTCTGTGACTTCGCACACCTCCATTCTATGATTTCACACACCTCCATTCTGTGACTTCACATACCTCCTTTCTGTGTTGACACACCTCCATTCTGTGACTTCACATACCTCCAATCTGACTTCACACACCTCCCTTCTATGTGTTCACACACCTCCATTCTGACTTCACACACCTCCATTCTGTGACTTCGCACACCTCCATTCTATGATTTCACACACCTCCATTCCATGACTTCACACACCTCCATTATATGACTTCACACACCTCCATTCTGAATTCACACACCTATATTCTGTGACTTCACACACCTCAATTTCTGACTTCACACACCTCCATTCTATGACTTCCACACCTCTATTCTGTAACTTCACATACCACCATTCTATGACTTCACACACCTCCATTGTGACTTCACATACCTCCATTCTATGAGTTCACACACCTCCATTCTGACGTCACACACCTCCGTTCTATGAGTTCACACACCTCCATTCTGACTTCACACACCTCCATTCTATGACTTACCACACCTCAATTCTGATTTCACACACCTCCATTCTGTGATTTCACACACCTCCATGACATGACTTTACATACCTCCATTCGATGACTTCACACACCTCCATTTTTTGACTTCACACCCCTCCATTTTGACTTCACACACCTCCATTCTGTGACTTTACACACGTCCATTTGTGACTTCACACACCACCTCTCGGCTTCACACACCTTCATTCTGTGACTTCACACACCTCCATTTTGTGACTTCACACACCTCCGTTTTGACTTCAGACACATCCATTCTGTGACTTCAGACACCTCCATTGTTTGACTTCACACACCTCTATTGTTTGACTTCACACACCTCCATTCTTTGACTTCACACACCTCCATTCCATGACTTCACAAACTCCATTCTATGAGTTCACACACCTTCATTCTATGAGTTCACAAACTCCATTTTTACTTCCCACACCTGCATTCTATGACTTCACACACCTCCATTCTGTGCCTGCAAAAACCCCCGTTCTATGACTTCACACACCTCCATTGTGACTTCACACACCTCCATTCTATGAGTTCACACACCTCCATTCTGACTTCACACACCTCAATTCTAAGACTTCACACAGCTCCATTCTGACTCCACACACCTCCATTCTATGACTTCGCACACCTCTATTCTGACTTCACACACCTCCATTCTATGACTTCACACACCTCCATTGTGACTTCACACAACTCGATTCTGTGACTTCACACACCTCCCTTCTGTGACTTCACACACCTCCATTCTATGACTTCACACACCTCCATTCTATGACTTCCCACACCTCCATTCTATGACTTCACACACTTCCAGTCTATGACTTCACACACCTCCATTCTATGACTTCACACAGCTCCATTCTATGACTTCACACACCTCCATTCTGACTTCACACACCTCCATTCTATGACTTCATACACCACCATTCTATGACTTCACACACCAACATTCTATGACTTCACACACCTCCATTATGTGACTTCACACATCTCCAATCTGACTTCACACACCTCCATTCTATGACCTCACACAACTCCATACTGTGACTTCACAAACCTCTATTCTGTGACTTCACACACCTCCATTCTATGACTTCACACACCTCCATTCTGTGACTTCACACATCTTCATTCTGACTTCACACACGTCCATTCTATGACTTCACAAATCTCCATTCTATGACTTCACAAACCTCCATTCCATGACTTCATACAGCTCCATTCTATGACTTCACACACCTCAGTTTTGACTTCACACACTTCCATTCTGTGACTTCACACACCTCCATTCTGTGACTTCACACACCTCCATTCTGTGACTTCACACACCTCAATTTTGACTTCACACACTTCCATTCTGTGACTTCACACACCTCCATTCTGTGACTTCACACACCTCCATTGTTTGATTTCGCACTCCTCTATTCTTGGATTTCACACACCTCCAGTCCATGACTTCACACATCTCCATTCTATGAGGTCACACATCTCTATTCTATGAGTTCACACACCTCCATTTTGACTTCACAAACTTCCATTCTATGACTTCACACACCCCCATTCTGTGACTTCACAAACCTCCATTCTGTGACTTCACACACCTCCATTCTGAATTCACACAGCTCCTTTCTATGACTTCACACACCTCCTTCTGTGACTTCACACACCTCTATTCTATGACTTCACACACCTCCATTGTGATTTCACACACCTATATTCTGTGACTTCACACACCTCAATTTCTCACTTCACACACCTCCATTCTGTGACTTCGCACACCTCCATTCTATGATTTCACACACCTCCATTCTGTGACTTCACATACCTCCTTTCTGTGTTGACACACCTCCATTCTGTGACTTCAAATACCTCCAATCTGACTTCACACACCTCCCTTCTATGTGTTCACACACCTCCATTCTGACTTCACACACCTCCATTCTGTGACTTCGCACACCTCCATTCTATAATTTCACACACCTCCATTCCATGACTTCACACACCTCCATTATATGACTTCACACACCTCCATTCTGAATACACACACCTATATTCTGTGACTTCACACACCTCAATTTCTGACTTCACACACCTCCATTCTATGACTTCCACACCTCCATTCTGTAACTTCACATACCACCATTCTATGACTTCACACACCTCCATTGTGACTTCACATACCTCCATTCTATGAGTTCACACACCTCCATTCTGACGTCACACACCTCCGTTCTATGAGTTCACACACCTCCATTCTGACTTCACACACCTCCATTCTATGACTTACCACACCTCAATTCTGATTTCACACACCTCCATTCTGTGATTTCACACACCTCCATGACATGACTTTACATACCTCCATTCGATGACTTCACACACCTCCATTTTTTGACTTCACACACCTCCATTTTGACTTCACACACCTCCATTCTGTGACTTTACACACGTCCATTTGTGACTTCACACACCACCTCTCGGCTTCACACACCTTCATTCTGTGACTTCACACACCTCCATTTTGTGACTTCACACACCTCAGTTTTGACTTCAGACACATCCATTCTGTGACTTCAGACACCTCCATTGTTTGACTTCACACACCTCTATTGTTTGACTTCACACACCTCCATTCTTTGACTTCACACACCTCCATTCCATGACTTCACAAACTCCATTCTATGAGTTCACACACCTTCATTCTATGAGTTCACAAACTCCATTTTTACTTCCCACACCTGCATTCTATGACTTCACACACCTCCATTCTGTGCCTGCAAAAACCCCCGTTCTATGACTTCACACACCTCCATTGTGACTTCACACACCTCCATTCTATGAGTTCACACACCTCCATTCTGACTTCACACACCTCAATTCTAAGACTTCACACAGCTCCATTCTGACTCCACACACCTCCATTCTATGACTTCGCACACCTCTATTCTGACTTCACACACCTCCATTCTATGACTTCACACACCTCCATTGTGACTTCACACAACTCGATTCTGTGACTTCACACACCTCCCTTCTGTGACTTCACACACCTCCATTCTATGACTTCACACACCTCCATTCTATGACTTCCCACACCTCCATTCTATGACTTCACACAGTTCCAGTCTATGACATCACACACCTCCATTCTATGACTTCACACACCTCCATTCTATGACTTCACACACCTCCATTCTGACTTCACACACCTCCATTCTATGACTTCATACACCACCATTCTATGACTTCACACACCAACATTCTATGACTTCACACAGCTCCATTATGTGACTTCACACATCTCCATTCTGACTTCACACACCTCCATTCTATGACTTCACACACCTCCATTCTATGACTTCACACACCTCCATTCTGTAACTTCACACACTTCCAATGTTTGACTTCACAAACCTCTATTCCATGACTTCATACACCTCCATTCTATGACTTCACACACCTCCATTCTTTGACTTCACACAACTCCGTTTTGACTTCACACACCTCCATTCTGTGACTTCACACACCTCCTTTCTGTGACTTCACACACCTCCATACTATGACTTCCAAACACCTTCAATATATGACTTCACACACCTCCATTCTATGACTTCACACACTTCCAGTCTATGACTTCACACACCTCCATTCTATGACTTCACACACCTCCATTCTATGACTTCACACACCTGCATTCTGACTTCACACACCTCCATTCCATGACTTCACACAACTGTATTCTGTGACTTCACACACCTCCATTCTATGACTTCACACACAACTCCATTCTGTGACTTCACACACCTCCACTCTGTGACTTTACACATCTCAATTCTGTGATTCACACACCTCCATTCTATGATTTCACACACAATCCATTCTATTACTTAACAAACCTCCATTCTTTGATTTCACACAACTCCATTCTATGACTTCACACACCTCCATTGTGACTTCACACAACTCCATTCTGTGACTTCACACACCTCCTTTCTGTGACTTCACACATCTCCATACTATGACTTCCACACACCTTCAATCTATGACTTCACACACCTCCATTCTATGACTTCACACGCTTCCAATCTATGACTTCACCTCCATTCTATGACTTCACACACCTGCATTCTGACTTCACACACCTCCATTCTCTGACTTCACACACCTCCATTCGATGACTTCACACACCTCCATTCTGTAACTTTACACACTTCCAATGTTTGACTTCACAAACCTCCATTCCATGACTTCATACACCTCCATTCTATGACTTCAAACACATCCATTCTTTCACTTCACACACCTCCATTTTGACTTCACACACCTCCATTCTGTGACTTCACACACCTGCATTTGTGACTTCACACACCAAAATTTTGACTTCACACACGTCCATGATTTGACTTCACACACCTCCATTCTCTGACTTCACACACCTCCATTTTGACTTCACACGATTCCATTCTGTGACTTCACACACCTCCATTCTGTGACTTCACACACCTCCATTGTTTGACTTCACACACCTGCATTTTGACTTCACACACCTCCATTTTATGGCTTCACACACCTTTATTCTTACTTCAGAAACATCCATTCTATGACTTCACAAACTTCCCTTCTGTGAATTCACACACCTCCATTCTGAGTTCACACACCTCCATTCTGTGACTTCACACACCTCCATTCTGTAACTTCACACACCACCATTCTATGACTTCACACACCTCCATCTGTGACTTCACACACCTCCATTCCATGACTTCACACTCCTCCATTGTATGAGTTCACACACCTCCATTCTGTGACTTCACACAACTCCATTCTATGACATCACACACCTCCATTCTGACTTCACACACTTCCATTTTGACTTCAAACACCTCATTTCTGTGACTTCACACACCTCCATTCTATGATTTCACACACCTCCAATCTATGACTTCACACACCTCCAATCTATGACTTCACACACCTCCTTTCTGAGTTGACACACCTCCATCCTGTTACTTCACACACCTCCAATCTGACTTCACACACCTCCATTCTATGACTTCACACACCTCCATTCTGTGACTTCAAAAACCAACATTCTATGACTTCAAACACCTCAATTCGATGACTTCACACACCTCCATTCTATGACTTCACACACCTCCTTTCTGAGTTGACACACCTCCATTCTGTTACTTCACACACCTCCAATCTGACTTCACACACCTCCAATCTGTGACTTTACACACCTCCACTCTGTGACTACACACAAATCCATTTTGTAATTTCACACACCTCCATTCTATGACTTCACACAACTCCATTCTTTCACTTCACACACCTCCATTCTATGAATTCACACACCTGCATTGTGATTTCACACAACTCTATTCTGTGACTTCACACACCTGCCTTCTGTGACTTCACACACCTCCATTCTATGACTTCAAACACATCCATTCTATGACTTCACACACCTCCTTTCTGTAACTTCACACAATTCAAATATTTGACCTCACAAACCTCCATTCCATGACCTCACAGACCTCCATTCTATGACTTCACACACATCTTTCTTTGACTTCACACACCTCCATTTTGACTTCACACACCTCCATTCTGTGACTTCACACACCTCCATTCTGTGACTTCAAACACCTCAATTTTGACTTCACACACTTCCATTCTGTAACTTCACACACCTCCATTTTTTCACTTCCCTCACCTCCATTCTTTGATTTCACACACGTCCAGTCCAAGATTTCACACACCTCCATTCTATGAGTTCACACACCTCCATTCTATGACTTCACACACTTCCATTATATGACTTCACACACCTCGATTCTGTGACGGCACACATCTCCATTCTATGACTTCACACACCTCAATTCTGTGACTTCACACAACACCATTCTGACTTCACGCACCTCCATTCTGTGACTTCACACACCTCGATTCTCTGACTTCACACACCTCAATTCTATGACTTCACACACCTCCATTCTATGACTTCACACACCTCCATTCTGTGACTTCAAAAACCAACATTCTATGACTTCAAACACCTCAATTCGATGACTTCACACACCTCCATTCTATGACTTCACACACCTCCTTTCTGAGTTGACACACCTCCATTCTGTTACTTCACACACCTCCAATCTGACTTCACAAACCTCCAATCTGTGACTTTACACACCTCCACTCTGTGACTACACACAAATCCATTTTGTGATTTCACACACCTCCATTCTATGCCTTCAAAAACCTCCATTCTGTGACTTCACACACCTCCATTCTATGACATCACACACCTCCATTCTGTGACTTCACACACCTCCCTTCTATGACTTCACACACCTCCATTCTATGTCTTCAGAAACCTACATTGTGACTTCACACACCTCCATTCTATGAGTTCACACACCTGCATTGTGACTTCACACACCTCCATTCTTGGATTTCACACACCTCCATTCTGATTTCTCACACCTCCATTCTGACTTCACACACCTCAATTCTTTGAATTCACACACCTCCATTCTATGATTTCACACACCTCCATTCTATGACTTCACAGACCTCCATTCTAAGACTTCACACACCTCCTTTCTAAGTTCTTTCACATCCATTCTGTGACTTCCCACACCTCCATTGTGACTTCATACACCTCCATTCTATGAGTTTACACACCTGCATTCTGACTTCACACACTTCCATTCTATGACTTCACACAGCTCCATTCTGACTTCACACACCTCCATTCTATGACTTCGCACACCTCTATTCTGACTTCACCCACCTGCATTCTGTGACTTCACACACCTGCATTCTGTGACTTCACACACCTCCATTCTATGACTTCACACACAGCTCCATCCTGTGACTTCACACACCTCCACTCTGTGACTTTACACACCTCAATTCTGTGACGTCACACACCTCCATTCTATGATTTCACACACAATCCATTCTATGACTTAATGAACCTCCATTCTTTGATTTCACACACCTCCATTCTAAGACTTCACACACCTCAATTGTGACTTCACACAACTCCATTCTAAGACAACACACAACTCCATTCTAAGACTTCACACACCTCCATTCTATGACTTCACACACCTCCATTCTATGACTTCACACACCAACATTTATGACGTCACATACATCCATTCTGTGACTTCACACCCCTCCATTCTGACATCACACACCTACATTCTATGACTTCACACACTTCCATTCTATTACTTCACACACCTCCATTCTGTGACTTCACACACCTCCATTCTGTGACTTCACACACCTCGATTCTCTGACTTCACACACCTCCATTCCACGATCTCACACACCTCCATTCTGTGACTTCACACATCTCCATTCTATGACTTCACACACGTCCATTCTGTGACTTCACACACCTCCATTCTGAGTTCACACACCTCCATTCTTTGACTTCACACACCTCCATTATATGACTTCACACACCTCCATATTGTGACTTCACACACCTATATTCTATGACTTCACACACCTCCATTCTATGACTTCACACACCTACATTGTGACTTCATACAACTACGTTCTATCAGTTCAAACACCTGCATTGTGACTTCACACAACTCCAGTCTCTGACGTCACACAACTCCATTCTGAATACACACACCTCCATGCTGACTTCACACACCTCAATTCTGTGACTTCACACACTTCCATTCTATGATTTTCCACACCTCCATTCTTTGACTTCACACACCTCCATTCTATGACTTCACATACCTCCTTTCTGAGTTGACACACCTCCATTTTGTGACTTCACATACCTCCAATCTGACTTCACACACCTCCATTCTGTGACTTCAAAAACCACCATTCTATGACTTCACACATCTCCATTGTGACTTCACACACCTCCATTCTATGAGTTCACACAGCTCCATTCTGACTTCACACACCTCCATTCTATGACTTCACACACCTCTATTCTGACTTCACACACCTTCATTCTATGACTTCACACACTTCCATTGTTTGATATCATACACCTCCATTCTTTGACTTCACACAACTCCGTTGCATGAATTCACACACCTCCATTCTATGAGTTCACACACCTCCATTCTATGAGTTCACACACCTTCATTCTTACTTCAGCAACATCCATTCTATGAATTCACACACCTCCATTCTATGACTTCACAAACCTCCATTCTGTGTCTTCACACACCTCCATTCTGAGTTCACACACCTCCATTCTGTGACTTCACACACCTCCATTTTGACTTCACACACCTCCATTCTATGACTTCACACACTTCCATTCTACGACTTCACACACTTCCATTCTGTGACTTCACACACCTCCTCTCTGAGTTCACACACCTCCATTCTGTGTCTTCACACACCTCCATTCTGTGACTTCAGACACCTCCTTTTTGACTTCACACACCTCCATTCTGTGACTTCACACACCTCAAATCTGACTTCACACACCTCCATACTTTGACTTCACACACCTCCATTCTGTGACTTCACACACCTCCATTCTATGACTTCACACACCTCCATTCTATGACTTCACACACCTCCATTCTCTGCCTTCAAAAACCTCCATTCTGTGACTTCACACACCTCCATTCTATGACATCACACACCTCCATTCTGGGACTTCACACACCTCCATTCTATGACTTCACACACCTCCATTCTATGACTTCACACACCTCCATTCTATGACTTCACACAGCTCCATTCTCTGCCTTCAAAAACCTCCATTCTGTGACTTCACACACCTCCATTCTATGACATCACACACCTCCATTCTATGAGTTCACACACCTGCATTGTGACTTCACACACCTCCATTCTCTGAATTCACACACCTCCATTCTGACTTCACACACCTCCATTCAGACTTCACACAACTCAATTCTGTGAATTCACACACCTCCATTCTATGATTTCACACACATCCATTCTATGACTTCACAGAACTCCATTCTAAGACTTCACACACCTCCTTTCTGAGTTCTTACACATCCATTCTGTGACTTCCCACACCTCCATTGTGACTTCATACACCTCCATTCTATGAGTTTACACACCTCCATTCTGACTTCACACACTTCAATTCTATGACTTCACACAGCTCCATTCTGACTTCACACACCTCCATTCTATGAATTCGCACACCTCTATTCTGACTTCACACAGCTGCATTCTGTGACTTCACACACCTCCATTCTGTGACTTCACACAAAACTCCATTCTGTGACTTCACACACCTCCACTCTGTGACTTTACACACCTCCATTCTGTGACTTCACACACATCCATTCTATGATTTCTCACACAATCCATTTTATGACTTCACAAACCTCCATTCTTTGATTTCACACACCTCCATTCTATGACTTCACACACATTCATTCTTACTTCAGAAACATCCATTCTATGACTTCACAAACCTCCCTTCTGTGAATTCTCACACCTCCATTCTGAGTTCACACACCTCCATTCTGTGACTTCACACACCTCCATTCTGTGACTTCACATACCTCCATTCTATGACTTCACACTCCTCCATTCTATGAGTTCACACACCTCCATTCTGTGAGTTCATACACCTCCATTCTATGACTTCACACACCTCCATTCTATGACTTCTCACAACTCCATTCTGTCTTCACACACTTCCATATTGACTTCAAACACCTCATTTCTGTGAATTCACACACCTCCATTCTATGATTTCACACACCTCCATTCTATGACTTCACACAACTCCATTCTATGACTTCACACACCTCCTTTCTGAGTTGACACACCTCCATTCTGTTACATCACACACCTCCAATCTGACTTCACACACCTCCATTCTAAGACTTCACACACCTCCATTCTGAGACTTCACACATCTCCACTCTGTGACTTTACAGACCTCCACTCTGTGACTACACAAAACTCCATTCTGTGATTTCACACACCTCCATTCTATGACTTCACACACCTCCATTGTGACTTCGCACAACTCTATTCTGTGACTTCACACACCTGCCTTCTGTGACTTCACACACCTCCATTCTATGACTTCACACACCTCCATTCTATGACTTCACACCTCCATTCTATGACTTCACACACCAACAATTATGACGTCACATACCTCCATTCTGTGACTTCACACACCTCCATTCTGTGACTTCACACACCTCCATTCTATGACTTCACACACCTCCATTCTATGACTTCACACCTCCATTCTATGACTTCACACACCAACAATTATGACGTCACATACCTCCATTCTGTGACATCACACACCTCCATTCTATGACTTCACACACTTCCATTCTATTACTTCACACACCTCCATTCTGTGACTTCACTCACCTCCATTGTGAGTTCACACACCTCAATTCTGTGACTTCACACACCTCCATTCTGTGACTTCACACCCTTCAATTCTCTGACTTCACACACCTCCATTCTACGATTTCACGCACCTCCATTCTATGACTTCACACACCTCCATTCTGTGACTTCACACACCTCCATTCTGACTTCACACACCTCCATTCTTTGACTTCACACACCTACATTGTGACTTCACGCAACTCGATTCTGTGACTTCTCACACCTCCTTTCTGTGACTTCACACACCTCCATACTGTGACTTCCACACACCTTCAATCTATGACTTCACACACCTCCATTCTATGACTTCACACGCTTCCAATCTGTGACTTCACACACCTCCATTCTATGACTTCACACACCTCCATTCTATGACTTCACACACCTCCATTCTGTAACTTCACACACTTCCAATGTTTGACTTCACAAACCTCCATTCCATGACTTCATACACCTCCATTCTATGACTTCAAGCAAATCCATTCTTTGACTTCACACACCTCCATTTTGACTTCACACACCTCCATTCTGTGATTTCACACACCTGCATTTGTGACTTCACACACCACAATTTTGACTTCACAAAAGTCCATTCTTTGACTTCACACACCTCCATTCTGTGACTTCACACACCTCCATTTTGACTTCACACACTTCCATTCTCTGACTTCACACACCTCCATTCTCTGACTTCACAAATCTCCATTGTTTGACTTCACACACCTGAATTTTGACTTCACACACCTCCATTCTATGACTCCACACACATTCATTCTTACTTCAGAAACATCCATTCTATGACCTCACAAACCTCCCTTCTGTGAATTCACACACCTCCATTCTGAGTTCACACACCTCCATTCTGTGACTTCACACACCTCCATTCTGTGACTTCACATACCTCCATTCTATGACTTCACACTCCTCCATTCTATGAGTTCACACACCTCCATTCTGTGAGTTCACACACCTCCATTCTATGACTTCACACACCTCCATTCTATGACTTCACACAACTCCATTCTGTCTTCACACACTTCCATATTGAATTCAAACACCTCATTTCTGTGACTTCACACACCTCCATTCTATGATTTCACACACCTCCATTCTATGACTTCACACACCTCCATTCTGTGTCTTCAAAAACCAACATTCTATGACTTCAAACACCTCCATTCTATGATTTCACACACCTTCATTCTGAGACTTCACACATCTCCACTCTGTGACTTTACACACCTCCACTCTGTGACTACACACAACTCCATTCTGTGATTTCACACACCTCCATTCTATGACTTCACACACCTCCGTTCTTTGACTTCACACACCTCCATTCTATGAATTCACACACCTCCATTGTGACTTCGCACAACTCTATTCTGTGACTTCACACACCTGCCTTCTGTGACTTCACACACCTCCATTCTTTGACTTCACACACCTCCATTCTATGACTTCACACCTCCATTCTATGACTTCACACACCAACATTTATGACGTCACACACCTCCATACTGTGACTTCCACACACCTTCAATCTATGACTTCACACACCTCCATTCTATGACTTCACACGCTTCCAATCTATGACTTCACACACCTCCATTCTATGACTTCACACACTTCCAATCTATTACTTCACACACATCCATTCTGTGACTTCACTCAACTCCATTGTGAGTTCACACACCTCCATTCTGTGACTTCACACACCTCCATTCTGTGACTTCACACCCTTCGATTCTCTGACTTCACACACCTCCATTCTACGATTTCACACACCTCCATTCTATGACTTCACACACCTCCATTCTGTGACTTCACACACCTCCATTCGGACTTCACACACCTCCATTCTGTGACTTCACACACCTACATTATATGACTTCACACACCTCCATATTGTGACTTCACACACCTCCATTCTATGACTTCACACACCTCCATTCTATGACTTCACACACCTCCATTCTGTGACTTCACACACCTCCATTCTGACTTCACACACCTCCATTCTGTGACTTCGAACACCTACATTATATGACTTCACACACCTCCATATTGTGACTTCACACACCTCCATTCTATGACTTCACACACCTCCATTCTATGACTTCACACACCTACATTGTGACTTCACACACCTACGTTCTATCAGTTCACACACCTGCATTGTGACTTCACACACCTCCATTCTGACTTCACACACCTCAATTCTGTGACTTCACACACTTCCATTCTATGATTTCCCACACCTCCATTCTTTGAATTCACACACCTCCATTCTATGACTTCACATACCTCCTTTCTGTGTTGTCACACCTCCATTCTGTGACTTCACATACCTCCAATCTGACTTCACACACCTCCATTCTATGACTTCACACAACTCCATACTGTGACTTCACAAACCTCTATTCTGTGACTTCACACACCTGCATTCTATGACTTCACACACCTCCATTCTAAGACTTCTCACACCTCCATTCTATGACTTCACACACCAATATTCTTTGACTTCACACACCTCCATTCTCTGACTTCACACATCTTCATTCTGACTTCACACACGTCCATTCTATGACTTCACAAATCTCCATTCTATGACTTCACAAACCTCCATTCCATGACTTCATACACCTCCATTCTATGACTTCACACACCTCAGTTTTGACTTCACACACTTCCATTCTGTGACTTCACACACCTCCATTCTGTGACTTCACACACCTCCATTCTGTGACTTCACACACCTCAATTTTGACTTCACACACTTCCATTCTGTGACTTCACACACCTCCATTCTGTGACTTCACACACCTCCATTGTTTGATTTCGCACTCCTCTATTCTTGGATTTCACACACCTCCATTCCATGACTTCACACATCTCCATTCTATGAGGTCACACATCTCTATTCTATGAGTTCACACACCTCCATTTTGACTTCACAAACTTCCATTCTATGACTTCACACACCCCCATTCTGTGACTTCACAAACCTCCATTCTGTGACTTCACACACCTCCATTCTGAATTCACACAGCTCCTTTCTATGACTTCACACACCTCCTTCTGTGACTTCACACACCTCTATTCTATGACTTCACACACCTCCATTGTGATTTCACACACCTATATTCTGTGACTTCACACACCTCAATTTCTCACTTCACACACCTCCATTCTGTGACTTCGCACACCTCCATTCTATGATTTCACACACCTCCATTCTGTGACTTCACATACCTCCTTTCTGTGTTGACACACCTCCATTCTGTGACTTCACATACCTCCAATCTGACTTCACACACCTCCCTTCTATGTGTTCACACACCTCCATTCTGACTTCACACACCTCCATTCTGTGACTTCGCACACCTCCATTCTATGATTTCACACACCTCCATTCCATGACTTCACACACCTCCATTATATGACTTCACACACCTCCATTCTGAATTCACACACCTATATTCTGTGACTTCACACACCTCAATTTCTGACTTCACACACCTCCATTCTATGACTTCCACACCTCTATTCTGTAACTTCACATACCACCATTCTATGACTTCACACACCTCCATTGTGACTTCACATACCTCCATTCTATGAGTTCACACACCTCCATTCTGACGTCACACACCTCCGTTCTATGAGTTCACACACCTCCATTCTGACTTCACACACCTCCATTCTATGACTTACCACACCTCAATTCTGATTTCACACACCTCCATTCTGTGATTTCACACACCTCCATGACATGACTTTACATACCTCCATTAGATGACTTCACACACCTCCATTTTTTGACTTCACACCCCTCCATTTTGACTTCACACACCTCCATTCTGTGACTTTACACACGTCCATTTGTGACTTCACACACCACCTCTCGGCTTCACACACCTTCATTCTGTGACTTCACACACCTCCATTTTGTGACTTCACACACCTCCGTTTTGACTTCAGACACATCCATTCTGTGACTTCAGACACCTCCATTGTTTGACTTCACACACCTCTATTGTTTGACTTCACACACCTCCATTCTTTGACTTCACACACCTCCATTCCATGACTTCACAAACTCCATTCTATGAGTTCACACACCTTCATTCTATGAGTTCACAAACTCCATTTTTACTTCCCACACCTGCATTCTATGACTTCACACACCTCCATTCTGTGCCTGCAAAAACCCCCGTTCTATGACTTCACACACCTCCATTGTGACTTCACACACCTCCATTCTATGAGTTCACACACCTCCATTCTGACTTCACACACCTCAATTCTAAGACTTCACACAGCTCCATTCTGACTCCACACACCTCCATTCTATGACTTCGCACACCTCTATTCTGACTTCACACACCTCCATTTTATGACTTCACACACCTCCATTGTGACTTCACACAACTCGATTCTGTGACTTCACACACCTCCCTTCTGTGACTTCACACACCTCCATTCTATGACTTCACACACCTCCATTCTATGACTTCCCACACCTCCATTCTATGACTTCACACAGTTCCAGTCTATGACATCACACACCTCCATTCTATGACTTCACACACCTCCATTCTATGACTTCACACACCTCCATTCTGACTTCACACACCTCCATTCTATGACTTCATACACCACCATTCTATGACTTCACACACCAACATTCTATGACTTCACACACCTCCATTATGTGACTTCACACATCTCCATTCTGACTTCACACACCTCCATTCTATGACTTCACACACCTCCATTCTATGACTTCACACACCTCCATTCTGTAACTTCACACACTTCCAATGTTTGACTTCACAAACCTCTATTCCATGACTTCATACACCTCCATTCTATGACTTCACACACCTCCATTCTTTGACTTCACACAACTCCGTTTTGACTTCACACACCTCCATTCTGTGACTTCACACACCTCCTTTCTGTGACTTCACACACCTCCATACTATGACTTCCAAACACCTTCAATATATGACTTCACACACCTCCATTCTATGACTTCACACACTTCCAGTCTATGACTTCACACACCTCCATTCTATGACTTCACACACCTCCATTCTATGACTTCACACACCTGCATTCTGACTTCACACACCTCCATTCCATGACTTCACACAACTGTATTCTGTGACTTCACACACCTCCATTCTATGACTTCACACACAACTCCATTCTGTGACTTCACACACCTCCACTCTGTGACTTTACACATCTCAATTCTGTGATTCACACACCTCCATTCTATGATTTCACACACAATCCATTCTATTACTTAACAAACCTCCATTCTTTGATTTCACACAACTCCATTCTATGACTTCACACACCTCCATTGTGACTTCACACAACTCCATTCTGTGACTTCACACACCTCCTTTCTGTGACTTCACACATCTCCATACTATGACTTCCACACACCTTCAATCTATGACTTCACACACCTCCATTCTATGACTTCACACGCTTCCAATCTATGACTTCACCTCCATTCTATGACTTCACACACCTGCATTCTGACTTCACACACCTCCATTCTCTGACTTCACACACCTCCATTCGATGACTTCACACACCTCCATTCTGTAACTTTACACACTTCCAATGTTTGACTTCACAAACCTCCATTCCATGACTTCATACACCTCCATTCTATGACTTCAAACACATCCATTCTTTCACTTCACACACCTCCATTTTGACTTCACACACCTCCATTCTGTGACTTCACACACCTGCATTTGTGACTTCACACACCAAAATTTTGACTTCACACACGTCCATGATTTGACTTCACACACCTCCATTCTCTGACTTCACACACCTCCATTTTGACTTCACACGATTCCATTCTGTGACTTCACACACCTCCATTCTGTGACTTCACACACCTCCATTGTTTGACTTCACACACCTGCATTTTGACTTCACACACCTCCATTTTATGGCTTCACACACCTTTATTCTTACTTCAGAAACATCCATTCTATGACTTCACAAACTTCCCTTCTGTGAATTCACACACCTCCATTCTGAGTTCACACACCTCCATTCTGTGACTTCACACACCTCCATTCTGTAACTTCACACACCTCCATTCTATGACTTCACACACCTCCATCTGTGACTTCACACACCTCCATTCCATGACTTCACACTCCTCCATTGTATGAGTTCACACACCTCCATTCTGTGACTTCACACAACTCCATTCTATGACATCACACACCTCCATTCTGACTTCACACACTTCCATTTTGACTTCAAACACCTCATTTCTGTGACTTCACACACCTCCATTCTATGATTTCACACACCTCCAATCTATGACTTCACACACCTCCAATCTATGACTTCACACACCTCCTTTCTGAGTTGACACACCTCCATCCTGTTACTTCACACACCTCCAATCTGACTTCACACACCTCCATTCTATGACTTCACACACCTCCATTCTGTGACTTCAAAAACCAACATTCTATGACTTCAAACACCTCAATTCGATGACTTCACACACCTCCATTCTATGACTTCACACACCTCCTTTCTGAGTTGACACACCTCCATTCTGTTACTTCACACACCTCCAATCTGACTTCACACACCTCCAATCTGTGACTTTACACACCTCCACTCTGTGACTACACACAAATCCATTTTGTAATTTCACACACCTCCATTCTATGACTTCACACAACTCCATTCTTTCACTTCACACACCTCCATTCTATGAATTCACACACCTGCATTGTGATTTCACACAACTCTATTCTGTGACTTCACACACCTGCCTTCTGTGACTTCACACACCTCCATTCTATGACTTCAAACACATCCATTCTATGACTTCACACACCTCCTTTCTGTAACTTCACACACTTCAAATATTTGACCTCACAAACCTCCATTCCATGACCTCACAGACCTCCATTCTATGACTTCACACACATCTTTCTTTGACTTCACACACCTCCATTTTGACTTCACACACCTCCATTCTGTGACTTCACACACCTCCATTCTGTGACTTCAAACACCTCAATTTTGACTTCACACACTTCCATTCTGTGACTTCACACACCTCCATTTTTTCACTTCCCTCACCTCCATTCTTTGATTTCACACACGTCCAGTCCAAGATTTCACACACCTCCATTCTATGAGTTCACACACCTCCATTCTATGACTTCACACACTTCCATTATATGACTTCACACACCTCGATTCTGTGACGTCACACATCTCCATTCTATGACTTCACACACCTCAATTCTGTGACTTCACACAACACCATTCTGACTTCACGCACCTCCATTCTGTGACTTCACACACCTCGATTCTCTGACTTCACACACCTCAATTCTATGACTTCACACACCTCCATTCTATGACTTCACACACCTCCATTCTGTGACTTCAAAAACCAACATTCTATGACTTCAAACACCTCAATTCGATGACTTCACACACCTCCATTCTATGACTTCACACACCTCCTTTCTGAGTTGACACACCTCCATTCTGTTACTTCACACACCTCCAATCTGACTTTACACACCTCCAATCTGTGACTTTACACACCTCCACTCTGTGACTACACACAAATCCATTTTGTGATTTCACACACCTCCATTCTATGCCTTCAAAAACCTCCATTCTGTGACTTCACACACCTCCATTCTATGACATCACACACCTCCATTCTGTGACTTCACACACCTCCCTTCTATGACTTCACACACCTCCATTCTATGTCTTCAGAAACCTACATTGTGACTTCACACACCTCCATTCTATGAGTTCACACACCTGCATTGTGACTTCACACACCTCCATTCTTGGATTTCACACACCTCCATTCTGATTTCTCACACCTCCATTCTGACTTCACACACCTCAATTCTTTGAATTCACACACCTCCATTCTATGATTTCACACACCTCCATTCTATGACTTCACAGACCTCCATTCTAAGACTTCACACACCTCCTTTCTAAGTTCTTTCACATCCATTCTGTGACTTCCCACACCTCCATTGTGACTTCATACACCTCCATTCTATGAGTTTACACACCTGCATTCTGACTTCACACACTTCCATTCTATGACTTCACACAGCTCCATTCTGACTTCACACACCTCCATTCTATGACTTCGCACACCTCTATTCTGACTTCACCCACCTGCATTCTGTGACTTCACACACCTCCATTCTGTGACTTCACACAAACTCCATTCTGTGACTTCACAAACCTCCATTCTATGATTTCTCACACAATCCATTCTATGACTTCACAAACCTCCATTCTTTGATTTCACACACCTCCATTCTATGACTTAACACACCTCCATTGTGACTTCGCACAACTCCATTGTGTGATTTCACACACCTCCTTTCTGTGACTTTACACACCTCCATACTGTGACTTCCACACACCTTCAATCTATGACTTCACACACCTCCATTCTATGACTTCACACGCTTCCAATCTATGACTTCACACACCTCCATTCTATGACTTCACACACCTCCATTCTATGACTTCACACACCTCCATTCTGTAACTTCACACACTTCCAATGTTTGACTTCACAAACCTCCATTCCATGACTTCATACACCTCCATTCTATGACTTCAAGCAAGTCCATTCTTTGACTTCACACACCTCCATTTTGACTTCACACACCTCCATTCTGTGATTTCACACACCTGCATTTGTGACTTCACACACCACAATTTTGACTTCACAAAAGTCCATTCTTTGAATTCACACACCTCCATTCTGTGACTTCACATACCTCCATTTTGACTTCACACACTTCCATTCTCTGACTTCACACACCTCCATTCTCTGACTTCACAAACCTCCATTGTTTGACTTCACACACCTGAATTTTGACTTCACACACCTCCATTCTATGACTCCACACACATTCATTCTTACTTCAGAAACATCCATTCTATGACCTCACAAACCTCCCTTCTGTGAATTCACACACCTCCATTCTGAGTTCACACACCTCCATTCTGTGACTTCACACACCTCCATTCTGTGACTTCACATACCTCCATTCTATGACTTCACACTCCTCCATTCTATGAGTTCACACACCTCCATTCTGTGAGTCCACACACCTCCATTCTATGACTTCACATACCTCCATTCTATGACTTCACACAACTCCATTCTGTCTTCACACACTTCCATATTGAATTCAAACACCTCATTTCTGTGACTTCACACACCTCCATTCTATGATTTCACACACCTCCATTCTATGACTTCACACAACTCCATTCTATGACTTCACACACCTCCTTTCTGAGTTGACACACGTCCATTCTGTTACATCACACACCTCCAATCTGACTTCACACACCTCCATTCTATGACTTCACACACCTCCATTCTGTGTCTTCAAAAACCAACATTCTATGACTTCAAACACCTCCATTCTATGATTTCACACACCTCCATTCTGAGACTTCACACATCTCCACTCTGTGACTTTACACACCTCCACTCTGTGACTACACACAACTCCATTCTGTGATTTCACACACCTCCATTCTATGACTTCACACACCTCCGTTCTTTGACTTCACACACCTCCATTCTATGAATTCACACACCTCCATTGTGACTTCGCACAACTCTATTCTGTGACTTCACACACCTGCCTTCTGTGACTTCACACACCTCCATTCATTGACTTCACACACCTCCATTCTATGACTTCACACCTCCATTCTATGACTTCACACACCAACATTTATGACGTCACATACCTCCATTCTGTGACTTCACACACCTCCATTCTGACATCACACACCTCCATTCTATGACTTCACACACTTCCAATCTATTACTTCACACACCTCCATTCTGTGACTTCACTCACCTCCATTGTGAGTTCACACACCTCAATTCTGTGACTTCACACAGCTCCATTCTGTGACTTCACACCCTTCGATTCTCTGACTTCACACACCTCCATTCTACGATTTCACCCACCTCCATTCTATGACTTCACACACCTCCATTCTGTGACTTCACACACCTCCATTCGGACTTCACACACCTCCATTCTGTGACTTCACACACCTACATTATATGACTTCACACACCTCCATATTGTGACTTCACACACCTACATTCTATGACTTCACACACCTCCATTCTATGACTTCACACACCTCCATTCTGTGACTTCACACACCTCCATTCTGACTTCACACACCTCCATTCTGTGACTCGAACACCTACATTATATGACTTCACACACCTCCATATTGTGACTTCACACACCTCCATTCTATGACTTCACACACCTCCATTCTATGACTTCACACACCTACATTGTGACTTCACACACCTACGTTCTATCAGTTCACACACCTGCATTGTGACTTCACACACCTCCATTCTGACTTCACACACCTCAATTCTGTGACTTCACACACTTCCATTCTATGATTTCCCACACCTCCATTCTTTGAATTCACACACCTCCATTCTATGACTTCACATACCTCCTTTCTGTGTTGTCACACCTCCATTCTGTGACTTCACATACCTCCAATCTGACTTCACACACCTCCATTCTATGACTTCACACACCTCCATTCTAAGACTTCACACACCTCCATTCTATGACTTCACACACCAATATTCTTTGACTTCACACACCTCCATTCTGTGACTTCACACATCTTCATTCTGACTTCACACACGTCCATTCTATGACTTCACAAATCTCCATTCTATGACTTCACAAACCTCCATTCCATGACTTCATACACCTCCATTCTATGACTTCACACACCTCAGTTTTGACTTCACACACTTCCATTCTGTAACTTCACACACCTCCATTCTGTGACTTCACACACCTCCATTCTGTGACTTCACACACCTCAATTTTGACTTCACACACTTCCATTCTGTGACTTCACACACCTCCATTCTGTGACTTCACACACCTCCATTGTTTGATTTCGCAATCCTCTATTCTTGGATTTCACACGCCTCCATTCCATGACTTCACACATCTCCATTCTATGAGGTCACACATCTCTATTCTATGAGTTCACACACCTCCATTTTGACTTCACACACCTCCATTCTATGACTTCACACACCTTCATTCTTACTTCACAAACTTCCATTCTATGACTTCACACACCCCCATTCTGTGACTTCACAAACCTCCATTCTGTGACTTCACACACCTCCATTCTGAATTCACACAGCTCCTTTCTATGACTTCACACACCTCCTTCTGTGACTTCACACACCTCTATTCTGTGACTTCACACACCTCCATTGTGATTTCACACACCTATATTCTGTGACTTCACACACCTCAATTTCTCACTTCACACACCTCCATTCTGTGACTTCGCACACCTCCATTCTATGATTTCACACACCTCCATTCTGTGACTTCACATACCTCCTTTCTGTGTTGACACACCTCCATTCTGTGACTTCACATACCTCCAATCTGACTTCACACACCTCCCTTCTATGTGTTCACACACCTCCATTCTGACTTCACACACCTCCATTCTGTGACTTCGCACACCTCCATTCTATGATTTCACACACCTCCATTCCATGACTTCACACACCTCCATTATATGACTTCACACACCTCCATTCTAAATTCACACACCTATATTCTGTGACTTCACACACCTCAATTTCTGACTTCACACACCTCCATTCTATGACTTCCACACCTCCATTCTGTAACTTCACATACCACCATTCTATGACTTCACACACCTCCATTCTGACGTCACCCACCTCCGTTCTATGAGTTCACACACCTCCATTCTGACTTCACACACCTCCATTCTATGACTTACCACACCTCAATTCTGATTTCACACACCTCCATTCTGTGATTTCACACACCTCCATGACATGACTTTACATACCTCCATTCGATGACTTCACACACCTCCATTTTTTGACTTCACACACCTCCATTTTGACTTCACACACCTCCATTCTGTGACTTTACACACGTCCATTTGTGACTTCACACACCACCTCTCGGCTTCACACACCTTCATTCTGTGACTTCACACACCTCAATTTTGTGACTTCACACATCTCCGTTTTGACTTCAGACACATCCATTCTGTGACTTCAGACACCTCCATTGTTTGACTTCACACACCTCTATTGTTTGACTTCACACACCTCCATTCTTTGACTTCACACACCTCCATTCCATGACTTCACAAACTCCATTCTATGAGTTCACACACCTTCATTCTATGAGTTCACAAACTCCATTTTTACTTCCCACACCTGCATTCTATGACTTCACACACCTCCATTCTGTGCCTGCAAAAACCCCCGTTCTATGACTTCACACACCTCCATTGTGACTTCACACACCTCCATTCTATGAGTTCACACACCTCCATTCTGACTTCACACACCTCAATTCTAAGACTTCACACAGCTCCATTCTGACTCCACACACCTCCATTCTATGACTTCGCACACCTCTATTCTGACTTCACACACCTCCATTCTATGACTTCACACACCTCCATTCTGTGACTTCACACACCTCCATTCTATGACTTCACACACCTCCATTCTATGACTTCCCACACCTCCATTCTATGACTTCACACACTTCCAGTCTATGACTTCACACACCAACATTCTATGACTTCACACACCTCCATTATGTGACTTCACACATCTCCATTCTGACTTCACACACCTCCATTCTAAGACTTCACACACCTCCATTCTATGACTTCACACACCTCCATTCTGTAACTTCACACACTTCCAATGTTTGACTTCACAAACCTCTATTCCATGACTTCATACACCTCCATTCTATGACTTCACACACCTCCATTCTTTGACTTCACACAACTCCGTTTTACTTCACACACCTCCATTCTGTGACCTCACACACCTCCTTTCTGTGACTTCACACACCTCCATACTATGACTTCCAAACACCTTCAATATATGACTTCACACACCTCCATTCTATGACTTCACACACTTCCAGTCTATGACTTCACACACCTCCATTCTATGACTTCACACACCTCCATTCTATGACTTCACACACCTGCATTCTGACTTCACACACCTCCATTCCATGACTTCACACAACTGTATTCTGTGACTTCACACACCTCCATTCTATGACTTCACACACAACTCCATTCTGTGACTTCACACACCTCCACTCTGTGACTTTACACATCTCAATTCTGTGATTCACACACCTCCATTCTATGATTTCACACACAATCCATTCTATGACTTAACAAACCTCCATTCTTTGATTTCACACAACTCCATTCTATGACTTGACACACCTCCATTGTGACTTCACACAACTCCATTCTGTGACTTCACACACCTCTTTTCTGTGACTTCACACATCTCCATACTATGACTTCCACACACCTTCAATCTATGACTTCACACACCTCCATTGTATGACTTCACACGCTTCCAATCTATGACTTCACCTCCATTCTATGACTTCACACACCTGCATTCTGACTTCACACACCTCCATTCTCTGACTTCACACACCTCCATTCGATGACTTCACACACCTCCATTCTGTAACTTTACACACTTCCAATGTTTGACTTCACAAACCTCCATTCCATGACTTCATACACCTCCATTCTATGACTTCAAACACATCCATTCTTTCACTTCACACACCTCCATTTTGACTTCACACACCTCCATTCTGTGACTTCACACACCTGCATTTGTGACTTCACACACCAAAATTTTGACTTCACACACGTCCATGATTTGACTTCACACACCTCCATTCTCTGACTTCACACACCTCCGTTTTGACTTCACACGATTCCATTCTGTGACTTCACACACCTCCATTCTGTGACTTCACACACCTCCATTGTTTGACTTCACACACCTGCATTTTGACTTCACACACCTCCATTTTATGGCTTCACACACCTTCATTCTTACTTCAGAAACATCCATTCTATGACTTCACAAACTTCCCTTCTGTGAATTCACACACCTCCATTCTGAGTTCACACACCTCCATTCTGTGACTTCACACACCTCCATTCTGTAACTTCACACACCTCCATTCTATGACTTCACACACCTCCATCTGTGACTTCACACACCTCCATTCCATGACTTCACACTCCTCCATTGTATGAGTTCACACACCTCCATTCTGTGACTTCACACACCTCCATTCTATGACATCACACACCTCCATTCTGACTTCACACACTTCCATTTTGACTTCAAACACCTCATTTCTGTGACTTCACACACCTCCATTCTATGATTTCACACACCTCCAATCTATGACTTCACACACCTCCATTCTATGACTTCACACACCTCCTTTCTGAGTTGACACACCTCCATCCTGTTACTTCACACACCTCCAATCTGACTTCACACACCTCCATTCTATGACTTCACACACCTCCATTCTGTGACTTCAAAAACCAACATTCTATGACTTCAAACACCTCAATTCGATGACTTCACACACCTCCATTCTATGACTTCACACACCTCCTTTCTGAGTTGACACACCTCCATTCTGTTACTTCACACACCTCCAATCTGACTTCACATACCTCCAATCTGTGACTTTACACACCTCCAATCTGTGACTACACACAAATCCATTTTGTGATTTCACACACCTCCATTCTATGACTTCACACAACTCCATTCTTTCACTTCACACACCTCCATTCTATGAATTCACACAACTCCATTTTGATTTCACACAACTCTATTCTGTGACTTCACACACCTGCCTTCTGTGACTTCACACACCTCCATTCTGTGACTTCACCCACCTCCATTCTATGACTTCACACACCTCCTTTCTGTAACTTCACACACTTCAAATATTTGACCTCACAAACCTCCATTCCATGACTTCACAGACCTCCATTCTATGACTTCACACACCTCTTTCTTTGACTTCACACACCTCCATTTTGACTTCACACACCTCCATTCTGTGACTTCACACACCTCCATTCTGTGACTTCACACACCTCAATTTTGACTTCAAACACTTCCATTCTGTGACTTCACACACCTCCACTTTTTCACTTCCCACACCTCCATTCTTTGATTTCACACACGTCCAGTCCATGATTTCACACACCTCCATTCTATGAGTTCACACACCTCCATTCTATGACTTCACACACTTCCATTGTATGACTTCACACACCTCGATTCTGTGACGTCACACACCTCCATTCTATGACTTCACACATCTCCATTCTATGACTTCACACACCTCAATTCTGTGACTTCACACAACACCATTCTGACTTCACGCACCTCCATTCTGTGACTTCACACACCTCGATTCTCTGACTTCCCACACCTCCATTCTATGATTTCACACAGCTCCATTCTGTGACTTCACACATCTCCATTCTATGACTTCACCCACCTCCATCCTTTGACTTCACACACCTCCATTCTATGACTTCACAAACCTCCATTTTGTGACTTCACACACCTCCATTCTATGACTTCACACACCTCCATTCTGTGACTTCACACATCTCCATTCTATGACTTCACACACCTCCATTCTGTGACTTCACTCACCTCCATTTTGTGTTCACACACCTCCATTCTGTGACCTCACACACCTCCATTCTGTGACTTCACACACCTCGATTCTCTGACTTCACACAAATCCATTCTATGATTTCACACAACTCCATTCTGTGCCTTCACACATCTCCATTCTCTGAATTCACACACCTCCATTTTATGACTTCCCACACCTCCATTCTGAGTTCACACACCTCCATTCTGTGACTTCACACACCTCCATTCTATGATTTCAACACCTCCATTCTGTGACTCAAACACCTCCATTCTATGACTTCACACACCTCCATTTTTTGACTTTACACACCTACATTCTATGGCTTTACACACCTCCATTCTATGACTTCACACACCTCCATTCTCTGAGTTCACACACCTGCATTGTGACTTCACACACTTCCATTCTATGACTTTACACACCTGCATTCTGACTTCACACACCTCCATTCTGACTTCACACACCTCAATCTGTGACTTCACAAACCTCCATTCTATGATTTCACACACCTCCATTCTATGACTTCACACACCTCCATTGTCTGACTTCACACACCTCCATTTTGACTTCACACACTTCCATTCTGTGACTTCACACACCTCCATTCTGTGACTTAACACACATCCATTGTTTGACTTCACACACCTGCATTTTGACTTCACACACCTCCATTCTATGACTTCACACACCTTCATTCTTACTTCAGAAACATCCATTCTATGAATACACAAACCTACCTTCTGTGAATTCACACACCTCCATTCTGAGTTCACACACCTCCATTCTGTGACTTCACACACCTCCATTCTATGACTTCACACACCTCCATTCTATGACTTCACACATCTCCATTCTGACTTCACACACTTCCATTTTGACTTCAAACACCTCATTTCTGTGGCTTCACACACCTCCATTCTATGATTTCACAAAACTGCATTCTATGACTTCACACACCTCCATTCTATGACTTCACACACCTCTTTTCTGAGTTGACACACCTCTATTCTGTTACTTCACACACCTCCAATCTGACGTCACACACCTCCATTCGCTGACTTCACATACCTCCATTCTGTGTCTTCAAAAACCAACATTCTATGACTTCAAACACCTCCATTCTATGACATCACACACCTCCATTCTGAGACTTCACACACTTCCACTCTGTGACTTTGCACACCTACACTCAGTGACTACACACAACTCCATTCTGTGATTTCACACACCTACATTCTATGACTTCACACACCTCCATTCTTTGACTTCAAACACCTCCATTCTATGAATTCACACACCTCCATTGTGACTTCACACAATTCTATTCTGTGACTTCACACACCTGCCTTCTGTGACTTCACACACCTCCATTCTATGACTTCACACCTCCATTCTATGACTTCACACACCAATATTTATGACGTCACATACCTCCATTCTGTGACTTCACACACCTCCATTCTGAGTTCACACACCTCCATCTATGACTTCACACACTTCCATTCTATGACTTCACACACCTCCATTCTGTGACTTCACTCACATCCATTGTGAGTTCACACACCTCCGTTCTGTGACTTCTCACACCTCCATTCTGTGACTTCACACACCTCGATTCTGTGACTTCACACACCTCCATTCTATGATTTCACACACCTCCATTCTGTGACTTCACACAGCTCCATTCTGTGACTTCACACACCTCCATTATATGACTTCACATACCTCCATTTTGTGACTTCACACACCTCCATTCTATGATTTCACACACCTCCATTCTATGACTTCACACACCTACATTGTTACTTCACACACCTACGTTCTATCAGTTCATACACCTGCATTGTGACTTCACACACCTCCAGTCTCTGACTTCACACACCTCCATTCTGAATATATACATCTCCATTCTGACTTCACACACCTCAGTGCTGTCACTTCCCACACCTCCATTCTATGATTTCCCACACCTCCATTCTTTGACTTCACACACCTCCATTCTATGACTTCACATACCTCCTTTCTGAGTTGACACACCTCCATTTTGTGACTTCACATACCTCCAATCTGATTTCACAGACCTCCATTCTATGACTTCACACACCTCCATTCTGTGACTTCAAAAACCACCATTCTATGACTTCACACACCTCCATTTTGACTTCCCACACCTCCATTATATGAGTTCGCACAGCTCCATTCTGACTTCACACACCTCCATTCTACGACTTCACACACCTCCATTCTGTGACTTCACTCACTTCCATTGTGTGTTCACACACCTCCATTCTGTGACCTCACACACCTCCATTCTGTGTCTTCACACACGTCTATTCTCTGACTTCACACACCTCCATTCTATGATTTCACACACCTCCATTCTGTGCCTTCACACATCTCCATTCTATGACTTCACACACCTCTATTCTGTGACTTCATACACCTCCATTCTGTAACTTCACACACCTCCAATATATGACTTCACACACCTCCTTTCTATGACTTCACACAGCTCCATTCTATGACTTCACACACCTCCATTCTGTGACTCAAACACCTCCATTCTATGACTTCACACACCTAAATTTTTTGACTTTACACACCTACATTCTATGACTTCACTCACCTACATTGTGACTTCACACACCTCCATTCTCTGAGTTCACAGACCTGCATTGTGACTTCACACACCTCCATTCTATGACTTTACACACCTCCATTCTGACTTCACACACCTCCATTCTGACTTCACACACCTCAATCTGTGACTTCACAAACCTCCATTCTATGAATTCACACAACTCCATTCTATGACTTCCCACACCTCCATTCTATGACTTCATACACCTCCATTGTATGACTTCACACACCAACATTCTATGACTTCACACACCTCCATTCTGTGCCTTCACACATCTCCATTCTGACTTGACACACCTCCATTCTATGACTTCACACACTTCCATACTCTGACTTCACACACCTCCATTCTCTGACTTCACACACCTCCATTTTGACTTCACACACTTCCATTCTGTGACTTCACACACCTCCATTCTGTGATTTAACCCACCTCCATTGTTTCACTTCACACCTGCATTTTGACTTCACACACCTCCATTCTATGACTTCACACACCTTCATTGTTACTTCAGAAACATCTATTCTATGAATTCACAAACCTCCCTTCTGTGAATTCACACACCTCTATTCTAAGTTCACACACCTCCATTCTGTGACTTCACACACCTCCATTCTGTGACTTCACAGACCTCCATCCTATGACTTCACACACCTCCATTCTATGACTTCACACTCCTCCATTCGATGAGTTCACACACCTCCATTCTATGACTTCACACACCTCCATTCTATGACTTCACACACCTCCATTCTATGACTTCACACACCTCCATTCTATGAATTCACACACCTCTTTTCTGAGTTGAAACACCTCCATTCTGTTACTTCACACACCTCCAATCTGACTTCACACACCTCCAATCTATGACTTCACACACCTCCATTCTGTGTCTTCTAAAACCAACATTCTATGACTTCACACACCTCCATTCTGAGACTTCACACACCTCCACTCTGTGACTTTACACACCTACACTCTGTGACGACACACAACTCCATTCTATGACTTCACACACCTCCATTCTTTTACTTCATACACCTCCATTCTATGAATTCACACACCTCCATTGTGACTTCACACAACTCTATTCTGTGACTTCACACACCTGCCTTCTGTGACTTCACACATCCATTCTATGACTTCACACACCTCCATTCTATGACTTCACACCTCCATTCTATGACTTCAAACAACAACATTTATGACGGCACATACCTCCATTCTGTGACTTCACACACTTCCATTCTGACATCACACACCTCAATTCTATGACTTCACACACTTCCATTCTATGACTTCACACACCTCTATTCTGTGACTTCACTCACCTCCATTGTGAGTTCACACACCTCCATTCTATGACTTCACACACCTCCATTCTTTGACTTCATACACCTCCATTGTATGACTTCACACACCAACATTCTATGACTTCACACACCTCCATTTTGACTTCACACACTTCCATTCTGTGACTTCACACACCTCCATTCTGTGATTTAACCCACCTTCATTGTTTCACTTCACACACCTGCATTTTGACTTCACACACCTCCATTCTATGACTTCACACACCTTCATTCTTACTTCAGAAACATCTATTCTATGACTTCACAAACCTCCCTTCTGTGAATTCACACACCTCCATTCTAAGTTCACACACCTCCAATCTGTGACTTCACACACCTCCATTTTGTGACTTCACAGACCTCCATCCTATGACTTCACACACCTCCATTCTATGACTTCACACTCCTCCATTCGATGAGTTCACACACCTCCATTCTATGACTTCACACACCTCCATTCTATGACTTCACACACCTCCATTCTGTTACTTCACACACCTCCAATCTGACTTCACACACCTCCAATCTATGACTTCACACACCTCAATTCTGTGTCTTCTAAAACCAACATTCTATGACTTCACACACCTCCATTCTGAGACTTCACACACCTCCAATCTATGACTTCACACACCTCCATTCTGTGTCTTCTAAAACCAACATTCTATGATTTCACACACCTCCATTCTGAGACTTCACACATCTCCAATCTGTGACTTTACACACCTACACTCTGTGACGACACACAACTCCATTCTATGACTTCACACATCTCCATTCTTTTACTTCACACACCTCCATTCTATGAATTCACACACCTCCATTGTGACTTCATACAACTCTATTCTGTGACTTCACACACCTGCCTTCTGTGACTTCACACATCCATTCTATGACTTCACACACCTCCATTCTATGACTTCACACCTCCATTCTAGGACTTCACACACCAACATTTATGATGGCACATACCTCCATTCTGTGACTTCACACACTTCCATTCTGACATCACACACCTCAATTCTATGACTTCACACACTTCCATTCTATGACTTCACACACCTCTATTCTGTGACTTCACTCACCTCCATTGTGAGTTCACACACCTCCATTCTGTGACTTCACACACCTACATTCTCTGAGTTCACACACCTCAATTCTCTGACTGCACACACCTCCATTCTACGATTTCACACACCTCCATTCTGTGACTTCACACATCTCCATTCTTTGACTTCACACACCTCAATTCTGTGACTTCACACACCTCCATTCTGAGTTCACACACCTCCATTCTGTGACTTCACACACCTCCATTATATGACTTCACACACGTCCATTTTGTGACTTCACACACCTCCATTCTTTGACTTCACACACCTCCATTCTATGACTTCACACACCTACATTGTGACTTCACACACCTACGTTCTATCAGTTCACACACCTGCATTGTGACTTTACACACCTCCAGTCTCTGACTTCACACACCTCCATTCTGAATACACACACCTCCATTCTGACTTCATACACCTCAATTCTGTGACTTCACACACCTCCATTCTATGATTTCCCACACATCCATTCTGTGACTTCACATACCTCCTTTCTGAGTTGACACACCTCCATTCTGTGACTTCACATACCTCCAATCTGTGACTTCAAAAACCACCATTCTATGACTTCACACATCTCCATTGTGACTTCACAGACCTCCATTCTATGAGTTCACACAGCTCCATTCTGACTTCACACACCTCCATTTTATGGCTTCACACACCTTCATTCTTACTTCAGAAACATCCATTCTATGACTTCACAAACTTCCCTTCTGTGAATTCACACACCTCCATTCTGAGTTCACACACCTCCATTCTGTGACTTCACACACCTCCATTCTGTAACTTCACACACCTCCATTCTATGACTTCACACACCTCCATCTGTGACTTCACACACCTCCATTCCATGACTTCACACTCCTCCATTGTATGAGTTCACACACCTCCATTCTGTGACTTCACACACCTCCATTCTATGACATCACACACCTCCATTCTGACTTCACACACTTCCATTTTGACTTCAAACACCTCATTTCTGTGACTTCACACACCTCCATTCTATGATTTCACACACCTCCAATCTATGACTTCACACACCTCCATTCTATGACTTCACACACCTCCTTTCTGAGTTGACACACCTCCATCCTGTTACTTCACACACCTCCAATCTGACTTCACACACCTCCATTCTATGACTTCACACACCTCCATTCTGTGACTTCAAAAACCAACATTCTATGACTTCAAACACCTCAATTCGATGACTTCACACACCTCCATTCTATGACTTCACACACCTCCTTTCTGAGTTGACACACCTCCATTCTGTTACTTCACACACCTCCAATCTGAGTTCACACACCTCCAATCTGTGACTTTACACACCTCCAATCTGTGACTACACACAAATCCATTTTGTGATTTCACACACCTCCATTCTATGACTTCACACAACTCCATTCTTTCACTTCACACACCTCCATTCTATGAATTCACACAACTCCATTTTGATTTCACACAACTCTATTCTGTGACTTCACACACCTGCCTTCTGTGACTTCACACACCTCCATTCTGTGACTTCACCCACCTCCATTCTATGACTTCACACACCTCCTTTCTGTAACTTCACACACTTCAAATATTTGACCTCACAAACCTCCATTCCATGACTTCACAGACCTCCATTCTATGACTTCACACACCTCTTTCTTTGACTTCACACACCTCCATTTTGACTTCACACACCTCCATTCTGTGACTTCACACACCTCCATTCTGTGACTTCACAGACCTCAATTTTGACTTCAAACACTTCCATTCTGTGACTTCACACACCTCCACTTTTTCACTTCCCACACCTCCATTCTTTGATTTCACACACGTCCAGTCCATGATTTCACACACCTCCATTCTATGAGTTCACACACCTCCATTCTATGACTTCACACACTTCCATTGTATGACTTCACACACCTCGATTCTGTGACGTCACACACCTCCATTCTATGACTTCACACATCTCCATTCTATGACTTCACACACCTCAATTCTGTGACTTCACACAACACCATTCTGACTTCACGCACCTCCATTCTGTGACTTCACACACCTCGATTCTCTGACTTCCCACACCTCCATTCTATGATTTCACACAGCTCCATTCTGTGACTTCACACATCTCCATTCTATGACTTCACCCACCTCCATCCTTTGACTTCACACACCTCCATTCTATGACTTCACAAACCTCCATTTTGTGACTTCACACACCTCCATTCTATGACTTCACACACCTCCATTCTGTGACTTCACACATCTCCATTCTATGACTTCACACACCTCCATTCTGTGACTTCACTCACCTCCATTTTGTGTTCACACACCTCCATTCTGTGACCTCACACACCTCCATTCTGTGACTTCACACACCTCGATTCTCTGACTTCACACAAATCCATTCTATGATTTCACACAACTCCATTCTGTGCCTTCACACATCTCCATTCTCTGAATTCACACACCTCCATTTTATGACTTCCCACACCTCCATTCTGAGTTCACACACCTCCATTCTGTGACTTCACACACCTCCATTCTATGACTTCAACACCTCCATTCTGTGACTCAAACACCTCCATTCTATGACTTCACACACCTCCATTTTTTGACTTTACACACCTACATTCTATGGCTTTACACACCTCCATTCTATGACTTCACACACCTCCATTCTCTGAGTTCACACACCTGCATTGTGACTTCACACACTTCCATTCTATGACTTTACACACCTGCATTCTGACTTCACACACCTCCATTCTGACTTCACACACCTCAATCTGTGACTTCACAAACCTCCATTCTATGATTTCACACACCTCCATTCTATGACTTCACACACCTCCATTGTCTGACTTCACACACCTCCATTTTGACTTCACACACTTCCATTCTGTGACTTCACACACCTCCATTCTGTGACTTAACACACATCCATTGTTTGACTTCACACACCTGCATTTTGACTTCACACACCTCCATTCTATGACTTCACACACCTTCATTCTTACTTCAGAAACATCCATTCTATGAATACACAAACCTACCTTCTGTGAATTCACACACCTCCATTCTGAGTTCACACACCTCCATTCTGTGACTTCACACACCTCCATTCTATGACTTCACACACCTCCATTCTATGACTTCACACATCTCCATTCTGACTTCACACACTTCCATTTTGACTTCAAACACCTCATTTCTGTGGCTTCACACACCTCCATTCTATGATTTCACAAAACTGCATTCTATGACTTCACACACCTCCATTCTATGACTTCACACACCTCCTTTCTGAGTTGACACACCTCTATTCTGTTACTTCACACACCTCCAATCTGACGTCACACACCTCCATTCGCTGACTTCACATACCTCCATTCTGTGTCTTCAAAAACCAACATTCTATGACTTCAAACACCTCCATTCTATGACATCACACACCTCCATTCTGAGACTTCACACACTTCCACTCTGTGACTTTGCACACCTACACTCAGTGACTACACACAACTCCATTCTGTGATTTCACACACCTACATTCTATGACTTCACACACCTCCATTCTTTGACTTCAAACACCTCCATTCTATGAATTCACACACCTCCATTGTGACTTCACACAATTCTATTCTGTGACTTCACACACCTGCCTTCTGTGACTTCACACACCTCCATTCTATGACTTCACACCTCCATTCTATGACTTCACACACCAATATTTATGACGTCACATACCTCCATTCTGTGACTTCACACACCTCCATTCTGAGTTCACACACCTCCATCTATGACTTCACACACTTCCATTCTATGACTTCACACACCTCCATTCTGTGACTTCACTCACATCCATTGTGAGTTCACACACCTCCGTTCTGTGACTTCTCACACCTCCATTCTGTGACTTCACACACCTCCATTCTATGATTTCACACACCTCCATTCTGTGACTTTACACAGCTCCATTCTGTGACTTCACACACCTCCATTATATGACTTCACATACCTCCATTTTGTGACTTCACACACCTCCATTCTATGATTTCACACACCTCCATTCTATGACTTCACACACCTACATTGTTACTTCACACACCTACGTTCTATCAGTTCATACACCTGCATTGTGACTTCACACACCTCCAGTCTCCGACTTCACACACCTCCATTCTGAATATATACATCTCCATTCTGACTTCACACACCTCAGTGCTGTCACTTCCCACACCTCCATTCTATGATTTCCCACACCTCCATTCTTTGACTTCACACACCTCCATTCTATGACTTCACATACCTCCTTTCTGAGTTGACACACCTCCATTTTGTGACTTCACATACCTCCAATCTGATTTCACAGACCTCCATTCTATGACTTCACACACCTCCATTCTGTGACTTCAAAAACCACCATTCTATGACTTCACACACCTCCATTTTGACTTCCCACACCTCCATTATATGAGTTCGCACAGCTCCATTCTGACTTCACACACCTCCATTCTACGACTTCACACACCTCCATTCTGTGACTTCACTCACTTCCATTGTGTGTTCACACACCTCCATTCTGTGACCTCACACACCTCCATTCTGTGTCTTCACACACGTCTATTCTCTGACTTCACACACCTCCATTCTATGATTTCACACACCTCCATTCTGTGCCTTCACACATCTCCATTCTATGACTTCACACACCTCTATTCTGTGACTTCATACACCTCCATTCTGTAACTTCACACACCTCCAATATATGACTTCACACACCTCCTTTCTATGACTTCACACAGCTCCATTCTATGACTTCACACACCTCCATTCTGTGACTCAAACACCTCCATTCTATGACTTCACACACCTAAATTTTTTGACTTTACACACCTACATTCTATGACTTCACTCACCTACATTGTGACTTCACACACCTCCATTCTCTGAGTTCACAGACCTGCATTGTGACTTCACACACCTCCATTCTATGACTTTACACACCTCCATTCTGACTTCACACACCTCCATTCTGACTTCACACACCTCAATCTGTGACTTCACAAACCTCCATTCTATGAATTCACACAACTCCATTCTATGACTTCCCACACCTCCATTCTATGACTTCATACACCTCCATTGTATGACTTCACACACCAACATTCTATGACTTCACACACCTCCATTCTGTGCCTTCACACATCTCCATTCTGACTTGACACACCTCCATTCTATGACTTCACACACTTCCATACTCTGACTTCACACACCTCCATTCTCTGACTTCACACACCTCCATTTTGACTTCACACACTTCCATTCTGTGACTTCACACACCTCCATTCTGTGATTTAACCCACCTCCATTGTTTCACTTCACACCTGCATTTTGACTTCACACACCTCCATTCTATGACTTCACACACCTTCATTGTTACTTCAGAAACATCTATTCTATGAATTCACAAACCTCCCTTCTGTGAATTCACACACCTCTATTCTAAGTTCACACACCTCCATTCTGTGACTTCACACACCTCCATTCTGTGACTTCACAGACCTCCATCCTATGACTTCACACACCTCCATTCTATGACTTCACACTCCTCCATTCGATGAGTTCACACACCTCCATTCTATGACTTCACACACCTCCATTCTATGACTTCACACACCTCCATTCTATGACTTCACACACCTCCATTCTATGAATTCACACACCTCTTTTCTGAGTTGAAACACCTCCATTCTGTTACTTCACACACCTCCAATCTGACTTCACACACCTCCAATCTATGACTTCACACACCTCCATTCTGTGTCTTCTAAAACCAACATTCTATGACTTCACACACCTCCATTCTGAGACTTCACACACCTCCACTCTGTGACTTTACACACCTACACTCTGTGACGACACACAACTCCATTCTATGACTTCACACACCTCCATTCTTTTACTTCATACACCTCCATTCTATGAATTCACACACCTCCATTGTGACTTCACACAACTCTATTCTGTGACTTCACACACCTGCCTTCTGTGACTTCACACATCCATTCTATGACTTCACACACCTCCATTCTATGACTTCACACCTCCATTCTATGACTTCAAACAACAACATTTATGACGGCACATACCTCCATTCTGTGACTTCACACACTTCCATTCTGACATCACACACCTCAATTCTATGACTTCACACACTTCCATTCTATGACTTCACACACCTCTATTCTGTGACTTCACTCACCTCCATTGTGAGTTCACACACCTCCATTCTATGACTTCACACACCTCCATTCTTTGACTTCATACACCTCCATTGTATGACTTCACACACCAACATTCTATGACTTCACACACCTCCATTTTGACTTCACACACTTCCATTCTGTGACTTCACACACCTCCATTCTGTGATTTAACCCACCTTCATTGTTTCACTTCACACACCTGCATTTTGACTTCACACACCTCCATTCTATGACTTCACACACCTTCATTCTTACTTCAGAAACATCTATTCTATGACTTCACAAACCTCCCTTCTGTGAATTCACACACCTCCATTCTAAGTTCACACACCTCCAATCTGTGACTTCACACACCTCCATTTTGTGACTTCACAGACCTCCATCCTATGACTTCACACACCTCCATTCTATGACTTCACACTCCTCCATTCGATGAGTTCACACACCTCCATTCTATGACTTCACACACCTCCATTCTATGACTTCACACACCTCCATTCTGTTACTTCACACACCTCCAATCTGACTTCACACACCTCCAATCTATGACTTCACACACCTCAATTCTGTGTCTTCTAAAACCAACATTCTATGACTTCACACACCTCCATCCTGAGACTTCACACACCTCCAATCTATGACTTCACACACCTCCATTCTGTGTCTTCTAAAACCAACATTCTATGATTTCACACACCTCCATTCTGAGACTTCACACATCTCCAATCTGTGACTTTACACACCTACACTCTGTGACGACACACAACTCCATTCTATGACTTCACACATCTCCATTCTTTTACTTCACACACCTCCATTCTATGAATTCACACAACTCCATTGTGACTTCATACAACTCTATTCTGTGACTTCACACACCTGCCTTCTGTGACTTCACACATCCATTCTATGACTTCACACACCTCCATTCTATGACTTCACACCTCCATTCTATGACTTCACACACCAACATTTATGATGGCACATACCTCCATTCTGTGACTTCACACACTTCCATTCTGACATCACACACCTCAATTCTATGACTTCACACACTTCCATTCTATGACTTCACACACCTCTATTCTGTGACTTCACTCACCTCCATTGTGAGTTCACACACCTCCATTCTGTGACTTCACACACCTACATTCTCTGAGTTCACACACCTCAATTCTCTGACTGCACACACCTCCATTCTACGATTTCACACACCTCCATTCTGTGACTTCACACATCTCCATTCTTTGACTTCACACACCTCAATTCTGTGACTTCACACACCTCCATTCTGAGTTCACACACCTCCATTCTGTGACTTCACACACCTCCATTATATGACTTCACACACGTCCATTTTGTGACTTCACACACCTCCATTCTTTGACTTCACACACCTCCATTCTATGACTTCACACACCTACATTGTGACTTCACACACCTACGTTCTATCAGTTCACACACCTGCATTGTGACTTTACACACCTCCAGTCTCTGACTTCACACACCTCCATTCTGAATACACACACCTCCATTCTGACTTCATACACCTCAATTCTGTGACTTCACACACCTCCATTCTATGATTTCCCACACATCCATTCTGTGACTTCACATACCTCCTTTCTGAGTTGACACACCTCCATTCTGTGACTTCACATACCTCCAATCTGTGACTTCAAAAACCACCATTCTATGACTTCACACATCTCCATTGTGACTTCACAGACCTCCATTCTATGAGTTCACACAGCTCCATTCTGACTTCACACACCTCCATTTTATGGCTTCACACACCTTCATTCTTACTTCAGAAACATCCATTCTATGACTTCACAAACTTCCCTTCTGTGAATTCACACACCTCCATTCTGAGTTCACACACCTCCATTCTGTGACTTCACACACCTCCATTCTGTAACTTCACACACCTCCATTCTATGACTTCACACACCTCCATCTGTGACTTCACACACCTCCATTCCATGACTTCACACTCCTCCATTGTATGAGTTCACACACCTCCATTCTGTGACTTCACACACCTCCATTCTATGACATCACACACCTCCATTCTGACTTCACACACTTCCATTTTGACTTCAAACACCTCATTTCTGTGACTTCACACACCTCCATTCTATGATTTCACACACCTCCAATCTATGACTTCACACACCTCCATTCTATGACTTCACACACCTCCTTTCTGAGTTGACACACCTCCATCCTGTTACTTCACACACCTCCAATCTGACTTCACACACCTCCATTCTATGACTTCACACACCTCCATTCTGTGACTTCAAAAACCAACATTCTATGACTTCAAACACCTCAATTCGATGACTTCACACACCTCCATTCTATGACTTCACACACCTCCTTTCTGAGTTGACACACCTCCATTCTGTTACTTCACACACCTCCAATCTGAGTTCACACACCTCCAATCTGTGACTTTACACACCTCCAATCTGTGACTACACACAAATCCATTTTGTGATTTCACACACCTCCATTCTATGACTTCACACAACTCCATTCTTTCACTTCACACACCTCCATTCTATGAATTCACACAACTCCATTTTGATTTCACACAACTCTATTCTGTGACTTCACACACCTGCCTTCTGTGACTTCACACACCTCCATTCTGTGACTTCACCCACCTCCATTCTATGACTTCACACACCTCCTTTCTGTAACTTCACACACTTCAAATATTTGACCTCACAAACCTCCATTCCATGACTTCACAGACCTCCATTCTATGACTTCACACACCTCTTTCTTTGACTTCACACACCTCCATTTTGACTTCACACACCTCCATTCTGTGACTTCACACACCTCCATTCTGTGACTTCACACACCTCAATTTTGACTTCAAACACTTCCATTCTGTGACTTCACACACCTCCACTTTTTCACTTCCCACACCTCCATTCTTTGATTTCACACACGTCCAGTCCATGATTTCACACACCTCCATTCTATGAGTTCACACACCTCCATTCTATGACTTCACACACTTCCATTGTATGACTTCACACACCTCGATTCTGTGACGTCACACACCTCCATTCTATGACTTCACACATCTCCATTCTATGACTTCACACACCTCAATTCTGTGACTTCACACAACACCATTCTGACTTCACGCACCTCCATTCTGTGACTTCACACACCTCGATTCTCTGACTTCCCACACCTCCATTCTATGATTTCACACAGCTCCATTCTGTGACTTCACACATCTCCATTCTATGACTTCACCCACCTCCATCCTTTGACTTCACACACCTCCATTCTATGACTTCACAAACCTCCATTTTGTGACTTCACACACCTCCATTCTATGACTTCACACACCTCCATTCTGTGACTTCACACATCTCCATTCTATGACTTCACACACCTCCATTCTGTGACTTCACTCACCTCCATTTTGTGTTCACACACCTCCATTCTGTGACCTCACACACCTCCATTCTGTGACTTCACACACCTCGATTCTCTGACTTCACACAAATCCATTCTATGATTTCACACAACTCCATTCTGTGCCTTCACACATCTCCATTCTCTGAATTCACACACCTCCATTTTATGACTTCCCACACCTCCATTCTGAGTTCACACACCTCCATTCTGTGACTTCACACACCTCCATTCTATGACTTCAACACCTCCATTCTGTGACTCAAACACCTCCATTCTATGACTTCACACACCTCCATTTTTTGACTTTACACACCTACATTCTATGGCTTTACACACCTCCATTCTATGACTTCACACACCTCCATTCTCTGAGTTCACACACCTGCATTGTGACTTCACACACTTCCATTCTATGACTTTACACACCTGCATTCTGACTTCACACACCTCCATTCTGACTTCACACACCTCAATCTGTGACTTCACAAACCTCCATTCTATGATTTCACACACCTCCATTCTATGACTTCACACACCTCCATTGTCTGACTTCACACACCTCCATTTTGACTTCACACACTTCCATTCTGTGACTTCACACACCTCCATTCTGTGACTTAACACACATCCATTGTTTGACTTCACACACCTGCATTTTGACTTCACACACCTCCATTCTATGACTTCACACACCTTCATTCTTACTTCAGAAACATCCATTCTATGAATACACAAACCTACCTTCTGTGAATTCACACACCTCCATTCTGAGTTCACACACCTCCATTCTGTGACTTCACACACCTCCATTCTATGACTTCACACACCTCCATTCTATGACTTCACACATCTCCATTCTGACTTCACACACTTCCATTTTGACTTCAAACACCTCATTTCTGTGGCTTCACACACCTCCATTCTATGATTTCACAAAACTGCATTCTATGACTTCACACACCTCCATTCTATGACTTCACACACCTCCTTTCTGAGTTGACACACCTCTATTCTGTTACTTCACACACCTCCAATCTGACGTCACACACCTCCATTCGCTGACTTCACATACCTCCATTCTGTGTCTTCAAAAACCAACATTCTAAGACTTCAAACACCTCCATTCTATGACATCACACACCTCCATTCTGAGACTTCACACACTTCCACTCTGTGACTTTGCACACCTACACTCAGTGACTACACACAACTCCATTCTGTGATTTCACACACCTACATTCTGTGACTTCACACACCTCCATTCTTTGACTTCAAACACATCCATTCTATGAATTCACACACCTCCATTGTGACTTCACACAATTCTATTCTGTGACTTCACACACCTGCCTTCTGTGACTTCACACACCTCCATTCTATGACTTCACACCTCCATTCTATGACTTCACACACCAATATTTATGACGTCACATACCTCCATTCTGTGACTTCACACACCTCCATTCTGAGTTCACACACCTCCATCTATGACTTCACACACTTCCATTCTATGACTTCACACACCTCCATTCTGTGACTTCACTCACATCCATTGTGAGTTCACACACCTCCGTTCTGTGACTTCTCACACCTCCATTCTGTGACTTCACACACCTCGATTCTGTGACTTCACACACCTCCATTCTATGATTTCACACACCTCCATTCTGTGACTTCACACAGCTCCATTCTGTGACTTCACACACCTCCATTATATGACTTCACATACCTCCATTTTGTGACTTCACACACCTCCATTCTATGATTTCACACACCTCCATTCTATGACTTCACACACCTACATTGTTACTTCACACACCTACGTTCTATCAGTTCATACACCTGCATTGTGACTTCACACACCTCCAGTCTCTGACTTCACACACCTCCATTCTGAATATATACATCTCCATTCTGACTTCACACACCTCAGTGCTGTCACTTCCCACACCTCCATTCTATGATTTCCCACACCTCCATTCTTTGACTTCACACACCTCCATTCTATGACTTCACATACCTCCTTTCTGAGTTGACACACCTCCATTTTGTGACTTCACATACCTCCAATCTGACTTCACAGACCTCCATTCTATGACTTCACACACCTCCATTCTGTGACTTCAAAAACCACCATTCTATGACTTCACACACCTCCATTTTGACTTCCCACACCTCCATTATATGAGTTCGCACAGCTCCATTCTGACTTCACACACCTCCATTCTACGACTTCACACACCTCCATTCTGTGACTGCACTAACTTCCATTGTGTGTTCACACACCTCCATTCTGTGACCTCACACAGCTCCATTCTGTGTCTTCACACACGGCTATTCTCTGACTTCACACACCTCCATTCTATGATTTCACACACCTCCATTCTGTGACTTCATACACCTCCATTCTGTAACTTCACACACCTCCAATATATGACTTCACACACCTCCTTTCTATGACTTCACACAGCTCCATTCTATGACTTCACACACCTCCATTCTGTGACTCAAACACCTCCATTCTATGACTTCGCACACCTAAATTTTTTGACTTTACACACCTACATTCTATGACTTCACTCACCTACATTGTGACTTCACACACCTCCATTCTCTGAGTTCACAGACCTGCATTGTGACTTCACACACCTCCATTCTATGACTTTACACACCTCCATTCTGACTTCACACACCTCCATTCTGACTTCACACACCTCAATCTGTGACTTCACAAACCTCCATTCTATGAATTCACACAACTCCATTCTATGACTTCCCACACCTCCATTCTATGACTTCATACACCTCCATTGTATGACTTCACACACCAACATTCTATGACTTCACCCACCTCCATTCTGTGCCTTCACACATCTCCATTCTGACTTGACACACCTCCATTCTATGACTTCACACACTTCCATACTCTGACTTCACACACCTCCATTCTCTGACTTCACACACCTCCATTTTGACTTCACACACTTCCATTCTGTGACTTCACACACCTCCATTCTGTGATTTAACCCACCTCCATTGTTTCACTTCACACCTGCATTTTGACTTCACACACCTCCATTCTATGACTTCACACACCTTCATTGTTACTTCAGAAACATCTATTCTATGAATTCACAAACCTCCCTTCTGTGAATTCACACACCTCTATTCTAAGTTCACACACCTCCATTCTGTGACTTCACACACCTCCATTCTGTGACTTCACAGACCTCCATCCTATGACTTCACACACCTCCATTCTATGACTTCACACTCCTCCATTCGATGAGTTCACACACCTCCATTCTATGACTTCACACACCTCCATTCTATGACTTCACACACCTCCATTCTATGACTTCACACACCTCCATTCTATGAATTCACACACCTCTTTTCTGAGTTGAAACACCTCCATTCTGTTACTTCACACACCTCCAATCTGACTTCACACACCTCCAATCTATGACTTCACACACCTCCATTCTGTGTCTTCTAAAACCAACATTCTATGACTTCACACACCTCCATTCTGAGACTTCACACACCTCCACTCTGTGACTTTACACACCTACACTCTGTGACGACACACAACTCCATTCTATGACTTCACACACCTCCATTCTTTTACTTCATACACCTCCATTCTATGAATTCACACACCTCCATTGTGACTTCACACAACTCTATTCTGTGACTTCACACACCTGCCTTCTGTGACTTCACACATCCATTCTATGACTTCACACACCTCCATTCTATGACTTCACACCTCCATTCTATGACTTCAAACAACAACATTTATGACGGCACATACCTCCATTCTGTGACTTCACACACTTCCATTCTGACATCACACACCTCAATTCTATGACTTCACACACTTCCATTCTATGACTTCACACACCTCTATTCTGTGACTTCACTCACCTCCATTGTGAGTTCACACACCTCCATTCTATGACTTCACACACCTCCATTCTTTGACTTCATACACCTCCATTGTATGACTTCACACACCAACATTCTATGACTTCACACACCTCCATTTTGACTTCACACACTTCCATTCTGTGACTTCACACACCTCCATTCTGTGATTTAACCCACCTTCATTGTTTCACTTCACACACCTGCATTTTGACTTCACACACCTCCATTCTATGACTTCACACACCTTCATTCTTACTTCAGAAACATCTATTCTATGACTTCACAAACCTCCCTTCTGTGAATTCACACACCTCCATTCTAAGTTCACACACCTCCAATCTGTGACTTCACACACCTCCATTTTGTGACTTCACAGACCTCCATCCTATGACTTCACACACCTCCATTCTATGACTTCACACTCCTCCATTCGATGAGTTCACACACCTCCATTCTATGACTTCACACACCTCCATTCTATGACTTCACACACCTCCATTCTGTTACTTCACACACCTCCAATCTGACTTCACACACCTCCAATCTATGACTTCACACACCTCAATTCTGTGTCTTCTAAAACCAACATTCTGTGACTTCACACACTTCCATTCTGAGACTTCACACACCTCAATTCTATGACTTCACACACCTCCATTCTGTGTCTTCTAAAACCAACATTCTATGATTTCACACACCTCCATTCTGAGACTTCACACATCTCCAATCTGTGACTTTACACACCTACACTCTGTGACGACACACAACTCCATTCTATGACTTCACACATCTCCATTCTTTTACTTCACACACCTCCATTCTGTGACTTCACACATCTCCATTCTTTGACTTCACACACCTCAATTCTGTGACTTCACACACCTCCATTCTGAGTTCACACACCTCCATTCTGTGACTTCACACACCTCCATTATATGACTTCACACACGTCCATTTTGTGACTTCACACACCTCCATTCTTTGACTTCACACACCTCCATTCTATGACTTCACACACCTACATTGTGACTTCACACACCTACGTTCTATCAGTTCACACACCTGCATTGTGACTTTACACACCTCCAGTCTCTGACTTCACACACCTCCATTCTGAATACACACACCTCCATTCTGACTTCATACACCTCAATTCTGTGACTTCACACACCTCCATTCTATGATTTCCCACACATCCATTCTGTGACTTCACATACCTCCTTTCTGAGTTGACACACCTCCATTCTGTGACTTCACATACCTCCAATCTGTGACTTCAAAAACCACCATTCTATGACTTCACACATCTCCATTGTGACTTCACAGACCTCCATTCTATGAGTTCACACAGCTCCATTCTGACTTCACACACCTCCATTTTATGGCTTCACACACCTTCATTCTTACTTCAGAAACATCCATTCTATGACTTCACAAACTTCCCTTCTGTGAATTCACACACCTCCATTCTGAGTTCACACACCTCCATTCTGTGACTTCACACACCTCCATTCTGTAACTTCACACACCTCCATTCTATGACTTCACACACCTCCATCTGTGACTTCACACACCTCCATTCCATGACTTCACACTCCTCCATTGTATGAGTTCACACACCTCCATTCTGTGACTTCACACACCTCCATTCTATGACATCACACACCTCCATTCTGACTTCACACACTTCCATTTTGACTTCAAACACCTCATTTCTGTGACTTCACACACCTCCATTCTATGATTTCACACACCTCCAATCTATGACTTCACACACCTCCATTCTATGACTTCACACACCTCCTTTCTGAGTTGACACACCTCCATCCTGTTACTTCACACACCTCCAATCTGACTTCACACACCTCCATTCTATGACTTCACACACCTCCATTCTGTGACTTCAAAAACCAACATTCTATGACTTCAAACACCTCAATTCGATGACTTCACACACCTCCATTCTATGACTTCACACACCTCCTTTCTGAGTTGACACACCTCCATTCTGTTACTTCACACACCTCCAATCTGAGTTCACACACCTCCAATCTGTGACTTTACACACCTCCAATCTGTGACTACACACAAATCCATTTTGTGATTTCACACACCTCCATTCTATGACTTCACACAACTCCATTCTTTCACTTCACACACCTCCATTCTATGAATTCACACAACTCCATTTTGATTTCACACAACTCTATTCTGTGACTTCACACACCTGCCTTCTGTGACTTCACACACCTCCATTCTGTGACTTCACCCACCTCCATTCTATGACTTCACACACCTCCTTTCTGTAACTTCACACACTTCAAATATTTGACCTCACAAACCTCCATTCCATGACTTCACAGACCTCCATTCTATGACTTCACACACCTCTTTCTTTGACTTCACACACCTCCATTTTGACTTCACACACCTCCATTCTGTGACTTCACACACCTCCATTCTGTGACTTCACACACCTCAATTTTGACTTCAAACACTTCCATTCTGTGACTTCACACACCTCCACTTTTTCACTTCCCACACCTCCATTCTTTGATTTCACACACGTCCAGTCCATGATTTCACACACCTCCATTCTATGAGTTCACACACCTCCATTCTATGACTTCACACACTTCCATTGTATGACTTCACACACCTCGATTCTGTGACGTCACACACCTCCATTCTATGACTTCACACATCTCCATTCTATGACTTCACACACCTCAATTCTGTGACTTCACACAACACCATTCTGACTTCACGCACCTCCATTCTGTGACTTCACACACCTCGATTCTCTGACTTCCCACACCTCCATTCTATGATTTCACACAGCTCCATTCTGTGACTTCACACATCTCCATTCTATGACTTCACCCACCTCCATCCTTTGACTTCACACACCTCCATTCTATGACTTCACAAACCTCCATTTTGTGACTTCACACACCTCCATTCTATGACTTCACACACCTCCATTCTGTGACTTCACACATCTCCATTCTATGACTTCACACACCTCCATTCTGTGACTTCACTCACCTCCATTTTGTGTTCACACACCTCCATTCTGTGACCTCACACACCTCCATTCTGTGACTTCACACACCTCGATTCTCTGACTTCACACAAATCCATTCTATGATTTCACACAACTCCATTCTGTGCCTTCACACATCTCCATTCTCTGAATTCACACACCTCCATTTTATGACTTCCCACACCTCCATTCTGAGTTCACACACCTCCATTCTGTGACTTCACACACCTCCATTCTATGACTTCAACACCTCCATTCTGTGACTCAAACACCTCCATTCTATGACTTCACACACCTCCATTTTTTGACTTTACACACCTACATTCTATGGCTTTACACACCTCCATTCTATGACTTCACACACCTCCATTCTCTGAGTTCACACACCTGCATTGTGACTTCACACACTTCCATTCTATGACTTTACACACCTGCATTCTGACTTCACACACCTCCATTCTGACTTCACACACCTCAATCTGTGACTTCACAAACCTCCATTCTATGATTTCACACACCTCCATTCTATGACTTCACACACCTCCATTGTCTGACTTCACACACCTCCATTTTGACTTCACACACTTCCATTCTGTGACTTCACACACCTCCATTCTGTGACTTAACACACATCCATTGTTTGACTTCACACACCTGCATTTTGACTTCACACACCTCCATTCTATGACTTCACACACCTTCATTCTTACTTCAGAAACATCCATTCTATGAATACACAAACCTACCTTCTGTGAATTCACACACCTCCATTCTGAGTTCACACACCTCCATTCTGTGACTTCACACACCTCCATTCTATGACTTCACACACCTCCATTCTATGACTTCACACATCTCCATTCTGACTTCACACACTTCCATTTTGACTTCAAACACCTCATTTCTGTGGCTTCACACACCTCCATTCTATGATTTCACAAAACTGCATTCTATGACTTCACACACCTCCATTCTATGACTTCACACACCTCCTTTCTGAGTTGACACACCTCTATTCTGTTACTTCACACACCTCCAATCTGACGTCACACACCTCCATTCGCTGACTTCACATACCTCCATTCTGTGTCTTCAAAAACCAACATTCTAAGACTTCAAACACCTCCATTCTATGACATCACACACCTCCATTCTGAGACTTCACACACTTCCACTCTGTGACTTTGCACACCTACACTCAGTGACTACACACAACTCCATTCTGTGATTTCACACACCTACATTCTGTGACTTCACACACCTCCATTCTTTGACTTCAAACACATCCATTCTATGAATTCACACACCTCCATTGTGACTTCACACAATTCTATTCTGTGACTTCACACACCTGCCTTCTGTGACTTCACACACCTCCATTCTATGACTTCACACCTCCATTCTATGACTTCACACACCAATATTTATGACGTCACATACCTCCATTCTGTGACTTCACACACCTCCATTCTGAGTTCACACACCTCCATCTATGACTTCACACACTTCCATTCTATGACTTCACACACCTCCATTCTGTGACTTCACTCACATCCATTGTGAGTTCACACACCTCCGTTCTGTGACTTCTCACACCTCCATTCTGTGACTTCACACACCTCGATTCTGTGACTTCACACACCTCCATTCTATGATTTCACACACCTCCATTCTGTGACTTCACACAGCTCCATTCTGTGACTTCACACACCTCCATTATATGACTTCACATACCTCCATTTTGTGACTTCACACACCTCCATTCTATGATTTCACACACCTCCATTCTATGACTTCACACACCTACATTGTTACTTCACACACCTACGTTCTATCAGTTCATACACCTGCATTGTGACTTCACACACCTCCAGTCTCTGACTTCACACACCTCCATTCTGAATATATACATCTCCATTCTGACTTCACACACCTCAGTGCTGTCACTTCCCACACCTCCATTCTATGATTTCCCACACCTCCATTCTTTGACTTCACACACCTCCATTCTATGACTTCACATACCTCCTTTCTGAGTTGACACACCTCCATTTTGTGACTTCACATACCTCCAATCTGACTTCACAGACCTCCATTCTATGACTTCACACACCTCCATTCTGTGACTTCAAAAACCACCATTCTATGACTTCACACACCTCCATTTTGACTTCCCACACCTCCATTATATGAGTTCGCACAGCTCCATTCTGACTTCACACACCTCCATTCTACGACTTCACACACCTCCATTCTGTGACTGCACTAACTTCCATTGTGTGTTCACACACCTCCATTCTGTGACCTCACACAGCTCCATTCTGTGTCTTCACACACGGCTATTCTCTGACTTCACACACCTCCATTCTATGATTTCACACACCTCCATTCTGTGACTTCATACACCTCCATTCTGTAACTTCACACACCTCCAATATATGACTTCACACACCTCCTTTCTATGACTTCACACAGCTCCATTCTATGACTTCACACACCTCCATTCTGTGACTCAAACACCTCCATTCTATGACTTCGCACACCTAAATTTTTTGACTTTACACACCTACATTCTATGACTTCACTCACCTACATTGTGACTTCACACACCTCCATTCTCTGAGTTCACAGACCTGCATTGTGACTTCACACACCTCCATTCTATGACTTTACACACCTCCATTCTGACTTCACACACCTCCATTCTGACTTCACACACCTCAATCTGTGACTTCACAAACCTCCATTCTATGAATTCACACAACTCCATTCTATGACTTCCCACACCTCCATTCTATGACTTCATACACCTCCATTGTATGACTTCACACACCAACATTCTATGACTTCACCCACCTCCATTCTGTGCCTTCACACATCTCCATTCTGACTTGACACACCTCCATTCTATGACTTCACACACTTCCATACTCTGACTTCACACACCTCCATTCTCTGACTTCACACACCTCCATTTTGACTTCACACACTTCCATTCTGTGACTTCACACACCTCCATTCTGTGATTTAACCCACCTCCATTGTTTCACTTCACACCTGCATTTTGACTTCACACACCTCCATTCTATGACTTCACACACCTTCATTGTTACTTCAGAAACATCTATTCTATGAATTCACAAACCTCCCTTCTGTGAATTCACACACCTCTATTCTAAGTTCACACACCTCCATTCTGTGACTTCACACACCTCCATTCTGTGACTTCACAGACCTCCATCCTATGACTTCACACACCTCCATTCTATGACTTCACACTCCTCCATTCGATGAGTTCACACACCTCCATTCTATGACTTCACACACCTCCATTCTATGACTTCACACACCTCCATTCTATGACTTCACACACCTCCATTCTATGAATTCACACACCTCTTTTCTGAGTTGAAACACCTCCATTCTGTTACTTCACACACCTCCAATCTGACTTCACACACCTCCAATCTATGACTTCACACACCTCCATTCTGTGTCTTCTAAAACCAACATTCTATGACTTCACACACCTCCATTCTGAGACTTCACACACCTCCACTCTGTGACTTTACACACCTACACTCTGTGACGACACACAACTCCATTCTATGACTTCACACACCTCCATTCTTTTACTTCATACACCTCCATTCTATGAATTCACACACCTCCATTGTGACTTCACACATCTCTATTCTGTGACTTCACACACCTGCCTTCTGTGACTTCACACATCCATTCTATGACTTCACACACCTCCATTCTATGACTTCACACCTCCATTCTATGACTTCAAACAACAACATTTATGACGGCACATACCTCCATTCTGTGACTTCACACACTTCCATTCTGACATCACACACCTCAATTCTATGACTTCACACACTTCCATTCTATGACTTCACACACCTCTATTCTGTGACTTCACTCACCTCCATTGTGAGTTCACACACCTCCATTCTATGACTTCACACACCTCCATTCTTTGACTTCATACACCTCCATTGTATGACTTCACACACCAACATTCTATGACTTCACACACCTCCATTTTGACTTCACACACTTCCATTCTGTGACTTCACACACCTCCATTCTGTGATTTAACCCACCTTCATTGTTTCACTTCACACACCTGCATTTTGACTTCACACACCTCCATTCTATGACTTCACACACCTTCATTCTTACTTCAGAAACATCTATTCTATGACTTCACAAACCTCCCTTCTGTGAATTCACACACCTCCATTCTAAGTTCACACACCTCCAATCTGTGACTTCACACACCTCCATTTTGTGACTTCACAGACCTCCATCCTATGACTTCACACACCTCCATTCTATGACTTCACACTCCTCCATTCGATGAGTTCACACACCTCCATTCTATGACTTCACACACCTCCATTCTATGACTTCACACACCTCCATTCTGTTACTTCACACACCTCCAATCTGACTTCACACACCTCCAATCTATGACTTCACACACCTCAATTCTGTGTCTTCTAAAACCAACATTCTATGACTTCACACACCTCCATTCTGAGACTTCACACACCTCCAATCTATGACTTCACACACCTCCATTCTGTGTCTTCTAAAACCAACATTCTATGAGTTCACACACCTCCATTCTGAGACTTCACACATCTCCAATCTGTGACTTTACACACCTAAACTCTGTGACGACACACAACTCCATTCTATGACTTCACACATCTCCATTATTTTACTTCACACACCTCCATTCTATGAATTCACACACCTCCATTGTGACTTCATACAACTCTATTCTGTGACTTCACACACCTGCCTTCTGTGACTTCACACATCCATTCTATGACTTCACACACCTCCATTCTATGACTTCACACTTCCATTCTATGACTTCACACACCAACATTTATGATGGCACATACCTCCATTCTGTGAATTCACACACTTCCATTCTGACATCACACACCTCAATTCTATGACTTCACACACTTCCATTCTATGACTTCACACACCTCTATTCTGTGACTTCACTCACCTCCATTGTGAGTTCACACACCTCCATTCTGTGACTTCACACACCTACATTCTCTGAGTTCACACACCTCAATTCTCTGACTGCACACACCTCCATTCTACGATTTCACACACCTCCATTCTGTGACTTCACACATCTCCATTCTTTGACTTCACACACCTCAATTCTGTGACTTCACACACCTCCATTCTGAGTTCACACACCTCCATTCTGTGACTTCACACACCTCCATTATATGACTTCACACACGTCCATTTTGTGACTTCACACACCTCCATTCTTTGACTTCACACACCTCCATTCTATGACTTCACACACCTACATTGTGACTTCACACACCTACGTTCTATCAGTTCACACACCTGCATTGTGACTTTACACACCTCCAGTCTCTGACTTCACACACCTCCATTCTGAATACACACACCTCCATTCTGACTTCATACACCTCAATTCTGTGACTTCACACACCTCCATTCTATGATTTCCCACACATCCATTCTGTGACTTCACATACCTCCTTTCTGAGTTGACACACCTCCATTCTGTGACTTCACATGCCTCCAATCTGTGACTTCAAAAACCACCATTCTATGACTTCACACATCTCCATTGTGACTTCACAGACCTCCATTCTATGAGTTCACACAGCTCCATTCTGACTTCACACACCTCCATTCTATGACTTCACACACCTCCTTTCTATGACTTTACACACCAATATTCTTTGACTTCACACACCTCCATTCTGTGACTTCACACATCTACATTCTGACTTCACACACATCCATTCTATGACTTCACAAATCTCCATTCTATGACTTCACAAACCTCCATTCCATGACTTCATACACCTCCATTCTATGACTTCACATACCTCCTTTCTTTGACTTCATAGACCTCCATTTTGACTTCACACACCACAATTCTGTGACTTCACACACCTCCATTTGTGACTTCACACATCACAATTTTGACTTCACACACGACCATTCTGTGACTTCACACACTTCCATTCTGTGATTTCACAAACCTTAATTTTGACTTCACACACTTCCATTCTGTGACTTCACAAACCTCCATTCTGTGACTTCACACACCTCGATTGTCTGATTTCACACACCTCCATTCGTGGATTTCACACACCTCCATTCCATGACTTCACACACCTCCATTCTATGAGGTCACACATCTATATTCTATGAGTTCACACACCTCCATTTTGCTTCACACACCTCCAATCTATGACTTCACACACCTTCATTCTTACTTCAGAAACATCCATTCTATGACTTCACACACCTCCATTCTGTGACTTCACAAACGTCCATTCTGTGACTTCACACACCTCCATTCTGATTTCACACAGCTCCTTTCTATGACTTCACACACCTCCTTCTGTGACTTCACACACCTCTATTCTATGACTTCACACACCTCCTTTGTGATTTCACACAACTCCATTCTATGTGTTCACACACCTCCATTCTGTGACTTCACACACCTCCATTCTATGATTTCACACACCTCCATTCCATGACTTCACACACCTCCATTCTATGACTTCACAAACCTCCATTCTGAATTCCGACACCTGTATTCTGTGACTTCACACACCTCAATTTCTGACTTCACACACCTCCATTCTATGACTTCCACACCTCCATTCTGTAACTTCACACACCACCATTCTATGACTTCACACTCCTCCATTGTGACTTCACACACCTCCATTCTATGAGTCCACACACCTCCATTCTGACTTCACATACCTCCATTCTATGACTTCACACACCTACATTCTGACTTCACACACCTCCATTATATGACTTAGCACACCTCAATTCTGACTTCACACACCTCCATTCTGTGACTTCACACACCTCCATGACATGACTTTACATACCTCCATTCGATGACCTCACACACCTCCATTCTTTGACTTCACACACCTCCATTTTGACTTCACACACCTCCATTTTGTGACTTTACACTCGTCCATTTGTGACTTCACATACCACCTTTTTGACTTCACACACCTTCATTCTGTGACTTCACACACCTCCATTTTGGGATTTCACACACCTCCGTTTTGACTTCACACACATCCATTTTGTGACTTCACACACCTCCATGGTTTCACCTCACACACCTCTATTGTTTGACTTTACACACCTCTATTCTATGACTTCACACACCTCCATTGTGACTTCACACAACTCGATTCTGTGACTTTACACACCTCCATTCTATAACTTCACACACCTCCATTCTATGACTTCACACACCTGCATTCTATGATTTCACACACCTCCATTCTATGACTTCACACCTCCATTCTATGACTTTACACCTCCATTCAATGACTTCACACACCAACATTTATGACGTCACATACCTCCATTCTGTGACTTCACACACCTCCATTCTGACATCACACACCTCCATTCTATGACTTCACACACTTCCATTCTATGACTTCACACACCTCCATTCTGTGACTTCACTCACCTCCATTGTGAGTTCACACACCTCCATTCTGTGACTTCACACATAGTTTGGCCTAGTGGTAGAGTGCTTGCCTAGCATGCACGAAGACGTGGGTTTAATTCCTCAATACCACATACATAGAAAAATGCTGGAAGTCGTGCTGAGGCTGAAGCGGTAGAGCCCTAGCCTTGAGAAAATATAAGGACAGTTCTCAGTCCCTGAGTTCAAGCCCAGGACTGGCCAAATCAAAAGTAGTAGAGCACTGGCATTGAACTGAAGATCTGAGGAACAGCCCAGGCACAGAGTTCAAGCACCGCAAACAACAACAACAAAATCTATGAAATGGCAGTGGTGGTTTTAAGCTAAGCAAAAATAGAGTAGAAACTGGTAAAATACATATTTGTGTGTAAGCAAAATAGCCAGACTTATGCATTAGAACAGGATAGCAACTTGAAAAAAAATTTTGTTTTCCATCTCACTAGGTCCTGTCTCTTAATTTATTCAAGTAAGTAAAATGCTGGGTTTTATAATCATTGCTCTGAATATTAGAAAATCATAATATCTCTCATTAACCAACAAAGACCAGGAACTGGGGCTTCGTTCAAATGGCAGAGTATCAGGCAAGAGAAGAAAAAATTGAAGTAAGAACTTGAAGTTCTTGATCCAGAACCTGCATAGTAACAGAGCAGCAGCCTGGTGATGGTACCTCACACTTATAATCTTAGCTACTCAGGAGGCTAAGATCTGAGAATCAAAGTTTAAAGCCAGCCAAAGTACCCAGTTAACTGCCAGAAAAACCAGAAATGGCACTGTGGCTCACAGATTAAAGCACTAGCCTTGAGCTGAAGAGCTCAGGGACAGTGCCCAGGCCCAGAGTTCAAGCCCCACAATTGACAAAAATCAAACAAGCAAACAAAACTCACAAAGAAGCCTGCAGACCACAGTGGTTCTGCTGAGTCTCTTCTCTATGGGGATCAGGAAACATTTCACTTTTTCTGTCTCTTCCCATCTCAACATTCATACTAAAATAAGACTGTGTTGAAAGTTTCAATTTATAAAAATGTTTTTCATGAAGCACCCTGAAATATTCATCGCTTATATCTCAATTGAAGATAGTTGATTTGGGGCTGCATTGGTAGAGTGCTAGCCTTGAGCAGAAAAGGTCAGGGATAGAGCTGAAGTACTCAGTTGAAGACCCAGTGCCAACACACAAAAGAAATTACGCACTTTATACATATTTTCTAATTTCTTAATGAATTTTTCCGTCTGTATAAATATAGGGTACATTCCTTGTTACTTAAGTAAGATTGCTCTTTTTTTTTCTTTTTGCCAGTCCTACGGCTTGGACTCAGGGCCTAGACATTTTCATTGGACTCGCTTGCCCAAGGTGAGTGCTCTGCCTCTTGAGACACAGCGCCACTTCTAGCTTGTTTCTTGAGTATGCGGTACCGGTGAATAGAACCTAGGTCTTCATGCATTCTAGGTGAGCACTCTACCATTAGGCTACATTCCCAAGCAGTGAGATTCCTCTTACAGTCATTGTATGTTCACAGAGTTTGATCTCACACACTGTAGGGCCCTGGTTGGCTTTGACTTGTGATCCTAAGCCCTGAGCCTCCTAAGTAGCTGAAATTAAGTTGTGAGCCAGCATGATGGCTTCCATTCCCAATTGTCCAGAAAAAAGGACATACTAAAGCCACTAGCACAATGATGCTCATTGCAGCACTATTTACCATAGCAAAGCTATGAAACCAACCCAGATGCCACTCAGTAGATGACTGAATCAAGAAGATGTGGTACTTATACACAATGGAATGCTATGCTGCCATCAGAAGGAAAGACATCGCCCCATTTGTAAGGAAATGGAAAGAGTTGGAAAAATTCATATTAAGTGAAGCAAGCCAGACCCAAAGAAACATAAGCTCAATGGTTTCCCTCATTTGTAATAATTAGTTCACATCTAGGACTCTCCTAGCAGAGGATTACAATAACTCAAAAACCTAGGTATATAAGGTCATATAGGATGAGACTAAATGAAAGGATCTCTAGGATATGGGAACAAGAGCTATATCTTGTGTCATCGTTGCTCTTAATCTTGTGTGATTTTTGTCCTTAATCTACTATGTTATTTCTCATCTCTTATTTTGCCCTTTGGTTAATGTCAGATTGTTACTGTATCTGATTTTTTCCCTGGCATATTGTATATATGTTTATTTGTTTATGTCAAATAGGAAAGGGAAGGGGGGAAACAAGATGATTGGGAAGGGGAGGGGAGAGGGAACTGGGGACAAAACCACGTGGAGTGGAAAAAATGTGTGAGAAGTAATGCAGTCCACTACCTGTAAATGTAATCGTAACCCCTCTATACATTACCCTGAAAATAAAAAAGAGACTATAAAAATATCTGTAGAAAATGAGGCTGGATGATGGAAACAACCAGATGCCCTACTACAAAAAATGTGATACACGCGCACACACACACACACACACACACACACACACACACACAATGGAATGATACATAGCCAACCAACAAGATAATATAATGGCATTCTCGGGGAAGTGGATGAAAAGGAAAAAAATCATATTAAGTGAAGTAAGCCAAACTCAAAGGAACATAGGCCCAAGAGTCTCCCTCATTTGTCAAATTCAGTGGAAAACTTGGGCTCTGCTACCAGAGATTTACAATAGAACAAAATCTAGAGACATCGTGACAAATAGTATGACACTAAAGGTAAGGACCTCCAAGATAAAGAAACAAAACTCATATAATGAGTGATTGTTGTCCTTAATGAACTATGTGATCTCTTATCTCTTTTGCTATCCCTTGGTTATATCATATTGTTACAATATTTCACCTTGTTTTCTGATATATTTCATATGTGCCTAATTGGTTATTTGAAATTGGATAGGGAAGGGGGGAAATGAACATGAGTGGGGGTAGGGGAAGGGAAATGGGGACCATATCATTACATGGGGTATCAAAGTTTGAGAAGTAATGCACCTTCTATCTGGTGAATATAATGTAACCCTTCTATAAATTACAATAAAAATAAATACATAAAAAGAAGATCTGCACAGAAAAAAATAATAATGGCATTTTTGGGGTAGTGGATGAAATTAGAGTGAATCCTGTTGAGTGAGATAAGTCAAGACCAAGGAACAAAAGGTACATGGTATCCTTAATATATGGATATTAGTTTCAAACAGTAGTAGAGCGATGATTGAATAGTTGATACCCAAAGTTCTGGACATAATTTTGGAGATATAAACATAACTACATAGACATAAAAATCTAGGATAGACTATACACTCTATAGACATGTGTTTTATTATAGATTAATCTGTATCTATGACATACATAGACTCAGCTTAATTTTTACTATATTCTAAAATCTATGTGCCAGTGATTGTATAGCGATTCCCTTCTTGAATACTTGTTGGTTAAACATGACATTTGAAATATGATGTAAAATTCAATGTTAATAATTTTTTTAAAAAAAGAGGCTAGAGGTAAATACCACTAATGTACTTGCTCTAAGTGGTACAGAAATTTTCTTAATGAATCAGGGGGTTTTATTACATCTTTATGCAATTATTTTAGTTCTGAGTGTTCTACACTCAATGATACTTCTGGAAAGATGATATAGCTGACTGTGTAGATGGTATGAAGACATACTGGCCTAAACGTAGAATAAAGCATTGGTAAGTGGCTGTTAGCTGTCAGGATTCTACTGGAATATGTGGAATGAATTTATTAAGCACAATTCAGGCTCTTAGTCAGATCAGGATCAAGATTATGTGGTTCCATGAGATGAATGAGGAAAGATCAGAAAAATCTACTAAGATATCCAGATATACTTTTGAAACTAAGGTATCTGTACTCCTTTTTTTTCTTTGTTGGTGGGGATCTTGAACTTTGGACCTGGGCAAGGTCTCTTAGTTCTTTTTCCTCAAGGCTAATGCTGTACCAGTTTTAGCCACAACTCCACTTAGTTTTTGGGTGGATAAGTGGAGAGTAGAATCTTACAGTTTTTTTTGTTTTCGTTTTTTTGCTTGCAAAGGCTTTGATTCACCTTCCCCCTGGCTAGTAGAATGACAATTATGACCCTCCAGCGCCTGGCTAGTGATTTTTTGAAAATTGGACTTTCTTCCAAATCACGTAACTGGTTCCTAGCAAAGTTTTGAAGCCTGACTTAAATGTGACAGATTTTTGTCACTTGGAGACACTCTGTGCTGAACGTTAGAAATCTACCAGGTGAGTCACAGTGGCACTTCCAGTTTTTGTTTATGTGGTGCTGAGGAATGGAATCCAGGGTTTCATACAGGCTAGGCAAGCTTCATTTTCAGCCCAAGGTTTTATGTTTTGTTTTTTCAGTGTTGTTGCTTCTAAGGTACTGTATGATGTTCTTTCATTTTCTTTGCTTTTTACCTCTTTTCTTCTTTTTCCCTTTAGTTTTATTCTGTATAGTCACTGTGTTGAATTCGGGTACCCTGTGTCTTGTACATAGGTTTATGTGATTTTGGGAATGGAGAGGGTATAATAAAATGGTAAAAAAAAAAACCAAAGGAAAATGGGTGAACCAATTGAACAGTGATACTTGGAAGACACTAAACGGAAATGAACTGAACAATCTGGGTAGAGAGGGGGCTGAGGGTAAGAAAACAGAGAAAAAGGAGGGAGGGGATAAAAATTTTCTTAAGAAATGTGTTCATTACTTATGTAACCGTATGCCAACTATATATTGACTTAACAAAAGAAATTAACTTAAAAAATAATTTAGCCGGGTGTGGTGGCTCACACTTGTAAATGTAGCTACTCAAGAGGCTGGGATCCAAGGATAGCAGTTCAAAGTCAGCCTGGGCACTGACGTCCATGTGACTCTTATCTCCAATTAACCACCAGAAACCCAGAAGTGGCCCTATGGCTCAAGGGATAGGGCAGTAGTCTTGAGCTGAAAAGCTCAGTGACAAGACCCAGGTGCAGAATTGCAGTCCCTTGACTTGAATGATGAATGATACTAGCCAGGCTCTGTGCGCTCACACTTGGAATCCTATCTACACAGAATCAGGTTTGAATCCAGCCCAAACAAATTGCATGATATTCTGATTTACAGTTCATTACCAAAAATCTGGAGGTCGATCTGTGGATCAAGTGGTAGAACACTAGCCTGAAGCAAAAAAATAAAAAACATTTAAGGACAGTTCCCAGGCCCTGGGTTCAAGTCCCAAGACTTGCATAAAACAAACAAAATGTGACGCTGAGTCGTCCATCATTTACTGTTATAGTTCAATATTCTTGATATGCGTCTTAGAAATTAAGTCCCTAGCAAATACTCTCCCCTGAAATTCTGCTTCATAGCTGATTCATAGAATTTCATCATCATTACTATCGACTTCCAGTTGGCATAGCAGTCTACTACTGAAAATTTGAAGAAAACTTTTGAGTAATCCTAGTAAATCTGTGTATCATTTGCACACACATCAAATCAGCAGCAGCTATGTTCTACTATTATCTAAATGTATTTAATCCCTTCTTGAGTTAATGAGCCTTAAAGAGTAAAACATATGAAATAGTTATGAAACTAACAGTCAACATTCTTCTACCTAATATTGTAATATAAGTTTATAAATGCAAGGACTATTCTGAAGTGTGCAGAAGATAGCTTCTAATTATAATATTCTCATGAAGTATAGTTTTTAAGAAACATGTTGCTTGCTTTGGGAAGGCAAAGGCAAGGAAAAATGATATAAGTAAGTTCCCTATTTATCAGAAGGAAAATACTATTGGGTTTAGATCAACTTCATTCATTCCGTGCTGATGAAACAAATATTTGCAATTCCTGAGGCCAATCACTTCATTGTGATGCAGAATCAGCCAGCTTAGATCAATCTTCCAAAAAAGGAAAGGAACAAATGAGAAGCAATTAAGGTTTCCAAAATGAACCAGGTGGTGGTGGCAGCTCACACTTGTAATTCTATCTACTCAAGGCCTGAAATCCAAGGATCTGGATTAAGTCTGTCTGGGATGAAAATATTCCTGTCTGAAACATCATCTCTGTTATCACAGCCCAGCTGATACACTCTGCCCAACTGGTTCCAAACACCAAAGTCCATCTCCTATCTGAAATACTAGCAAACGTACTCACACATTATTTCCTCTTTGGGAGATAGTTGAAACATGTACCAGAAACATTTCCCTGGCTTCAGAGTGGAAGTGGAAATATATACTCACTAGAAGCCCATCTAGTAAATTACAGTAAATCATCTTTCCTCACATCTTGTTAGTTAAATTGAACAATGAGTGTTTGGATCAGAAGCGATGTGTATGAGCATACAGGTTGTAAAAGTACTATAATCCTAGCTACTCAAGATAAGCTGAGACCTGAGGATTCCAGGTCAAAATCAGCAATGCAATAAATTCCATAAGACTTTTACCTCTAATTTACCAGCAAAAAACAGAACGTTGAATTGTGCTTAAAATGCCACAGGCCTAAGCTTTGCATAAAAGTGCTAAGGGTTAGCATTCAGGATGCCCATTCTCTCCACTCCTTTTTAACATAGTACTAGAACGCCTAGGCAGTGCAATAAGGCAAGAAACAAGCATAAAGGGGATCCAAGTGGAGAAAGAGGAAATAAAACTATCCCTCTTTGCAGATGACATGATTCTGTATTTAAAGAATCCTATAGACCCTACTCCCAAGCTCCTTGTGCTGATTCAAAGCTTTGGAAGGGTAGCAGTCCATAAAATCAACCCTCACAAATCAACTGCCTTCCTTTACGCCAACACTGAGAGGAATGAGACAATAATCAGGAAAGAAAATCCTTTCACAGTAGCCTCAAAGAAAATAAAGTACCTAGGAATTAGCTTAACTAAGAATGTAAAGGACCGTTTAGATGAAAACTTTAAAACCATAAAAAAGGAAATTAAAGCAGAACTAAGGAAATGGAAAAACCTCCCATGCTCCTGGATTGGAAGAATCAACATTGTGAAAATGACAATCTTGCCAAGGGCTATCTACAAATTCAATGTAATACCAATCAACATCCCAATGTCATTCTTTAAAGAAATAGAAGAGGCAATTCAAAATTTCATATGGAATAATAAAAGACCCCGTATAGCAAAAACACTTCTTAGCAGAAAGAACAGCGCTGGAGGAATTTCAATTCCAAACTTAAGACTCTATTGCAGAGCTATAATTCTCAAAACAGCTTGGTACTGGCACAAGAACAGGCCTGAAGTCCAATGGAGTAGAACTGCGGACCCAGATATTAAACCACAGACCTATGGCCACCTAATCTTTGACCAGGGAGCCAAAAAAATAGAATGGAAGAAAGATAGCCTCTTCAACAAGTTGTGCTGGCAGAACTGGTTAAACACCTGCACAAAACTAAAGTTGGATCCTTCTTTGTCACCTTGCACTAGAATTAACTCCAAATGGATCAAAGACCTGGAGGTAAAAGCTGACACACTGAAAAGTTTACAGGAAGGAATAGGAGATACACTAGGCCTCCTTGGCACAGGTCGAAACTTTCTTAATAAGGACCAAGAATCACAACAAATCAGAGAAAGGCTGGATAAGTGGGACTGCATTAAACTGCAGAGCTTTTGTATGGCAATGGATATAGCTAGTAAACTAATCAGGAAGCCTACAGAGTGGGAGAAGATCTTCACCAACCAAACAACGGACAAAGGCCTCATATCTAAAATATATCAACAACTCAAAAAATTGAATCACTCCAAAACTAACCTCCAAAGTAACACCCATCCCATTAAAAATGGGCCAAAGACTTAAAGAGAGTCTTCTCTGAAGAAGAAACAAAAATGGCCTATAGACACATGAAGAAATGCTCCACATCTCTGGTCATAAAAGAAATGCAAATCAAAACAATTCTAAGATTCCACCTCACCAAAGACATACTCGAGGCTGAATCTCTCCTCCAATCTCACAATATACATGTGGATGTAGTAAACAGCACACCTTATTTGTCCAATCCCAATGTCTTCCACTAGGCCCAACTACCAGTCTGGTCTCAGGCTCAAGGAGCCTTTCTTAGGTAAGATCCAAACAAGGGTCAACATTGCCCTCATGCTTTACAAAACATTTGCTTCACAGTGCCTTCTCTGCCTGCATTTTGCCCCTTGTCGAATTTTTTTTTGTTTTTGCTAGTCTTGGGACATGACCTCAGAGTGTGAACATTGTTCTTGGACTTTCTTTAGGCTTTAGCTGTCCCACCGAGCCACAGCACCACTTGCAGCGTTTCCTATGTATGTGGTAATGAGGAATCAAACCTGAGTCTTTTTGCTTGGTAGCCAAGTACTCTACCACTAGGTCAAACACACAGGGCATCTTGCACATATTTTTGACGTCAATCTACTAGGATATTATTAGGTTTCTGTATCCTAATCAATTTTTTCCTGATGATTAGCTTTGCTGTCAAGTGTAAAAAATGCAAGAGGGAAAAACACAGAAGAATTAGTGAAATTAAAAAAAAAGCATTAGACACAGTTAAGTGTTCATTCTTTGTAGGAGAAAAGATATTTGGATATGATGATGAAGATGATGACTTTATAATTACTATGTCAGGGTTGAGAGTTTGGCATAGTGGTAGAGTGCTTGCCTAGCATCCATGAAGATCTGGGTTTGATTGCTCAGTATCACATAGATAGAAAATCTAGATGTGGCACTGTGGCTCAAGTGGCAGAGGGCTAGACTTGAGAAAACCCGAGGACAGTGCTCAGGCCCTGAATTCAAGCCCCAAGACTGGCAGAAAGATAAAAGAAAATAAAAATGCTTTTTATGAGCTAATTCACTCAAAGCATTTGCTTCTGAAATCTTCGCTTCTGCATCTTGTGAAATACCCCTTTCCCTCAACGTAGACAAGAAAAACAGATCCATCCCATGGTCCACTGTGAGGCCACTGGTTGGGGTAAGAGCTAGTCGTGCAGAAACACACAAGTTTTATTCTAATACTTTCCAAACTTTGTACTCAAATATGCTACCTACTTACCAACTTAGATCAGTTATCCTTATGTTTACATTTTCTTCATGACTACAATATTCTTACACTCCAACGTTAATCCTTTTGTACCTCCCCTGACCTCTCTCATTCTTTTTTTTCTATCTCTGGACCTCTGCTCGTCTTTCAACCCTTATACTGCACGGATCTACACTTGATGGCTGTTGAGCAATATTGTATATGTAGGTGGTTAATTATTCTCTAGGCTCAGAGGGACTTAAAGACAATAGAGATAGATTGAGAGGCTTATTGTTTGGGGTATAAATCGCTTATGAGTGGTTGTATTAGACTGGTCTGTAAGTGCACAAAAAGAAAGAGTGATAATACCAATCAAAACTTGTGAACATCTAGTGTCTGCCAGCTACAGATGTCTAGGTTAGTTATATCTGAAAAACTATAATCGTATTTAGTAGTAATCTTGCTCCCATTTTCAAATGGGCAGAACAAGAAACTCAAGAAAAATGTCAAATCAAGAAACAACATCCCCACCCAATGTAAATAGACAATGGAACAGTCACTAGCAAACCTAGACCAGAGTCTTTGAAGTGCTACACAAATGCAATTGATAAACATCATTAATGGAAAATGTGAAAATATAAAGAAAGAGATAATGGAGGAAGCCATAACTGAACAAGAGGAAAGTAAAAACAAGGTGATAAGTGAAAAAGAAGAAGCCATAAAGGAGGCCATAATAAAGGTTTTTCAAAGAAAGATGGATGAATTCATAGAATCCACAAATAAAAACGGGACCAAACTCCAGCAAATGTCCAAAGAAAATAAAGCTACCTAGCTAACCACTCAAAAGGAAATCAAGGAGATAAAGAAATCCATACATGTTCAAAAACAAAAGTCGCAAGGCATCAAAAGTGAGCAATTAGAAGCAAGGGAGATGAAAAATAAAGTAGATAGCTTTGATAGCAGGTTAGACATTGCAGAGGAGAGAATTTCCGTGGCTGAAGATAATTTAGGTATTATAAAGAACAGAAAATGAGTCAATCCAAATCTAGGAAATATGAGAGAGCGCTTAAGGAAGTCCAAGATACAATTAGGAAACCTAATTTAAGGCTAGTTGGTATTGAGGAGGGCGTGGAGAAAGAGGTAAATGGTATTGGAAATATACTTCAGGGAATCATCTCAGAGAATTTCCCAAATATCCAGAAGGGCAGGCCCATCCAGATACGAGAAGCTTTTAGAACCCCAAACAGACCTGACCAGAAAAGAACATGCCACCGCCACATTGTGATACGAACTGGATCAATAGAAACGAAAGGAAAGATCCTAAAGGCAGCCAGGGAAAAGGGATCAGTACCTACAAAGGCAAACCAATCAGAATAACCCCAGATTTCTCAGCAGAGACCATGCAAGCACGAAGTGAGTGGAAGCATATATGTCATGCCCTTAAATCAAATAACTACCAACCAAGAATACTGTAGCCAGCTAACCTCTCATTCAAACTGAGGGAACAATAAAACATTCCATTCCAGGGAAAAGCTGCAACAACATGTCGAAACAAAACCAACACTACAGAGAATTCTCAACGATGCTCTATACATACAAAACCAAAATAAATGCATTATAGGGAAAGAAATGGCACCTAAACAGCATACCATCTAAGGACCACAAGAACTTTCAAGACACAGGCCCTACTAAAAGCTTTTAAAAATAGTAGGAACTAATAAATATCTCTCAATCCTAACTCTCAATATCAGTGGACTTAACTCTCCAATTAAACGGCATATTCTGTCTAGTTGGAATAAAAGCAAGAGCCATCGTTCTGCTGTCTTCAAGAGACACATCTTACCCAAAAACAATCATCTTTTGAAAGGAAGAGGTTGGAATAAACTCTATCAAGCTAACTGCCCCCATAAACAGGCTGGAGTTGCCATCCTCATATCAGATACAATAGACTTCAAACTAAAATTAGTAAGAAAAGACAAAGAAGGTTACTACATACTACTAAAGGGATCTTTCCTCCAGGAAGCATAACGATCCTAAATATTTACACACCCAATCCCGGAGCTCCAAACTTCATCAAGCAAACTTTACTTACACTAAAACCATACATAGATCGAAATACAGTGATTGTTGGTGAGTTTAACACACCACTCTCACCTATGGACAGATCAACAAGGCAAAAACTCAACAGAGAAACCTTAGAACTGAACAAATATATAGACCGACTAGATGTAACAGACATCTGCAGAGTATTCCACCCAGTAACACCACAATATACGTTTTTCTCAGCAGCACATGGAACATTTTCCAAAATAGACCACATCTTAGGCCATAAAGCAAACCTGGACAGATTCAGAAACACTGAAATTATTCCATGCACACTCTCAGACCATAAAGGCATCAAATTGGAGCTGAACACACATCTCCACCAAAGAAAACCCTGTAACTCATGGAGACTGAACAACACATTGTTGAATAAAAAACAATGGGTAATCGAAGAGATCAGAACAGATATCCAACTGTTTATGAAATTTAACAATAAGGAGCACACAAATATCAACTCCTTAGGGACACAACAAAGGCAGTACTCAGAGGAAAATTTATAGCGCTGAGTGCCTACAACAGCAAGTTGGAAAAATGGCAAACCAACTAGTTAATATCTCACCTTAACCTCCTGGAAAAAGAGCAACAAACCAACTCTAAACCCATTAGGAGAAAGCAAATTATTAAAATCAAAGCAGAATTAAATGATTTGGAATAAAAAAAACTACAGAAAGAATCAACAAAAGAAGGCGTTGGTTCTTTGAAAGAATTAACAAAATTGACAAGCCCTTAGCAAATCTTACCAAAAAAAGAAGAGAGCATATCGAAATAAACAAAATCGCAGATGAAAATGGTAATATCACGACAGAAATTACCAAGATCCAGAATATCATGAGGGAATACTTCTCAAAACTTTACTCCAACAAATTTGAGAATCTAGAAGAAATGGATGCATTCCCAGACAATATTAACATACCCACACTGAACCAAGAAGAGCTAACCCAACTCAACAGGCCTATTTCAAGCTCTGAAATAGAAATGGAAATAAGACAACTTCCACTTAAAAAGAGCCCAGGGCCAGATGGACTCACAGCTGAATTCTATAAGGTCTTCAAAGCAGAGCTCACACCAATAATCCTCAAGCTCTTCAACGAAATTGAAAATGAAGGTTCCTTACCAAACTCATTCTGTGAAGCCAGTATATCCCTCATCCCCAAAACAGACAGAGATTCATCAAAGAAAGAGATCTATAGACCCATTTCTTTGATGAACATCGATACAAAACTTCTCAACAAAATACTGGCCAACCTTCTACAACAACTCATCAAAAAATTATACACTATGATCAAACTGGATTCATCACAGGGAGGCAAAGCTGGTTCAACATACACAAATCAATTAATATAATTCAACACATCAACAGGAGCAGGGATAAAATCACATGATTGTCTCAATAGATGCGGAAAAGGCATTTGACAAGCTCCAGAACCCCTTTATATTAAAAGATGTGGAGAAACTAGGAATCCATGGAACATTTCTGAATGTAATAAAGGCTGTGTATGAGAAACCCACTGCCAGTATTATACTTAATGGTGAAAATCTAAAGCCATTTCCTCTAAAATCAGGAACGAGACAAGGATGCCCACTCTCTCCACTCCTTTTTAACATAGTACTAGAATTCCTAGGCAGTGCAATAAGGCAAGAAGCAAGCATAAAGGGGATCCAAGTAGGGAAAGAGGAAATAAAACTATCCCTCTTTGCAGATGACATGATTTTGTATTTAAAGAATCCTATAGACTCTACTCCCAAGATCCTTGAGCTGATTCAAAGCTTTGGAAGGGTAGCAGGCCATAAAATCAACCCTCACAAATCAACTGCCTTACTTTACGACAACACTGAGAGGAACGAGGCAATAATCAGGAAAGAAATTCCTTTCACAATAGCCTCAAAGAAAATAAAGTACCTAGCAGTTAGCTTAATTAAGAATGTAAAGACCATTTAGATGAAAACTTTAAAACCATAAAAAAGGAAATTAAAGTAGAACTAAGGAAATGGAAAAACCTCCCATGCTCCTGGATTGGAAGAATCAACATTGTGAAAATGACAATCTTGCCAAGGGCTCTCTACAAATTCAATGTAATACCAATCAACATCCAAATGTCATTCTTTAAAGACATAGAAGAGGCAATTCAAAATTTCATATGGAATAATAAAAGACCCCGTATACCAAAAACACTTCTTAGCAGAAAGAACAGCGCTGGAGGAATTTCAATTCCAAACTTAAGACTCTATTGCAGAGCTATAATTCTCAAAACAGCTTGGTACTGGCACAAGAACAGGCCTGAAGTCCAATGGAGTAGAACTGCGGACCCAGATATTAAACCACAGACCTATGGCCACCTAATCTTTGACAAGGCAGCCAAAAAAATAGAATGGAAGAAAGATAGCCTCTTCAACAATTTGTGCTGGCAGAACGGGTTAAAAACCTGCACAAAACTAAAGTTGGATCCTTCTTTGTCACCTTGCACTAGAATTAACTCCAAATGGATCAAAGACCTGTAGGTAAAAGCTGACAAACTGAAAAGTTTACAGGAAGGAATAGGAGATACACTAGGCCTCCTTGGCACAGGTCGAAACTTTCTTAAGAAGGACCAAGAATCACAACAAATCAGAGAAAGGCTGGATAAGTGGGACTGCATTAAAGTGCGAAGCTTTTGTATGGCAATGGATATAGCTAGTAAACTAATCAGGAAGCCTACAGAGTGGGAGAAGATCTTCACCAACCAAACAACGGACAAAGGCCTCATATCTAAAATATATCAACAACTCAAAAAATTGAATCACTCCAAAACTAACCTCCAAAGTAACACCCATCCCATTAAAAATAGGCTAAAGACTTAAAGAGAGTCTTCTCTGAAGAAGAAACAAGAATGGCCTATAGACACATGAAGAAATGCTCCACATCTCTGGTCATAAAAGAAATGCAAATCAAAACAACCGTAAGATTCCACCTCACTCCAGTTAGAATGGCCAGGATCAGGAAAACGAATGACAACAGATGCTGGAGGGGATGTCGCCAGGAGGGATCACTACTACACTGTTGGTGGGAGTGCAAACTCTTTCAACCATTATGGAAAGCAGTGTGGCAGTGCCTCAAAAGGCTAAACATAGAACTCCCCTATGACCCAGCAATTCCACTACTTGGCATTTACCCAACAATCCAGAAACAAGGGCATACTAAACCCACTAGCACAACGATGTTCATTGCAGCACTATTCACTGTAGTAAAGATATGGAACTAACCCAGATGTCCCTCAGTTGATGAGTGGATCAACAAGTTGTGGTATTTGTACACAATGGAATTCTATGCTGCTGTCAGAAAGAATGACATCGCCCCATTTGTTAGGAAATATAAAGACTTAGAACAAATCATATTAAGTGAAGTAAGCCAGACTCAAAGGAACTTAGGCTCAGTGGTTTCCCTCATTCGTCATAATCTGTAGAAACCTTGGGCTCTACTAGCAGAGATTGTCAATAGAGCAAAAGGCCATATATAAGGCCATATAATGTGAAGCTAATTGAAAGGACCTCCAGGATATTGACACAAAAGCCATATAATGAATGATTGTTGTCCTTAATGTACTATGTTGTCTCTCATCTCGTTTGCTGTCCCTTGGTTATTCCATATTGGTATAGTAGCTAACTTTATCTTATATATTGAATTCATTTGTATTTGGATATTTGAAATTTGATAGGGAAGGGGGAAAACCAAGACGGGTGGGGGGTGTGGGGTTGGAGGGAAATGGGTACCAAGACATGTGAAAGGGTATCAATGTATGTGAATTAATGCACCTTCTATCTGGCAAATATCATCTAACCCTTTTACTAATTACAATAAAATATGAAAAAAAGAAAGTTGTAGGGTGTGGGGAGGATGATGGGGTCAAATACATTTCTTCTTAGAAATTTACCTCATCTGCTTGCCCTGAATTTTCCTGGCCTTCTTCTTAGAGAAAGTTCTGTTATACTGGATTTGTGGCTTGGCAATGATCTAGCATGTACATCTTCGAGTAATACATCCACAATTTCCATGCCTGAGACTCGAGTTTCCTGACCTTTGGCAACAGCACAGCAACATCTTTCTTCCTCCCGAGCCACAGGCCATGTGAGTAGGCTTGAGCGGGTTGTTAGTTACAGTGGCTTGGTTACCAGGGTTCCATATTCTGTTCCATTGTGAGGGAGGCAGGGTCACCTTTCAGGGCCCAATGACCAAAGATCCTTGCTCACAGAAGACCTCACCAAAGACATACTGGAGGCTAAACATCTCCTCCAATCTCACAATATACATGTGGATGTAGTAAACAGCACACCTTATTTGTCCAATCCCAATGTCTTCCACTAGGCCCAACTACCAGTCTGGTCTCAGGCTCAAGGAGCCTTTCTTAGGTAAGATCCAAACTTAAGGGTCAATATTGCCCTCATCCTTTACAAAACATTTGCTTCACAGTGCCTTCTCTGTCTGCATTTTGCCCCTTGTCGAATTTTTTTTTGTTTTTGTTCGTCTTGGGACTTGACTTCAGCGTGTGAACATTGTTTTTGGGCTTTCTTTAGGCTTTAGCTGTCCCACCGAGCCACAGCACCACTTGCAGCGTTTTCTATGTATGTGGTAATGAGGAATAAAACCTGAGTCTTTTTGCTTCGTAGCCAAGTACTCTACCACTAGGTGAAACACACAGGGCATCTTGCACATATTTCTGACGTCAATCTACTAGGATATTATTAGGTTTCTGTATCGTAATCAATTTTTTCCTGATGATTAGCTTTGCTGTCAAGTGTAAAAAATGCAAGAGGGAAAACCACAGAAGAATTAGTGAAATTAAAAAAAAGCATTAGGCAAAGTTAAGTGTTCATTCTTTGTAGGAGAAAGGATATTTTGATATGATGATGATGACTTTATAATTACTATGTCAGGGTGGAGAATTTGGCATAGTGGTAGAATGCTTGCCTAGCATCCATGAAGATCTGGGTTTGATTGCTCAGTATCACATAGATAGAAAATCTAGATGTGGCACTGTGGCTCAAGTGGCAGCGGGCTAGACTTGAGAAAACCCGAGGACAGTGCTCAGGCCCTGAATTCAAGCCCCAAGATTGGCAGAAAGATAAAAGAAAATAAAAATGCTTTTACGAGCTAATTCACTCACAGCATTTGCTTCTGAAATCTTCGCTTCTGCATCTTGTGAAATACCCCTTTCCCTCAACGTAGACCATCCCATGGTCCACTGTGAGGCCACTGGTTGGGCTAAGAGCTAGTCGTTCAGCAACACATATGTTTTATTCTAATACTTTCCAAACTTTGTACTCAAATATGCTACCTACTTACCAACTTAGGTCAGTTATCCTTATGCTATACCTTTTCTTCATTACTACAATATTCTTACACTCCTACGTTAATCCTCTTGTACCTCCCCTGACCTCTCTCATTCTTTTTTTCTATCTCTGGACCTCTGCTCATCTTTCAACCCTTATACTGCACGGATCTACACTTGATGGCTGTTGAGCAATATTGTATATGTAGGTGGTTAATTATTCTCTAGGCTCAGAGGGACTTAAAGACAATAGAGATTGGATTGAGAGGCTTATTGTTTTGGGTATAAATCGCTTATGAGTGGTTGTATTAGACTGGTCTGTAAGTGCAGAAAAAGAAAGAGTGATAATACCAATCAAAACTTGTGAACATCTAGTGTCTGCCAGCTACAGAGGTCTAGGTTGGTTATATCTGAAAAACTATAATCGTATTTAGTATTAATCTTGCTCCCATTTTCAAATGGGCAGAACAAGAAACTCAAGAAAAATGTCAAATCAAGAAACAACATCCCCCACCCAATGCAAACAGACAATGGAACAGTCACTGGCAAACCTAGACCAGAGTCTTCCAAGTGCTACACAAGTGCAATTGATAAACATCATTAATGGAAAACGTGAAAATATAAAGAAAGAGATAATGGAGGAAGCCATAGCTGAACAAGAGGAAAGCAAAAACAAGGTGATAAGTGAAAAAGAAGAAGCCATAAAGGAGGCCATAATAAAAGTTTTTCAAAGAAAGATGGATGAATTCATAGAATCCACAAATAAAAACGGGACCAAACTCCAGCAAATGTCCAAAGAAAATAAAGCTACTGAGCTAACCACTCAAAAGGAAATGAAGGAGATAAAGAAATCCATACATGTTCAAAAACAAAAGACGGAAGGCATCAAAAGTGAGCAATTAGAAGCAAGGGAGATGAAAAATAAAGTAGATAGCTTTGATAGCAGGTTAGACAATGCAGAGGAGAGAATTTCCGGGGCTGAAGATAATTTAGTTATTATAGAGAAAGAACAGAAAATGAGTCAATCCAAATCTAGGAAATATGAGAGAGCGCTTAAGGAGGTCCAAGATGCAATTAGGAAGCCTAATTTAAGGCTAGTTGGTATTGAGGAGGGCGTGGAGAAAGAGGTCAATGGTATTGGAAATATACTTCAGGGAATCATCTCAGAGAATTTCCCAAATATCCAGAAGGGCAGGCCCATCCAGATACGAGAAGCTTTAGAACCCCAAACAGACCTGACCAGAAAAGAACATGCCACCGCCACATTGTGATCCATACTGGGTCAAGAAAAACGAAAGTAAAGATCCTAAAGGCAGCCAGGGAAAAGGGATCAGTAACCTACAAAGGCAAACCAATCAGAATAACCCCAGATTTCTCAGCAGAGACCATGCAAGCACGAAGTGACTGGAAGCATATATGTCATGCCCTTATATCAAATAACTACCAACCAAGAATACTGTAGCCAGCTAAGCTCTCATTCATAACTGAGGGAACAATAAAAACATTCCATTCCAGGAAAAAGCTGCAACAATATGTCGAAACAAAACCAACACTACAGAGAATTCTCAAAGATGCTCTATACATAGAAAACCAAAATAAATGCAATATAGGGAAAGAAATGGCACCTAAACAGCATACCATCTAAGGACCACAAGAACTGTCAAGACACAGGCACTACTAAAAGCTTTTAAACATGGTAGGAACTAATAAATATCTCTCAATCCTAACTCTCAATATCAATGGACTTAACTCTCCAATTAAACGGCATAGGCTGCCTAGTTGGATCAAAAAGCAAGAGCCATCGTTCTGCTGTCTTCAAGAGACACATCTTACCCAAAAACAATCATCTTTTGAAAGTGAGAGGTTGGAATAAACTCTATCAAGCTAACTGCCCCCATAAACAGGCTGGAGTTGCCATGCTCATATCAGATAAAATAGACTTCAAACTAAAATTAGTAAGAAAAGACAAAGAAGGTTACTATATACCACTAACGGGATCTTTCCTCCAGGAAGACATAACGATCCTAAATATTTACACACCCTTTTGAAGATTCTCAAAAGATTGAAGATTCTGCCAGTGTAAGTTAGATTCCGGCATTGATATTAAATAATGCAATGAGTAGGGATTTATATTTGAAATAACACTGTTGACAAAAGCTAACACACATTTGCTTAGTAATTGCTTTTGATTTTCCAAGAAGTACAGTACAAGCTAACATGTGTGGCATATATCGACTGGGAGAAATGATTCAGAATATGTGACTCATTTGAACAGGAGTCAGTGAAAGATACAGAAGCATGATACCCATATTGTGATAATTTGTATCTTTTTCATATTTTGTGTTTGTTATTAATTCCATTAGTAGTGTACATTTCTAGGTAAAAACTTTAAAAATATTTCCAACAATTTATTTCAACAGCAAAAAAAACATTTATATGCCTGATAAAATTCACAGAATCCAAATTTTTCCATATTATTTTTTGTTTTTTGTTTTTTTTTTTTTTTGGTGGGTCATAGATCTTGAACTCAGCCTGGGCACTATCCCTTAGCTCTTCAGCTCCAGGCTACCACCTTACCCTGGAGCCAAGCCCCACTTCCAATTTTTTAAAAGTAAATTGGAGATAAGAGTCTCAGGTCTTTTTGTGCCAGGATGGCTTTAAACCTTGATCCTCAGATCTCAGCCTCCTGAGTAGCTAGGATTATAGAAGTGAGCCACCACCCCATCATGCTCAGCTTTCTGGTTTTTTTTTTAAACAAGCCCTTTGGCTGGAACTCGGTCTGAGTACTGTCCTTCAGCTTTCCTCAAGCCTAGTGATCTTCTACTTGAGCCACAGCACTACTTCTGGTTTTTTCTGTGTATGTGGTACTGCGGAATTGAACCTTCGTCTTCATACAAGCACTCTACAACTATGACAAACTCCCAGCCCCTCCACATTAGTTTTTATGATACATCTTTCCATGCATCCAGGTTGGCTAGAAATCCTTCTTGAGTTTCCCAAGATCAGGGAGTATAGGTGTGTCCCATCCTGTGTGGCTACATAACCATTGTTTAGGGTACAGTTCTCTCTTCATTCTACCCATCTAGAGCAATTTTCATCTTCCATGTATAATCATTAAACATTCAGCTCCTGTTCCTCTCTACTCCATTCTCTGGAACCATCCTCCTTTTTGGCTCTAAGGGTTTGTTGATCCTTGGAAACTCTGGAAGGGAAAACATACGCTAGCTCTTCCTTTATGACTGCTGTATTTTTAGTTTACTGTAATCAAGATTCATCTGTAAAATATAGTAAAATGTTCTTCCTTTTCAATGCAGTGTTTTGCATATTTCTATCTTTGGATTATTATTAATAGTTGTGAATGGATTCTCCACATATTTGTTCTAGTCTCTGCTTTCTCTTTCGTTAGGTACAAATCTAGAAATAGAAGTGTTGGACCATATTTCTATGTAATTCTATAATTAGTACTTTTTTAGCACTCTCCACGCAATTTTTGATTGTTTTATATTCCTAGCAGAACTATTCCAAAGTTCTACTTCTTCTCACTACCTTCCCAGTAATAGTTAGACTTTGAAAGTTGTTTTTTTGTATGTGTGTATGTGTGTGTGTTTGTGTGTGTGTATGTGGATCTTTTTGTTTAAAATTATATTTATATTAACATATTTAAAGTAATGATTTCATTGTAATTTTAATTTTTCTCATGACTGTTAATATTGAACTTCTTTCTACATTTTGAACTACTATTTCTATATATTCTTTTTAGAAAATCCTCTCCAATCTCCAATTTTTTCCCTTTTTTTGTGGGGTAGTGGGGAAAGTCATGGGGCTTGGACCTTGGGCAGTGAGCTCTTTAGTTTAAGGCTATTGTCCTACCCTGAGTATTGCCCCTCAGTTCTTCTGCTCACAGCTCCCTACCCCTCTTCTCATTATATACAGAACAAAGGTCATCCTCAGACTTTTTGAAAAAGTAAAACATACAGTAAATTTGTAGTATACAACAGCAAGAAATAAATTTCTTGCCAGGTGCAGTGACTTCTACCTGTAATCCTAGCTACTCAGATATCAGGCTGATATCTAAAGATTTGGTTCAAAGCCAGCCTGGGCATTAGAAAGTCTATGAGACTCTCATCTACATTTAACCACTAGAATATGGGAAATGGCACTGTGGCTTCATAGGTAGGGTGATAGCCTTGAGTTGAAGAGCTCAGGACAGTGCCCAGGCCCAGAGTTCAAGCCTTACAAATCCCCCAGCCAAAAAAAAGAAAAAAAAGTTTCTTCCCCAAGTGATTATTATGCCAGACATAGAACATTAACATTCTGGGTGTACTTCACAGTATTATTACTTGATACCCTAAGATTTTGCAATATTCTCACAGTACCAGCATATGTCATCATATAATGTAGTTCCTTTTCAATGGAATAATTCCATTTATAACCTAAATCTACTCCCCCGACTTATTTTTGTCAATACCACAATTGCTCTACCATGATATGCCACAAGCCATTAAACATTTTATGGTGGGTAATTGGAAAGGAGTCTCATGGAATTTTGTGCTAGGCTGGCTTTGAACCATGGTCCTCAGATCTCAGTCTCTGAGTAGCTAGGATGACAGGCATGAGCCACCAACACCTGGCTTGCCTTTTTTTTGTGGGTCTTGGGACTTGAACTCTGGGCCTAGGCACCATCCCTAAGCTTTTCAGGTCAATATTTCATGTAAGTCTATACATTTAAGTAAAGGAATACAATTCCAACAAAAAAAAGAATAAAATTCCAGACATGGTGTGTTTATAACTCAGTGCTAATTAGTTGATGAAAATGTGCCATTCCAGAAGCTGGTGTCATTTGATGATGTAGCTGTGGATTTCAGCTGGGAGGAGTGGCAGCATCTGGACAATGCTCAGAGAACCCTGTACAGAGATGTAATGCTGGAGACCTACAGCAACCTGGTGCCCTTAGGTGAGCAAAAGTCAAATTCACTTGCAAGGCCAAGTGCCTTGTTATTTTGCAGATACGTGAATGTTTATCAAACTTTCAATACTATTTAAATGAAAGATTCCAGGCCCTGAGAATTATCATTACTTTCTAAAGAAAACCTAAGGTAATTTTGTACTCATTCTTCAGGATACCTTCAGGATACTTTGACAACAGTTCTAAATTATGTTTCCTCTAATGGAGACGACATTCCAAACTTACACAGTAATTGTAAGTGGATAAACCATCCAGAATAGAATATATATCATTATTGGAAATAGGATCTACAAATCACTAAACAGTGAGTTTATAATGGAAACCTGGCACTAGGTGCAATGTTTCATGCCTGTAATCTTAAAATATTCAGGAGGAAGAAATCTAAGAATTCTAATTTGAAGCCAGCAATGGCATAAAAATTGCCATGAAACTCTATAACTCCAAGTAACCCCTCAAAAATGTTAGTGGAGTGTCAAGAGTTTGACTTAGTGGTTGAGTGCTTGCCTAGCATGCATGAAGACCTATGCATGTAAGTGGAGCTGGGACTCAAACTGGTATTTTTCTAGCCTTGAGCAAGACAGATAAGTTTATGCCATACAAAATGAATCCAGAGCTGGGGAAAAGTCAACCATGGAGCCAGTGAGAAATGAGAAAAAAGATTTAATAGGTAACTTGTGAGTAGGATGTCTGCGAACTTAAAGAAATGATGACACAGCATAAGCAATAATTCTCTACTGTTTCTAATTTACAGGGCCCTGTGTTCCCAAACCTGTATTAATTGACAAGCTAGACCACTGTGCAGAACTCTGGATAGGAAATTCCTCTGACAAGAATATCACAGGGGAGTGAATTCATCTTCATATTGATGTTGGAGCCTGAGCCCCATTGGTAAGTTCATGTTGTGATGTACTGAGCAATAATATTCTTAGTTACCCTAAATCCTGTGTGGAACCTATGGAATTCTTTGTGAATGAATCAAGAATCATTTTATTTTCCCAATCCTATGCTTGGTCCTTGGGTTTTCTCAAGGCTAGCTCTCTACTTCTTGAGTCATAGCACCACTTCTGGCTTTTTCTTTGTATGTAGTACCAAGGAACTGAACCAGGTCTTTGTGCATGCTAGCCCAAACCACCGGAACCAAGAATCATAGGGTGATATGATGAATTCTATGTGGCAGTAGAGTTAAAGTTAGATTTCTCTGTAGAAATCACTGTGAAACAAAATAAAATGAGAAAGCCATGAGCCCGTGGCTCATGCCTGTAATCCTAGCTACTTAGGAGGCTGAGATCTGAGGATCAAGGTTCAAAGACTGACCTATCACAAAAACACCTTAGACTCTTCTCTCCAATGAATCAATAGAAAATGGGAAGTGGGGTTGAGTCTAAAGACATAGGGCAGTAGCCTTGAGTTGAAGAGCTCAGGAAGAACAGCCAGGTCTAGAATTCAAGTCCCATGACTGCAAAACAAGAAAGAAAGAAAAAAAGAAAGAAAGAAAGAAAGAAAGAAAGAAAGAAAGAAAGAAAGAAAGAAAGAAGAAAGAGGGAAGAAAGAGGGAAGGAAGGAAGGAAGGAAAGAAAGAAAGAAAGAAAGAAAGATATTTCATTTCTTTAAAACTAAGACTATAAATGATTGAGCAAACAAGGAATAAGTCAGGGCATTATTCTCTGATAAGGATAATACCTTTTTGCTGGTAGGAAGAGACTGGTATTCAGAACCAGACCTTTCCACCAGAAATTGAGCCTAGTGGTAGAGTGCTTGCCTAGCATGCACAAAGACACAGGTTTGATTCCTTATTACCACATACATAGAAAAAGCCAGAAGTAATGACTTCATTGGTAGGGTTCTAGTCTTGAGAAAACCCAAGGACAGTGGTTAGGTCCTAAGTTCAAACCCAGGAATGGAAGGGAAAAAAAACAACAAAGTTTCAATCAACATAAGAAAATTAACTAGACAATGAGCTGGGGATTTTCTGGTCTTCCATGGTTCTAAGGGACAGGAGTGTTAGAAAAGGAATTTTTATAAGACTTCAAATGGAAAGAAATAAATTTCAAAATTCCCACAAATACCTAAATTGAGACTTTAGTGAGAAGTTGTAACTGAAGGGATATAGGTGTAAGTCCTTACTCTCAAGAATCGTTCTTGCTTGGATCAAAGCCAACAGACATATACACCAAACTTGTGGCCGCTGAATCTAGAAAAATTCGTGTTCCTCACTTAATGGTTAATAAGCAAACAGCATTGAAACTGGGTAAGGTAATCCTATCTGCTACTCAGGACCTGAGACTCTTATCTGTAGTTAACTCTTGAAAAGAGGAAGTGGGGCTGTAGCTCAAGGATAGGGGTTATAGTCTTCTGCTGAAGTGTTCAGGGACAGGGCCGAGGCCTATGAACTACAAAAAAAAGAAAAGAAAAGAAAAGAAAGTTTTAAAAAGATGCAAAACAGCACAATATTTAGAGTATTTCTCAAAAATAAAAGAAAGGCAGCTATACCTCAATGTATAAACAAAACAGTATTTGAAAAAAATAGCTGCAGGTATATTATAGGTAGTACTCAGCTTAAAACTGTAGCAATACATAGATGGGTAATTTCAATAAATATTTCCTGTGATATAAAAAGAGAACTATTATATAAGTACCGCGCTCTAACCGATTGCGCCACTGGAGCACTCCTTTGCTTTCCCTTGGTTATCTCATATTGGTATAGTATCTCAATTTGTCATCTGATTTGTTGAATTTATTTGTATTTGGATATTTGAAATTTGATAGGGAAGGGGGGAAAATCAAGACGGGTGGGGGGTGTGGGGGGGGAGGGATACGGGTACCAAGACATGTGAAAGGGTATCAATGTATGTGAATTAATGCACCTTCTATCTGGCCAATATCATGTAACCCTTTTACTAATTACAATTAAAAAATACAAAAAAAGAGAACTAAAACACAGAAAAACATTATTGGTCATTGTAAAATATCATTTTCTTAATATGTTAGGGAGAAAAGCATATATTTCTCACAAATCAATTTCCACTTTTATATTTTAAAATATCTAACACTTAGGATGGGAAAGTAAAGTCATTACCTTTACAGTAAGGAATATTTGTATCTCATGTATGTTTGTGTCTTTTTTTCTATGACTCATTTTAGATGTCCAGGTAATGGAAAATGTGTTCAAGACCTGCCAGGAAAGTCCACATGAATGTCTTTGTGAAGTAGCAGTTGCAAGTAGTATCGAAGTGGAGGAAAACGTGAGATTTGCAACAACTTTACATTTGAGCTCTACACATAATCCAGAGCTGATTAGTAATAACGGTAACAACTTAGGGGTGAGGACTGAGGAGTTCATTAAGTGTCAGAACATGCTTCTGTCTCCTAAGCCTGATGAGATGCATGCTGCATATAGATCTCGTATGTCTCCTGTTCTTAAAAAATCCATCGGATATTCAGAGCATTTTATTCATGATTGTGACAGTCCAAAAGATCTGCAGTATCATAATTCTGTTCTCCCTGCCCAAGAAATTCTTCAGGGAGGGAGGAAAACTGCTAAATGTACTGTGTGATGAAAAATATTGTACTTAACACCGACCATCACTACACATCCGAAAATGTACACAGGAGAGACTCCTCATACATGTAGTGAATGTGAGAAATCTTTCAGTAATGAAATATGCCTTACAATACCTCAGAGCAAATATCCTGAGATATGTGATGCGTACATCAAGTGTGAAAATTAATTTCTGAGAAGTCAGACCTGACGCTCCAACCTCGATCTCCAAGAGAAGACAAACCTTATGAATATGAGGAACGTAATAAAATTTCTGCCCAGAATTCAGCTCTCAGCACACATCAGAGATCTCACAAAGAAGAGAAATCTTTAATGGGAGAAATGTGGGAAGACTTTTAGACTGAAATCATACCTCACTTTGCACCAGAGAATACACACAGAAGAGAAACCTTATGAATGTAACAAATGTGAAAAGTCTTTCACCCAGAAGATACACCTTAGGGTTCATCAAATAACACACACAGGAGAGAAATCTTATAAGTGTAATGAATGTGGAAAGTCTTTCCAAGGGAAGGGAAAACTTCGTGTTCATCAGAGAATACACACAGGACTGAAACCTTATGAATGTAACCAATGTGTAAAGTCTTTCCGACAGAAATCTTCCCTCAAATTGCATCAAAGAACACACACAGGAGAGAAACCTGATGTGTGCAACAAATGTGGAAAGACCTTCAAGTGGAAGTCATATCTTGATGGGCATAATAGAACACACACAGGAGAGAAAACTTATGCATGTAGTGAATGCGGAAAGTCTTTCAAATGGAAGGTAAAACTCCATGTTCATCAGACAATATACTCAGGAGAAACACCTTATGTGTGTAACATATGTGGAAAGTCCTTCACACAGAAGCCAAACCTCAACATGCATAAGACAATTCAAACAGGAGAAAAACCTTATGAATGTAACCGATGTGGAATGTCTTTCAAATGGAAGTCTTCCCTCAAATTGCATCAGAGAACACACACAGGAGAGAAACTGTATGAGTGCATCAAATGTGGTAAGACCTTCAGATGGAAGTCACATTACAGGAGGCATAACAGAATTCACACATATTAGAAACCTTAGGAATATAACCAAAGTTGAAAGTCTTTCGTGCAGTATTCACCCTTCAGGAAGCATAAGAGAGTTCACACATATGAGAAGCCTTAGCAATGTAATAAATAGGAAAGACTTTTTAGTCTGTGGAAGAAAACTCAGCTTGTGTCACAGAACCAACACAAGATAAAACCCTTAATGAATGTAGCAAATGTTCAGTCTTTTCCCCAGAAGGCACAAGTCAAGATTTATCACTAAACACCCACAGGATAGAATCCTATGAATAAAATGAAAGGGAAATTTTTTGAAGCTTTCATAGTTGAGTTTGCATGATACCACACAGACACAGGATAAAAATCGTATGAATATAAGAATATGAAAAATCCATCATGAACGCATGACTAAGTATAAAATGCACATAGAAGAGAAAAACCTTATGAATATTACAAATGTGGAAAGTGTTTGACCTGGAAGGCATACTTCTGTGTTCATCACAAACCTGATTCCCATAGAAGAAAAGAAAACTAATGAATAGAACAAATGTGCAATGACTTTTAATCAGAAGTCAGTCTTCAGTACATTTCAGAACATACACAATAGAGAAATTCTCTGTATATGGGAGCATTAGGGTAAGTCTTCTAAACAAAGTCAACCTTCAGCAAGCATTAAGAGCACTCACAGAAGAAATAATAGCATGTAGGAAAACCTTTGTCAGAAACCTCTAAAAGCTGACTGTGTGGCTTAGTGGTAGAGTGCTAACCTATCAAGGATGAAGGCCTGGGTTAGATTCCTCAATACTACGTGAAACGAGCAAGCCAGAAGCAGCACTGTGGTTCAAATGGTAGAGTGCTAACCTTGAGCAACAGTAGCTCAGGCCCTGAGTTCAAGCCTAAGGATTGGAGAGAGAGAGAGAGAGAGAGAGAGAGAGAGAGAGAGAGAGAGAGAGAGAGAGAGAGAGACAGACAGACAGACAGACAGACAGACAGACAGACAGACAGAGACAGAAAGAGGGAAAGAGAGAAAAGAGAGAGAAATGGGAACTTCTTCTATTTCTTTACAAATTCGTCTATGTCATTCTTTCTGACAGAAGCACAGAATTCCATTGTGTAAAAATACCATATTTGATCTACTAATCAACTGACGGGCATCTGGGTTGGTTCCATACCTTTGCCATAGTAAATAGTGCTGTGATAAATGTTATTGTTCTAGTGAATTTAGTATGTCCTATCTGGCCGATTGGCAAGTAGTGAAATTGCTGGATCACAGGGGAGCTCTATGTTTAGTCTTTTTGGGATACTGCCATAGTGCTTTCCATAGTGGTTGAACGAGTTTGCAATCCCACCAGCAGTGTAATAGTGATCCCTCCTGGCCACATCACCTCCAGCATACATTATTAGATTTCTGGATCTTGGCCATTCTAACTGGAGTGAGGAGGAAAAGGGAAAGAGGAACTGAAACTTTCTCTCCTTACAGATGACATGATTCTGTATTTAAAGAACCCTATAGACTCTACTCCAAAGCTGCTTGAGCTGATATAAAACTTTGGTAAGGTAGCAGGGTATACAATTAACCCTCAATGTCAACTGCCTTCCTATATGCCAACAAATGAGAGGAATGAGGCAAGAATCAGGATAGCAACTCATTTTGCTATCAAAGAAAATAAAATACCTAGGAATTAACTTAGAATGTAAAGCACCTTTTTGATGGAACTATAAACCCTGGAGAAGGAAATTAACGCAGAACTGAGGAAATGCAAAAACCTATGCTCCTGGTTTGGAAGAAGTAATATTGTAAAAATGGCAATCTTGATAAGGACTATACAAATTCAGTGCAATATTCATCAAGATCAGAATGTCATTCTTTAAAGAAACAGGAGAGGAAATCCAAAATTTCACTTGGAATAATAAAGGACCCCTTATAGTCTGTCTTCTTGCATGATACATAATGTTTAATCTCACCTCCTCCACCAAAATCTCACCTTTCTCATTGAGACATAGGTGGCCCTGTTTACTAGCAGCAAAGGCTCAAACGCGCAGTTTCAGGTGTCACCACTGCCTCTGTTACTGGGTAGATCCAACTCTGTCATCGATTCTGAGGTCTGCTCTGGTCACAAGTTGTTCTGTGGCATCTGCTGCCAGCCTGTGCCTATTTGCTTCCTTTTCCTCCAGCAGCCTACAACAGGGAATGAAGTTCAGGCGCTGATGCTCTCCTTCATATGCAGGGCAGGATGAGCCCAACCCTCCCTCATCTTCCTCTTCCAATTTTTGGGAAAAAATGTGCTGGCTGAAGTCCTCAGGTGTGGCGCATGGCTGATCCACACTTTTAATCCAGGCTGGTCAGGAGGCTGAGATCTGAGTATGGAAGTTCCAAGTCACCTAGAACAGGAAAGTCTGATAGATTCTTACTACCAAAAATAAAAACAGCTGGGAATGGAGTTTGTGCTCCAGTGGTAAAGGGCTAGTCTTGAGTACAAATGCTTAGTGCCCAGGCCCTGAGTTCAGGCTCCAGCACTGCCAACAACCTCACTTTAGTGAGATTTTAGCTTTATCCATGTAGGCACATCTCACTGGGATCTTTGCTGGTAGAGATAGTCTTCATAATTTTGTCTCAAGGTAAAGGTCCTCCTGGGGTAGTACACAAAAGGTGTCATGGAGAGAGGAGCCCCACTTGAAGATGGCATAGGTCAAGCCAGCATGGAGTTGGCACATCAGTCTTTTTCCTAGCACCACCTACCAGTGAATGTCAAATGACATTGATTGTTGTGGGATTGTGTGATTGAAGTGCCCCATTAAGGGCAGTGTTAGCACATCCAAACTTGGATACCAGGAATGCTGAAATCTCAAAGCTAAGATTTCTGTTGGCTACAGAAATGCTGGTGTGTCTGTGATTCACTAAAAGTTCAGGTGCAAAGATTCTGAAGCTTGATGCCATGTGTTTATTCCATTTAGTAAAATTATTTTAATGCACTGTATAAGTTAAAACATTTGATAAGAATCAGGGGTAGTGAAAACATTGTTCTTCAATTCAGGTACCTGGCAGGGTCATGGGGGGGTGTTGGTGGCTGGGACTATGAAGCTGGAGCTGCTATCAAACCATGGATCATGTTCCTCTTTGTCTGGGAGAAATGACTCCAAAGATGAAATTTGAATGGTGAGGAAAAGATGATGATGTACTCAGGAAATTTCTCCTAAACAAATGCTCATGTGGAAGTGGGATGGGGGCTGGGCATGTCTGAGGCAGAGCTTAAGGGGGCTTCTCATGGCGTTGAGAACGTTCCTTGCGACTTCAGGCATGCAGCAGGGTGTTTTAGATGACCATTGTGAGATGGATGGAATAAGACTGGAGACAAGATGAATGCTGGGATCCTGCAATGCTCTTGCATGAGTGGCTGGTGGCTCACCTGAAAGAACTAATTATGTCTAAAAAAGAAATCAGGAATTTGTTTTGATTAGATAATACCTGTAATCCGAGGCGTATTCAGGATCCTGATCTTAGTATTGTGGTTTAAAACCAACCCAGCAAAGGGAAAAATGCATGGGACTCATACTCCCAGTTTAGAGCAAGAACAAAGATTGAAGTAGAGCTGTGGCTCAAGAGCTAGAGTGCTACCTTGAGCAAAGAAAAGCTAAGAAAAAGCTCCAGGTCTTGAGTTCAAGGCCAGGAATGAAAGAAGGAAGATAAAAAAGGGAAGTATGTGAGGAAGGGAAATATATAAATGAAAGAGAGAAGGAACTAGAAATTTAAAACTAGAGAATATTTAAAAGTCATCAGTCCTTCTAAGAAAAGTGTTGGAGTATGGGTTCTATATGTGGTGAACTGGAAGCCCAGCAGTGACTTGTTAACCAAAGAGTCACCATGATGAGCAAAGGATAGAAATCTGCATGAGCCTCTTAGCGGATGGAGTGACAGAAGAGAACCTCAGCTCCCATCCCATAGTTAGAAGTATATAGAGATGGGGAAGTTGGCATCACCTTGATGTCATTGTGTCCATGGAGACTGGAAGCCATGGCTCTGTGAAAGCACAATGTTCTGGTTACTGAGCTGGGAGGCTGAGGAGAGCCAAGTCCTGGCCATGAAGAAATCAGGGTGGCAGCAGAGCAACTCTGCTGCAGTGTGTGCCTGCTTGGCTGTTCTTATTCTGTGGTGGATCAGGCCGGAGCGGGTGATAGTAACTGTTTTGTGGTCACAAGCCCTTCACCAAGAGCTTCCTCTGGGATCCTCATAAGCTACAGGGTGGCTGGTGGTGGGATGTGTGTGGGGTGGAAGTGACAGAGGGATGGACGCATGGCAAGGTGGGTGAAGAGATGAGAGGAATGATGAGAGCCCAGTTCATTGGTTTCCAAGGTTAATGGGTGGGAGGTAGAGAGGCATGATGGAGGAATGATGGAGGCAGGGGAAGGTGGTGAGAGAGTGAGGCCATCTGTAGTGCCAGCCTGGCCATCATCTGAAGTCCATAGGCAGCTTCCTGATCCTTCACTTAGTCCTGCTCCTTGTGGAGGGAATGTCACGTGTACCCAGGGCTAGGGGTGGCGCAATGTCAGTAGCACCTGGAGAACCATTGGCCTCTACCTGGGTGAGGAGTGGTTATGGCTCCCATGCTGGGTGGCCTGATAGCTATGGAACAGATCTCTCCTTAGCTACCACAGTCAGTGGCTGCTCTCCATCTAGGGTTAGGGCACCTGCTCAGCCATCAGGATACCCCATGCCAGGACAGAGGCCTACAATTCAGATGGCAGCACAGGGATGAAGATGATCTCACCATAGCCCTAGTTACATGGCTGTCCCTGCATGTAGGACAGGATGAGCTGGGGGAAGATGTTCTCTGTGTTTTTCCACAGCCTATCCCGGCCTATTCTTGTGTCTGATTAGACCAAGAGAGTACCAGGTTCCCTCTCATAGTCCTGGTTCTTTTTCTTTTACAGTCATGAGGCTTGAACTCAGGTCCTGGGTACTGTCCCTGAGCTCTTTTGCTCAGGGTTGATGCTCTACCATTTGAACCATAGTGCCATTTCCAGCTTTTCCTTTTCATGTGGATCTCTGATATCTCCAATGCTGTACCTGCAGGGAGGCACTCACCCCACAGACAGAGCCACCTCTGCCATGACTGTGACTGCCCACAACCCTCACACCCACTCCTTGCACACCCCTCGACTCCCGTTTTAGCTCCTCTTGGACTGGGTGTCCAGCCTACCCCTTCCTACACTCACAAAGGGTCTACAATTGTCTTCCCAGGGTCCTTTCTTCTGCCACCCAGAGTACAGACTGTGCACATCTTGACGATCACAGAGCTCAAAGCCAAAGGCTGAGATGCAGAAGGGGGTGACCCAGTAGCTGCACAGGGCCCATGGATCATCCTGTGCATCCCCCAGCCTGTGACTTCCCCCACCCCCTTGGCAGGGAAGCTCCATGCCCACATCCTGATCCCTGGTCCCCTCCAATTCCATTCTCCCTTGGATTTTGCAGACTGTCTACCATCAGGATCTAAAATTCTATTCATCACTTTATGTCCTTATCACTGATTTGCTACTTTGACAGGATCTCCCCGTGCCTGGAGAGTGGGCATGTCATGTACTCTCTGTGGAGAAGTTGCCCCAGGAGTAGAAATATGCACTTCATGTGAGTGTTGGACAGGGCAGGAGGGCTCCCTAGGATCAGAAGCCACAGGAGGGGTGCAGATGGGGGAATGCTAGGGGCCCCAGAGGACAGTGGGAGTTAGGGCACAGTTGGTTCCTTCTGCAGGGTTGACACCGCTTCACAAACCCAACAGAATGTGGTTCACATTATAGATATCAGAGACAGTGCAGATTGCCTATGGGGCCAGGGGTCACTGTCACCCCCAGATGCTGGCTGAATGCTGGGATGCACGCAGAGATGTTTTCAAGATCAGATAATGAGGATGTTGCAGGGTGTAACCATTCTTTTCAGATGGCTCTCTAGCTCTCTTGAGCTTCATCTCTATCTTTGGCTTTTTCTTGGCAGCTAACTGGAAATGAGAGTTTCATGGACTTTCCTTTCTGCACTGGCTTCAAACAGAAGCTATGCACAGTTTTCAAACCATACCCTACTGAAGAAGGGAAGCTTGATCTGGTGCTTAACTGGGTTGCACTTTGGCTCCGTTTGCTATGCCTCACGGGAGGGGGCTCATCATTTGTAGACTAAGATCTCATGACCTTCAAAGCCAAATGCTACCTGAAAGTTCAGGGTCCCAGCCTATGTGTTGGGCCTGGGTGAATACATTCTCTGTTATGCTGGGTCATCAACCCATGTTTTAAGCTGGAAGTAGGCAATGCCACATTTGATAAGAACATCTGCCAGAGATTGTCACCTCATGAAAGCAGATTCTAAATTTGTATTCCATTTCCTGTGGTGGAGAAATCCCCTCCAAGTTAGACAGGTTCACATCCACCTGCAGGTCACACTCCGAATGCACCCTTGAGTGTCCTCATGGTATTGGGATCTAATTTTGTAGGGAATGCTGGTTTAGTCCATGAATTAGCTGGACAAGTGATGACAAACGTGTTGGGGATTAATATGAGAACAATTTAAGAAGCCCTGGAGGAGTATCAACCTGACCCGCTGTGGTGCTATAAATCTGATAGGATGTTCCAGACTGAGAAACAATCACATGGCTTTGTGTTTGGCATCCAGACAAGTGAGTGCATGTCTTAGCTGTCAGCCAATACAGAGGAGGACATGAATAAGTGGGTGGAAAGCATCTGTCAGACCCCTGTGTGGGGGCAGGTGGAGAGAACATAGGAAGGTAGATACCATGGCTGTGGTGGGGCCAAAAAAAGGGTAAAAGAGGCAAAGGAACCAGGTACTGGTAGCTCAAGACTGTCATCCTAGCTACTCAGGAGTTTGAGATCTGAGGATCACAATTCAAAGCCAGCCCAGGACAGAAACTCCATGAGACTCTTATCTGCAATAAACTACTGAATGCAAGAAGCTCAAGCTCAGTGACAGCATCCAGGCCTAGCGTTCAAAACCCAGGACTGCCAGAAAAAAGTATCAAAGGACAAGAAGCTGGCCAAAAGTTAGAGGGACTCTATCTTGACAAACAATACAATGGTAAGTTGCACTCAGAAGACTTGCACAAAATCTGGAAATGCCTGAGACCTATCTATGTATGTTTCCTGTTTGTCTAAATACATATGTTTATGCATTTATATATTAGCATAGAGAGACAGATCAATACATATGACTATACATATATACATAGCCAGACACTTATGGGTGGGTGGTATACTGTGTGAGAGTTTGTGTTTGTGTTTTGTGGATGACTATCTCTGTTTAAGAAAGATAGAAAATATGTAAATATCTTTAAAAAAAACTTGATAAAATATAGAGAGACCTAAGCTCTTGAGGGAATCTGAAATGACAAGATTATTCACAGGCACGTTTATCCTTATGGATTCCTCAGCAAGTTTTAATTTTTTTCATTATTTTCTTTCTTTTTTTGAACCAGTGCTAAGGATTTCTCTCAGGGACCAGGTGCTGCCACTTACTAATTTTCTCATGGCTGGTACAAGAGGAACTGAGCCACAGTTCCACTTTTGCCTTATTTATTCGTGCTTAACTGAAGATAAAGATTTCTATCAGTGACTTTCTTACGACGATCCCCAGACCTCAGACTTCTCCATAGCTACAATTAACAATATGAGAACCCAGCACTGGGTTCCAATGCACAGGGCAAGAAATTGAGTGAATCTCTCAACTCCAATTAGCTATAATAAGCTAGAAGTGAAAGAACAATACCTTTGAGGAAAAGATGCTGAGGGTTATCACACAGGCCCTATGAGTAAGCCCTAAACCCTGTTCACATGTGTGCATGCACACATTGGCAGATACACACACACACGCACACACACAATATCTCAGGCAATATTGTATTTTGAATTAATATCCAAAGATTGGACAACAGGATAGCAAGTAATAAAATCTGTTTTTCTTGTCTACATTGAGGGAAAGTGATAAGTCACAAGATGCAGAAGCTAAGAATTCAGAGGCAAATGCTGTGAGTGAATAACTTGTAAAAAGCACATTTCTTTTCTTTTGTTTTTTCTGCCATTCCTGGGGCTTGAACTCAGGGCCTGAGCACTGCTTTTGGCTTTTCCCAAGTCTAGCCCTCTGCCACTTGAGCCACATTGCCATATGGATTTTTATATCTGTGTGATATTAAGGACTCAAACCTAGATCTTCATGGATGCTAGGCAAGCACTCTACCACTGGGCCAAACTCTAAACCCCGATAAAGTATTTATAAATAGTCATCATCATCATATCAAAATATCCTTTCTCCTACAAAGAATGAACACTTATTTATGTCTGTAAGACTTTTTTTTATGTCACCAATGCTTCTGTGATTTTCCCACTTGCATTTTTACAGATGACAGCACAGATATTCATCAGGAAGAAAAATAGATTACGATACAGAAACCTAACAACCTCCTAGTAGATTGAAGTGAAAAATATGTGCAAGATGGCCTGGGTGTTTCATCTATTTGTAGAGTGCTTGGCTACCACACAAAAAGACTCCGGTTTGATTCTGCAGTACCATATACATAGAAAACGCTGGAAGTGGTGCTGTGGCTTGGTGGGACAGCTATACCCTAAAGAAAGCCTAAGAACAATGGTCAGGCTCTGAGGTCAAGTCCCAGGACTAGCAAAAAAGGTGCAAGAGGCAAAATGCAAGCTGAGAAGGCACTGTGAAGCAAAATGTCTTGTGAAGGGTAAGGGGAATAGTGACAGTTAAGTTTGGATCTTACCTAAGAAAGGCTCCTTGAGCCTGAGACCAGGCTAGCACTTATGCCTAGTTAATGACTTGGGATTTGTACAAAAAGGTGTGCTGTTTACTACATCCATATGTGAGGTGGGAAGGGAGATTCAGCCTCCAGTATGTCTTTGGGGAGGTCTTCTGTGAGCAAGGAGCTTTGGTCATTGGGCCTTGAAAGGTGACCCTACCTCCCTCACAATGGAACAGAATATGGAACCCTGGTAACCAAGCCACTGTACGTGACAACCAGCTCAAGCCAGCTCCCTTGGCCTGTGGCCTGTTTGGTTCACTGGGGTGTTCACAGGGGAGCTAAGCATGATACAAGTGCACAAACTACTTCATTAAGACTGGGACACCATGCCATTTCATTTCCCTCACAAGCTACTGGAGTCGCAACAGTGTGCTTACTGAGAAGTTGGATTTCAGGCATGAGTAAGTGGCTCCCAACTGCAGCCCTCACCTAGGTGACATCCTAGGAAATCCCATTTCCCAGTAAGAAATGAGGTGTCAGTACTAATGGCGGAGGCCTGTGAAATACTGGAGTCAGAGGAAAAGCTGGGGGCTGAATCACTTTTGAGCCATCAGGGAGGGATTGTGATAGATTTGCCTCTTAGAACCTGAAAGCATTTACATTTTGGTGTGTGGTCCAGTGCTGCCACTTGAACCTGAACCCAGGTCTAAATGCCATCCCTTTGGTGTTCAAAAATTAGCACTGTACCATTTGAGTCATAGGTCAAGTTCTGGCTTTTTGCTGCCTAATTGAAGACAAGTGCCTTTAGATTTTACTGACTAGACTGGCTTTCCACTGTGATCTTCAGAGCTCAGCCTGCTGGGTGGCTAAGATTAGAGGAATGAGCATTTAGGTCTTTATTTAGAGCATTCACTTATTGATTTATTTAGAGCATTTACTTAGTTAATTTAAGGTGCGTTTACTTTGGACACATGCATAGAGGCCTCTCTCAGAAGCTTCTGGAAGTGGGGTGTAAAAGTCATCCTGTTCTCGAGTGTCTTTACCCCCCTCCCAGCACATAAGTGCACATCTCTGCAGGACAGCCACAGCATTAGAGTCCTGCAAGAAAGGGGCTTTTGTAGAAGGCTCAGGATGGAGAGAGAAGGCTCTCACTTTCCTTGTACCGAATGTGCCCACAGCATCATGTGTTCCATCTATACGATGTGAATGGACTTCTACCCCAGTGATTTCTACGAGTTCAAGAACTGCCACACCCTGACACAACTCAAGCTCTATATGAGGCTCCACATGCCGGCTTCGGACCCGCTCTTCTAAACACATACTTTTTGACCAGCTGGAGGAATGTGCGACCAGTAAGACCAAGAAAAAGTAGAAGTCCTAGTGTGGGTGCCTCAGAGCCTGTGAGTAGGAAGCCCATGTGGTCTAGATATTGGTTGGCCCTTACTTCTACAGAGATTGGCAAAATGCCCTTTATGGGTGGTGTCAGCCAGGTAATGTCTGTCCTCTGAAAGGACTCGGGAATAAGCACTCATTAGAAAGACCCCATACCTCCTCAGTGTTCAGTCCAAACTCCAGTTCTACAGGTTCCTCCATTAGATCCTCATGGAAGTTGAGTGACACTTCAACTTGCAGAGTCCACTCTGTCCACTCTGTACCTATTTCCAATCTTAGGTTTGGGTCATCGTGGAAGAGCTTATCCTGAACTCCGGATGAAAAACCCACCAATGGAGCTGGTGAATGATGGAGACTGAGAATCATCACTGCACTCCAGAAAGCATGGGCCTTCTGTAGAAATTACCAAACAGGTTTAGAGTCCTGTGGATATAACTTTTGCTCTGAACCCCATGTGTGACACAGTTGAACCTGCAGATACTATGGAGGAAGAAAAAGAGCAGCCAGATTTCCTTCCGTTTCCTTTCACACTCCACCCAGAGTCAGTCCATCTGAGTCAGAGTAACACTCCACTTATTTTGCAAGCTGAAGAGGCACACGCTGGGCTCATGGAAAATGTCCCCATGGGAAGCAGCAAGCGTACTCTCAATACTGGATTCATTGGAGGAAAATGAATCCATCCTCACAGAATATCCAGACCCATCCATCTCACTAAAAGAGACTCAATCTCCATTCAACAAACCAGAATCCATCCCCCTCTTAACTCAGGAAGGACATTCTGTTTCTCATGAGGAAGGAGACCCTTCTGAGGACTCTGAAGTAGAATTACTGTCTGAAGGCAACTTGGAGGCCAGTCTGGATTTAGAGCTTCCCTGTCCCCTTTCTAAAAAGACATCTCTTTACCTTGCTCTCATGATTCTTGTCAAGTATTCATTGTATTTACTTTGCTAACTATTAAACTCTCATTGTTAATATTATGGTGTGCAGTTCTTCAGTGCTTATACTGCGTTTTATTTTCCACTTATAATGTGAGACCTCAGACACATAGGTCCTGGATGGGCCAAAAACCAGACAGGTCTGGTCCCATAGAAGACAACCTTACTGGATATACAGGGAACTATGAAATGCATGGAATCACCAGGAATCCAGGCCAGCCCTCCATGGAGAAACAAGTCAGCTACCAAAGCTTAAGGACAGAGCAGATGCCTGGAAATGTGTTTTGTCAATCGGGAGAAGTGCCAGAGTAACTGTAATATTATGTGGGCTCTGTTCTGTGAGTTCAAGTCTGTTTATATATCCATTGTGCTTTGTACAAATATTTAAGAAAATTGAAACTCCACAATAGCATCAAAAATCTACTTTGGCTTTGAATGTGGCCTAGTTGTAGAGTGCTCGCCTAGTATACAAGAAGACCTTGATTCAATTCCTCGGCACTGCATACACAGAAAAAGCAGATGGGGCACTGTGGCTCAGGTGTCAGAGTGCCACCCTTGAACAAATGTGGCCAAGGACAGTTCCTGGCCCTCAGTTCAAGCCCCAGGACTAGCCAAACAAGAAATCATACCATTTTCCACACATTTGGAAATAAATCTGTTTTATCTAACCCTACTTCATTTTGCCAGTCCAGGGTGTGTGCCACCAAGCCAAACTACTCGCCCACAGCCTTACTATTTTTAATCATTTAATTTTTTTACATAATCATATTTCATGCTGTCTGTATTAATAGCATAAACAGTATGCTTAGTGTAATAATGTTAAAGGTAAAACATAAGAAATTAATAACTAAAATTCCTTTTTTATTAGTTTTATAGCATTACTACAATTTTATGAGAAAAATTACCTAGAATGTTTATTTTAGAGTTCAAGTAATCCATTTTGATAAATATATCAACCTACATCATTTATTTGAACACATTTTAAACTATTTTTTTCAGGAATGAAAATACATATATATTTGTTGTAAATGAAATGTATGACTTGGGGGTATGGGAAAGAGAAAAGGGGAAGGGGGTAACAGTGTTTACAAGAAATGTACTCATTACATATGTAACAGCAATCTCTTTGTATATCACCTTGACAACAAATTTTTTGAAAAGTACAATGAGTTTAAATGTCTACTTTGGGCAGAATTTTTTTTTTGCCAGTACTGGGCTTAGACTCAGGACCTGAGCACGATCCTTGTTTTTGTTTTTGTTTATTCTTAAGGTGCAAGTTCTATCACATGTGCCACAGCACCACTTATATTTTTTTTTTATCTATGTTGTGCTGAGGAATTGAACTTGGGTCTTCATTCATGCTCGGCAAGAATTCTTCCACTAGGCTTAACTTATGGCCCCAGTGGGAAGGAAGTTTTCCATAAAATATGTAGGAAATAGGTACACTAAGGAAAAGCCATCAAAAATAGGAGAAAAATTATATACTTAGATAACGACATGCCAGTATTATGGCAGATCTCTGTAATTCTAGCTTCAAGAGTGGCCTATTTGGACCGGGAGTTGGCTGGCTGAAGTAAAGTGCTATCCTTGAGCAAGCCCTAGGACAGTGCACTGGCCATGAGTTGAAGCCATAGGAAATGCAAGAAAAAGAAAAAGAAAGCCCTTATCTAAGGCTGGAGTGCACACTAGTGGTAGTTTGCTTGCCTAGTATGCACAAAGCCCTGTGTTCAATTACTGTGTACCACTTACACCAAAAAAAAGACGGAAATGATCTCAGAAGGTTGGGTTCTGAGGATCACAGTTCAAAGCCAGGCCAGACACTAAAGTCCATGAAACTGTTACTTCCACTTGAGCACCAGAAAACAAGAAGTGACACTGTGGCTCAAGGTGTTTAAGGTTGTAGCCTTGAGCTGAAGAGCCCAGGGACACTGCCCAGGTGCACAATTAAAGTCTTACAACCAAAAGAGAGAGAGAGAAAGAGAGAGACAGAGAGAGAGACACACACAGAGACAGAGAGAGAGAGACAGACAGGCAGAGAGACAGACACAGACAGAGACAGAGAGACAGAGACAGAGACATCAAACAGTCAGGCACTGCTGGTTGAAGCGTGTAATTCTACCTACTATGGAGGCTGAGATTGGAGGATCTTGGTTTAAAGCCCAAAGCCAGCCTGGACACATATGTTTGTGAGACTTACATCACCAATTAACTACCAGAAACCAAAAATGGAGCTGTAGAGGAAGAGCGCTAGCCTTGAGCTGAAGAGCTCAGGGACAGTGTCCAGGCCCAAAGTCCAAGCACCATGACAAATCAATAATAAAAAAGAAGATAGCTAATAGTAATGATGAATAATTTTGGGCTGGGAGTTTGGTCTAGTGGTAGAGTGCTTGCCTAGCACACACGAAGACCTGGGTTCAATTCCTCAATACCACATACATAGAAAAATGCTGGAAGTGGTGCTGAGGCTGAAGTGGTAGAGCCCTAGCCTTGAGAACATATAAGGACAGTGCTCAGTCCCTGAGTTCAAACCCAGGACTGGCCAAATCAAAAGTAGTAGAGCACTGGCATTGAACTGAAGATCTGAGGAACAGCCCAGGCACAGAGTTCAAGCACCGCAAACAACAACAACAAAATCTATGAAATGGCAGTGGTGGTTTTAAGCTAAGCAAAAATAGAGGAGAAACCGGTAAAATATATATTTGTGTGTAGGCAAAATAGCCAGACTTATGCATTAGAACAGGATAGCAACTTGAAAAAAAATTTTGTTTTCCATCTCACTAGGTCCTGTCTCTTAGTTTATTCAAGTAAGTGAAATGCTGGGTTTTATAATCGTTGCTCTGAATATTAGAAAATCATAATATCTCTCATTAACCAACAAAGACCAGGAACTGGGGCTTCGTTCAAATGGCAGAGTATCAGGCAAGAGAAGAAAAAATTGAAGTAAGAACTTGAAGTTCTTGATCCAGAACCTGCATAGTAACAGAGCAGCAGCCTGGTGATGGTGCCTCACACCTATAATCTTACCTACTCAGGAGGCTTAGATCTGAGAATCAAAGTTTAAAGCCAGCCAAAGTACCCAGTTAACTGCCAGAAAAACCAGAAGTGGCACTGTGGCTCACAGATTAAAGCACTAGCCTTGAGCTGAAGAGCTCAGGGACAGTGCCCAGGCCCAGAGTTCAAGCCCCACAATTGACAAAAATCAAACAAGCAAACAAAACTCACAAAGAAGCCTGCAGACCACAGTGGTTCTGCTGAGTCTCTTCTCTATGGGGATCAGGAAACATTTCACTTTTTCTGTCTCTTCCCATCTCAACATTCATATTAAAATAAGACTGTGTTGAAAGTTTCAATTTATAAAAATGTTTTTCATGAAGCACCCTGAAATATTCATCGCTTATATCTCAATTGAAGATAGTTGATTTGGGGCTGCATTGGTAGAGTGCTAGCCTTGAGCAGAAAAGGTCAGGGATAGAGCTGAAGCACTCAGTTGAAGACCCAGTGCCAATACACCAAAGAAATTATGCACCTTATACATATTTTCTAATTTCTTAATGAATTTTTCAGTCTGTATAAATATAGGGTACATTCCTTGTTACTTAAGTAAGATTGCTCTTTTTTTTCTTTTTGCCAGTCCTACGGCTTGGACTCAGGGTCTAGACATTTTCATTGGACTCGCTTGCCCACTGTGAGTGCTCTGCCTCTTGAGACACAGCGCCACTTCTAGCTTTTTTCTGAGTATGCGGTACCGATGAATAGAACCCAGGTCTTCATGCATTCTAGGTGAGCACTCTACCATTAGGCTACATTCCCAGGCAGTGAGATTACTCTTACAGTCATTGTATGTTCACAGAGTTTGATCCCACACACTGTATGGCCCTGGTTGGCTTTGACCTGTGATCCTAAGCCCTGAGCCTCCTAAGTAGCTGAAATTAAGTTGTGAGCCAGCATGATGGCTTCCATTCTTTTTTCTACAGAAATATATGTAGTTAGCTAAAATATATCTATGCTGAAAAAAATGAATCTCTCCCAAACAAATCTTCAAAGAAACAACCATCCTATTAAAAGGTGGGCTAAAGACTTAAAAGAGTATTCTCTGAAGAAAAAATTAAAATGGGCTTTAGACACATGAAGAAATGCTCCATATCTCTAGCAATAAGGGAAATGAAAATCAAAACAACTTTGAGATTCCTCCTGACTCCAGTCAGAATGGCCATTATCAAAAAATCTAATAAGAGATACTGGTGGGGAAGTGACCAGGGGTGATCACACCTACACTGTTGGTGTGAGTATAAACTCGTTCAACCACTAGGGAAAGCAGTGTGGTGGTTCCTCAAAAGACTGAACATAGAATTCCCCTATGATCCAGCAAATCCACTACTTGGCATCTACCCAAATGTCCAGAAAAAAGGCCATACTAAAGCCACTAGCACAATGATGCTCATTGCAGCACTATTTACCATAGCAAAGCTATGAAACCAACCCAGATGCCACTCAGTAGATAACAGAATCAAGAAGATGTGGTACTTATACAGAATGGAACACTATGCTGCCATCAGAAGGAGAGACATCGCCCCATTTGTAAGGAAATGGAAAGACTTGGAAAAATTCATATTAAGTGAAGCAAGCCAGACCCAAAGAAACATAAGCTCAATGGTTTCCCTCATTTGTAATAATTAGTTCACATCTAGGACTCTCCTAGCAGAGGATTACAATAACTGAAAAACCTAGGTATATAAGGTCATATAGGTTGAGACTAAATGAAAGTATCTCTAGAATGTGGGAACAAGAGCTATATCTTGTGTCATCGTTGCTCTTAATCTTGTGTGATTTTTTGTCCTTACTCTACTATGTTATTTCTCATCTCTTATTTTGCCCTTTGGTTAATGTCAGATTGTTTCTGTATCTGATTTTTTCCCTGGCATATTGTATATATGTTTGTTTATGTCAAATAGGAAAGGGAAGGGGGGAAACAAGATGATTGGGAAGGGGAGGGGAGAGGGAACTGGGGACAAAAACATGTGGAGTGGAATAAATGTGTGAGAAGTAATGCAGTCCACTACCTGTAAATGTAATCGTAACCCCTCTATACATTACCCTGAAAATAAAAAAGAGACTATAAAAATATCTGTAGAAAATGAGGCTGGATGATGGAAACAACCAGATACCCTACTACAAAAAATGTGATATACGCGCACACACACACACACACACACACACACACACACACACAATGGAATGATACATAGCCAACCGACAAGATAAAATAATGGCATTCTCGGGGAAGTGGATGAAAAGGAAAAAATCATATTAAGTGAAGTAAGCCAAACTCAAAGGAACATAGGCCCAAGAGTCTCCCTCATTTGTCCAATTCAGTAGAAACCTTGGGCTCTGCTACCAGAGATTTACAATAGAACAAAATCTACAGACATCGTGACAAATAGTATGACACTAAACGTAAGGACCTCCAAGATAAAGAAACAAAACTCATATAATGAGTGATTGTTGTCCTTAATGAACTATGTGATCTCTTATCTCTTTTGCTATCCCTTGGTTATATCATATTGTTACAATATTTCACCTTGTTTTCTGATATATTTCATATGTGCCTAATTGGTTATTTGAAATTGGATAGGGAAGGGGGGAAATGAACATGAGTGGGGGTAGGGGAAGGGAAATGGGGACCATATCATTACATGGGGTATCAAAGTTTGAGAAGTAATGCACCTTCTATCTGGTGAATATAATGTAACCCTTCTATAAATTACAATAAAAATAAATACATAAAAAGAAGATCTGCACAGAAAAAAATAATAATGGCATTTTTGGGGTAGTGGATGAAATTAGAGTGAATCCTGTTGAGTGAGATAAGTCAAGACCAAGGAACAAAAGGTACATGGTATCCTTAATATATGGATATTAGTTTCAAACAGTAGTAGAGCGATGATTGAATAGTTGATACCCAAAGTTCTGGACATAATTTTGGAGATATAAACATAACTACATAGACATAAAAATCTAGGATAGACTATACACTCTATAGACATGTGTTTTATTATAGATTAATCTGTATCTATGACATACAAAGACTCAGCTTAATTTTTACTATATTCTAAAATCTATGTGCCAGTTATTGTATAGCGATTCCCTTCTTGAATACTTGTTGGTTAAACATGACATTTGAAATATGATGTAAAATTCAATGTTAATAATTTTTTTTAAAAAAAGAGGCTAGAGGTAAATACCACTAATGTACTTGCTCTAAGTGGTACAGAAATTTTCTTAATGAATCAAGGGGTTTTATTACATCTTTATGCAATTATTTTAGTTCTGAGTGTTCTACACTCAATGATACTTCTGGAAAGATGATATAGCTGACTGTGTAGATGGTATGAAGACATACTGGCCTAAACGTAGAATAAAGCATTGGTAAGTGGCTGATAGCTCTCAAGATTCTACTGGAATATGTGGAATTAATTTATTAAGCACAATTCAGGCTCTTAGTCAGATCAGGATCAAGATTATGTGGTTCCATGAGATGAATGAGGAAAGATCAGAAAAATCTACTAAGATATCCAGATATACTTTTGAAACTAAGGTATCTGTACTCCTTTTTTTTCTTTGTTGGTGGGGAGCTTGAACTTTGGACCTGGGCAAGGTCTCTTAGTTCTTTTTCCTCAAGGCTAATGCTGTACCAGTTTTAGCCACAACTCCACTTAGTTTTTGGGTGGATAAGTGGAGAGTAGAATCTTACAGTTTTTTTGTTTTCGTTTTTTTGCTTGCAAAGGCTTTGATTCACCTTCCCCCTGGCTAGTAGAATGACAATTAAGACCCTCCAGCGCCTGGCTAGTGATTTTTTGAAAATTGGACTTTCTTCCAAATCACGTAACTGGTTCCTAGCAAAGTTTTGAAGCCTGACTTAAATGTGACAGATTTTTGTCACTTGGAGACACTCTGTGCTGAACGTTAGAAATCTACCAGGTGAGTCACAGTGGCACTTCCAGTTTTTGTTTATGTGGTGCTGAGGAATGGAATCCAGGGTTTCATACAGGCTAGGCAAGCTTCATTTTCAGCCCAAGGTTTTATGTTTTGTTTTTTCAGTGTTGTTGCTTCTAAGGTACTGTATAATGTTCTTTCATTTTCTTTGTTTTTACCTCTTTTCTTATTTTTCCCTTTAGTTTTATTCTCTGTAGTCACTGTGTTGAATTCGGGTACCCTGTGTCTTGTACATAGGTTTATGTGATTTGGAATGGAGAAGGTATAATAAAATGGTAAAAATAAAAAAAAAACCAAAGGAAAATGGGTGAACCAATTGAACAGTGATACTTGGAAGACACTAAACGGAAATGAACTGAACAATCTGGGTGGAGAGGGGGCTGAGGGTAGGAAAACAGAGAAAAAGGAGGGAGGGTATAACAATTTTCTTAAGAAATGTGTTCATTACTTATGTAACCGTATGCCAACTATATATTGACTTAACAAAAAAAATTAACTTAAAAAATAATTTAGCTGGGTATGGTGGCTCACACTTGTAAATGTAGCTACTCAAGAGGCAGTTCAAAGTCAGCCTGGGCACTGAAGTCCCTGTGACTCTTATCTCCAATTAACCACCAGAAAACCAGAAGTGGCCCTATGGCTCAAGGGATAGGGCAGTAGTCTTGAGCTGAAAAGCTCAGTGACAAGACCCAGGTGCAGAATTGCAGTCCCATGACTTGAATGATGAATGATACTAGCCAGGCTCTGTGCGCTCACACTTGGGATCCTATCTACACAGAATCAGGTTTGAATCCAGCCCAAACAAATTGCATGATATTCTGATTTACAGTTCATTACCAAAAATCTGGAGGTAGAGCTGTGGATCAAGTGGTAGAACACTAGCCTGAAGCAAAAAAAAACATTTAAGGACAGTTCCCAGGCCCTGGGTTCAAGTCCCAAGACTTGCATAAAACAAACAAAATGTGACGCTGAGTCGTCCATCATTTGGTGTTATAGTTCAATATTCTTGATATGCGTCTTAGAAATTAAGTTCCTAGCAAATACTCTCCCCTGAAATTCTGCTTCATAGCTGATTCATAGAATTTCAGCATCATTACTATCACCTTCCAGTTAGCATAGCAGTATACTACTGAAAATTTGAAGAAAACTTTTGAGTAATCCTAATAAATCTGTGTATCATCTGCTAACACATCAAATCAGAAGAAGCTATGATCTACTATTATCTAAATGTATTTAATCCCTTCTTGAGCTAATGAGCCTTAAAGAGTAAAACATATGAAATAGTTATGAAACTAACAGTCACCATTCTTCTACCTAATATTGTAATATAAGTTTATAAATGCAAGGACTATTCTGAAGTGTGCAGAAGATAGCTTCTAATTATAATATTCTCATGAATATAGTTTTTAAGAAACATGTTGCTTGCTTTGGGAATGCAAAGGCAAGGAAAAATGATATAAGTAAGTTCCCTATTTATCAGAAGGAAAATACTATTGGGTTTAGATCAACTTCATTCATTCCGTGCTGATGAAACAAATATTTGCAATTCCTGAGGCCAATCACTTCATTGTGATGCAGAATCAGCCGGCTTAGATCAATCTTCCAAAAAAGGAAAGGAACAACTGAGAGGCAATTAAGGTTTCCAAAATGAACCAGGTGGTGGTGGCCGCTCACACTTGTAATTCTATCTACTCAAGGCCTGAAATCCAAGGATCTGGACTAAGTCTGTCTGGGATGAAAGTATTCCTGTCTGAAACATCATCTCTGTTATCACAGCCCAGCTGATACACTCTGCCCAACAGGTTCCAAACACCAAAGTCCATCTCCTATCTGAAATACTAGCAAACGTACTCACACATTATTTCCTCTTTGGGAGATAGTTGAAACAAGTACCAGAAACATTTCCCTGGCTTCAGAGTGCAGTGGAAATATATACTCACTAGAAGCCCATCTAGTAAATTACAGTCAATCATCTTTCCTCACATCTTGTTAGTTAAATTGAACAATGAGTGTTTGGATCAGAAGCGATGTGTATGAACATACAGGTTGTAAAAGTACTGTAATCCTAGCTACTCAAGATAAGCTGAGACCTGAGGATTCCAGTTCAAAATCAGCCATGCAATAAATTACATAAGATTTTTACCTTTAATTAACCAGCAAAAAACAGAGCGTTGAATTGTGCGTAAAATGCCACAGGCCTAAGCTTTGCATAAAAGTGGTAAGGGGTAGCATTGAGGATGTCCACTCTCTCCACTCCTTTTTAACATAGTACTAGAATTCCTAGGCAGTGCAATAAGGCAAGAAGCAAGCATAAAGGGTATCCAAGTGGAGAAAGAGGAAATAAAAATATCCCTCTTTGCAAATGACATGATTCTGTATTTAAAGAATCCTATAGACTCTACTCCCAAGCTCCTTGAGCTGATTCAAAGCTTTGGAAGGGTAGCAGGCCATAAAATCATCCCTCAAAAATCAACTGCCTTCCTTTATGCCAACAGTGAGATGAACGAGGCAATAATCAGGAAAGAAACTCCTTTCACAATAGCCTCAAAGAAAATAAAGTACCTAGGAATTAGCTTAACTAAGAATGTAAAGGACCGTTTAGATGAAAATTTTAAAACCCTAAAAAAGGAAATTAAAGCAGAACTAAGGAAATGGAAAAACCTCCCATGCTCCTGGATTGGAAGAATCAACATTGTGAAAATGACAATCTTGCCAAGGGCTATCTACAAATTCAATGCAATACCCATCAACATCCCAATGTCATTCTTTAAAGAAATAGAAGAGGCAATTCAAAATTTCACATGGAATAGTAAAAGAGCCGTATAGCAAAAACATTTCTTAGCACAAAGAACAGAGCTGGAGGAATTTCAATTCCAAACTTTAGACTCTATTACAGAGCTATAATTCTTAAAACAGCTTGGTACTTGCACAAGAACAGGCCTGAAGTCCAATGGAATAGAACTGCGGACCCAGATATTAAACCACAGACCTAGGGCCACCTAATCTTTGACCAGGGAGCCAAAAAAATAGAATGGAAGAAAGATAGCCTCTTCAACAAGTTGTGCTGGCAGAACGGTTAAACACCTGCACAAAACTAAGGTTGGGTCCTTCTTTGTCACCTTGCACTAGAATTAACTCCAAATGGATCAAAGACCTGGAGGTAAAAGCTGACACACTGAAAAGTTTACAGGAAGGAATAGGAGATACACTAGGCCTCCTTGGCACAGGTCGAAACTTTCTTAATAAGGACCAAGAATCACAACAAATCAGAGAAAGGCTGGATAAGTGGGACTGCATTAAACTGCAGAGCTTTTGTATGGCAACGGATATAGCTAGTAAACTAATCAGGAAGCCTACAGAGTAGGAGAAGATCTTCACCAACCAAACAACGGACAAAGGCCTCATATCTAAAATATATCAACAACTCAAAAAATTGAATCACTCCAAAACTAACCTCCAAAGTAACACCCATCCCATTAAAAAATGGGCCAAAGACTTAAAGAGAGTCTTCTCTGAAGAAGAAACAAAAATGGCTTATTGACACATGAAGAAATGCTCCACATCTCTGGTCATAAAAGAAATGCAAAGCAAAACAAGTCTAAGATTCCACCTCACTCCAGTTAGAATGGCCAGGATCAGGAAAACGAATGACAGCAGGTGCTGGAGGGGATGTGGCCAGGAGGGATCACTACTACACTGTTGGTGGGAGTGCAAACTCGTTCAACCACTGTGGTAAGCAGTGTGGCAGTGCCTCAAAAGGCTAAATATAGAACTCCCCTATGACCCAGCAATTCCACTACTTGGCATTTACCCAACAATCCAGAAACAAGGGCATACTAAACCCACTAGCACAACAATGTTCATTGCAGCACTATTCACCATAGCAAAGATATGGAACCAACCCAGATGTCCCTCAGTTGATGATTGGATCAACAAGTTGCGGTATTTGTACACAATAGAATTCTATGCTGCTGTCAGAAAGAATGACATCGCCCCATTTGTTAGGAAATGGAATGACTTAGAACAAATCATATTAAGTGAAGTAAGCCAGACTCAAAGAACTTAGGCTCATTGGTTTCCCTCATTCGTCATAATCAGTAGAAACATTGGGCTCTACTAGCAGAGATTTGCAATAGAACAAAAGGCCATATATAAGGCCGTATAATGTGAAGCTAATTGAAAGGACCTCCAGGATATTGAAACAAAAGCCACATTATGAATGATTGTTGTCCTTAATGTACTATGTTGTCTCTTATCTCCTTTGCTGTCCCTTGGTTATCCCATACTGGTATAGTATCTCATTTTGTTATGTGATATATTGAATTTATTTGTATTTGAATATTTGAAATTTGATAGGGAAGGGGGCAAAACCAAGACGGGTGGGGGGTGTGGGGTTGGAGGGAAATGGGTACCAAGACATGTGAAAGGGTGTCAATGTATGTGAATCAATGCACCATCTGGCAAATATCATGTAAGCCTTTTACTAATTACAATAAAAAAATTTAAAAAAAAAGAAAGTTGTAGTGTGTGGGGAGGATGATGGGGTCAAATACATTTCTTCTTAGAAATATAACTCGTCTGGTTGCCCTGGATTTTCCTGGCCTTCTTCTTAGATAAAAGGCTGTTATACTGGAATTGTGGCTTGGCAATGATCTAGCATGTACATCTTCGAGTAAGACATCCACAACTTCCATGCCTGAGACTCGAGTTTCCTGACCTTTGGCAACAGAACAGCAACATCTTTCTTCCTCCTGAGCCACAGGACAAGTGAGCTGGCTTGAGTTGGTTGTTAGTTACAGTGGCTTGGTTACCAGGGTTCCATATTCTGTTCCATTGTGAGGGAGGCAGGGTCACCTTTCAGGGCCCAATGACCAAAGATCCTTGCTCACAGAAGACCTCACCAAAGACATACTGGAGGCTGAATCTCTCCTCCAATCTCACAATGTACATTTGGATGTAGTAAACAGCACACCTTATTTGCCCAATCCCAATGTCTTCCACTAGGCCCAACTACCAGTCTGGTCTCAGGCTCAAGGAGCCTTTCTTAGGTAAGATCCAAACTTAAGGGTCAATATTGCCCTCATCCTTTACAAAACATTTGCTTCACAGTGCCTTCTCTGCCTGCATTTTGCCCCTTGTCGAAATTTTTTTTTTGTTTTTGCTAGTCTAGGGACTTGACCTCAGAGTTTGAACATTTTTCTTGGGCTTTCCTTAGGCTTTAGCTATCCCACCGAGCCACAGCACCACTTGCAGCGTTTTCTATGTATGTGTTAATGAGGAATTAAACCTGAGGCTTTTTGCGTGGTAGCCAAGGACTATACCACTAGGTGAAACACACAGGGCATCTTGCACATATTTTTGACGTCAATCTACTAGGATATTATTAGGTTTCTGTATCCTAATCAATTTTTTCCTGATGATTAGCTTTACTGTCATGTGTAAAAATGCAAGAGCGTAAAACACAGAAGAAGTAGTGAAATTTAAAAAAACGTTACACACATAGATAAGTGTTCATTCTTTGTAAGAGGAAGGTTATTTTGATATGATGATGATGACTTTATAATTACTATGTCAGGGTTGAGAGTTTGGCATAGTAGTAGAGTGTTTGCCTAGCATCCATGAAGATCTGGGTTTGATTGCTCAGTATCACATAGATAGAAAATCTAGATGTGGCACTGTGGCTCAAGTGGCAGAAGGCTAGACTTGAGAAAACCCGAGGACAGTGCTCAGGCCCTGAATTCAAGCCCCAAGACTGGCAGAAAGATAAAAGGAAATAAAAATGCTTTTTACGAGCTAATTCACTCATAGCATTTGCTTCTGAAATTTTTGCTTTTGCATCTTGTGAAATACCCCTTTCCCTCAACGTAGACAAGAAAAACAGATCCATCCCATGGTCCACTGTGAGGCCACTGGTTGGGGTAAGAGCTAGTCGTGCAGCAACACACAAGTTTTATTCTAATACTTTCCAAACTTTGTACTCAAATATGTTACCTACTTACCAACTTAGGTCAGTTATCCTTATGCTATACCTTTTCTTTATTACTACAATATTCTTACACTCCTACGTTAATCCTCTTGTACCTCCCTGACCTCTCTCATTCTATTTTTCTATCTCTGGACCTCTGCTGGTCTTTCAACCCTTATACTGCACTGATCTACACTTGATGGCTGTTGAGCAATATTGTATATGTAGGTGGTTAATTATTCTCTAGGCTCAGAGGGACCTAAAGTCAATAGAGAATGGATTGAGAGGCTTATTGTTTTGGGTATAAATCGTTTATCAGTGGTTGTAATAGACTGGTCTGTAAGTGCACAAAAAGAAAATGTGATAATACCAATCAAAACTTGTGAACATCTAGTGTCTGCAAGCTACGGAAGTCTAGGTTGGTTATATCAGAAAAACTATAATCATATTTAGTAGTAATCTTGCTCCCATTTTCAAATGGGCAGAACAAGAAACTCAAGAAAACTGTCAAATCAAGAAACAACATCCCCCACCCAATGTAAACAGACAATGGAACAGTCAATAGCAAACCTAGAGGAGAGTCTTCCAAGTGCTACACACATGCAATTGATAAACTTCATTAATGAAAAATGTGAAAATATAAAGAAAGAGATAATGGAGGAAGCCATAGCTGAACAAGAGTAAAGCAAAAACAAGGTGATAAGTGAAAAAGAAGAAGCCATAAAAGAGGCCATAATAAAGGTTTTTCAAAGAAAGATGGATGAATTCATTGAATCCACATATAAAAACGTGACCAAACTCCACCAAATGTCCAAAGAAAATAAAGCTACTGAGCTAACCACTCAAAAGGAAATCAAGGAGATAAAGAAATCCATACATGATCTAAAACAAGAGATGCAAGGCACCAAAAGTGAGCAATTAGAAGCAAGGGAGATGAAAAATAAAGTAGGTAGCTTTGATAGCAGATTAGACAATGCAGAGGAGAGAAATTCCGGGGCTGAAGATAATTTAGTTATTATAGAGAAAGTACAGAAAATGAGTCAATCCAAATCTAGGAAATATGAGAGAGCGCTTCAGGAGGTCCAAGATGCAATTAGGAAGCCTAATTTAAGGCTAGTTGGTATTGAGGAGGGCGTGGAGAAAGAGGTCAATGGTATTGGAAATATACTTCAGGGAATCATCTCAGAGAACTTCCCAAATATCCAGAAGGGCAGGCCCATCCAGATACGAGAAGCTTTTAGAACCCCAAACAGACCTGACCAGAAAAGAACATCCCACCGTCAAATTGTGTTCCGAACTGGATCAATAGAAACGAAAGAAAAGATCCTAAAGGCAGCCAGGGAAAATGGATCAGTAACCTATAAAGGGAAACCAATCAGAATAACCCCAGATTTCTCAGCAGAGACCATGCAAGCACGAAGTGACTGGAAGCATATATGTCATGCCCTTCAACCAAATAATTACCATCTAATAATACTGTAGCCAGGTAAGCTCTCATTCATAACTGAGGGGACAAGAAAAACATTCCATTCCGGGGAAAAGCTGCAACAATATGTCGAAACAAAACCAACACTACAGAGAATTCTCAAAGATGCTCTATACATAGAAAACCAAAATAAATGCAATATAGGGAAAGAAATGGCACCTAAATAGCATACCATCTAAGGACCACAAGAACTGTCAACACACAAACCCTACTAAAAGCTTTTAAAAATGGTAGGAAGTAATAAATATCTCTCAATCCTAACTCTCAATATCAATGGACTTAACTCTCCAATTAAACGGCATAGGCTGTCTAGTTGGATCAAAAAGCAAAAGCCATCGTTCTGCTGTCTTCAAGAGACACATCTTACCCAAAAACAAACCTCTTTTGAAAGGGAGGGGTTGGAATAACTGCCCCCATAAACAGGCTGGAGTTGCCATCCTCATATCAGATACAATAGACTTCAAACTAAAATTAGTAAGAAAAGACATAGAAGGTTACTACATACTACTAAAGGGATCTTTCCTCCTGGAAGACATAACGATCCTAAATATTTACACACCCAATCCCGGAGCTCCAAACTTCATCAAGCAAACTTTACTTACACTGAAAGCATACATAGATCGAAATACAGTGATTGTTGGTGAGTTTAACACACCACTCTCACCTATGGACAGATCAACAAGGCAAAAACTCAACAGAGAAACCTTAGAACTTAACAACTATATAGACCAACTAAATCTAACAGACATCTGCAGAATATTCCACCCAGTAACAACACAATATACGTTTTTCTCAGCAGCACATGGAACATTTTCCAAAATAGACCACATCTTAGGCCATAAAGCAAACCTGGACAGATTCAGAAACACTGAAATTACTCCATGCACACTCTCAGACCATAAAGACCTCAAATTGGAGCTGAACACACATCTCCACCAACGAATGCCCTATAAGTCATGGAGACTGAACAACACATTGTTGAATCAAAAACAATGGGTAATCGAAGAGATCAGAACAGATATCCAACTGTTTATGAAATTTAACAATAAGGAGCACACAAATATCAACTCCTTAGGGACACAACTAAGGCAGTACTCAGAGGAAAATTTATACCGCGGAGTGCCTACAACAGCAAGTTGCAAAAATGGCAAACCAACTAGTTAATGTCTCACCTTAACCTCCTGGAAAAAGAGCAACAAACCAAAACTAAACCCATTAGGAGAAAGAAAATTATTAAAATCAAAGCAGAATTAAATGATTTGGAATAAAAAAACTATAGAAAGAATCAACAAAACAAGGAGTTGGTTCTTTGAAAGAATTAACAAAATTTACAAGCCCTTAGCAAATCTAACCAAAAAAAGAAGAGAGCATATCAAAATAAACAAAATCGCAGATGAAAATGGTAATATCACGACAGAAATTACCAAGATCCAGAATATCATGAGGAACACTTCTCAAACCTTTATGCCAACAAATTTGAGAATCTGGAAGAAATGGATGAATTCCTCGACAATATTAACATACCCACACTGAACCAAGAAGAGCTAACCCAACTCAACAGACATATTTCATGCTCTGAATTAGAAATGGAAATTAGACAACTTCCACTTAAAAAGAGCCCAGGGCCAGATGGACTCACAGCTGAATTCTATAAGGTCTTCAAAGCAGAGCTTACACCAATACTCCTCAAGCTCTTCAACGAAATTGAAAATGAAGGTTCTTTACCAAACTGATTCGGTGAAGCCAGCATATCCCTCATCCCCAAACCAGACAGAGATTCATCAAAGAAAGAGATCTATAGACCCATTTCTTTGATGAACATCGATGCAAAACTTGTCAACAAAATACTGGCCAACTGTCTACAACAACTCATCAAAAAAATTATACACTATGATCAAACTGGATTCATCACAGGGAGGCAAAGCTGGTTCAACATACACAAATCAATTAATATAATTCAACACATCAACAGGAGCAGGGATAAAATCACATGATTGTCTCAATAGATGCGGAAAAGGCATTTGACAAGATCCAAAACCCCTTTATGTAAAAAGATGTGGAGAAACTAGGAATCCATGGAACATTTCTCAATGTAATAAAGGCTGTGTATGAGAAACCCACTGCTAGTATTATACTTAAGGGTGAAAATCTAAAGCCATTCCCTCTAAAATCAGGAACGAGATAAGGATGCCCACTCTCTCCACTCCTTTTTAACATAGTACTAGAATTCCTAGGCAGTGCAATAAGGCAAGAAGCAAGCAAAAAGGGGATCCAAGTAGGGAAAGAGGAAATAAAACTATCCCTCTTTGCAGATGACATGATTCTGTATTTAAAGAATCCTATAGACTCTACTCCCAAGTTCCTTGAGCTGATTCAAAGCTTTGGAAGGGTAGTAGGCCATAAAGTCAACCCTCACAAATCAACTGCCTTACTTTACGCCAACACTGAGAGGAACGAGGCAATAATCAGGAAAGAAAATCCTTTCACAATAGCCTCAAAGAAAATAAAGTACCTAGCAATTAGCTTAACTAAGAATGTAAAGGACCATTAAGATGAAAAATTTAAAACGATAAAAAAGGAAATTAAAGCAGAACTAAACAAATGGAAAAACCTCCCATGCTCCTAGATTGGAAGAATCAACATTGTGAAAATGACAATCTTGCCAAGTGCTATCTACAAATTCAATGTAATACCCATCAACATCACAATGTCATTCTTTAAAGACATAGAAGAGGCAATTCAAAATTTCATATGGAATAATAAAAGACCCCGTATAGCAGAAACACTTCTTAGCAGAAAGAACAGCGCTGGAGGAATTTCAATTCCAAACTTAAGACTCTATTACAGAGCTATAATTCTCAAAACAGCTTGGTACTGGCACAAGGACAGGCCTGAAGTCCAATGGAGTAGAACTGCGGACCCAGATATTAAACCACAGACCTATGGCCACCTAATCTTTGACCAGGGAGCCAAAAAAATAGAATGGAAGAAAGATAGCCTCTTCAACAAGTTGTCCTGGCAGAACTGGTTAAACACCTGCAGAAAACTAAAGTTGGATCCTTCTTTGTCACCTTGCACTAGAATTAACTCCAAATGGATCAAAGACCTGGAGGTAAAAGCTGACACACTGAAAAGTTTACAGGAAGGAATAGTAGATACACAAGGCCTCCTTGGCACAGGTCGAAACTTTCTTAATAAGCACCAAGAATCACAACAAATCAGAGAAAGGCTGGATAAGTGGGACTGCATTAAACTGCAGAGCTTTTGTATGGCAACGGATATAGCTAGTAAACTAATCAGGAAGCCTACAGAGTGGGAGAATATCCTCACCAACCAAACAATATGGCTTCAACTCATGTCCAGAGCACTGTCCTAGGGCTTGCTCAAGGATAACACTTTACTTCAGTCAGCCAACTCCCTGTCCAAATAGGCCACTCTTGAAGCTAGAATTACAGAGATCTGCCATAATACTGGCATTTCGTTATCTAAGTATATAATTTTTCTCCTATTTTTGATGGCTTTTCCTTAGTGTACATATTTCCTACATATTTTATGGAAAACTTCCTTCCCACTGGGGCCATAAGTTAAGCCTAGTTGAAGAGTACTTGCCGAGCATGAATGAAGACCCAAGTTCAATTCCTCAGCACAACATAGATAAAAAAAAATATAAGTGGTGCTGTGGCACATGTGATAGAACTTGCACCTTAAGAATAAACAAAAACAAAAACAAGGATCGTGCTCAGGTCCTGAGTCTAAGCCCAGTACTGGCAAGAAAAAATTCTGCCCAAAGTAGACATTTAAACTTATTGTACTTTTCAAAAAATTTGTTGTCAAGGTGATATACAAAGAGATTGCTGTTACATATGTAATGAGTACATTTCTTGTAAACACTGTTACCCCCTCCCCCTTTTTCTCTTTCCCTTCCCCCAAGTCATAAATTTCATTTACAACAAATATATATGTATTTTCATTCCTGAAAAAAATAGTTTAAAATGTGTTCAAATAAATGATGTAGGTTGATATATTTATCAAAATGGATTACTTGAACTCTAAAATAAACATTCTAGGTAATTTTTTTCATAAAATTGTAGTAATGCTATAAAACTAATAAAAAAGGAATTTTAGTTATTAATTTCTTATGTTTTACCTTTAACATTATTACACTAAGCATACTGTTTATGCTATTATACAGACAGCATGAAATATAATTATGTAAAAAAATTAAATGATTAAAAATAGTAAGGTTGTGGGCGAGTAGTTTGGCTTGGTGGCACACACCCTGGACTGGCAAAAAAGAAGTAGGGTTAGATAAAACAGATTTATTTCCAAATGTGTGGAAAATGGTATGATTTCTTGTTTGGCTAGTCCTGGGGCTTGAACTGAGGGCCAGGAACTGTCCTTGGCCACATTTGTTCAAGGGTGGCACTCTGACACCTGAGCCACAGTGCCCCATCTGCTTTTTCTGTGTATGCAGTGCCGAGGAATTGAATCAAGGTCTTCTTGTATACTAGGCGAGCACTCTACAACTAGGCCACATTCAAAGCCAAAGTAGATTTTTGATGCTATTGTGGAGTTTTAATTTTCTTAAATATTTGTACAAAGCACAATGGATATATAAACAGACTTGAACTCACAGAACAGAGCCCACATAATATTACAGTTACTCTGGCACTTCTCCCGATTGACAAAACATATTTCCAGGCATCTGCTCTGTCCTTAAGCTTTGGTAGCTGACTTGTTTCTCCATGGAGGGCTGGCCTGGATTCCTGGTGATTCCATGCATTTCATAGTTCCCTGTATATCCAGTAAGGTTGTCTTCTATGGGACCAGACCTGTCTGGTTTTTGGCCCACCCAGGACCTATGTGTCTGAGGTCTCACATTATAAGTGGAAAATAAAACGCAGTATAAGCACTGAAGAACTGCACACCATAATATTAACAATGAGAGTTTAATAGTTAGCAAAGTAAATACAATGAATACTTGACAAGAATCATGAGAGCAAGGTAAAGAGATGTCTTTTTAGAAAGGGGACAGGGAAGCTCTAAATCCAGACTGGCCTCCAAGTTGCCTTCAGACAGTAATTCTACTTCAGAGTCCTCAGAAGGGTCTCCTTCCTCATGAGAAACAGAATGTCCTTCCTGAGTTAAGAGGGGGATGGATTCTGGTTTGTCGAATGGAGATTGAGTCTCTTTTAGTGAGATGGATGGGTCTGGATATTCTGTGAGGATGGATTCATTTTCCTCCAATGAATCCAGTATTGAGAGTACGCTTGCTGCTTCCCATGGGGACATTTTCCATGAGCCCAGCGTGTGCCTCTTCAGCTTGCAAAATAAGTGGAGTGTTACTCTGACTCAGATGGACTGACTCTGGGTGGAGTGTGAAAGGAAACGGAAGGAAATCTGGCTGCTCTTTTTCTTCCTCCATAGTATCTGCAGGTTCAACTGTGTCACACATGGGGTTCAGAGCAAAAGGTATATCCACAGGTCTCTAAACCTGTTTGGTAATTTCTACAGAAGGCCCATGCTTTCTGGAGTGCAGTGATGATTCTCAGTCTCCATCATTCACCAGCTCCATTGGTGGGTTTTTCATCCGGAGTTCAGGATAAGCTCTTCCACGATGACCCAAACCTAAGATTGGAAATAGGTACAGAGTGGACAGAGTGGACTCTGCAAGTTGAAGTGTCACTCAACTTCCATGAGGATCTAATGGAGGAACCTGTAGAACTGGAGTTTGGACTGAACACTGAGGAGGTATGGGGTCTTTCTAATGAGTGCTTATTCCCGAGTCCTTTCAGAGGACAGACATTACCTGGCTGACACCACCCATAAAGGGCATTTTGCCAATCTCTGTAGAAGTAAGGGCCAACCAATATCTAGACCACATGGGCTTCCTACTCACAGGCTCTGAGGCACCCACACCAGGACTTCTACTTTTTCTTGGTCTTACTGGTCGCACATTCCTCCAGCTGGTCAAAAAGTATGTGTTTTGAAGAGCGGGTCCGAAGCCGGCATGTGGAGCCTCATATAGAGCTTGAGTTGTGTCAGGGTGTGGCAGTTCTTGAACTCGTAGAAATCACTGGGGTAGAAGTCCATTCACATCGTATAGATGGAACACATGATGCTGTGGGCACATTCGGTACAAGGAAAGTGAGAGCCTTCTCTCTCCATCCTGAGCCTTCTACAAAAGCCCCTTTCTTGCAGGACTCTAATGCTGTGGCTGTCCTGCAGAGATGTGCACTTATGTGCTGGGAGGGGGGTAAAGACACTCGAGAACAGGATGACTTTTACACCCCACTTCCAGAAGCTTCTGAGAGAGGCCTCTATGCATGTGTCCAAAGTAAACGCACCTTAAATTACCTAAGTAAATGCTCTAAATAAATCAATAAGTGAATGCTCTAAATAAAGACCTAAATGCTCATTCCTCTAATCTTAGCCACCCAGCAGGCTGAGCTCTGAAGATCACAGTGGAAAGCCAGTCTAGTCAGTAAAATCTAAAGGCACTTGTCTTCAATTAGGCAGCAAAAAGCCAGAACTTGACCTATGACTCAAATGGTACAGTGCTAATTTTTGAACACCAAAGGGATGGCATTTAGACCTGGGTTCAGGTTCAAGTGGCAGCACTGGACCACACACCAAAATGTAAATGCTTTCAGGTTCTAAGAGGCAAAGCTATCACAATCCCTCCCTGATGGCTCAAAAGTGATTCAGCCCCCAGCTTTTCCTCTGACTCCAGTATTTCACAGGCCTCCGCCATTAGTACTGACACCTCATTTCTTACTGGGAAATGGGATTTCCTAGGATGTCACCTAGGTGAGGGCTGCAGTTGGGAGCCACTTACTCATGCCTGAAATCCAACTTCTCAGTAAGCACACTGTTGCGACTCCAGTAGCTTGTGAGGGAAATGAAATGGCATGGTGTCCCAGTCTTAATGAAGTAGTTTGTGCACTTGTATCATGCTTAGCTCCCCTGTGAACACCCCAGTGAACCAAACAGGCCACAGGCCAAGGGAGTTGGCTTGAGCTGGTTGTCACGTACAGTGGCTTGGTTACCAGGGTTCCATATTCTGTTCCATTGTGAGGGAGGTAGGGTCACCTTTCAAGGCCCAATGACCAAAGCTCCTTGCTCACAGAAGACCTCCCCAAAGACATACTGGAGGCTGAATCTCCCTTCCCACCTCACATATGGATGTAGTAAACAGCACACCTTTTTGTACAAATCCCAAGTCATTAACTAGGCGTAAGTGCTAGCCTGGTCTCAGGCTCAAGGAGCCTTTCTTAGGTAAGATCCAAACTTAACTGTCACTATTCCCCTTACCCTTCACAAGACATTTTGCTTCACAGTGCCTTCTCAGCTTGCATTTTGCCTCTTGCACCTTTTTTGCTAGTCCTGGGACTTGACCTCAGAGCCTGACCATTGTTCTTAGGCTTTCTTTAGGGTATAGCTGTCCCACCAAGCCACAGCACCACTTCCAGCGTTTTCTATGTATATGGTACTGCAGAATCAAACCGGAGTCTTTTTGTGTGGTAGCCAAGCACTCTACAAATAGATGAAACACCCAGGCCATCTTGCACATATTTTTCACTTCAATCTACTAGGAGGTTGTTAAGTTTCTGTATCGTAATCTATTTTTCTTCCTGATGAATATCTGTGCTGTCATCTGTAAAAATGCAAGTGGGAAAATCACAGAAGCATTGGTGACATAAAAAAAAGTCTTACAGACATAGATAAGTGTTCATTCTTTGTAGGAGAAAGGATATTTTGATATGATGATGATGACTATTTATAAATACTTTATCGGGGTTTAGAGTTTGGCCCAGTGGTAGAGTGCTTGCCTAGCATCCATGAAGATCTAGGTTTGAGTCCTTAATATCACACAGATATAAAAATCCATATGGCAATGTGGCTCAAGTGGCAGAGGGCTAGACTTGGGAAAAGCCAAAAGCAGTGCTCAGGCCCTGAGTTCAAGCCCCAGGAATGGCAGAAAAAACAAAAGAAAAGAAATGTGCTTTTTACAAGTTATTCACTCACAGCATTTGCCTCTGAATTCTTAGCTTCTGCATCTTGTGACTTATCACTTTCCCTCAATGTAGACAAGAAAAACAGATTTTATTACTTGCTATCCTGTTGTCCAATCTTTGGATATTAATTCAAAATACAATATTGCCTGAGATATTGTGTGTGTGCGTGTGTGTGTGTATCTGCCAATGTGTGCATGCACACATGTGAACAGGGTTTAGGGCTTACTCATAGGGCCTGTGTGATAACCCTCAGCATCTTTTCCTCAAAGGTATTGTTCTTTCACTTCTAGCTTATTATAGCTAATTGGAGTTGAGAGATTCACTCAATTTCTTGCCCTGTGCATTGGAACCCAGTGCTGGGTTCTCATATTGTTAATTGTAGCTATGGAGAAGTCTGAGGTCTGGGGATCGTCGTAAGAAAGTCACTGATAGAAATCTTTATCTTCAGTTAAGCACGAATAAATAAGGCAAAAGTGGAACTGTGGCTCAGTTCCTCTTGTACCAGCCATGAGAAAATTAGTAAGTGGCAGCACCTGGTCCCTGAGAGAAATCCTTAGCACTGGTTCAAAAAAAGAAAGAAAATAATGAAAAAAATTAAAACTTGCTGAGGAATCCATAAGGATAAACGTGCCTGTGAATAATCTTGTCATTTCAGATTCCCTCAAGAGCTTAGGTCTCTCTATATTTTATCAAGTTTTTTTTAAAGATATTTACATATTTTCTATCTTTCTTAAACAGAGATAGTCATCCACAAAACACAAACACAAACTCTCACACAGTATACCACCCACCCATAAGTGTCTGGCTATGTATATATGTATAGTCATATGTATTGATCTGTCTCTCTATGCTAATATATAAATGCATAAACATATGTATTTAGACAAACAGGAAACATACATAGATAGGTCTCAGGCATTTCCAGATTTTGTGCAAGTCTTCTGAGTGCAACTTACCATTGTATTGTTTGTCAAGATAGAGTCCCTCTAACTTTTGGCCAGCTTCTTGTCCTTTGATACTTTTTTCTGGCAGTCCTGGGTTTTGAACGCTAGGCCTGGATGCTGTCACTGAGCTTGAGCTTCTTGCATTCAGTAGTTTATTGCAGATAAGAGTCTCATGGAGTTTCTGTCCTGGGCTGGCTTTGAATTGTGATCCTCAGATCTCAAACTCCTGAGTAGCTAGGATGACAGTCTTGAGCTACCAGTACCTGGTTCCTTTGCCTCTTTTACCCTTTTTTTGGCCCCACCACAGCCATGGTATCTACCTTCCTATGTTCTCTCCACCTGCCCCCACACAGGGGTCTGACAGATGCTTTCCACCCACTTATTCATGTCCTCCTCTGTATTGGCTGACAGCTAAGACATGCACTCACTTGTCTGGATGCCAAACACAAAGCCATGTGATTGTTTCTCAGTCTGGAACATCCTATCAGATTTATAGCACCACAGCGGGTCAGGTTGATACTCCTCCAGGGCTTCTTAAATTGTTCTCATATTAATCCCCAACACGTTTGTCATCACTTGTCCAGCTAATTCATGGACTAAACCAGCATTCCCTACAAAATTAGATCCCAATACCATGAGGACACTCAAGGGTGCATTCGGAGTGTGACCTGCAGGTGGATGTGAACCTGTCTAACTTGGAGGGGATTTCTCCACCACAGGAAATGGAATACAAATTTAGAATCTGCTTTCATGAGGTGACAATCTCTGGCAGATGTTCTTATCAAATGTGGCATTGCCTACTTCCAGCTTAAAACATGGGTTGATGACCCAGCATAACAGAGAATGTATTCACCCAGGCCCAACACATAGGCTGGGACCCTGAACTTTCAGGTAGCATTTGGCTTTGAAGGTCATGAGATCTTAGTCTACAAATGATGAGCCCCCTCCCGTGAGGCATAGCAAACGGAGCCAAAGTGCAACCCAGTTAAGCACCAGATCAAGCTTCCCTTCTTCAGTAGGGTATGGTTTGAAAACTGTGCATAGCTTCTGTTTGAAGCCAGTGCAGAAAGGAAAGTCCATGAAACTCTCATTTCCAGTTAACTGCCAAGAAAAAGCCAAAGATAGAGATGAAGCTCAAGAGAGGTAGAGAGCCATCTGAAAAGAATGGTTACACCCTGCAACATCCTCATTATCTGATCTTGAAAACATCTCTGCGTGCATCCCAGCATGCAGCCAGCATCTGGGGGTGACAGTGACCCCTGGGCCCATAGGCAATCTGCACTGTCTCTGATATCTGTAATGTGAACCTCATTCTGTTGGGTTTGTGAAGCGGTGTCAACCCTGCAGAAGGAACCAACTGTGCCCTAACTCCCACTGTCCTCTGGGGCCCCTAGCATTCCCCCATCTGCACCCCTCCTGTGGCTTCTGATCCTAGGGAGCCCTCCTGCCCTGTCCAACACTCACATGAAGTGCATATTTCTACTCCTGGGGCAACTTCTCCACAGAGAGTACATGACATGCCCACTCTCCAGGCACGGGGAGATCCTGTCAAAGTAGCAAATCAGTGATAAGGACATAAAGTGATGAATAGAATTTTAGATCCTGATGGTAGACAGTCTGCAAAATCCAAGGGAGAATGGAATTGGAGGGGACCAGGGATCAGGATGTGGGCATGGAGCTTCCCTGCCAAGGGGGTGGGGGAAGTCACAGGCTGGGGGATGCACAGGATGATCCATGGGCCCTGTGCAGCTACTGGGTCACCCCCTTCTGCATCTCAGCCTTTGGCTTTGAGCTCTGTGATCGTCAAGATGTGCACAGTCTGTACTCTGGGTGGCAGAAGAAAGGACCCTGGGAAGACAATTGTAGACCCTTTGTGAGTGTAGGAAGGGGTAGGCTGGACACCCAGTCCAAGAGGAGCTAAAACGGGAGTCGAGGGGTGTGCAAGGAGTGGGTGTGAGGGTTGTGGGCAGTCACAGTCATGGCAGAGGTGGCTCTGTCTGTGGGGTGAGTGCCTCCCTGCAGGTACAGCATTGGAGATATCAGAGATCCACATGAAAAGGAAAAGCTGGAAATGGCACTATGGTTCAAATGGTAGAGCATCAACCCTGAGCAAAAGAGCTCAGGGACAGTACCCAGGACCTGAGTTCAAGCCTCATGACTGTAAAAGAAAAAGAACCAGGACTATGAGAGGGAACCTGGTACTCTCTTGGTCTAATCAGACACAAGAATAGGCCGGGATAGGCTGTGGAAAAACACAGAGAACATCTTCCCCCAGCTCATCCTGTCCTACATGCAGGGACAGCCATGTAACTAGGGCTATGGTGAGATCATCTTCATCCCTGTGCTGCCATCTGAATTGTAGGCCTCTGTCCTGGCATGGGGTATCCTGATGGCTGAGCAGGTGCCCTAACCCTAGATGGAGAGCAGCCACTGACTGTGGTAGCTAAGGAGAGATCTGTTCCATAGCTATCAGGCCACCCAGCATGGGAGCCATAACCACTCCTCACCCAGGTAGAGGCCAATGGTTCTCCAGGTGCTACTGACATTGCGCCACCCCTAGCCCTGGGTACACGTGACATTCCCTCCACAAGGAGCAGGACTAAGTGAAGGATCAGGAAGCTGCCTATGGACTTCAGATGATGGCCAGGCTGGCACTACAGATGGCCTCACTCTCTCACCACCTTCCCCTGCCTCCATCATTCCTCCATCATGCCTCTCTACCTCCCACCCATTAACCTTGGAAACCAATGAACTGGGCTCTCATCATTCCTCTCATCTCTTCACCCACCTTGCCATGCGTCCATCCCTCTGTCACTTCCACCCCACACACATCCCACCACCAGCCACCCTGTAGCTTATGAGGATCCCAGAGGAAGCTCTTGGTGAAGGGCTTGTGACCACAAAACAGTTACTATCACCCGCTCCGGCCTGATCCACCACAGAATAATAACAGCCAAGCAGGCACACACTGCAGCAGAGTTGCTCTGCTGCCACCCTGATTTCTTCATGGCCAGGACTTGGCTCTCCTCAGCCTCCCAGCTCAGTAACCAGAACATTGTGCTTTCACAGAGCCATGGCTTCCAGTCTCCATGGACACAATGACATCAAGGTGATGCCAACTTCCCCATCTCTATATACTTCTAACTATGGGATGGGAGCTGAGGTTCTCTTCTGTCACTCCATCCGCTAAGAGGCTCATGCAGATTTCTATCCTTTGCTCATCATGGTGACTCTTTGGTTAACAAGTCACTGCTGGGCTTCCAGTTCACCACATATAGAACCCATACTCCAACACTTTTCTTAGAAGGACTGATGACTTTTAAATATTCTCTAGTTTTAAATTTCTAGTTCCTTCTCTCTTTCATTTATATATTTCCCTTCCTCACATACTTCCCTTTTTTATCTTCCTTCTTTCATTCCTGGCCTTGAACTCAAGACCTGGAGCTTTTTCTTAGCTTTTCTTTGCTCAAGGTAGCACTCTAGCTCTTGAGCCACAGCTCTACTTCAATCTTTGTTCTTGCTCTAAACTGGGAGTATGAGTCCCATGCATTTTTCCCTTTGCTGGGTTGGTTTTAAACCACAATACTAAGATCAGGATCCTGAATACGCCTCGGATTACAGGTATTATCTAATCAAAACAAATTCCTGATTTCTTTTTTAGACATAATTAGTTCTTTCAGGTGAGCCACCAGCCACTCATGCAAGAGCATTGCAGGATCCCAGCATTCATCTTGTCTCCAGCCTTATTCCATCCATCTCACAATGGTCATCTAAAACACCCTGCTGCATGCCTGAAGTCGCAAGGAAGGTTCTCAACGCCATGAGAGGCCCCCTTAAGCTCTGCCTCAGACATGCCCAGCCCCCATCCCACTTCCACATGAGCATTTGTTTAGGAGAAATTTCCTGAGTACATCATCATCTTTTCCTCACCATTCAAATTTCATCTTTGGAGTCATTTCTCCCAGACAAAGAGGAACATGATCCATGGTTTGATAGCAGCTCCAGCTTCATAGTCCCAGCCACCAACACCCCCCCATGACCCTGCCAGGCACCTGAATTGAAGAACAATGTTTTCACTACCCCTGATTCTTATCAAATGTTTTAACTTATACAGTGCATTAAAATAATTTTACTAAATGGAATAAACACATGGCATCAAGCTTCAGAATCTTTGCACCTGAACTTTTAGTGAATCACAGACACACCAGCATTTCTGTAGCCAACAGAAATCTTAGCTTTGAGATTTCAGCATTCCTGGTATCCAAGTTTGGATGTGCTAACACTGCCCTTAATGGGGCACTTCAATCACACAATCCCACAACAATCAATGTCATTTGACATTCACTGGTAGGTGGTGCTAGGAAAAAGACTGATGTGCCAACTCCATGCTGGCTTGACCTATGCCATCTTCAAGTGGGGCTCCTCTCTCCATGACACCTTTTGTGTACTACCCCAGGAGGACCTTTACCTTGAGACAAAATTATGAAGACTATCTCTACCAGCAAAGATCCCAGTGAGATGTGCCTACATGGATAAAGCTAAAATCTCACTAAAGTGAGGTTGTTGGCAGTGCTGGAGCCTGAACTCAGGGCCTGGGCACTAAGCATTTGTACTCAAGACTAGCCCTTTACCACTGGAGCACAAACTCCATTCCCAGCTGTTTTTATTTTTGGTAGTAAGAATCTATCAGACTTTCCTGTTCTAGGTGACTTGGAACTTCCATACTCAGATCTCAGCCTCCTGACCAGCCTGGATTAAAAGTGTGGATCAGCCATGCGCCACACCTGAGGACTTCAGCCAGCACATTTTTTCCCAAAAATTGGAAGAGGAAGATGAGGGAGGGTTGGGCTCATCCTGCCCTGCATATGAAGGAGAGCATCAGCGCCTGAACTTCATTCCCTGTTGTAGGCTGCTGGAGGAAAAGGAAGCAAATAGGCACAGGCTGGCAGCAGATGCCACAGAACAACTTGTGACCAAGACTCCCAGAGCAGACCTCAGAATCGATGACAGAGTTGGATCTACCCAGTAACAGAGGCAGTGGTGACACCTGAAACTGCGCGTTTGAGCCTTTGCTGCAAGTAAACAGGGCCACCTATGTCTCAGTGAGAAAGGTGAGATTTTGGTTGAGAAGGTGAGATTAAACATTATGTATCATGCAAGAAGACAGACTATAAGGGGTCTTTTATTATTCCAAGTGAAATTTTGGATTTCCTCTTCTGTTTCTTTAAAGAATGACATTGGGATATTGATGAATATTGCACTGAATTTGTAGATAGTCCTTATCAAGATTGCCATTTTTACAATATTACTTCTTCCAAACCAGGAGCATAGGTTTTTGCATTTCCTCAGTTCTGCATTAATTTCCTTCTCCAGAGTTTATAGTTCCATCAAAAATGTGCTTTACATTCTAAGTTAATTCCTAGGTATTTATTTTGTTTGATAGCAAAATGAGTTGCTATCCTGATTCTTGCCTCATTCCTCTCATTTGTTGGCATATAGGAAGGCAGTTGACATTGAGGGTTAATTGTATACCCTGCTACCTTACCAAAGGTTTATATCAGCTCAAGCAGCTTTGGAGTAGAGTCTATAGGGTTCTTTAAATACAGAATCATGTCATCGGTAAGGAGAGAAAGTTTCAGTTCCTCTTTCCCTTTTCCTCCTCACTCCAGTTAGAATGGCCAAGATCCAGAAATCTAATAACGTATGCTGGAGGGGATGTGGCCAGGAGGGATCACTACTACACTGCTGGTGGGATTGCAAACTCGTTCAACCACTATGGAAAGCACTATGGCAGTATCCCAAAAAGACTAAACATAGAGCTCCCCTGTGATCCAGCAATTTCACTACTTGCCAATCGTCCAGATAGGACATACTAAATTCACTAGAACAATAACATTTATCACAGCACTATTTACTATAACAAAGGTATGGAACCAACCCAGATGCCCGTCAGTTGATGAGTAGATCAAATATGGTATTTTTACACAATGGAATTCTGTGCTTCTGTCAGAAAGAATGACATAGACGAATTTGTAAGGAAATAGAAAGACTGTAAAGTTTAGAAATTAGTTTCTGTCTCCTTCTCTCTCTCCTTCTCTATCTGTAAAATTTAGAAGTTCCTGTTTCTCTCTATTTCTCTCTCTTTTCTCTCTTTCTCTCTCTCTTTCTGTCTCTCTCTTTCTGTCTCTCTCTTTCTGTCTCTCTCTCTCTCTCTCTCTCTCTCTCTCTCTCTCTCTCTCTCTCTCTCTCTCTCTCTCTCTCTCTCTCTCATCCTTAGGCTTGAACTCAGGGCCTGAACTACTTTTGCTCAAGGTTAGCACTCTACAATTTGAACCACAGTGCTGCTTCTGGCTTGCTCTTTTCACGTAGTATTTAGGAATCTAACCCAGGCCATCATCCTTGATAGGTTAGCACTCTACCACTAAGCCACACAGTCAGCTTTTAGAGGTTTCTGACAAAGGTTTTCCTACATGCTATTATTTCTTCTGTGAGTGCTCTTAATGCTTGCTGAAGGTTGACTTTGTTTAGAAGACTTACCCTAATGCTCCCATATACAGAGAATTTCTCTATTGTGTATGTTCTGAAATGTACTGAAGACTGACTTCTGATTAAAAGTCATTGCACATTTGTTCTATTCATTAGTTTTCTTTTCTTCTATGGGAATCAGGTTTGTGATGAACACAGAAGTATGCCTTCCAGGTCAAACACTTTCCACATTTGTAATATTCATAAGGTTTTTCTCTCCTATGTGCATTTTATACTTAGTCATGCGTTCATGATGGATTTTTCATATTCTTATATTCATACGATTTTTATCCTGTGTCTGTGTGGTATCATGCAAACTCAACTATGAGTTCTTCAAAAAAAATTCCCTTTCATTTTATTCATAGGATTCTATCCTGTGGGTGTTTAGTGATAAATCTTGACTTGTGCCTTCTGGGGAAAAGACTGAACATTTGCTACATTCATTAAGGGTTTTATCTTGTGTTGGTTCTGTGACACAAGCTGAGTTTTCTTCCACAGACTAAAAAGTCTTTCCTATTTATTTCATTGCTAAGGCTTCTCATATGTGTGAACTCTCTTACGCTTCCTGAAGGGTGAATACTGCACGAAAGACTTTCAACTTTGGTTATATTCCTAAGGTTTCTAATATGTGTGAATTCTGTTATGCCTCCTGTAATGTGACTTCCATCTGAAGGTCTTACCACATTTGATGCACTCATACAGTTTCTCTCCTGTGTGTGTTCTCTGATGCAATTTGAGGGAAGACTTCCATTTGAAAGACATTCCACATCGGTTACATTCATAAGGTTTTTCTCCTGTTTGAATTGTCTTATGCATGTTGAGGTTTGGCTTCTGTGTGAAGGACTTTCCACATATGTTACACACATAAGGTGTTTCTCCTGAGTATATTGTCTGATGAACATGGAGTTTTACCTTCCATTTGAAAGACTTTCCGCATTCACTACATGCATAAGTTTTCTCTCCTGTGTGTGTTCTCTTATGCCCATCAAGATATGTCTTCCACTTGAAGGTCTTTCCACATTTGTTGCACACATCAGGTTTCTCTCCTGTGTGTGTTCTTTGATGCAATTTGAGGGAAGATTTCTGTGGGAAAGACTTTACACATTGGTTACATTCATAAGGTTTCAGTCCTGTGTGTATTCTCTGATGAACATGAAGTTTTCCCTTCCCTTGGAAAGACTTTCCACATTCATTACACTTATAAGATTTCTCTCCTGTGTGTGTTATTTGATGAACCCTAAGGTGTATCTTCTGGGTGAAAGACTTTTCACATTTGTTACATTCATAAGGTTTCTCTTCTGTGTGTATTCTCTGGTGCAAAGTGAGGTATGATTTCAGTCTAAAAGTCTTCCCACATTTCTCCCATTAAAGATTTCTCTTCTTTGTGAGATCTCTGATGTGTGCTGAGAGCTGAATTCTGGGCAGAAATTTTATTACGTTCCTCATATTCATAAGGTTTGTCTTCTCTTGGAGATCGAGGTTGGAGCATCAGGTCTGACTTCTCAGAAATTAATTTTCACACTTGATGTACGCATCACATATCTCAGGATATTTGCTCTGAGGTATTGTAAGGCGTATTTCATTACTGAAAGATTTCTCACATTCACTACATGTATGAGGAGTCTCTCCTGTGTACATTTTCGGATGTGTAGTGATGGTCGGTGTTAAGTACAATAGTTTTCATCACACAGTACATTTAGCAGTTTTCCTCCCTCCCTGAAGAATTTCTTGGGCAGGGAGAACAGAATTATGATACTGCAGATCTTTTGGACTGTCACAATCATGAATAAAATGCTCTGAATATCCGATGGATTTTTTAAGAACAGGAGACATACGAGATCTATATGCAGCATGCATCTCATCAGGCTTAGGAGACAGAAGCATGTTCTGACACTTAATGAACTCCTCAGTCCTCACCCCTAAGTTGTTACCGTTATTACTAATCAGCTCTGGATTATGTGTAGAGCTCAAATGTAATGTTGTTGCAAATCTCACGTTTTCCTCCACTTCGATACTACTTGCAACTGCTACTTCACAAAGACATTCATGTGGACTTTCCTGGCAGGTCTTGAACACATTTTCCATTACCTGGACATCTAAAATGAGTCCTAGAAAAAAAGACACAAACATACATGAGATACAAATATTCCTTACTGTAAAGGTAATGACTTTACTTTCCCATCCTAAGTGTTAGATATTTTAAAATATAAAAGTGGAAATTGATTTGTGAGAAATATATGCTTTTCTCCCTAACATATTAAGAAAATGATATTTTACAATGACCAATAATGTTTTTCTGTGTTTTAGTTCTCTTTTTTTTGTATTTTTTAATTGTAATTAGTAAAAGGGTTACATGATATTGGCCAGATAGAAGGTGCATTAATTCACATACATTGATACCCTTTCACATGTCTTGGTACCCGTATCCCTCCCCCCCCACACCCCCCACCCGTCTTGATTTTCCCCCCTTCCCTATCAAATTTCAAATATCCAAATACAAATAAATTCAATAAATCAGATGACAAATTGAGATACTATACCAATATGAGATAACCAAGGGAAAGCAAAGGAGTGCTCCAGTGGCGCAATCGGTTAGAGCGCGGTACTTATATAATAGTTCTCTTTTTATATCACAGGAAATATTTATTGAAATTACCCATCTATGTATTGCTACAGTTTTAAGCTGAGTACTACCTATAATATACCTGCAGCTATTTTTTTCAAATACTGTTTTGTTTATACATTGAGGTATAGCTGCCTTTCTTTTATTTTTGAGAAATACTCTAAATATTGTGCTGTTTTGCATCTTTTTAAAACTTTCTTTTCTTTTCTTTTCTTTTCTTTTTTTTGTAGTTCATAGGCCTCGGCCCTGTCCCTGAACACTTCAGCAGAAGACTATAACCCCTATCCTTGAGCTACAGCCCCACTTCCTCTTTTCAAGAGTTAACTACAGATAAGAGTCTCAGGTCCTGAGTAGCAGATAGGATTACCTTACCCAGTTTCAATGCTGTTTGCTTATTAACCATTAAGTGAGGAACACGAATTTTTCTAGATTCAGCGGCCACAAGTTTGGTGTATATGTCTGTTGGCTTTGATCCAAGCAAGAACGATTCTTGAGAGTAAGGACTTACACCTATATCCCTTCAGTTACAACTTCTCACTAAAGTCTCAATTTAGGTATTTGTGGGAATTTTGAAATTTATTTCTTTCCATTTGAAGTCTTATAAAAATTCCTTTTCTAACACTCCTGTCCCTTAGAACCATGGAAGACCAGAAAATCCCCAGCTCATTGTCTAGTTAATTTTCTTATGTTGATTGAAACTTTGTTGTTTTTTTTCCCTTCCATTCCTGGGTTTGAACTTAGGACCTAACCACTGTCCTTGGGTTTTCTCAAGACTAGAACCCTACCAATGAAGTCATTACTTCTGGCTTTTTCTATGTATGTGGTAATAAGGAATCAAACCTGTGTCTTTGTGCATGCTAGGCAAGCACTCTACCACTAGGCTCAATTTCTGGTGGAAAGGTCTGGTTCTGAATACCAGTCTCTTCCTACCAGCAAAAAGGTATTATCCTTATCAGAGAATAATGCCCTGACTTATTCCTTGTTTGCTCAATCATTTATAGTCTTAGTTTTAAAGAAATGAAATATCTTTCTTTCTTTCTTTCTTTCTTTCCTTCCTTCCTTCCTTCCCTCTTTCTTCCCTCTTTCTTCTTTCTTTCTTTCTTTCTTTCTTTCTTTCTTTCTTTCTTTCTTTCTTTCTTTCTTTTTTTCTTTCTTTCTTGTTTTGCAGTCATGGGACTTGAATTCTAGACCTGGCTGTTCTTCCTGAGCTCTTCAACTCAAGGCTACTGCCCTATGTCTTTAGACTCAACCCCACTTCCCATTTTCTATTGATTCATTGGAGAGAAGAGTCTAAGGTGTTTTTGTGATAGGTCAGTCTTTGAACCTTGATCCTCAGATCTCAGCCTCCTAAGTAGCTAGGATTACAGGCATGAGCCACGGGCTCATGGCTTTCTCATTTTATTTTGTTTCACAGTGATTTCTACAGAGAAATCTAACTTTAACTCTACTGCCACATAGAATTCATCATATCACCCTATGATTCTTGGTTCCGGTGGTTTGGGCTAGCATGCACAAAGACCTGGTTCAGTTCCTTGGTACTACATACAAAGAAAAAGCCAGAAGTGGTGCTATGACTCAAGAAGTAGAGAGCTAGCCTTGAGAAAACCCAAGGACCAAGCATAGGATTGGGAAAATAAAATGATTCTTGATTCATTCACAAAGAATTCCATAGGTTCCACACAGGATTTAGGGTAACTAAGAATATTATTGCTCAGTACATCACAACATGAACTTACCAATGGGGCTCAGGCTCCAACATCAATATGAAGATGAATTCACTCACCTGTGATATTCTTGTCAGAGGAATTTCCTATCCAGAGTTCTGCACAGTGGTCTAGCTTGTCAATTAATACAGGTTTGGGAACACAGGGCCCTGTAAATTAGAAACAGTAGAGAATTATTGCTTATGCTGTGTCATCATTTCTTTAAGTTCGCAGACATCCTACTCACAAGTTACCTATTAAATCTTTTTTCTCATTTCTCACTGGCTCCATGGTTGACTTTTCCCCAGCTCTGGATTCATTTTGTATGGCATAAACTTATCTGTCTTGCTCAAGGCTAGAAAAATACCAGTTTGAGTCCCAGCTCCACTTACATGCATAGGTCTTCATGCATGCTAGGCAAGCACTCAACCACTAAGTCAAACTCTTGACACACCACTAACATTTTTGAGGGGTTACTTGGAGTTATAGAGTTTCATGGCAATTTTTATGCCATTGCTGGCTTCAAATTAGAATTCTTAGATTTCTTCCTCCTGAATATTTTAAGATTACAGGCATGAAACATTGCACCTAGTGCCAGGTTTCCATTATAAACTCACTGTTTAGTGATTTGTAGATCCTATTTCCAATAATGATATATATTCTATTCTGGATGGTTTATCCACTTACAATTACTGTGTAAGTTTGGAATGTCGTCTCCATTAGAGGAAACATAATTTAGAACTGTTGTCAAAGTATCCTGAAGGTATCCTGAAGAATGAGTACAAAATTACCTTAGGTTTTCTTTAGAAAGTAATGATACTTCTCAGGGCCTGGAATCTTTCATTTAAATAGTATTGAAAGTTTGATAAACATTCACGTATCTGCAAAATAACAAGGCACTTGGCCTTGCAAGTGAATTTGACTTTTGCTCACCTAAGGGCACCAGGTTGCTGTAGGTCTCCAGCATTACATCTCTGTACAGGGTTCTCTGAGCATTGTCCAGATGCTGCCACACCTCCCAGCTGAAATCCACAGCTACATCATCAAATGACACCAGCTTCTGGAATGGCACATTTTCATCAACTAATTAGCACTGAGTTATAAACACACCATGTCTGGAATTTTATTCTTTTTTTGTTGGAATTGTATTCCTTTACTTAAATGTTTAGACTTACATGAAATATTGACCTGAAAAGCTTAGGAATGGTGCCTAGGCCCAGAGTTCAAGTCCCAAGACCCACAAAAAAATAAAAAGGCAAGCCAGGTGTTGGTGGCTCACGCCTGTCATCCTAGCTACTCAGGAGACTGAGATCTGAGGACCATGGTTCAAAGCCAGCCTAGCAGAAAATTCCATGAGACTCCTTTCCAATTACACACCATAAAATGTTTAATGGCTTGTGGCATATCATGGTAGAGCAATTGTGGTATCGACAAAAATAAGTTGGGGGAGTAGATTTAGGTTATAAATGGAATTATTCCATTGAAAAAGAACTACATTATATGATGACAAATGCTGTTACTGTGAGAATATTGCAAAATCTTAGGGTATCAAGTAATAATACTGTGAAGTACACCCAGAATGTTAATGTTCTATGTCTGGCATAGATCTCGTTAGTGGTATATAGTAACCTTCTTTGTCTTTTCTTACTAATTTTAGTTTGAAGTCTATTTTATCTGATATGAGGATGGCAACTCCAGCCTGTTTATGGGGGCAGTTAGCTTGCTAGAGTTTATTCCAACCTCTCACTTTCAAAAGATGATTGTTTTTGGGTAAGATGTGTCTCTTGAAGACAGCAGGACGATGGCTCTTGCTTTTTGATCCAACTAGACAGCCTATGCCGTTTAATTGGAGAGTTAAGTCCATTGATATTGAGAGTTAGGATTGAGAGATATTTATTAGTTCCTACCATTTTTAAAAGCTTTTAGTAGGGCCTGTGTCTTGACAGTTCTTGTGGTCCTTAGATGGTATGCTGTTTAGGTGCCATTTCTTTCCCTATAATGCATTTATTTTGGTTTTGTATGTATAGAGCATCGTTGGGAATTCTCTGTAGTGTTGGTTTTGTTTCGACATATTGTTGCAGCTTTTCCCTGGAATGGAATGTTTTTATTGTTCCCTCAGTTATGAATGAGAGCTTAGCTGGCTACAGTATTCTTGGTTGGTAGTTATTTGATTTAAGGGCATGACATATATGCTTCCAGTCACTTCGTGCTTGCATGGTCTCTGCTGAGAAATCTGGGGTTATTCTGATTGGTTTGCCTTTGTAGGTTACTGATCCCTTTTCCCTGGCTGCCTTTAGGATCTTTCCTTTCGTTTCTCTTGATCCAGTATGGATCACAATGTGTCGGTGGCATGTTCTTTTCTGGTCAGGTCTGTTTGGGGTTCTAAAAGCTTCTCGTATCTGGATGGGCCTGCCCTTCTGGATATTTGGGAAATTCTCTGAGATGATTCCCTGAAGTATATTTCCAATACCATTGACCTCTTTCTCCACGCCCTCCTCAATACCAACTAGCCTTAAATTAGGCTTCCTAATTGCATCTTGGACCTCCTTAAGCGCTCTCTCATATTTCCTAGATTTGGATTGACTCATTTTCTGTTCTTTCTCTGTAATAACTAAATTATCTTCAGCCCCGGAAATTCTCTCCTCTGCATTTTCTAACCTGCTATCAAAGCTATCTACTTTATTTTTCTTCTCCCTTGCTTCTAATTGTTCATTTTTGATGCCTTGCATCTCCTGATTTTGATCATGTATGGATTTCTTTATCTCCTTGATTTTCTTTTGAGTGGTTAGCTCAGTAGCTTTATTTTCTTTGGACATTTGCTGGAGTTTGGTCCCATTTTTATTTGTGGATTCTATGAATTCATCCATCTTTCTTTGAAAAACCTTTATTATGGCCTCCTTTATGGCTTCTTCTTTTTCACTTATCACCTTGTTTTTGCTTTCCTCTTGTTCAGCTATGGCTTCCTCCATTATCTCTTTCTTTATATTTTCACGTTTTCCATTAATGATGTTTATCAATTGCATTTGTGTAGCACTTGGAAGACTCTGGTCTAGGTTTGCCAGTGACTGTTCCATTGTCTGTTTGCATTGGGTGGGGGATGTTGATTCTTGATTTGACATTTTTCTTGAGTTTCTTGTTCTGCCCATTTGAAAATGGGAGCAAGATTACTACTAAATACGATTATAGTTTTTCAGATATAACCAACCTAGACTTCTGTAGCTGGCAGACACTAGATGTTCACAAGTTTTGATTGGTATTATCACTCTTTCTTTTTGTGCACTTACAGACCAGTCTAATACAACCACTGATAAGCGATTTATACCCAAAACAATAAGCCTCTCAATCCAATCTCTATTGTCTTTAAGTCCCTCTGAGCCTAGAGAATAATTAACCCCCTACATATACAATATTGCTCAACAGCCATCAAGTGTAGATCCGTGCATTATAAGGGTTGAAAGATGAGCAGAGGTCCAAAGATAGAAAAAAAGAATGAGAGAGGTCAGGGGAGGTACAAGAGGATTAACGTAGGAGTGTAAGAATATTGTAGTAATGAAGAAAAGGTATAGCATAAGGATAACTGACCTAAGTTGGTAAGTAGGTAGCATATTTGAGTACAAAGTTTGGAAAGTATTAGAATAAAACTTGTGTGTTGCTGCACGACTAGCTCTTAGCCCAACCAGTGACCTCACAGTGGACCATGGGATGGATCTGTTTTTCTTGTCTACGTTGAGGGAAAGGGGTATTTCACAAGATGCAGAAGCGAAGATTTCAGAAGCAAATGCTGTGAGTGAATTAGCTCGTAAAAAGCATTTTTATTTTCTTTTATTTTCTCCCAGTTTTGGGGCTTGAATTCAGGGCCTGAGCACTGTCCTCGTGTTTTCTCGAGTCTAGCCCTCTGCCACTTGAGCCACAGTGCCACATCAAGATTTTCTATCTATGTGATACTGAGCAATCAAACCCAGATCTGCATGGATGCTAGGCAAGCACTCTACCACTATGCCAAACTCTCAACCCTGACATAGTAATTATGAAGTCATCATCATCATATCAAAATATCCTTTCTCCTACAAAGAATGAATACTTATCTATGTGTGTAATGCTTTTTTTTTTTAAATTTCACTAATTCTTCTGTGTTTTTCTCTCTTGCATTTTTTACACATGACAGCAAAGCTAATTATCAGGAAAAAAGTGATTAGGATACAGAAACCTAATAATATCCTAGTAGATTGACGTCAAAAATATGTGCAAGATGCCCTGTGTGTTTGACCTAGTGGTAGAGTCCTTGACTACCACGCAAAAAGACTCAGGTTTGATTCTTCATTACCACATACATAGAAAACGCTGCAAGTGGTGCTGTGGCTCGGTGGGACAGCTAAAGCCTAAAGAAAGCCCAAAAACAATGTTCACACTCTGAGGTCAAGTCCCAAGACTAGCAAAAACAAAAAAAAATTCGACAAGGGGCAAAATGCAGGCAGATAAGGCTCTGTGAAGCAAATGTAAAGGATGAGGGCAATATTGACCCTTAAGTTTGGATCTTACCTAAGAAAGGCTCCTTGAGCCTGAGACCAGACTGGTAGTTGGGCCTAGTGGAAGACATTGGGATTGGACAAATAAGGTGTGCTGTTTACTACATCCACATGTATATTGTGAGATTGGAGGAGAGATTCAGCCTCCAGTATGTCTTTGGTGAAGTCTTCTGTGAGCAAGGATCTTTGGTAATTAGGCCCTGAAAGGTGACCCTGCCTCCCTCACAATGGAACAGAATATGGAACCCTGGTAACCAAGCCACTGTAACTAACAACCAGCTCAAGCCAGCTCACTTGGCCTGTGGCTCAGGAGGAAGAAAGATGTTGCTGTGCTGTTGCCAAAGTTCTGGAAACTCGAGTCTCAGGCAATGAAGTTGTGGATGTCTTACTCGAAGATGTACATGCTAGATCATTGCCAAGCCACAAATCCAGTATAACAGGCCTTTCTCTAAGAAGAAGGCCACGAAAATCCAGGACAACCAGATGAGGTATATTTCTAAGAGGAAATGTATTTGACCCCATCATCCTCCCCCCACACTACAACTTTCTTTTTTTTTCATTTTTTTCTTGTAATTAGTAAAAGGGTTACATAATATTTGCCAGATAGATGGTGCATTGATTCACATACATTGATACCCTTTCACATGTCTTGGTACCCATTTCCCTCCAACCCCACAACCGCCACCCGTCTTGCTTTTCCCCCCTTCCCTATCAAATTTCAAATATCCAAATACAAATAAATTCAATATATCAGATAACAAAGTGAGATACTATACCAATATGGGATAACCAAGGGACAGCAAAGGAGATGAGAGACAACATAGTACATTAAGGACAACAATCATTCATTATATGGCTTTTGTTTCAATACCCTGGAGGTCCTTTCAATTAGCTTCACATTATATGGCCTTATATATGGACTTTTGCTCTATTGACAATCTCTGCTAGTAGAGCCCAAGGTTTCTACTGATTATGACGAATGAGGGAAACCACTGAGCCTAAGTTCCTTTGAGTCTGGCTTACTTCACTTAATATGATTTGTTCTAAGTCTTTCCATTTCCTAACAAATGGGGCGATGTCATTCTTTCTGACAGCAGCATAGAATTCCATTGTGTACAAATACCACAACTTGTTGATCCACTCATCAACTGAGGGACATCTGGGTTGGTTCCATATCTTTACTATGGTGAATAGTGCTGCAATGAACATTGTTGTGCTAGTGGGTTTAGTATGCCCTTGTTTCTGGATTGTTGGGTAAACGCCAAGTAGTGGAATTGCTGGGTCATAGGGGAGTTCTATGTTTAGCCTTTTGAGGCACTGCCACACTTCTTTCCATAGTGGTTGAACGAGTTTGCACTCCCACCAACAGTGTAGTAGTGATCCCTCCTGGCCACATCCCCTCCAGCATCTGTTGTCATTCGTTTTCCTGATCCTGGCCATTCTAACTGGAGTGAGGTGGAATCTTAGAGTTGTTTTGATTTGCATTTCTTTTATGACCAGAGATGTGGAGCATTTCTTCATGTGTCTATAGGCCATTTTTGTTTCTTCTTCAGAGAAGACTCTCTTTAAGGCTTTGGCCCATTTTTAATGGGATGGGTTTTACTTAGGAGGTTAGTTTTGGAGTGATTCAATTTTTTGAGTTGTTGATATATTTTAGATATGAGGCCTTTGTCCGTTGTTTGGTTGGTGAAGATCTTCTCCCACTCTGTAGGCTTCCTGATTAGTTTACTAGCTATATCCGTTGCCATACAAAAGCTCTGCAGTTTAATGCAGTCCCACTTATCCAGCCTTTCTCTGATTTGTTGTGATTCTTGGTCCTAATTAAGAAAGTTTCGACCTGTGCCAAGGAGGCCTAGTGTATCTCCTATTCCTTCCTGTAAACTTTTCAGTGTGTCAGCTTTTACCTCCAGGTCTTTGATCCATTTGGAGTTAATTCTAGTGCAAGGTGACAAAGAAGGATCCAACTTTAGTTTTCTGCAGGTGTTTAACCAGTTGTTGTAGAAGGTTGGCCAGTATTTTGTTGAGAAGTTTTGCATCGATATTCATCAAAGAAATGGGTCTATATATCTCTTTCTTTGATGAATCTCTGTCTGGTTTGGGGATGAGGGATATGCTGGCTTCACAGAATGAGTTTGGTAAAGAACCTTCATTTTCAATTTCGTTGAAGAGCTTGAGGAGTATTGGTGTGAGCTCTGCTTTGAAGACCTTATAGAATTCAGCTGTGAATCCATCTGGCCCTAGGCTCTTTTTAAGTGGAAGTTGTCTAATTTCCATTTCTATTTCAGAGCTTGAAATAGGCCTGTTGAGTTGGGTTAGCTCTTCTTGGTTCAGTGTGTGTATGTTAATATTGTCTAGGAATTCATCCATTTCTTCTAGATTCTCAAATTTGTTGGCGTAAAGGTTTGAGAAGTATTCCCTCATGATATTCTGGATCTTGGTAATTTCTGTCGTGATATTACCATTTTCATCTGCAATTTTGTTTATTTCGATATGCTCTCTTCTTTTTTTGGTAAGATTTGCTAAGGGCTTGTCAATTTTGTTAATTCTTTCAAAGAACCAACTCCTTGTTTTGTTGATTCTTTTTATAGATTTTTTATTCCAAATCATTTAATTCTGCTTTGATTTTAATAATTTGCTTTCTCCTAATGGGTTTAGGGTTGGTTTGTTGCTCTTTTTCCAGGAGGTTAAGGTGAGACATTAACTAGTTGGTTTGCCATTTTTCCAACTTGCTGTTGTAGGCACTCAGCGCTATAAATTTTCCTCTGAGTACTGCCTTTGTTGTGTCCCTAAGGAGTTGATATTTGTGTGCTCCTTATTGTTAAATTTCATAAACAGTTGGATATCTGTTCTGATCTCTTCGATTACCCATTGTTTTTGATTCAACAATGTGTTGTTCAGTCTCCATGAGTTACAGGGTTTTCTTTGGTGGAGATGTGTGTTCAGCTCCAATTTGATGCCTTTATGGTCTGAAAGTGTGCATGGAATAATTTCAGTGTTTCTGAATCTGTCCAGGTTTGCTTTAATGGCCTAAGATGTGGTCTATTTTGGAAAATGTTCCATGTGCTGCTGAGAAAAAAGTATATTGTGGTGTTAGTGGGTGGAATATTCTGCAGATGTCTGTTACATCTAGTCGGTCTATATAGTTGTTCAGTTCTAAGGTTTCTCCTTTGAGTTTTTGTCTTGTTGATCTGTCCATAGGTGAGAGTGGTGTGTTAAACTCACCAACAATCACTGTATTTCGATCTCTGTATGGTTTCAGTGTAAGTAAAGTTTGCTTGATGAAGTTTGGAGCTCCGGGATTGGGTGTGTAAATATTTAGGATCGTTATGTCTTCCTGGAGGAAAGAGCCTTTAGTAGTATGTTGTAACCTTGTTTGTCTTTTCTTACTAATTTTAGTTTGAAGTCTGTTGTATCTGATATGAGGATGGCAACTCCAGCTCTTTATGAGGGCAGTTAGCTTGATAGAGTTTATTCCAACCTCTCACTTTCAAAAGATGATTATTATTGGTTAAGATGTGTCTCTTGAAGACAGCAGAACGATGGCTCTTGCTTTTTGATCCAACTAGACAGCCTATGCCGTTTAATTGGAGAGTTAAGTCCATTGATATTGAGAGTTAGGATTGAGAGATATTTATTGGTTCCTACCATTTTTAAAAGCTTTTAGTAGGGCCTGTGTCTGGATAGTTCTTGTGGTCCTTAGATGGTATGCTGTTTAGGTGCCATTTCTTTCCCTATAATGCATTTATTTTGCTTTTGTATGTATAGAGCATCGTTGAGAATTCTCTGTAGTGTTGGTTTTGTTTCAAGATATTGTTGCATCTTTTCCCTGGAATGGAATGTTTTATTGTTCCCTCAGTTTGAATGAGAGCTTAGCTGGCTACAGTATTCTTGGTTGGTAGTTATTTGATTTAAGGGCATGACATATATGCTTCCAGTCACTTCCTGCTTCCATGGTCTCTGCTGAGAAATCTGGGGTTATTCTGATTGGTTTGCCTTTATAGGTTACTGATCCCTTTTCCCTGGCTGACTTTAGGATCTTTCCTTTCGTTTCTATTGATCCAGTTCGGATCACAATGTGGCGGTGGCATGTTCTTTTCTGGTCAGGTCTGTTTGGGGTTCTAAAAGCTTCTCGTATCTGGATGGGCCGGCCCTTCTGGATATTTGGGAAATTCTCTGAGATGATTCCCTGAAGTATATTTCCAATACCATTGACCTCTTTCTCCACGCCCTCCTCAATTCCAACTAGCCTTAAATTAGGCTTCCTAATTGTATCTTGGACCTCCTGAAGCTCTCTCTCATATTTTCTAGATTTGGATTGACTCATTTTCTGTTCTTTATAATACCTAAATTATCTTCAGCCCCGGAAATTCTCTCCTCTGCATTGTCTAACCTGCTATCAAAGCTATCTACTTTATTTTTCATCTCCCTTGCTTCTAATTGCTCACTTTTGATGCCTTGCGTCTCTTGTTTTACATCATTTATGGATTTCTTTATCTCCTTCATTTCCTTTTGAGTGGTTAGCTCAGTAGCTTTATTTTCTTTGGACAGTTGCTGGAGTTTGGTCCAGTTTTTATTTGTGGATTCTATGAATTCATCCATCTTTCTTTGAAAGACCTTTATTATGGCCTCCTTTATGGCTTCTTCTTTTTCACTTCTCACCTTGTTTTTGCTTTCCTCTTGTTCAGCTATGGCTTCCTCCATTATCACTTTATTTATATTTTCACATTTTCCATTAATGATGTTTATCAGTTGCATTTGTGTAGCACTTGGAAGACTCTCATCTAGGTTTGCCAGTGACTGTTCCATTGCCTATTTACATTGGGTGGGGGATGTTGTTTCTTGATTTGACATTTTTCTTGAGTTTCTTGTTCTGCCCATTTGAAAATGGGAGCAAGATTACTACTAAATACGATTATAGTTTTTCAGATATAACCAACCTAGACCTCTGTAGCTGGCAGACACTAGATGTTCACAAGTTTTGATTGGTATTATCACTCTTTCTTTTTGTGCACTTACAGACCAGTCTAATACAACCACTGATAAGCGATTTATTCCCAAAACAATAAGCCTCTCAATCCAATCTCTATTGTCTTTAAGTCCCTCTGAGCATAGAGAATAATTAACCACCTACATATACAATATTGCTCAACAGCCATCAAGTGTAGATCCGTGCAGTATAAGGGTTGAAAGACGAGCAGAGGTCCAGAGATAGAAAAAAAGAATGAGAGAGGTCAGGGGAGGTACAAAAGGATTAACGTAGGAGTGTAAGAATATTGTAGTAATGAAGAACAGATATACCATAAGGATAACTGACCTAAGTTGGTAAGTAGGTAGCATATTTGAGTACAAAGTTTGGAAAGTATTAGAATAAAACATATGTGTTGCTGCACGAGTAGCTCTTAGCCCAACCAGTGGCCTCACAGTGGACCATGGGAAGGATCTGTTTTTCTTGTCTACGTTGAGGGAAAGGGGTATTTCACAAGATGCAGAAGCGAAGATTTCAGAAGCAAATGCTGTGAGTGAATTAGCTCGTCAAAAGCATTTTTATTTTCTTTTATCTTTCTGCCATTTCCTTAGTTCTGCTTTAATTAACTCTTTTAGGTTTTTAAAATTTTCATCTAAACGGTCCTTTACATTCTTAGTTAAGCTAATTCCTAGGTACTTTATTTTCTTTGAGGCTATTGTGAAAGGAGTTTCTTTCCTGATTATTGCCTCGTTAATCTCACTGTTAGCGTAAAGGAAGGCAGTTGATTTGTGAGGGTTGATTTTATGGCCTGCTACGCTTCCAAAGCTTTGAATCAGCTCAAGGAGTTTGGGAGTAGAGTCTATAGGATTCTTTAAATACAGAATCATGTCATCTGCAAAGAGGGATAGTTTTATTTCCTCTTTCCCTACTTGGATCCCCTTTATGCTTGCTTCTTGCCTTATTGCATTGCCTAGGAATTCTACTAGGATGTTAAAAAGGAGTGGAGAGAGTGGGCATCCTGATTGCTACCCCTTACCCCTTTTATGCAAAGCTTAGGCCTGTGGCATTTTAAGCACAATTCAACGCTCTGTTTTTTGCTGGTTAATTAGAGGTAAAAATCTTATGGAATTTATTGCATGGCTGATTTTGGACTGGAATCCTCAGATCTCAGCTTATCTTGAGTAGCTATGATTACAGTACTTTTACAACCTGTATGCTCATACACATCGCTTCTGATCCAAACACTCATTGTTCAATTTAACTAACAAGATGTGAGGAAAGATGATTGACTGTAATTTACTAGATGGGCTTCCAGTGAGTATATATTCCACTTCCACTCTGAAGCCAGGGAAATGTTTCTGGTACATGTTTCAACTATCTCCCAAAGAGGAAATAATGTGTGAGTACGTTTGCTAGTATTTCAGACAGGAGATGCACTTTGGTGTTTGGAACCTGTTGAGCAGAGTGTATCAGCTGGGCTGTGATAACAGAGATGATGTTTCAGACAGGAATATTTTCATAACAGACAGACTTAATCCAGATCCTTGGATTTCAGGCTTGAGAAGATAGAATTACAAGTGTGAGCTGCCACCACCACCTGGTTCATTTTGGAAACCATAATTTCTTCTCATTTGTTCCTTTCCTTTTTTGGAAGATTGATCTAAGCTGGCTGATTGTGCATCACAATGAAGTGATTGGCCTCAGGAATTGCAAATATTTGTTTCATCAGCACGGAATGAATGAAAGTTGATCTAAACCCAATAGTATTTTCCTTCTGATAAATAGGGAACTTACTTATATCATTTTTCCTTGCTTTTGCTTTCCCAAAGCAAGCAACATGTTTCTTAAAAACTATACTTCATGAGAATATTATAATTAGAAGCTATCTTCTGCACACTTCAGAATATTCCTTGCATTTATAAACTTATATTGCAATATTAGGTAGAAGAATGGTGACTGTTAGTTTCATAACTATTTCATATTTTTTACTCTTTAAGGCTCATTAACTCAAGAAGGGATTAAAGACATTTAGATAATAGTAGATCATAGCTGCTGCTGATTTGATGTGTGTGCAGATGATACACAGATTTATTAGGATTACTCAAAAGTTTTGTTCAAATTTTCAGTAGTATATTGCTATGCTAACGAGAAGGTGATAGTAATGATGCTGAAATTCTATGAATCAGCTATGAAGCAGAATTTCAGGAGAGAGTATTTGCTAGGGACTTAATTTCTAAGACGCATATCAAGAATATTGAACTATAACACCAAATGATGGAGGACTCAGCGTCACATTTTGTTTGTTTTATGCAAGTCCTGGGACTTGAACCTAGGGCCTTGGAACTGTCCTTAAATTTTTTTTTTGCTTCAGGCTAGTGTTCTACCACTTGATCCACAGCTCCACCTCCAGATTTTTGGTAATGAACTGTAAATCAGAATATCATGCAATTTGTTTGGGCTGGATTCAAACCTGATTCTGTGTAGATAGGATTCCAAGTGTGAGCGCACAGAGCCTGGCTAGTATCATTCATCATTCAAGTCATGGGACTGCAATTCTGCACCTGGGTCTTGTCACTGAGCTTTTCAGCTCAAGACTACTGCCCTATCCCTTGAGCCATAGGGCCACTTCTGGGTTTCTGGTGGATAATTGGAGATAAGAGTCACATGGACTTCAGTGCCCAGGCTGACTTTGAACTGCTATCCTTGGATCCCAGCCTCTTGAGTAGCTACATTTACAAGTGTGAGCCACCATACCCGGCTAAATTATTTTTTAAGTTAATTGTTTTTTGTTAAGTCAATATATAGTTGGCATACGGTTACATAAGTAATGAACACATTTCTTAAGAAAATTGTTATCCCCTCCCTCCTTTTTCTCTGTTTTCCTACCCTCAGCCCCCTCTCCACCCAGATTGTTCAGTTCATTTCCGTTTAGTGTCTTCCAAGTATCACTGTTCAATTGGTTCACCCTTTTTCCTTTGTTTTTTTTTTTACCATTTAATTATACCCTCTCCATTCCCCAAATCACCTAAACCTATGTACAAGACACAGGGTACCCGAATTCAACACAGTGACTACAGAGAATAAAACTAAAGGGAAAAAGAAGAAAAGAGGTAAAAAGCAAAGAAAATGAAAGAACATCATACAGTACCTTAGAAGCAACAACACTGAAAAAACAAAACATAAAACCTTGGGCTGAAAATGAAGGTTGCCTAGCATGTATGAAACCCTGGATTCCATTCCTCAGCACCACATAAACAAAAACTGGAAGTGCCACTGTGACTCAGCTGGTAGATTTCTAACGTTCAGCACAGAGTGTCTTCAAGTGACAAAAATCTGTCACATTTAAGTCAGGCTTCAAAACTTTGCTAGGAACCAGTTACGTGATTTGGAAGAAAGTCCAATTTTCAAAAAATCACTAGCCAGGCGCTGGAGGGTCATAATTGTCATTCTACTAGCCAGGGAGAAGGTGATTCAAACCCTTTGCAAGCAAAAAAACGAAAACAAAAAAAACTGTAAGATTCTTCTCTCCACTTATCCACCCAAAAACTAAGTGGAGTTGTGGCTAAAACTGGTACAGCATTAGCCTTGAGGAAAAAGAACTAAGAGACCTTGCCCAGCTCCAAAGTTCAAGCTCCCCACCAAGAAAGAAAAAAAAAGGAGTACAGATACCTTAGTTTCAAAAGTATATCTGGATATCTTAGTAGAATTTTTCTGATCTTTCCTCATTCATCTCATGGAACCACATAATCTTGATCCTGATCTGACTAAGAGCCTGCATTGTGCTTAATAAGTTCATTCAACATATTCCAGTAGAATTTGGAGAGCTAACAGCCACTTACCAATGCTTTATTCTATGTTTAGGCCAGTATGTCTTCATACCATCTACACAGTCAGCTATATCATCTTTCCAGAAGTATCATTGAGTGTAGAACACTCAGAACTAAAATAATTGCATAAAGATGTAATAAAACCCCTTGATTCATTAAGAAAATTTCTGTACCACTTAGAGCAAGTACATTAGTGGTATTTACCTCTAGCCTCTTTTTTAAAAAAAATTATTAACATTGAATTTTACATCATATTTCAAATGTCATGTTTAACCAACAAGTATTCAAGAAGGGAATCGCTATACAATCACTGGCACATAGATTTTAGAATATAGTAAAAATTAAGCTGAGTCTTTGTATGTCATAGATACAGATTAATCTATAATAAAACACATGTCTATAGAGTGTATAGTCTATCCTAGATTTTTATGTCTATGTAGTTATGTTTATATCTCCAAAATTATGTCCAGAACTTTGGGTATCAACTATTCAATCATCGCTCTACTACTGTTTGAAACTAATATCCATATATTAAGGATACCATGTACCTTTTGTTCCTTGGTCTTGACTTATCTCACTCAACAGGATTCACTCTAATTTCATCCACTACCCCAAAAATGCCATTATTATTTTTTTCTGTGCAGATCTTCTTTTTATGTATTTATTTTTATTGTAATTTATAGAAGGGTTACATTATATTCACCAGATAGAAGGTGCATTACTTCTCAAACTTTGATACCCCATGTAATGATATGGTCCCCATTTCCCTTCCCCTACCCCCACTCATGTTCATTTCCCCCCTTCCCTATCCAATTTCAAATAACCAATTAGGCACATATGAAATATATCAGAAAACAAGGTGAAATATTGTAACAATATGATATAACCAAGGGATAGCAAAAGAGATAAGAGATCACATAGTTCATTAAGGACAACAATCACTCATTATATGAGTTTTGTTTCTTTATCTTGGAGGTCCTTACGTTTAGTGTCATACTATTTGTCACGATGTCTGTAGATTTTGTTCTATTGTAAATCTCTGGTAGCAGAGCCCAAGGATTCTACTGAATTTGACAAATGAGGGAGACTCTTGGGCCTATGTTCCTTTGAGTTTGGCTTACTTCACTTAATATGATTTTTTCCTTTTCATCCACTTCCCCGAGAATGCCATTATTTTATCTTGTCGGTTGGCTCTGTATCATTCCATTGTGTGTGTGTGTGTGTGTGTGTGTGTGTGTGTGTGTGTGTGTGTATGCGCGTGTATCACATTTTTTGTAGTAGGGTATCTGGTTGTTTCCATCATCCAGCCTCATTTTCTACAGATATTTTTATAGTCTCTTTTTTATTTTCAGGGTAATGTATAGAGGGGTTACGATTACATTTACAGGTAGTGGACTGCATTACTTCTCACACATTTATTCCACTCCACATGTTTTTGTCCCCAGTTCCCTCTCCCCTCCCCTTCCCAATCATCTTGATTCCCCCTTCCCTTTCCTATTTGACATAAACAAATAAACATATATACAATATGCCAGGGAAAAAATCAGATACAGTAACAATCTGACATTAACCAAGGGCAAAATAAGAGATTAGAAATAACATAGTAGATCAAGGACAAAAATCACACAAGATTAAGAGCAATGATGACACAAGATATAGCTCTTGTTCCCATATCCTAGAGATCCTTTCATTTAGTCTCATCCTATATGACCTTATATACCTAGGTTTTTGAGTTATTGTAATCTTCTGCTAGGAGAGTCCTAGATGTGAACTAATTATTACAAATGAGGGAAACCATTGAGCTTATGTTTCTTTGGGTCTGGCTTGCTTCACTTAATATGAATTTTTCCAAGTCTTTCCATTTCCTTACAAATGGGGCGATGTCATTCCTTCTGATGGCAGCATAGCATTCCATTGTGTATAAGTACCACATCTTCTTGATTCAGTCATCTACTGAGTGGCATCTGGGTTGGTTTCATAGCTTTGCTATGGTAAATAGTGCTGCAATGAGCATCATTGTGCTAGTGGCTTTAGTATGTCCTTTTTTCTGGACAATTGGGTAGATGCCAAGTAGTGGATTTGCTGGATCATAGGGGAGCTCTATGTTCAGTCTTTTGAGGAACCACCACACTGCTTTCCCTGGTGGTTGAACGAGTTTACACTCACACCAACAGTGTAGGTGTGATCCCCCCTGGTCACTTCCCCACCAGTATCTCTTATTAAATTTTTTGATAATGGCCATTCTGACTGGAGTCAGGTGGAATCTCAAAGTTGTTTTGATTTTCATTTCCCTTATTGCTAGAGTTATGGAGCATTTCTTCATGTGTCTAAAGTCCATTTTAATTTTTTCTTCAGAGAATACTCTTTTAAGTCTTTAGCCCACCTTTTAATAGGATGGTTGTTTCTTTGAAGATTTGTTTGGGAGAGATTCATTTTTTTCAGCTATAGATATATTTTTGATAACTACATATATTTTTGTAGAAAAAACAATGGAAGCCAATATGCTGGCTCACAACTTAATTTCAGCTACTTAGGAGGCTCAGGGCGTAGGATCACAGGTCAAATCCAACCAGGCCCCTACAGTGTGTGAGATCAAACTCTGTGAACATACAATGACTGTAAGAGGAATCTCCCTGCCTGGGAATGTAGCCTAATGGTAGAGTGCTCACCTAGAATGCATGAAGACCTAGGTTCTATTCACCGGTACCGCATACTCAGAAAAAAGCTAGAAGTGGCGCTGTGTCTCAAGAGGCAGAGCACTCACCTTGGGCAAGCGAGTCCAATGAAAATGTCTAGGCCCTGAGTCCAAGCCGTAGGACTGGCGAAAAGAAATAAAAAAGAGCAATCTTAATTAAGTAACAAAGAATGTACCCTATATTTATACGGACTGAAAAATTAATTAAGAAATTAGAAAATATGTATAAAGTGCATAATTTCTTTTGTGTGTTGGCACTGGGTCTTCAACTGAGTGCTTCAGCTCTATCCCTGACCTTTTCTGCTCAAGGCTAGCACTCTACCAATGCAGCCTCAAATCAACTATCTTCAATTGAGATATAAGCGGTGAATATTTCAGGGTGCTTCATGAAAAACATTTTTATAAATTGAAACTTTCAACAGTCTTATTTTAGTATGAATGTTGAGATGGGAAGAGACAGAAAAAGTGAAATGTTTCCTGATCCCCATAGAGAAGAGACTCAGCAGAACCACTGTGGTCTGCAGGCTTCTTTGTGAGTTTTGATTGCTTGTTTGATTTTTGTCAATTGTGGGGCTTGAACTCTGGGCCTGGGCACTGTCCCTGAGCTCTTCAGCTCAAGGCTAGTGCTTTAATCTGTGAGCCACAGTGCCACTTCTGGTTTTTCTGGCAGTTAACTGGGTACTTTGGCTGGCTTTAAACTTTGATTCTCAGATCTTAGCCTCCTGAGTAGCTAAGATTATAGGTGTGAGGTACCATCACCAGGCTGCTGCTCTGTTACTATGCAGGTTCTGGATCAAGAACTTCAAGTTCTTACTTCAATTTTTTCTTCTCTTGCCTGATACTCTGCCATTTGAAAGAAGCCCCAGTTCCTGGTCTTTGTTGGTTAATGAGAGATATTATGATTTTCTAATATTCAGAGCAATGATTATAAAACCCAGCATTTTAATTACTTGAATAAATTAAGAGACAGGACATAGTGAGATGGAAAACAAAATTTTTTTTCAAGTTCCTATCCTGTTCTAATGCATAAGTCTGGCTATTTTGCTTACACACAAATATGTATTTTACCAGTTTCTACTCTATTTTTGCTTAGCTTAAAACCACCACTGCCATTTCATAGATTTTGTTGTTGTTGTTTGCGGTGCTTGAACTCTGTGCCTGGGCTGTTCCTCAGATCTTCAGTTCAATGCCAGTGCTCTACTACTTTTGATTTGGCCAGTCCTGGCCTTGAACTCAGGGACTGAGCACTGTCCTTATATTTTCTCAAGGCTAGGGCTCTACCACTTCAGCCTCAGCTCCACTTCCAGCATTTTTCTATGTATGTGGTATTGAGGAATTGAACCCAGGTCTTCGTGCATGCTAGGCAAGCACTCTACCACTAGGCCAAACTCCCAGCCCAAAATTATTCATCATTACTATTAGCTATCTTCTTTTTTTTATTATTGATTCGTCATGTTGCTTGGACTTTGGGCCTGGACTGTCACTGACCTCTTCAGCTCAAGGCTAGCGCTCTTCCTCTACAGCTCCATTTTTGGTTTCTGGTAGTTAATTGGTGATGTAAGTCTCACAAACATATGTGTGCAGGCTGGCTTTGGGCTTTGAACCAAGGTCCTCCAATCTCAGCCTCCATCTGCTATGTCCTTAAGCTTTGGTAGCTGACTTGTCTTTCCATGGAGGCCTGGCCTGGATTCCTGGTGATTCCATGCATTTCATAGTTCCCTGTATATCCAGTAAGGTTGTCTTCTATGGGACCAGACCTGTCTGTTTTTCAGCCCACCAAGGACCTATGTGTCTGAGGTCTCACATTATAAGTGGAAAATAAAACACAGTATAATAAGCACTGAAGAACTGCACACCATAATATTAACAATGAGAGTTTAATAGTTAGCAAAGTAAATACAATGAATACTTGACAAGAATCATGAGAGCAAGATAAAGAGATGTCATTTTAGGAAGGGGACAGGGAAGCTCTAAATCCAGACTGGCCTCCAAGTTGCCTTCAGACAGTAATTCTCCTTCAGAGTCCTCAGAAGGGTCTCCTTCCTCATGAGATACAGAATGTCCTTCCTGAGTTAAGAGGGGGATGGATTCTGGTTTGTCGAATGGAGATTGAGACTCTTTTAGTGAGATGGATGGGTCTGGATATTCTGTGAGGATGGATTCATTTTCCTCCAATGAATCCAGTATTGAGAGTACACTTGCTGCTTCCCATGGGGACATTTTCCATGAGCCCAGCGTGTGCCCCTTCAGCTTGCACAATAAGTGGAGTGTTATTCTGACTCAGATGGACTGACTCTGGGTGGAGTGTGAAAGGAAACGGATGGAAATCTGGCTGCTCTTCTTCTTCCTCTATAGTATCTGCAGGTTCAACTGTGTCACACATGGGGTTCAGAGCAAAAGGTATATCCACAGGACTCTAAACCTGTTTGGTAATTTCTACAGAAGGCCCATGGTTTCTGGAGTGCAGTGATGATTCTCAGTCTCCATCAGTCACCAGCTCCATTGGTGGGTTTTTCATCCGGAGTTCAGGATAAGCTCTTCCACGATGACCCAAACCTAAGAATGGAAATAGGTACAGAGTGGACAGAGTGGACTCTGCAAGTTGAAGTGTCACTCAACTTCCATGAGGATCTAATGGAGGAACCTGTAGAACTGGAGTTTGGACTGAACACTGAGGAGGTGTAGGGTCTTTCTAATGAGTGCTTATTCCCGAGTCCTTTCAGAGGACAGACATTACCTGGCTGACACCACCCATAAAGGGCATTTTGCCAAGCTCTGTAGAAGTAAGGGCCAACCAATATCTAGACCACATGGGCTTCCTACTCACAGGCTCTGGGGCACCCACACCAGGACTTCTACTTTTTCTTGGTCTTACTGGTCGCACATTCCTCCAGCTTGTCAAAAAGTATGTGTTTAGAAGAGCAGGTCCAAAGCCGGCATGTGGAGCCTCATATAGAGCTTGAGTTGTGTCAGGGTGTGGCAGTTCTTGAACTCGTAGAAATCACTGGGGGTAGAAGTCCATTCACATCGTATAGATGGAACACATGATGTTGTGGGCACATTCGGTACAAGGAAAGTGAGAGCCTTCTCTCTCCATCCTGAGCCTTTTACCAAAGCCCCTTTCTTGCAGGACTCTAATGCTGTGGCTGTCCTGCAGAGATGTGCACTTATGTGCTGGGAGGGGGGTAAGAGACACTCGAGAACAGGATGACTTTTACACCCCACTTCCAGAAGCTTCTGAGAGAGGCCTCTATGCATCTGTCCAAAGTAAACGCACCTTAAATTAACTAAGTAAATGCTCTAAATAAATCAATAAGTGAATGCTCTAAATAAAGAACTAAATGCTCATTCCTCTAATCTTAGCGACCCAGCAGGCTGAGCTCTGAAGATCACAGTGGAAAGCCAGTCTAGTCAGTAAAAGTCTAAAGGCACTTGTCTTCAATTAGGCAGCAAAGAGCCAGAACTTGACCTATGACTCAAATGGTACAGTGCTAATTTTTGAACACCAAAGGGATGGCATTTAGACCTGGGTTCAGGTTCAAGTGGCAGCACTGGACCACACACCAAAATGTAAATGCTTTCAGGTTCTAACCGGCAAAGCTATCACAATCCCTCCCTGATGGCTCAAAAGTGATTCAGCCCCCAGCTTTTCCTCTGACTCCAGTATTTCACAGGCCTCCGCCATTAGTACTGACACCTCATTTCTTACTGGGAAATGGGATTTCCTAGGATGTCACCTAGGTGAGGGCTGCAGTTGGGAACCACTTACTCATGCCTGAAATCCAACTTCTCAGTAAGCACACTGTTGCGACTCCAGTAGCTTGTGAGGGAAATGAAATGGCATGGTGTCCCAGTCATAATAAAGTAGTTTGTGCACTTGTATCATGCTTAGCTCCCCTGTGAACACCCCAGTGAACCAAACAGGCTCAGAGAGGAGCCAAGTATTCCAAGACTTGGCCAGGAGGGGTGAGCAAACCTGTGTTTGGAGGGGGAACACTCACCTTTTCAAGAGAATTTCCAGCAACTACTACATTGTCCTCCACTATTTGAAATTGTGCAGGAAGTTTCCCACATAAAAGAGATCACCTTTCTGGTAGGCAGGGATCAGCTTTGTCAGCAGCATCTCCAACAGGCCTTCCTCCAGGATCCATAGGTTACAAGGCTCATTCAGAGTCTGAGCTGACTTACCATCACACTATGTTGGCAAAACAGTGGATATTTCAAACGTAGGAATGGGACCACACTTCACACTGAGGAACTGCAATAGAGTAGATTGGAAATGACACACTCTAATCTCAGTAGAGTCACTTGAAAGCACACAAGAAGGTTGTAGTGTGTGGGCAGGATGATGGGTTCAAATAGGTTTCCTCTCAATATACCTCATCTGAGTTTCCCTGGAGTTTCCTGGCTTTCTTCCTAGAGAAATGCCTGATATACTGGAATTTTGGCTTGGCACTGATCCAGTATCTACTTCTTCAAGTGAGACATCCATATCTCTCATGCCTGAGATCCGAGCCTCCTGACCTTTGGCAACAGCACAGCAACATCTTTCTGGTTCCTGAGCCACAGGCCAAGGGAGCTGGCTTGAGCTGGTTGTCACATACTGTGGCTTGGTTACCAGGGTTCCATATTCTGTTCCATTGTGAGGGAGGTAGGGTCACCTTTCAAGGCCCAATGACCAAAGCTCCTTGCTCACAGAAGACCTCCCCTAAGACATACTGGAGGCTGAATCTCCCTTCCCACCTCACATATGGATGTAGTAAACAGCACAACTTTTTGTTCAAATCACAAGTCATTAACTAGGCGTAAGTGCTAGCCTGGTCTCAGACTCAAGGAGCCTTTCTTAGGTAAGATCCAAACTTAACTGTCACTATTCCCCTTACCCTTCACAAGACATTTTGCTTCACAGTGCCTACTCAGCTTGCATTTTGCCTCTTGCACATTTTTTTTGCTAGTCCTGGGACTTGACCTCAGAGCCTGACCATTGTTCCTAGGCTTTCTTTAGGCTGTAGCTGTCCCACCAAGCCACAGCACCACTTCCAGCGTTTTCTATGTATATGGTACTGCAGAATCAAACCGGAGTCTTTTTGTGTGGTAGCCCAGCACTCTACAAATAGATGAAACACCCAGGCGATCTTGCACATATTTTTCACCTCAATCTACTAGGACGTTGTTAGGTTTCTGTATCCTAATCTATTTTTCTTCCCGATGAATATCTGTGCTGTCATCTGTAAAAATGCAAGTGGGAAAATCACAGAAGCATTGGTGACATAAAAAAGTCTTACAGACATAGATAAGTGTTCATTCTTTGTAGGAGAAAGGATATTTTGATATGATGATGATGACTATTTATAAATACTTTATCGGGGTTTAGAGTTTGGCCCAGTGGTAGAGTGCTTGCCTAGCATCCATGAAGATCTAGGTTTGAGTCCTTAATATCACACAGATATAAAATCCATATGGCAATGTGGCTCAAGTGGCAGAGGGCTAGGCTTGGGAAAAGCCAAGAGCAGTGCTCAGGCCCTGAGTTCAAGCCCCAGGAATGGCAGAAAAACAAAAGAAAAGAAAAGAAAAGAAATGTGCTTTTTACAAGTTATTCACTCACAGCATTTGCCTCTGAATTCTTCGCTTCTGCATCTTGTGACTTATCCATTTCCCTCAATGTAGACAAGAAAAACAGATTTTATTACTTGCTATCCTGTTGTCCAATCTTTGGATATTAATTCAAAATACAATATTGCCTGAGATATTGTGTGTGTGCATGTGTGTGTGTATCTGCCAATTTGTGCATGCACACATGTGTACAGGGTTTAGGGCTTACTCATAGGGCCTGTGTGATAACGCTCAGCATCTTTTCCTCAAAGGTATTGGTCTTTCACTTGTAGCTTATTATAGCTAATTGGAGTTGAGAGATTCACTCAATTTCTTGCCCTGTGCATTGGAACCCAGTGCTGGGTTCTCATATTGTTAATTGTAGCTATAGAGAAGCCTGAGGTCTGGGGATCCTCGTTAGAATCCAGCCCCTGAAAGAAAGTCACTGATAGAAATCTTTATCTTCAATTAAGCAAGAATAAATAAGGCAAAAGTGGAACTGTGGCTCAGTTCCTCTTGTACCAGCCATGAGAAAATTAGTAATTGGCAGCACCTGGTCCCTGAGAGAAATCCTTAGCACTGGTTCAAAAAAAGAAAGAAAATAATGAAAAAAATTAAAACTTGCAGAGGAATCCATAAGGATAAACGTGCCTGTGAATAATCTTGTCATTTCAGATTCCCTCAAGAGCTTATGTCTCTCTATATTTTATCAAGTTTTTTTAAAGATATTTACATATTTTCTATCTTTCTTAAACAGAGATAGCCATCCACAAAACACAAACACAAACTCTCACACAGTATACCACGCACCCATAAGTGTCTGGCTATGTATATATGTATATTCATATGTATTGATCTGTCTCTCTATACTAATATATAAATGCATAAACATATGTATTTAGACAAACAGGAAACATACATAGATAGGTCTCAGGCATTTCCAGATTTTGTGCAAGTCTTCTGAGTGCAACTTACCATTGTATTGTTTGTCAAGATAGAGTCCCTCTAACTTTTGGCCAGCTTCTTGTCCTTTGATACTTTTTTCTGCCAGTCCTGGGTTTTGAACGCTAGGCCTGGATGCTGTCACTGAGCTTGAGCTTCTTGCATTCAGTAGTTTATTGCAGATAAGAGTCTCATGGAGTTTCTGTCCTGGGCTGGCTTTGAATTGTGATCCTCAGATCTCAAACTCCTGAGTAGCTAGGATGACAGTCTTGAGCTACCAGTACCTGGTTCCTTTGCCTCTTTTACCCTTTTTTTGGCCCCACCACAGCCATGGTATCTACCTTCCTATGTTCTCTCCACCTGCCCACAGACAGGGGTCTGACAGATGCTTTCCACCCACTTATTCATGTCCTCCTCTGTATTGGCTGACAGCTAAGACATGCACTCACTTGTCTGGATGCCAAACACAAAGCCATGTGATTGTTTCTCAGTCTGGAACATCCTATCAGATTTATAGCACCACAGATGGTCAGGTTGATGCTCCTCCAGGGCTTCTTAAATTGTTCTCATATTAATCCCCAACACGTTTGTCATCACTTGTCCAGCTAATTCATGGACTAAAGCAGCATTCCCTACAAACTTAGATCCCAATACCATGAGGACACTCAAGGGTGCATTAGGAGTGTGACCTGCAGGTGGATGTGAGCCTGTCTAAGTTGGAGGGGATTTCTCCACCACAGGAAATGGAATACAAATTTAGAATCTGCTTTCATGAGGTGACAATCTCTGGCAGATGTTCTTATCAAATGTGGCACTGCCTACTTCCAGCTTAAAACATGGGTTGATGACCCAGCATAACAGAGAATGTATTCACCCCGGCCCAACACATAGGCTGGGACCCTGAACTTTCAGGTAGCATTTGGCTTTGAAGGTCATGAGATCTTAGTCTACAAATGATGAGCCCCCTCCCGTGAGGCATAGCAAACGGAGCCAAAGTGCAACCCAGTTTAGCACCAGATCAAGCTTCCCTTCTTCAGTAGGGTATGGTTTGAAAACTGTGCATAGCTTCTGTTTGAAGCCAGTCCAGAAAGGAAAGTCCATGAAACTCTCATTTCCAGTTAACTGCCAAGAAAAAGCCAAAGATAGAGATGAAGCTCAAGAGAGGTAGAGAGCCATCTGAAAAGAATGGTTACACCCTGCAACATCCTCATTACCTGATCTTGAAAACATCTCTGCGTGCATCCCAGCATGCAGCCAGCATCTGGGGGTGACAGTGACCCCTGCTCCCATTGGCAATCTGCACTGTCTCTGACATCTGTAATGTGAACCTCATTCTGTTTGGTTTGTGAAGCGGTGTCAACCCTGCAGAAGGAACCAACTGTGCCCTAACTCCCACTGTCTCCTGGAGCCCCTAGCATTCCCCCATCTGCACCCCTCCTGTGGCTTCTGATCCTAGGGAGCCCTCCTGCCCTGTCCAACACTCACATGAAGTGCATATTTCTTCTCCTGGGGCAACTTCTCCACAGAGAGTACATGGCATGCCCACTCTCCAGGCACGGGGAGATCCTGCCAAAGTAGCAAATCAGTGATATGGACATAAAGTGATGAATAGAATTTTAGATCCTGATGGTAGACAGTCTGCAAAATCCAAGGGAGAATGGAATTGGAGAGGACCAGGGATCAGGATGTGGGCATGGAGCTTCCCTGCCAAGGGGGTGGGGGAAGTCACAGGCTGGGGGATGCACAGGATGATCCATGGGCCCTGTGCAGCTACTGGGTCACCCCCTTCTGCATCTCAGCCTTTGGCTTTGAGCTCTGTGATCATCAAGATGTGCACAGTCTGTACTCTGGCTGGCAGAAGAAAGGACCCTGGGAAGACAATTGTAGACCCTTTGTGAGTGTAGGAAGGGGTAGGCTGGACACCCAGTCCAAGAGGAGCTAAAACTGGAGTCGAGTGGTGTGCAAGGAGTGGGTGTGAGGGTTGTGGGCAGTCACAGTCACGGCAGAGGTGGCTCTGTCTGTGGGGTGAGTGCCTCCCTGCAGGCACAGCACTGGACATATCAGAGATCCACATGAAAAGGAAAAGCTGGAAATGGCACTATGGTTCAAATGGTAGAGCATCAACCTTGAGCAAAAGAGCTCAGGGACAGTACCCAGGACCTGAGTTCAAGCCTCATGACTGTAAAAGAAAAAGAACCAGGACTATGAGATGGAACCTGGTACTCTCTTGGTCTAATCAGACACAAGAATAGGCCGGGATAGGCTGTGGAAAAACACAGAGAACATCTTCCCCCAGCTCATCCTGTCCTGTATGCAGGGACAGCCATGTAACTAGGGCTACAGTGAGATCATCGTCACCCCTGTGCTGCCATCTGAATTGTAGGCCTCTGTCCTGGCATGGGGTGTCCTGATGGCTGAGCAGATGCCCTAACCCTAGATGGAGAGCAGCCACTGACTGTGGTAGCTAAGGAGAGATCTGTTCCATAGCTATCAGGCCACCCAGCATGGGAGCCATAACCACCCCTCACCCAGGTAGAGGCCAATGGTTCTCCAGGTGCTACTAATATTGCCCCACCCCTAGCTCTGTGTACACGTGACATTCCCTCCACAAGGAGCAGGACTATGTGAAGGATCAGGAAGCTGCCTATGGGCTTCAGATGATGGCCAGGCTGGCACTACAGATGGCCTCACTCTGTCACCACCTTCCCCTGCCTCCATCATTCCTCCATCATGCCTCTCTACCTCCCACCCATTAACCTTGGAAACCAATGAACTGGGCTCTCATCATTCCTCTCATCTCTTCACCCACCTTGCCATGCGTCCATCCCTCTGTCACTTCCACCCCACACACATCCCACCACCAGCCACCCTGTAGCTTATGAGGATCCCAGAGGAAGCTCTTGGTGAAGGGCTTGTGACCACAAAACAGTTACTATCACCCGCTCCGGCCTGATCCACCACAGAATAAGAACAGCCAAGCAGGCACACACTGCAGCAGAGTTGCTCTGCTGCCACCCTGATTTCTTCATGGCCAGGACTTGGCTCTCCTCAGCCTCCCAGCTCAGTAACTAGAACATTGTGCTTTCACAGAGCCATGGCCTCCAGTCTCCATGGACACAATGACATCAAGGTGATGCCAACTTCCCCATCTCTATATACTTCTAACTATGGGATGGGAGCTGAGGTTCTCTTCTGTCACTCCATCCGCTAAGAGGCTCATGCAGATTTCTATCCTTTGCTCATCATGGTGACTCTTTGGTTAACAAGTCACTGCTGGGCTTCCAGTTCACCACATATAGAACCCATACTCCAACACTTTTCTTAGAAGGACTGATGACTTTTAAATATTCTCTAGTTTTAAATTTCTAGTTCCTTCTCTCTTTCATTTATATATTTCCCTTCCTCACATACTTCCCTTTTTTTACCTTCCTTCTTTCATTCCTGGCCTTGAACTCAAGACCTGGAGCTTTTTCTTAGCTTTTCTTTGCTCAAGGTAGCACTCTAGCTCTTGAGCCACAGCTCTACTTCAATCTTTGTTCTTGCTCTAAACTGGGAGTAAGAGTCTCATGCATTTTTCCCTTTGCTGGGTTGGTTTTAAACCACAATACTAAGATCAGGATCCTGAATATGCCTCGGATTACAGGTATTATCTAATCAAAACAAATTCCTGATTTCTTTTTTAGACATAATTAGTTCTTTCAGGTGAGCCACCAGCCACTCATGCAAGAGCACTGCAGGATCCCAGCATTCATCTTGTCTCCAGTCTTATTCCATCCATCTCACAATGGTCATCTAAAACACCCTGCTGCATGCCTGAAGTCGCAAGGAACGGTCTCAACTCCATGAGAAGCCCCCTTAAGCTCTGCCTCAGTTATGCCCAGCCCCCATCCCACTTCGACATGAGGATTTGTTCAGGAGAAATTTCCTGAGTACATCATCATCTTTTCCTCACCATTCAAATTTCATCTTTGGAGTCATTTCTCCCAGACAAAGAGGAACATGATCCATGGTTTGATAGGAGCTCCAGCTTCATAGTCCCAGCCACCAACACCCCCCCATTACCCTACCAGACACCTGAATTCAAGAACAATGTTTTCACTACCCCTGACTCTTATCAAATGTTTTAACTTATACAGTGCATTAAAATAATTTTACTAAATGGAATAAACACATGGCATCAAGCTTCAGAATCTTTGCACCTGAACTTTTAGTGAATAACAGACACACCAGCATTTCTGTAGCCAACAGAAATCTTAGCTTTGAGATTTCAGCATTCCTGGTATCCAAGTTTGGATGTGCTAATACTGCCCTTAATGGGGCACTTCAATCACACAATCCCACAACAATCAATATCATTTGTCATTCACTGGTAGGTGGTGCTAGGAAAAAGACTGATGTGCCAACTCCATGCTGGCTTGACCTATGCCGTCTTCAAACCTGGAGCAAGTTGGGCTGCTCTCTCCATGACACCTTTTCTGTACTACCCCAGGAGGACCTTTACCTTGAGACAAAATTATGAAGACTATCTCTACCAGCAAAGATCCCAGTGAGATGTGCCTACATGGATAAAGCTAAAATCTCACTAAAGTGAGGTTGTTGGCAGTGCTGGAGCCTGAACTCGGGACCTGGGCACTAAGCATTTGTACTCAAGACTAGCCCTTTACCACTTGAGCCCAAACTCCATTCCCAGCTGTTTTTATTTTTGGTAGTAAGAAACTATCAGACTTTCCTTATCTAGGTGACTTGGAACTTCCATACTCAGATCTCAGCCTCGTGACCAGCCTGGATTAAAAGTGTGGATCAGCCATGCGCCACACCTGAGGACTTCTGCCAGCACATTTTTTCCCAGAAATTGGAAGAGGAAGATGAGGGAGGGTTGGGCTCATCCTGCCCTGCATATGAAGGAGAGCATCAGCGCCTGAACTTCATTCCCTGTTGTAGGCTGCTGGAGGAAAAGGAAGCAAATAGGCACATGCTGGCAGCAGATGCCACAGAACAACTTGTGACCAAGACTCCCAGAGCAGACCTCAGAATCGATGACAGTGTTGGATCTACCCAGTAACAGAGGCAGTGGTGACACCTGAAACTGCGCGTTTGTGCCTTTGCTGCTAGTAAACAGGGCCACCTATGTCTCAGTGAGAAAGGTGAGATTTTGGTGGAGAAGGTGAGATTAAACATTATGTATCATGCAAGAAGACAGACTATAAGGGGTCTTTTATTATTCCAAGTGAAATTTTGGATTTCCTCTTCTGTTTCTTTAAAGAATGACATTGGGATGTTGATGAATATTGCACTGAATTTGTAGATAGTCCTTATCAAGATTGCCATTTTTACAATATTACTTCTTCCAAACCAGGAGCATAGGTTTTTGCATTTCCTCAGTTCTGCATTAATTTCCTTCTCCAGAGTTTATAGTTCCATCAAAAATGTGCTTTACATTCTAAGTTAATTCCTAGGTATTTATTTTGTTTGATAGCAAAATGAGTTGCTATCCTGATTCTTGCCTCATTCCTCTCATTTGTTGGCATATAGGAAGGCAGTTGACATTGAGGGTTAATTGTATACCCTGCTACCTTACCAAAGTTTTATATCAGCTCAAGCAGCTTTGGAGTAGAGTCTATAGGGTTCTTTAAATACAGAATCATGTCATCGGTAAGGAGAGAAAGTTTCAGTTCCTCTTTCCCTTTTCCTCCTCACTCCAGTTAGAATGGCCAAGATCCAGAAATCTAATAACGTATGCTGGAGGGGATGTGGCCAGGAGGGATCACTACTACACTGCTGGTGGGATTGCAAACTCGTTCAACCACTATGGAAAGCACTATGGCAGTATCCCAAAAAGACTAAACATAGAGCTCCCCTGTGATCCAGCAATTTCACTACTTGCCAATCGTCCAGATAGGACATACTAAATTCACTAGAACAATAACATTTATCACAGCACTATTTACTATAACAAAGGTATGGAACCAACCCAGATGCCCGTCAGTTGATGAGTAGATCAAATATGGTATTTTTACACAATGGAATTCTGTGCTTCTGTCAGAAAGAATGACATAGACGAATTTGTAAGGAAATAGAAAGACTGTAAAGTTTAGAAATTAGTTTCTGTCTCCTTCTCTCTCTCCTTCTCTATCTGTAAAATTTAGAAGTTCCTGTTTCTCTCTATTTCTCTCTCTTTTCTCTCTTTCTCTCTCTCTTTCTGTCTCTCTCTTTCTGTCTCTCTCTTTCTGTCTCTCTCTCTCTCTCTCTCTCTCTCTCTCTCTCTCTCTCTCTCTCTCTCTCTCTCTCTCATCCTTAGGCTTGAACTCAGGGCCTGAGCTACTTTTGCTCAAGGTTAGCACTCTACAATTTGAACCACAGTGCTGCTTCTGGCTTGCTCTTTTCACGTAGTATTTAGGAATCTAACCCAGGCCTTCATCCTTGATAGGTTAGCACTCTACCACTAAGCCACACAGTCAGCTTTTAGAGGTTTCTGACAAAGGTTTTCCTACATGCTATTATTTCTTCTGTGAGTGCTCTTAATGCTTGCTGAAGGTTGACTTTGTTTAGAAGACTTACCCTAATGCTCCCATATACAGAGATTCTATATATAGCTAAATGTTTTTCATTACTCAGAATTTCTCTATTGTGTATGTTCTGAAATGTACTGAAGACTGACTTCTGATTAAAAGTCATTGCACATTTGTTCTATTCATTAGTTTTCTTTTCTTCTATGGGAATCAGGTTTGTGATGAACACAGAAGTATGCCTTCCAGGTCAAACACTTTCCACATTTGTAATATTCATAAGGTTTTTCTCTTCTATGTGCATTTTATACTTAGTCATGCATTCATGATGGATTTTTCATATTCTTATATTCATACGATTTTTATCCTGTGTCTGTGTGGTATCATGCAAACTCAACTATGAAAGCTTCAAAAAATTTCCCTTTCATTTTATTCATAGGATTCTATCCTGTGGGTGTTTAGTGATAAATCTTGACTTGTGCCTTCTGGGGAAAAGACTGAACATTTGCTACATTCATTAAGGGTTTTATCTTGTGTTGGTTCTGTGACACAACCTGAGTTTCCTTCCACAGACTAAAAAGTCTTTCCTATTTATTACATTGCTAAGGCTTCTCATATGTGTGAACTCTCTTACGCTGCCTGAAGAATGAATACTGCACGAAAGACATTCAACTTTGGTTATATTCCTAAGGTTTCTAATATGTGTGAATTCTGTTATGCCTCCTGTAATGTGACTTCCATCTGAAGGTCTTACCACATTTGATGCACTCGTACAGTTTCTCTCCTGTGTGTGTTCTCTGATGCAATTTGAGGGAAGACTTCCATTTGAAAGACATTCCACCTCGGTTACATTCATAAGGTTTTTCTCCTGTTTGAATTGTCTTATGCATGTTGAGGTTTGGCTTCTGTGTGAAGGACTTTCCACATATGTTACACTCATAAGGTGTTTCTCCTGAGTATATTCTCTGATGAACATGGAGTTTTACCTTCCATTTGAAAGACTTTCCGCATTCACTACATGCATAAGTTTTCTCTCCTGTGTGTGTTCTATTATGCCGATCAAGATATGACTTCCACTTGCAGGTCTTTCCACATTTGTTGCACACATCAGGTTTCTCTCCTGTGTGTGTTCTTTGATGCAATTTGAGGGAAGATTTCTGTCTGAAAGATTTTACACATTGGTTACATTCATAAGGTTTCACTCCTGTGTGTATTCTCTGATGAACACGAAGTTTTCCCTTCCCTTGGAAAGACTTTGCACACTCATTACACTTATAAGATTTCTCTCCATGTGTATGTTATTTGATGAAATCGAAGGTGTATCTTCTGGGTGAAAGACTTTTCTCATTTGTTACATTCATAAGGTTTCTCTTCTGTGTGTCTTCTCTGGTGCAAAGTGAGGTATAATTTCAGTCTAAAAGTCTTCCCACATTTATCCCATTCATAAGATTTCTCTTCTGTGTGAGATCTCTGATGTGTGCTGAGAGCTGAATTCTGGGCCGAAATTTTATTACGTTCCTCATATTCATAAGGTTTGTCTTCTCTTGGAGAACGAGGTTGGAGCGTCAGGTCTGACTTCTCAGAAATTAATTTTCACACTTGATGTACGCATCACATATCTCAGGATATTTGCTCTGAGGTATTGTAAGGCGTATTTCATTACTGAAAGATTTCTCACATTCACTACATGTATGAGGAGTCTCTCCTGTGTACATTTTCGATGTGTACTGATGGTCGGTGTTAAGTACAATAGTTTTCATCACACAGTACATTTAGCAGTTTTCCTCCCTCCCTGAAGAATTTCTTGGGCAGGGAGAACAGAATTATGATACTGCAGATTTTTTGGACTGTCACAATCATGAATAAAATGCTCTGAATATCCGATGGATTTTTTAAGAACAGGAGACATACGAGATCTATATGCAGCATGCATCTCATCAGGCTTAGGAGACAGAAGCATGTTCTGACACTTAATGAACTCCTTAGTCCTCACTCCTAAGTTGTTACCGTTATTACTAATCAGTTCTGGATTATGTGTAGAGTTCAAATTTAAAGTTGTTGCTAATCTCACTTTTTCCTCCACTTTGATACTACTTGCAACTGCTACTTCACAAAGACATTCATGTGGACATTCCTGGCAGGTCTTGAACACATTTTCCATTACCTGGACATCTAAAATGAGTCATAGAAAAAAAGACACAAACATACATGAAATACAAATATTCCTTACTGTAAAGGTAATGACTTTACTTTCCCATCCTAAGTGTTAGATATTTTAAAATATAAAAGTGGAAATTGATTTGTGAGAAATATATGCTTTTCTCCCTAACATATTAAGAAAATGATATTTTACAATGACCAATAATGTTTTTCTGTGTTTTAGTTCTCTTTTTTTGTGTTTTTTAATTGTAATTAGTAAAAGGGTTACATGATATTGGCCAGATAGAAGGTGCATTAATTCACATACATTGATACCCTTTCACATGTCTTGGTACCCGTAACCCTCCCCCCCACACCCCCCACCCGTCTTGATTTTCCCCCCTTCCCTATCAAATTTCAAATATCCAAATACAAATAAATTCAATAAATCAGATGACAAAGTGAGATACTATACCAATATGAGATAACCAAGGGAAAGCAAAGGAGTGCTCCAGTGGCGCAATCGGTTAGAGCGCGGTACTTATATAATAGTTCTCTTTTTATATCACAGGAAATATTTATTGAAATTACCCATCTATGTATTGCTACAGTTTTAAGCTGAGTACTACCTATAGTATACCTACAGCTCTTTTTTTTCAAATACTGTTTTGTTTATAAATTGAGGAATAGCTGCCTTTCTTTTATTTTTGAGAAATAATCTAAATATTGTGCTGTTTTCATCTTTTTAAAACTTTCTTTTCTTTTCTTTTCTTTTTTTTTGTAGTTCATAGGCCTCGGCCCTGTCCCTGAACACTTCAGCAGAAGACTATAACCCCTATCCTTGAGCTACAGCATCACTTCTTGTTTTCTAGAGTTAACTACAGATAAGAGTCTCAGGTCCTGAGTAGCAGATAGGATTACCTTACCCAGTTTCAATGCTGTTTGCTTATTAACCATTAAGTGAGGAACACGAATTTTTTCTAGATTCAGCGACCACAAGTTTGGTTTATATGTCTGTTTGCCTTGATCCAAGCAAGAACGATTCTTGAGAGTAAGGACTTACACCTATATCCCTTCAGTTACAACTTCTCACTAAAGTCTCAATTTAGGTATTTGTGGGAATTTTGAAATTTGTTTCTTTCCATTTGAAGTCTTATAAAAATTCCTTTTCTAACACTCCTGTCCCTCAGAACCATGGAAGACCAGAAAATCCCCAGCTCATTGTCTACTTAATTTTCTTATGTTGATTGAAACTTTGTTGTTTTTTTTTCCCTTCCATTCCTGGGTTTGAACTTAGGACCTAACCACTGTCCTTGGGTTTTCTCAAGCCTAGAACCCTACCAATGAATTCATTACTTCTGGCTTTTTCTATGTATGTGGTAATAAGGAATCAAACCTGTGTCTTAGTGCATGCTAGGCAAGCACTCTTCCACTAGGCTCAATTTCTGGTGGAAAGGTCTGGTTCTGAATACCAGTCTCTTCCTACCAGCAAAAAGATATTATCCTTATCAGAGAATAATGCCCTGACTTATTCCTTGTTTGCTCAATCATTTATAGTCTTAGTTTTAAAGAAATGAAATATCTTTCTTTCTTTCATTCTTTCTTCCTTTCTTTCTTTCTTCCTTTCCTTCCTTCCCTCTTCCTTCCCTCTTTCTTCTTCTTTCTTTCTTTCTTTCTTTCTTTCTTTCTTTCCTTCCTTGCCTCTTCCTTCCCTCTTTCTTTTTTCTTTCTTCTTTCTTTCTTTCTTTCTTTCTTTCTTTCTTTCTTTCTTTCTTTCTTGTTTTGCAGTCATGGGACTTGAATTCTAAACCTGACTGTTCTTCCTGAGCTCTTCAGCTCAAGGCTACTGCCCTATGTCTTTAGCCTCAACCCCACTTCTCATTTTCTATTGGTTCATTGGAGAGAAGAGTCTAAGGTGTTTTTGTGATAGGTCAGTCTTTGAACCTTGATCCTCAGATCTCAGCCTCCTAAGTAGCTAGGATTACAGGCATGAGCCACGGGCTCATGGCTTTCTCATTTTATTTTGTTTCACAGTGATTTCTACAGAGAAATCTAACTTTAACTCTACTGCCATATAGAATTCATTATATCACCCTATGATTCTTGGTGCCGGGGGTTTTGGCTAGCATGCACAAAGACCTGGTTCAGTTCCTTGGTACTACATACAAAGAAAAAGCCAGAAGTGGTGCTATGACTCAAGAAGTAGAGAGCTAGCCTTGAGAAAACCCAAGGACCATGCTCAGGCCCTGAGACCAAGCATAGGATTGGGAAAAGAAAATGATTCTTGATTCATTCACAAAGAATTCCATAGGTTCCACACAGGATTTAGGGTAACTAAGAATATTATTGCTCAGTACATCACAACATGAACTTACCAATGGGGCTCAGGCTCCAACATCAATATGAAGATGCATTCACTCACCTGTGATATTCTTTTCAGAGGAATTTCCTATCCAGTGTTCTGCACAGTGCTCTAGCTTGTCAATTAATACAGGTTTGGGAACACAGGGCCCTGTAAATTAAAAACAGTAGAGAATTATTGCTTATGCTGTGACATCCTACTCACAAGTTATCTATTAATTCTATTTTCTCATTTCTCACTGGCTCCATGGTTGACTTTTCCCCAGCTCTGGATTCATTTTGTATGGCATAAACTTAGCTGTCTTGCTCAAGGCTAGAAAAATACCAGTTTGAGTCCCAGCTCCACTTACATGCATACGTCTCCATGCATGCTAGGCAAGCACTCAACCACAAAGTCAAACTCTTGACACTCCACTAACATTTTTGAGGGGTTACTTGGAGTTATAGAGTTTCATGGCAATTTTTAAGCCATTGCTGGCTTCAAATTAGAATTCTTAGATTTCTTCCTCCTGAATATTTTAAGATTACAGGCATGAAACATTGCACCTAGTGCCAGGTTTCCATTATAAACTCACTGTTTAGTGATTTGTAGATCCTATTTCCAATAATGATATATATATTCTATTCTGGATTGTTTATCCACTTACAATTACTGTGTAAGTTTGGAATGTCGTCTCCATTAGAGGAAACATAATTTAGAACTGTTGTCAAATTATCCTGAAGGTATCCTGAAGAATGAGTACAAAATTATCTTAGGTTTTCTTTAGAAAGTATTGATACTTCTCAGGGCCTGGAATCTTTCATTTAAATAGTATTGAAAGTTTGATAAACATTCACGTATCTGCAAAATAACAAGGCACTTGGCCTTGCAAGTGAATTTGACTTTTGCTCACCTAAGGGCACCAGGTTGCTGTAGGTCTCCAGCATTACATCTCTGTACAGGGTCCCCTGAGCATTGTCCAGATGCTGCCACTCCTCCCAGCTGAAATCCACAGCTACATCATCAAATGACACCAGCTTCTGGAATGGCACATTTTCATCAAGTAATTAGCACTGAGTTATAAACACACCATGTCTGGAATTTTATTCTTTTTTTTGTTGGAATTGTATTCCTTTACTTAAATGTTTAGACTTACATGAAATATTGACCTGAAAAGCTTAGGGATGGTGCCTAGGACCAGAGTTCAAGTCCCAAGACCCACAAAAAATAAAAAGGCAAGCCAGGTGTTGGTGGCTCACGCCTGTCATCCTAGCTACTCAGGAGACTGAGATCTGAGGACCATGGTTCAAAGCCAGCCTGGCACAAAATTCCATGAGACTCCTTTCCAATTACCCACCATAAAATGTTTAATGGCTTGTGGCATATCATGGTAGAGCAATTGTGGTATCGACAAAAATAAGTCGGGGGAGTAGATTTAGGTTACAAATGGAATTATTCCATTGAAAAGGAACTACATTATATGATCACATATGCTGGTTCTGTGAGAATATTGTAAAATCTTAGGGTATCAAGTAATAATACTGTGAAGTACACCCAGAATGTTAATGTTCTATGTCTGGCATAATAATCACTTGGGGAAGAAACTTTTTTTTCTTTTTTTTGGCTGGGGGATTTGTAAGGCTTGAACTCTGGGCCTGCGCACTGTTCCTGAGCTCTTCAGCTCTAGGCTATCACTCTACCTATGAAGCCACAGTGCCATTTCCCATATTCTAGTGGTTAACTGTAGATGAGAGTCTCATAGACTTTCTAATGCCCAGGCTGGCTTTGAACCAAATCTTTAGATATCAGCCTGATATCTGAGTAGATATGATTACAGGTAGAAGTCACTGCACCTGGCAAGAAATTTATTTCTTGCTGTTTCATACTACAAATTTACTGTATGTTTTACTTTTTCAAAAAGACTGAGGATGACCTTTGTTCTTTATATAAAGGGAAGAGGGGTAGGGAGCTGTGAGCAGAAGAACTGAGGGGCAATACTCAGGGTAGGACAATAGCCTTAAACTAAAGAGCTCATGGCCCAAGGTCCAAGCCCCATGACTTTCCCCACTACCCCACAAAAAAGGGAAAAAATTGGAGATTGGAGAGGATTTTCTAAAAAGAATATATAGAAATAGTAGTTCAAAATGTAGAAAGAAGTTCAATATTAACAGTCATGAGAAAAATTAAAATTACAATGAAATCATTACTTTAAATATGTTAATATAAATATAGTTTTAAACAAAAAGATCCACATACACACACACACAAACACACACACACACACGCATACAAAAAAACAACTTTCAAAGTCTAACTATTACTGGGAAGGTAGTGAGAAGAAGTAGAACTTTGGAATAGTTCTGCAAGGAATATGAAAGAATCAAAAATTGCGTGGAGAGTGCTAAAAAAGTACTAAATATAGAATTACATAGAAATATGGTCCAACACTTCTATTTCTAGATTTGTACCTAACGGAAGAGAAAGCAGAGACTAGAACAAATATGAGGAGAATCCATTCACAACTATTAATAATAATCAAAAGATAGAAATATGCAAAACAATGCATTGAGAAGGAAGAACATTTTACTATATTTTACAGATGAATCTTGATTACAGTAAACTAAAAATACAGCAGTCATAAAGGAAGAGCTAGTGTATGTTTTCCCTTCCAGAGCTTCCAAGGATCAACAGACCCTTAGAGCCAAAAAGCACGATGGTTCCAGAGAATGGAGGAGAGAGGAACAGGAGCTGAATGTTTAATGATTATACATGGAAGATGAAAATTGCTCTAGATGGGTAGAATGAAGAGAGAACTGTACCCTAAAAAATGGTTATGTAGCCACACAGGATGGGACATACCAATACTCCCTGATCTTGGGAAACTCAAGAAGGATTTCTAGCCATCCTAGATGCATGGAAAGATGTATCATAAAAACTAATGTGGAGGGGCTGGGAGTTTGGCATAGTTGTAGAGTGCTTGTATGAAGACGAAGGTTCAATTCCGCAGTACCACATACACAGAAAAAACCAGAAGTAGTGCTGTGGCTCAAGTAGAAGATCACTAGGCTTGAGGAAAGCTGAAGGACAGTGCTCAGACCGAGTTCCAGCCAAAGGGCTTGTTTAAAAAAAAAAACAGAAAGCTGAGCAAGATGGGGTGGTGGCTGCCTTGTATAATCCTAGCTACTCAGGAGGCTGAGATCTGAGGATCAAGGTTTAAAGCCATCCTGGCACAAAAAGACCTGAGACTCTTATCTCCAATTTACCTTTAGAAAATGGGAAGTGGGGCTTGGTTCCAGGGTAAGGTGGTAGCCTGGAGCTGAAGAGCTCAGGGATAGTGCCCAGGCTGAGTTGAAGATCTATGACCCACCAAAAAAAAAAAATAATAATATGGAAAAATTTGGATTCTGTGAATTTTATCAGGCATATAAATGTCTTTTTTTGCCGTTGAAATAACAAATTGTTTGGAAACATTTTGAAACTTTTTACCTAGAAATGCCCGGGGTTGGCTCAGAACTGCAGTTTTCAGATCAGTGAGTCCTACAAAAGACCACGTTACTCGAATTAAAGCAACAAGGTGCTCAACACAGAAATAGTCTCTAAGCATGAGCTTACCTAGAACTTGGTAAAAGCCAAAGTTACATCTGAATAAGGATTGCTGTTCTTCTCCATGGGCAGCTGGAAGTTACTTTGTTAGTCCTGATTTTCCTTTTTTCTCTTTCTTAAAACATTTAAGACAACTTCACTTTCAAATATTATTCAGAAACCCATTTCTAATGTTCTTTAAAACGTTTACACTTTTTAACTTAAACACTTAACATTTTAGTCTTCATTTGCATTTGAAAAACCTTTAAGGGCTCAAGGCACTCCCTTTTCTCCAGGTCTCCTTGGGCTCAAGGAACGCCCTTTGCCTTCAGGCCTCCTTTTAGAAGAGGCATTTTTTTTTGCAGTTTAGATTACTGTCTAAAACTCCAACAACAGTTTAAACTCAAATAACAGTTTTTCCCTAACGCAAGAACTAGACATCAGTGCACCAAAAGTCTAAGTCTGGACTTAGTTTCCTTCCTTTTTTAAAATATACACAGTTGCATGGAGATAAACCTTTAAACATTTCTTTAAAATACTAATCACATTATCCACATTTTACCATCATATTTCTAGTATCAGTTTGCAAGAAAAGACAGACAGGCAAAGTTTCTGACGTTAATGAACAATTTTACATTTAAATCTAATACATATTTCCAAACTTTAACTTAAAGTAATAAATCCCAAATTCCCTAATACCTCTGTGCTAAACAGGATACAATGTTTACAATGTAAACAGCTGTATGCCTTGCAATAAAATGCAGATTTCAGGATCTAGAAAAATATTTACCAGTTTTTCTCTAAGACAGCACAATAATTCTTTGAGACATTGTAAAACATTCAAACCTAATATTTTTGTTGAAGTTTTAAGCTTAGATTTACCCAATTGTCTTTGTGTTTAAGTGTAAATTTATCCATTGTTTTATACAGCATGCTGACAATTTAACCGTGAACATGTTCACTCACTCATTCACACACATTCATACTCAAAGATCATAAAGCGCGCAAAATTAATATCGGCCGTTCAATTTCCGGAAGTTTGTGTCAAGAGAGTTTTGCCAATTTTACTCTTACAGGGGAGAACCAGGTTCAAAACAAAACTTTTTGCAAGGCAACTTAGCTGGAATTTATTTTTCCAGGGCTTGTTACAACTGCAGACATGGGGGAGCGGCCATGCTAGGCCCAGAAATGTTCAAAAAAATAACAAGGATGTGTGCTTGAGTACGCACAGAAAAACCATACGGATCCATACTTAGAAATGGTATCAATTTTAAAGACAAAACTGGACAAGGAAAAATATGTAACACGAACAAGACAGAGAAACGGAGACTTTTAAATAATCAGACATTGACATATAACAAGAAAATTGGACTCAATCAGATACACTTAACACAAAAAAAATGAGCTCAAATGAATGTTTTCACCAAACAGCTATTTTTAGATTTAGACATGTCTTGCTGGTGGGACTCTCAGGTATGCCTTGTTATCGACAAGAAACTCAGAAGGGGAGGGGGGGTCAAGGCGTCCCTTGACCACCCAGGCCTCTGTTTTAGGCCCACAGTGCACCTTTTCAAACAAACAAACAAACAAAAATAAAATAAAATAAAATAAAATAAAACGCAGACATACAGGGGGGTCAGCCGACTTCTACTTACCTCTGGAGGCCTTTGCTTTTCACCTGGGCATCTTTTACAAAAACGGTTATTAAGAAGAGGGATGGTAAAGACAAAATAATGTCTCATATTAAATTGTGTAGAGTCAATGAATATGTTAAAAGGTCCCTACATAATAGTAAAAGGAGAAACACAGCTCATATGAATGTGTGGAACAAGTGGATCAGTAGCAGTCCCAATTGACATGCACAAATAACTCAGGTCCTTCCCACATCACAGGATGCACCACTGGAGGGTTGGGGGTGTAGGCCCAGTGAGTCGCTGCTTGGATGGCCACTGTCACTCTCCACGATCCGAACGCAGCGTTCAGGCAGCCAGCGAGCATCATTTTCTCCTTGTGAAAAAACACATACATGCCCTCGACCCCAGGTTAGAACAGGATCGGGTCCATGCCAAGCACCAGTTAGGGGATCCTTCCACTTTACTAAGGCAAAAGCACGCTGCTCTCTTTTCTCCCAGAATCGCTGAGCAGCAGATAAATTATTTGAATCCAAATTCAAAAAATTTAAAACAAATAAAGCATGATTAAGTATATTCACAGGGGTAGCTGGATATGACTCTCCTGTCTGTATTTTAGCAATTTGATGTTTTAATAATCCATTAGCTCTCTCCACGATGCCTTGACCTTGAGGATTGTAAGGAATGCCTGTAATATGAGTGATATTATAAGAATGGCAGAAGGATTGAAATGCTTGGCCTACATAGCCAGGGCCATTATCTGTTTTTATTTGCGAGGGAATCCCCATCATAGCAAAGCATCGAATGCAGTGAGAAATACAATGTTTAGTGGCTTCCCCAGCAAGGGCGGTGGCCAAGATAAAATTAGAATAAGTATCTACAGTAACATGAACATATTTTAATCGGCCAAATGATGGAACATGCGTGACATCCATCTGCCAAATGTGATTAGAAAGCAGTCCTCCTGGATTTATACCTAAATGGGGGGCTGGTGAAAAAGGGACACAGTTGGAGCAAGTCTTAACTATTTGTCGTGCTGCTTCTCTAGATAATTTAAACAGTCGGCGCAGGGCTCGACTGTTTTGATGGTGGATGGCATGTGATTGCTTAGCAAGTTCAACCTGAGTTAAGTAAACTCTGGTGGCGGAGTCAGTAACCGCATTGCCCTCACTTAAAGGGCCAGGAAGATTAGTGTGAGCTCGAACAAAGCCAAAAAAACAAGGGTGGTTGCAAGAACAAAGCAAAGTTTGTATTTGGCGAAATTGGGTCTGGATATTGGAGTTAGTAGTTCCAATAAAGGGAACAGTTTCTATGAATTGAAGAGCACGAATTACATATTGACTGTCTGAGTATAAGTTAAAGGGCTCGTCTTGTAACAGGACGAGTGCTTGTAAAACAGCCTCTAATTCCACCTCTTGGGCGGAGGAAAAACCTGTAACCCAAGATTGAGTTTTCCCATTAATGGTCAAAGCAGCCGTTCCATTAGAGGATCCATCTGTAAATACCAAAGCGGCAGAAGATAAAGGCGAGGCCTGTACTATGGAAGGAAATAGAAACGTATGACATGCTGCAAATTGGAGAAGTTTGTTATACGGGTAGTGATGCAAAATTTTTCCCGTATAATTGGCCCAAGCAATGGCCCAAGGATCGCAATGGGCGAATAGCCAATCTTGTTGTTGTAGATTATATGGGACACAGATAAAATGAGGTTCCTGACCTAAATATTTACGGGAATCCACTCGGCACATATGTATCAGATTAGCTACCAATTCGTAGTAGGGGGTCAGCACTTTGCCGGGTGTTGACGGTAGATAAAGCCATAAAAGTGGGCCATCCTGCCACAATACAGCAGTTGGGGAGTGAGAAGTAGCTAAAATGTAAACTCCCCATGGTTTAGAATAGTCACAATAGGTCACTTGTTGCTGGGAAATTGCCTTTTCTACAATTTGGATGGCCCTCCTGTGTCAGGGTTTAATTCGCGCAAGGATGTAGGGTTGGTATCTCCTTTTAAGAGATCAAAAAGGGGTTTTAACTCTCCTGTGGAGAGCTTTAGATAAGGCCGAAGCCAATTTATATCTCCTAAGAATTGCTGAAAATCATGAAGAGTTCTTAAGTGTGAAGTTTTTAATTGTATTTTTTGGCTTTTAAAATAGTGTGGGCCTAATATATGGCCTAGATATGTAAAAGGGGGGTGTTCCTGAACCTTTTCAGCTGCTATTATAAGGCCAAAGAGGCTCAGATCTTGCTTTAGTTGTCCAAAGGCTTGCCATACGACAATAGAGTCAGAACAAGCCAACAAGATGTCATCCATATAATGAACAATATAAACAGAAGAAAATTTTTCACGAGTGGAAGAAATGGCTCTAGCTACAAAACTTTGACATAAAGTTGGGCTATTTGCCATGCCCTGTGGAAGCACAAGCCAGTGATATCGCTTCATGGGTTCTTTAAAATTAACAGAGGGGACGCTGAAGGCAAAGCGCTTACAGTCTTGAGGCGCCAGGGGTATAGTATAGAAACAATCCTTCAAATCTATAATAATCTTATAAGTATCCTTTGGGATTGCCATGGGTGAAGGCAAGCCAGGCTGTAGGGCCCCCATCAGTTCCATTGACGCGTTCACTTTCCTCAAATCCTGTAACAGCCTCCATTTACCTGACTTCTTCTTTATAACAAAAATTGGAGAATTCCATGGAGAGTTAGAAGGGGCCACATGTCCCAAGTCCAGCTGTTCCTGTACCAGCTGCTGTACTGCAATGATCTTTTCTAGTGAAAGAGGCCACTGTTTGACCCATACCGGTTCTTCAGAGAGCCAATTTATGGGATCAGCATGAGGGGCAGGACAAACTGCAGCCCCCGTTAAAGAATACCCTAATCCTTGTCTCGTAGGGTGAGACTGGGGTTGGAGTGGCTCTAGCTCCCCCTGTGCTGCTCGGCCTAGTGCCCTAAAGGGGGGGAGGCCTTGATCAAGTAACTGCTTAGTGACCGTAGCACTAGGACTAAACATATACACTCCCATTTTTTCCATGATATCACGACCCCATAAATTAATTGGCAGATGATCCAGGACAAATGGCTGAAAATGAACAGAGTGCCCTTCCTCATCTCTCCAAACAAGGATCGCACTGCTCTGCTGTGGGTCAGTTGCTTGCCCAACCCCCTGTAGGGAAGTCATAGAGGTTGTCAGGGGCCATTGGGCTGGCCAATGTTTTTTAGATATCACAGACACATCTGCTCCAGTGTCTAATAGTCCTTTAAAGGGCTTTTCTTGTATAAATATAGTCATCTCAGGCCTTTCTTGTTTTATGCTTTGTACCCATTAGATATCAGAAGATCTAAATCCTCTCTGTCCACATGGGGAATTAGCAGTCTCCCCGGGAGGTAAAGGCACAAGTATTAGTTGTGCTAATTTTTGACCAGCTGGGATCGATACCACGTGTTTCTGGGCAGAGGCCATAACTTTGATTTCTCCAGTAAAATCCTGGTCAATTTTGCCAGGTGTAATCTGTATCCCTTTAAGGGCTGAGCTACTTCGCCCTAACAGCAATCCAGCCACTCCCGGGGGAAGGGGGCCAAAGACCCCCGTGGGGAGAGCTTGTGTCCCCATCTCTGGGGTCAATACTGAGCAGGTGGAGGAACAGAGGTCCAATCCTGCACTGCCTGGGGTGGCATGGAGGAGGCTGGAGACCAATCTTGGGGGGTTGTGGCCGAGAAGAGGGAGGGACTGCCCCATGGTTTTGCGGGGCCAGGGGCTGGCCCCTTCTCCAGTTTCCCAAAAACGGGCAGCCATTGCGATTTGTTGCTGACTTGCAATCTTTAGCCCAGTGCTTCCCTTTACCACAGCGTGGACATGTGCCAGGTGATTTTTCTCTCTTTAACCTGGCTTGGCGTGGGCATTGCGTCACCCAATGTCCTATTTGTCCACAAGAAAAGCAACGCCCTGGGGGTCTAGCATCCCGAGAATGCCGCTGACCTCTGTATTTTAGAAATTCAGTAACAGTCTTTTCTTGAGGAGCGGTGGCTGAAGTAAGGCCTTGTACATGGGAGGGTCCAATATCAGCACACAGTGAAATAAAGTCCGTGATTCCTCCCTTATTCCTATGGGGTCTGATAGCCGCCTGACAGGCGGCTTTGGCATTTTCATAGGCTATGTGTCTAACTATAATCTTCCTTGCATTCTCATCTTGTACTAGGCGGTCTGCAGTCTCCATTAATCGAGACAAAAATTCTAGATAAGGTTCATTCGGTCTCTGTTTAACTTCTACTAGATTTTTTGTACGATTGGAATTGTGTAACCTTTTCCAAGCCTCTCTCGCCGCAGCATTTATTTGCAAATAGGCCTCCTTTGCATAACCCAATTGATCTTCGGTGTTTTTATAGGTTCCCTCTCCTAACAACTGATCAACAGTGTAAGGCAGGTTCTTAGACCTATTTGTTTGAATTTTAGCCCGACACTGTGCAGTGAACTCTGTCTCCCATAATAAATACTCTCCTGCACTAAGGCATGCTCTGGCAAGCCGCTTCCAGTCATTTGGGCATGCAATACCAGCACACGCGGCCTCCAATATTACTTGAGTAAAAGGGGCAGTTGGCCCATATTGGGAGCAGGCACTCTTTAAATCCTGTAACAGTTTAACAGGAACAGGTTGATGGTATACTTGTTCATCATGATCATTTAAACTAGGGAAGCATCGAGGCTCTGAAATATCTTCCCTCTCTCTAGCAGCCTGAGTCAGGTTTAATTGCGATGCACTGTGCCTGGTTGTAGTGCCTGTTAAAAGGGACTTGTTGCTAGGGCCTTTAGGCTTGCCTAAAGGTTGAAAAAGGGATTGAGGCCGTAAGGCTACAGCCGGTGGCGGTGGGTGTGAGGGGTAAGGTTTAGAATCAGACACCATAGTGGCCTGAGGATCATCTTTCTTTCCTACTTCTGGGGGGGCTCTCTGCTCCATCCCCATTTTCAACAGAAAATGTAGCATTTCTTCTAACTTCTTCTCCATCGTAGCCACCCGGCCCTCAATTGACTCATCATAACTTTCCTCCTTGATATTCAAACCTGAATTCTGATACTCAATATCTACTGGTTGTTGTTCCCTTTTCAAGATCTCACTTAGACTCTCTTGGGCTGCGGCATGTGGCTCAGCCTCAGGGTTTTCAGAAGGGTCCTTTAACTCATAAAGTTCCCTTAATTCAAGATTAAGTTCAGCATTCTCATGTTGAGGATCTATGCATTCACTTACTAAATTCCATACGTCAATAGCCTCTACTGGGGTCTTTTCGTGGCCATATACATTATAATATTCTTGAATTCTTTTTCCTATCCGCTGCCAGGTTTTTTGGAATCCCTCCTCTATAAACCTCGGGCATGCCTCCTCGACAAACTGTAGGAAGCTCTGAAGCACCCCTTTTTCCACCCACGTTCCGTGGGCTTCAAGTAGGCCTGTTACGATCGGTACATATGACCTATGGCTATTAACTTGACCCATAATTTTTACTCCTGACTATACACTCTCTAAAGATCCTCTCTTAATAGTCCTACGATGTGTTACTCACCAGGGAGGGGTCCTTCACCTTCGTCCCAGATTTTCAGGGTCCCTGTTCGGGCGCCAGTTGCCGGGGCCAACCGGCAGCAAACCAGGGTTCGCAGATTGGGATTCCTGAAATAGGGGGCAAGGACTAGGACAAAATAGAAGAGAGACAAACAGATGGGGTTCAGGAGGGCTACAGCCCAGATCAGGAGCCACAGCTTAAGAAGCCTGTAGCCCAAGACCGTAGCCCAGTTTATTTCCAGTTCTCAATCTTAAATACACTTCTTTAAACTAGGGAGCTGCCAGGGGCTACATTCATACAAACAGTATCAAGTCTGAAATAGGTTGAATGAGAAGCTATCAAGTCCCAAACACGTTAAATGAGAAGCTATTGACACAGCCCAAAATCATGATAAGAGCTTACTTCCTTATGTACTCAATTGTGCGGGTCCAAGGTCACGGACCCCACAGTCACGGTCACTGACCCCACAGTCAGTCCCCAACACCTCTGAGCCTAGAGAATAATTAACCACCTACATATACAATATTGCTCAACAGCCATCAAGTGTAGATCCGTGCAGTAGAAGGGTTGAAAGACAAGCAGAGGTCCACAGATAGAAAAAAAGAATGAGAGAGTTCAGGGGAGGTACAAGAGGGTTAACGTAGGAGTGTAAGAATATTGTAGTCATGAAGAAAGGGTATAGCATAAGGATAACTCACCTAAGTTGGTAAGTAGGTAGAACATTTGAGTACAAAATTTGGAAAGTATTAGAATAAAATTTATGTGTTGCTGCACGACTAGCTCTTAGCCCAACCAGTGGCCTCACACTGGACCATGGGATGGATCTGTTTTTCTTGTCTACGTTGAGGGAAAGGGGTATTTCACATGATGCAGAAGCGAAGATTTCAGAAGCAAATGCTGTGAGTGAATTAGCTCGTAAAAAGAATTTTTATTTTCTTTTAAATTTCTGCCAGTATTGGGGTTTGAATTCAGGGCCTGACCACTGTCCTTGGGTTTTCTCAAGTCGAGCCCTCTGCCACTTGAGCCACAGTGCCACATCTAGATTTTTCTATCTATGTGATACTGAGCAATCACACCCAGATCTTCATGGATGCTAGGCAAGCACTCTACCACTATGCCAAACTCTCAACCCTGACATAGTAATTATAAAGTCATCATCATCATATAAAATATCCTTTCTCCTACAAAGAATGAACACTTATCTATGTGTGTAATGCTTTTTTTAAAATTTCACTAATTCTTCTGTGTTTTTCCCTCTTGCATTTTTTACACATGACAGCAAAGCTAATCATCAGGAAAAAATTGATTAGGATACAGAAACCTAATAATGTCCTAATAAATTGACGTCAAAAATATGTGCAAGATGCCCTGTGTGTTTGACCTCGTGGTAGAGTTCTTGGGTACCACGCAAAAAGACTCAGGTTTGATTCCTCATTACCACATACATAGAAAACGCTGCAAGTGGTGCTGTGGCTCGGTGGGACAGCTAAAGCCTAAAGAAAGCCCAAGAACAATGTTCACACTCTGAGGTCCAGTCCCAAGACTAGCAAAAACAAAAAAAATTCGACAAGGGGCAAAATGCAGGCAGAGAAGGCACTGTGAAGCAAATGTTTTGTAAAGGATGAGGGCAATATTGACCCTTAAGTTTGGATCTTACCTAAGAAAGGCTCCTGGAGCCTGAGACCAGACTGGTAGTTGGGCCTAGTGGAAGACATTGGGACTGGACAAATAAGGTGTGCTGTTTACTACATCCACATGTATATTGTGAGATTGGAGGAGAGATTCAGCCTCCAGTATGTCTTTGGTGAGTTCTTCGGTGAGCAAGGATCTTTGGTCATTGGGCCCGGAAAGGTGACCCTGCCTCCCTCACAATGGAACAGAATATGGAACCCTGGTAACCAAGCCACTGTAACTAACACTTTCTCTAAGAAGAAGGCCAGGAAAATCCAGGGCAACCAGATAAGGTATATTTCTAAGAAGAAAGGTATTTGACCAAATCCTCCTCCCCACACACTACAAATTTCTTTTTTTCTTAATTTTTATTGTAATTAGTAAAAGGGTTACATGATATTTGCCGGATAGAAGGTGCATTAATTCACATACATTGATACCCATTCACATGTCTTGGTACCCATTAACCTCCAACCCCACACCCCCCACCAGTCATGGTTTTCCCCCCTTCCTTATCAAATTTCAAATATCCAAATACAAATAAATTCAATATATCAGATAACAAAGTGAGATACTATACCAATATGGGAGAACCAAGGGACAGCAAAGGAGATGAGAGACAACATCTACATTAAGGACAACAATTATTCATTATATGGATTTTGTTCAGTATCCTGGAGGTCCTTTCAATTAGCTTCACATTATATGGCCTTATAAATGGCCTTTTGCTCTATTGACAATCTCTGCTAGTAGAGCCCAAGGTTTCTACTGATTATGACGAATGAGGGAAACCACTGAGAATAAGTTCCTTTGAGTCTGGCTTACTTCACTTAATATGATTTGTTCTAAGTCTTTCCATTTCCTAACAAATGGGGCGATGTCATTCTTTCTGACAGCAGCATAGAATTCCTTTGTGTACAAATACCACAACTTGTTGATCCACTCATCAACTGAGGGACATCTGGGTTGGTTCCATATCTTTGCTATGGTGAATAGTGCTGCAATGAACATTGTTGTGCTAGTGGGTTTAGTATGCCCTTGTTTCTGGATTGTTGGGTAAATGCCAAGTGGTGGAATTGCTGGGTCATAGGGGAGTTCTATGTTTAGCCTTTTGAGGCACTGCCACACTGCTTTCCATAGTGGTTGAATGAGTTTGCACTCCCACCAACAGTGTAGTATTGATCCCTCCTGGCCAAATCCCCTCCAGCATCTGTTGTCATTCGTTTTCCTGATCCTGGCCATTCTGTCTGGAGTGAGGTGGAATCTTAGAGTTGTTTTGATTTGCATTTCTTTTATGACCAGATATGTTGAGCATTTTTTCATGTGTCTATAGGCCATTTTCTTTCTTCTTCAGAGAAGACTCTCTTTAAGTCTTTGGCCCATTTTTTAATGGGATGGGTGTTACTTTGGAGGTTAGTTTTGGAGGGATTCAATTTTTTGAGTTGTTGATATATTTTAGATATGAGGCCTTTGTCCGTTGTTTGGTTGGTGAAGATCTTCTCCCACTCTGTAGGCTTCCTGATTAGTTTACTAGCTATATCCGTAGCCATACGAAAGCTCTGCAGTTTAATGCAGTCCCACTTATCCAGCCTTTCTCTGATTTGTTGTGATTCTTGGTCCTTATTAAGAAAGTTTCGACCTGTGCCAAGGAGGCCTAGTGTATCTCCTATTCCTTCCTGTAAACTTTTCAGTTTCAGTGTGTCAGCTTTTACCTCCAGGCCTTTGATCCATTTGGAGTTAATTCCAGTGCAAGGTGACAAAGAAGGATCCAACTTTAGTTTTCTGCAGGTGCTTAACCAGTTCTGCCAGCACAATTTGTTGAAGAGGCTATCTTTCTTCCATTCTATTTTTTTGGCTCCCTTTTCAAAGATTAGGTGGCCATAGGTCTGTGGTTTAATATCTGGGTCCGCAGTTCTATTCCATTGGACTTCAGGCCTGTTCTTGTGCCCGTACCAAGCTGTTTTGTGAATTATAGTTTTGTAATAGAGTCTAAAGTTTGGAATTGAAATTCCTACAGCGCTGTTCTTTCTGCTAAGAAGTGTTTTTGCTATAGGGTATCTTTTATTATTCCATATGAAATTTTGAATAGCCTCTTCTATTTCTTTAAAGAATGACATTGGGATGTTGATGGGTATTGCATTGAATTTGTAGATAGCCCTTAGCAAGATTGTCATTTTCATAATGTTGATTCTTCCAATCCAGGAGCATGGGAGATTTTTCCATTTCCTTAGTTCTGCTTTAATTTCCTTTTTTTAGGGTTTTAAAGTTTTCATCTAAACGGTCCTTTACATTCTTAGTTAAGCTAATTCCTAGGTACTTTATTTTCTTTGAGGCTATTGTGAAAGGAGTTTCTTTCCTGATTATTGCCTCGTTCCCCTCACTGTTGGCGTAAAGGAAGGCAGTTGATTTCTGAGGGTTGATCTTATGGCCTGCTACACTTCCAAAGCTTTGAATCAGGTCAAGGAGCTTGGGAGTAGAGTCTATAGGATTCTTTAAATAAAGAATCATGTCATCTGCAAAGAGGGATAGTTTTATTTCCTCTTTCCCTACTTGGATCCCCTTTATGCTTGCTTCTTGCCTTATTGCACTGCCTAGGAATTCTAGTACTATGTTAAAAAGGAGTGGAGAGAGTGGGATCCTGAATGCTACCCCTTAGCACTTTTATGCAAAGCTTAGGCCCGTGGCATTTTAAGCACAATTCAACGCTCTGCTTTTTGCTGGTTAATTAGAGGTAAAAATCCTATGGAATGTATTGCATGGCTGATTTTGAACTGGAATCGTCATGTCTCAGCTTATCTTGAGTAGCTAATATTACAGTACTTTTACAACCTGTATGCTCATACACTTCGCTTCTGATCCTAACACTTATTGTTCAATTTAACTAACAAGATGTGAAGAAAGATGATTGACTGTAATTTACTAGATGGGCTTCTAGTGAGTATATATTTCCACTTCCACTCTGAAGCCAGGGAAATGTTTCTGGTACATGTTTCAACTATCTCCCAAAGAGGAAATAATGTGTGAGTACGTTTGCTAGTATTTCAAATAGGAGATGGACTTTGGTGTTTGGAACCTGTTGGGCAGAGTGTAGCAGCTGGGCTGTGATAACAGAGATGATGTTTCAGACAGGAATATTTTCATCCCAGACAGACTTAATCCAGATCCTTGGATTTCAGGCCTTGAGTAGATAGAATTACAAGTGTGAGCTGCCACCACCACCTGGTTCATTTTGGAAACCTTAATTGCTTCTCATTTGTTCCTTTCCTTTTTTGGAAGATTGATCTAAGCTGGCTGATTGTGCATCACAATGAAGTGATTGGCCTCAGGAATTGCAAATATTTACTTCATCAGCACGGAATGAATGAAGTTGATCTAAACCCAATAGTATTTTCCTTCTGATAAATAGGGAACTTACTTATATCATTTTTCCTTGCCTTTGCTTTCCCAAAGCAAGCAACATGTTTCCTAAAAACTATACTTCATGAGAATATTATAATTAGAAGCTATCTTCTGCACACTTCAGAATAGTCCTTGCATTTATAAACTTATATTACAATATTAGGTAGAAGAATGGTGACTGTTAGTTTCATAACTATTTCATATGTTTTACTATTTAAGGCTCATTAACTCAAGAAGGGATTAAATACATTTAGATAATAATATAACATAGCTGCTGCTGATTTGTTGTGTGTGCAGATTATACACAGATTTATTACGATTACTCAAAAGTTTTCTTCAAATTTTCAGTAGTAGTCTGCTATGCTAACTGGAAGGTGATAGTAATGATGCTGAAATTCTATGAATCAGCTATGAAGCAGAATTTCAGGGGAGAGTATTTGCTAGGGACTTAATTTCTAAGACGCATATCAAGAATATTGAACTATAACACCAAATGATGGAGGACTCAGCGTCACATTTTGTTTGTTTTATGCAAATCCTGGGACTTGAACCCAGGGCCTGGGAACTGTCATTAAATGTTTTTTTTTTGCTTCAGGCTGGTGTTCTACCACTTGATTCACAGCTCCACTTCCAGATTTTTGGTAATGAACTGTAAACCAGAATATCATGCAATTTGTTTGGGCTGGATTCAAACCTGATTCTGTGTAGATAGGATTCCAAGTGTGAGCGCACAGAGCCTTGCTAGTATCATTCATCATTCAAGTCATGGGACTGCAATTCTGCACCTGGGTCTTGTCACTGAGCTTTTCAGCTCAAGACTACTGCCCTGTCCCTTGAGCCATAGGGCCACTTCTGGGTTTCTGGTGGTTAATTGGAGATAAGAGTCACATGGACTTCAGTGCCCAGGCTGACTTTGAACTGCTATCCTTGGATCCCAGCCTCTTGAGTAGCTACATTTACAAGTGTGAGCCACCATACCCGGCTAAATTATTTTTTAAGTTAATTTCTTTTGTTAAGTCAATATATAGTTGGCATACGGTTACATAAGTAATGAACACATTTCTTAAGAAAATTGTTATACCCTCCCTCCTTTTTCTCTGTTTTCCTACCCTCAGCCCCCTCTCCACCCAGATTGTTCAGTTCATTTCCGTTTAGTGTCTTCCAAGTATCACTGTTCAATTGGTTCACCCTTTTTCCTTTGTTTTTTTTTTACCATTTAATTATACCCTCTCCATTCCCCAAATCACCTAAACCTATGTACAAGACACAGGGTACCCGAATTCAACACAGTGACTACAGAGAATAAAACTAAAGGGAAAAAGAAGAAAAGAGGTAAAAAGCAAAGAAAATGAAAGAACATCATACAGTACCTTAGAAGCAACAACACTGAAAAAACAAAACATAAAACCTTGGGCTGAAAATGAAGCTTGCCTAGCATGTATGAAACCCTGGATTCCATTCCTCAGCACCACATAAACAAAAACTGGAAGTGCCACTGTGACTCAGCTGGTAGATTTCTAACGTTCAGCACAGAGTGTCTCCAAGTGACAAAAATCTGTCACATTTAAGTCAGGCTTCAAAACTTTGCTAGGAACCAGTTACGTGATTTGGAAGAAAGTCCAATTTTCAAAAAATCACTAGCCAGGCGCTGGAGGGTCATAATTGTCATTCTACTAGCCAGGGAGAAGGTGATTCAAAGCCTTTGCAAGCAAAAAAACGAAAACAAAAAAAAAACTGTAAGATTCTTCTCTCCACTTATCCACCCAAAAACTAAGTGGAGTTGTGGCTAAAACTGGTACAGCATTAGCCTTGAGGAAAAACAACTAAGAGACCTTGCCCAGGTCCAAAGTTCAAGCTCCCCACCAAGAAAGAAAAAAAAGGAGTCCAGATACCTTAGTTTCAAAAGTATATCTGGATATCTTAGTAGATTTTTCTGATCTTTCCTCATTCATCTCATGGAACCACATAATCTTGATCCTGATCTGACCAAGAGCCTGCATTGTGCTTAATAAATTCATTCCACATATTCCAGTAGAATCTGGACAGCTAACAGCCACTTACCAATGCTTTATTCTACGTTTAGGCCAGTATGTCTTCATACCATCTACACAGTCAGCTATATCATCTTTCCAGAAGTATCATTGAGTGTAGAACACTCAGAACTAAAATAATTGCATAAAGATGTAATAAAACCCCTTGATTCATTAAGAAAATTTCTGTACCACTTAGAGCAAGTACATTAATGGTATTTACCTTTAGCCTCTTTTTTAAAAAAATTTATTAACATTGAATTTTACATCATATTTCAAATGTCATGTTTAACCAACAAGTATTCAAGAAGGGAATCGCTATACAATCACTGGCACATAAATTTTAGAATATAGTAAAAATTAAGCTGAGTCTTTGTATGTCATAGATACAGAATAATCTATAATAAAACACATGTCTATAGAGTGTATAGTCTATCCTAGATTTTTATGTCTATGTAGATATGTTTATATCTCCAAAATTATGTCCAGAACTTTGGGTATCAACTTTTCAATCATCGCTCTACTACTGTTTGAAACTAATATCCATATATTAAGGACACCATGTACATTTTGTTCCTTGGTCTTGACTTATCTCACTCAACAGGATTCACTCTAATTTCATCCACTACCCCAAAAATGCCATTATTATTTTTTTCTGTGCAGATCTTCTTTTTATGTATTTATTTTTATTGCAATTTATAGAAGGGTTACATTATATTCACCAGATAGAAGGTGCATTACTTCTCAAACTTTGATACCCCATGTAACGATATGGTCCCCATTTCCCTTCCCCTACCCCCACTCATGTTCATTTCCCCCCTTCCCTATCCAATTTCAAATAACCAATTAGGCACATATGAAATGTATTAGAAAACAAGGTGAAATATTGTAACAATATGATATAACCAAGGGATAGCAAAAGAGATAAGAGATCACATAGTTCATTAAGGACAACAATCACTCATTATATGAGTTTTGTTTCTTTATCTTGGAGGTCCTTACATTTAGTGTCATACTATTTGTCACGATGTCTCTAGATTTTGTTCTATTGTAAATCTCTGGTAGCAGAGCCCAAAGTTTCTACTGAATTTGACAAATGAGGGAGACTCTTGGGCCTATGTTCCTTTGAGTTTGGCTTACTTCACTTAATATGATTTTTTTCCTTTTCATCCACTTCCCCGAGAATGCCATTATTTTATCTTCTCGGTTGGCTATGTATCATTCCATTGCGTGTGTGTGTGTGTGTGTGTGTGTGTGTGTGTGTGTGTGTATCACATTTTTTGTAGTAGGGCATCTGGTTGTTTCCATCATCCAGCCTCATTTTCTACAGATATTTTTATAGTCTCTTTTTTATTTTCAGGGTAATGTATAGAGGGGTTACGATTACATTTACAGGTAGTGGACTGCATTACTTCTCACACATTTATTCCACTCCACATGTTTTTGTCCCCAGTTCCCTCTCCCCTCCCCTTCCCAATCATCTTGTTTCCCCCCTTCCCTTTCCTATTTGACATAAACAAATAAACATATATACAATATGCCAGGGAAAACATCAGATACAGTAACAATCTGACATTAACCAAAGGGCAAAATAAGAGATGAGAAATAACATAGTAGATTAAGGACAAAAATCACACAAGATAAGAGCAACGATGACACAAGATATAGCTCTTGTTCCCATATCCTAGAGATCCTTTCATTTAGTCTCATCCTATATGACCTTATATACCTAGGTTTTTGAGTTATTGTAATCCTCTGCTAGGAGAGTCCTAGATGTGAAGTAATTGTTACAAATGAGGGAAACTATTGAGCTTATGTTTCTTTGGGTCTGGCTTGCTTCACTTAATATGAATTTTTCCAAGTCTTTCCATTTCCTTGCAAATGGGGCGATATCTTTCCTTCTGATGGCAGCATAGCATTCCATTGTGTATAAGTACCACATCTTCTTGATTCAGTCATCTACTGAGTGGCATCTGGGTGGTTTCATAGCTTTGCTATGGTAAATAGTGCTGCAATGAGCATCATTATGCTAGTGGCTTTAGTATGTCCTTTTTTCTGGACAATTGGGTAGATGCCAAGTAGTGGATTTGCTGGATCATAGAGGAGCTCTATGTTCAGTCTTTTGAGGAACCACCACACTGCTTTCCCTAGTGGTTGAACGAGTTTACACTCACACCAACAGTGTAGGTGTGATCCCCCCTGGTCACTTCCCCACCAGTATCTCTTATTAGATTTTTGATAATGACCATTCTGACTGGAGTCAGGTGGAATCTCAAAGTTGTTTTGATTTTCATTTCCCTTATTGCTAGAGATATGGAGCATTTCTTCATGTGTCTAAAGCCCATTTTAATTTTTTCTTCAGAGAATACTCTTTTAAGTCTTTAGCCCACCTTTTAATAGGATGGTTGTTTCTTTGAAGATTTGTTTGGAAGAGATTCGTTTTTTTCAGCTATAGATATATTTTAGATAACTACATATATTCTTGTAGAAAAAAGAATGGAAGCCATCATGTTGGCTCACAACTTAATTTCAGCTACTTAGGAGGCTCAGGGCTTAGGATCACATGTCAAAGCCAACCAGGGCCCTACAGTGTGTGAGATCAAACTCTGTGAACATACAATGACTGTAAGAGGAATCTCCCTGCCTGGGAATGTAGCCTAATGGTAGAGTGCTCACCTAGAATGCATGAAGACCTAGGTTCTATTCACCGGTACCGCATACTCAGAAAAAAGCTAGAAGTGGCGCTGTGTCTCAAGAGGCAGAGCACTCACCTTGGGCAAACGAGTCCAATGAAAATGTCTAGGCCCTGAGTCCAAGCCGTAGGACTGGGAAAAAGAAAAAAAAAGAGCAATCTTACTTAAGTAACAAGGAATGTACCCTATATTTATACAGACTGAAAAATTCATTAAGAAATTAGAAAATATGTATAAAGTGCATAATTTCTTTTGTGTGTTGGCACTGGGCCTTCAACTGAGTGCTTCAGCTCTATCCCTGACCTTTTCTGCTCAAGGCTAGCACTCTACCAATGCAGCCCCAAATCAACTATCTTCAATTGAGATATAAGCGATGAATATTTCAGGGTGCTTCATGAAAAACATTTTTATAAATTGAAACTTTCAACAGTCTTATTTTAGTATGAATGTTGAGATGGGAAGAGACAGAAAAAGTGAAATGTTTCCTGATCCCCATAGAGAAGAGACTCAGCAGAACTACTGTGGTCTGCAGGCTTCTTTGTGAGTTTTGTTTGCTTGTTTGATTTTTGTCAATTGTGGGGCTTGAACTCTGGGCCTGGGCACTGTCCCTGAGCTCTTCAGCTCAAGGCTAGTGCTTTAATCTGTGAGCCACAGTGCCACTTCTGGTTTTTCTGGCAGTTAACTGGGTACTTTGGCTGGCTTTAAACTTTGATTCTCAGATCTTAGCCTCCTGAGTAGCTAAGATTATAAGTGTGAGGTACAATCACCAGGCTGCTGCTCTGTTACTATGCAGGTTCTGGATCAAGAACTTCAAGTTCTTACTTCAATTTTTTCTTCTCTTGCCTGATACTCTGCCATTTGAACGAAGCCCCAGTTCCTGGTCTTTGTTGGTTAATGAGAGATATTATGATTTTCTAATATTCAGGGCAACGATTATAAAACCCAGCATTTTACTTACTTGAATAAATTAAGAGACAGGACCTAGTGAGATGGAAAACAAAATTTTTTTTCAAGTTGCTATCCTGTTCTAATGCATAAGTCTGGCTGTTTTGCTTACACACAAATATGTATTTTACCAGTTTCTACTCTATTTTTGCTTAGCTTAAAACCGCCACTGCCATTTCATAGATTTTGTTGTTGTTGTTTGCGGTGCTTGAACTCTGTGCCTGGGCTGATCCTCAGATCTTCAGTTCAATGCCAGTGCTCTACTACTTTTGATTTGGCCAGTCCTGGGCTTGAAATCAGGGACTGAGCACTGCCCTTATATTTTCTCAAGGCTAGGGCTCTACCACTTCAGCCTCAGCACCACTTTGAGCATTTTTGTATGTATGTGGTATTGAGGAATTGAACCCAGGTCTTCGTGCATGCTAGGCAAGCACTCTGCCAATAGGCCAAACTCCCAGCCCAAAATTATTCATCATTACTATTAGCTTTCTTCTTTTTTTATTATTGATTCATCATGGTGCTTGGACTTTGGGCCTGGACACTGTCCCTGAGCTCTTCAGCTCAAGGCTAGCGCTCTTCCTCTACAGCTCCATTTTTGGTTTCTGGTAGTTAATTGGTGATGTAAGTCTCACAAACCTATGTGTCCAGGCTGGCTTTGGGCTTTGAACCAAGATCCTCCAATCTCAGCCTCCATAGTAGGTAGAATTACACGCTTCAGCCAGCAGTGCTTGACTGTTTGATGTCTCTGTCTCTGTCTCTCTGTCTCTGTCTGTGTGCCTGTCTGTCTGTCTCTCTCTGTGTCTCTGTGTCTCTCTCTCTGTCTCTCTGTCTCTCTCTGTCTCTCTCTCTGTCTCTGTCTCTCTCTCTGTCTCTCTCTCTCTCTCTCTCTCTCTCTCTCTCTCTCTCTCTCTCTCTCTCTCTCTCTTTTGGTTGTAAGACTTTAATTGTGCACCTGGGCAGTGTCCCTGGGCTCTTCAGCTCAAGGCTACAACCTTAAACACCTTGAGCCACAGTGTCACTTCTGGTTTTCTGGTGCTTAAGTGGAAGTAACAGTTTCATGGACTTTAGTGTCTGGTTTGAACTGTGATCCTCAGAACCCAACCTTCTGAGATCGTTTCCAGCTTTTTTTTTGGTGTAAATGGTACACAGTAATTGAACACAGGGCTTTGTGCATACTAGGCAAGCAAACTACCACTAGTGTGCACTCCAGCCTTAGATAAGGGCTTTCTTTTTCTTTTTCTTTTTTTCACTCATGGGGCTTGAACTCTGGGCCTGGATGTTTACCTTAAGCTCTTCAGCTCAAGGCAAGAGCTCTACCACTTGAGGCACATTGTCATTTTGAATTTTCTATATTATTTGGAAATAAGATTCTCACAGATTTTTATGCCTGGGCCATTTTTGAACCTCGATCCTCCAGGGTAGCTAGGATTACCAGGGTGAGCCACCAGTCACGGGCATTAAATTATTATTTTTTGCATGTCCTATGGCTTCAACTCATGGCCAGAAAACTGTCCTAGGGCTTGCTCAAGGATAGCACTTTACTTCAGCCAGCCAACTCCCGGTCCAAATAGACCACTCTTGAAGCTAGAATTACAGAGATCGGCCATAATACTGGCATGTCGTTATCTAAGTATATAATTTTTCTTCTATTTTTGATGGCTTTTCCTTAGTGTACATATTTCCTACATATTTTATGGAAAACTACCTTCCCACTGGGGCCATAAGTTAAGCCTAGTGGAAGAGTTCTTGCCGAGCATGAATGAAGACCCAAGTTCAATTCCTCAGCAGGACATAGATAAGAAAAGATAAAGTGGTGCTGTGGCACATGTGATAGAACTTGCGCCTTAAGAATAAACAAAAACAAAACAAGGATCGTGCTCAGGTCCTGAGTCTAAGCCCAGTACTGGCAAAAAAAAATTCTGCCCAAAGTAGACATTTAAACTTATTGTACTTTTCAAAAAATTTGTTGTCAAGGTGATATACAAAGAGATTGCTGTTACATATGTAATGAGTACATTTCTTGTAAACACTGTTACCCCTCCCCCCTTTTCTCTTTCCCTTCCCCCAAGTCATAAATTTCATTTACAACAAATATATATATATTTTCATTCCTGAAAAAAATAGTTTAAAATGTGTTCAAATAAATGATGTAGGTTGATATATTTATCAAAATGGATTTCTTGAACTCTAAAATAAACATTCTAGGTAATTTTTCTCATAAAATTGTAGTAATGCTATAAAACTAATAAAAAAGGAATTTTAGTTATTAATTTGTTATGTTTTACCTTTAACATTATTACACTAAGCATACTGTTTATGGTATTAATACAGACAGCATGAAATATGATTATGTAAAAAAATTAAATGATTAAAATAGTAAGGTTGGGGTCCAGTAGTTTGGCTTGGTGGCACACACCCTGGACTGGCAAAAAAGAAGTAGGGTTAGATAAAACAGATTTATTTCCAAATGTGTGGAAAATGGTATGATTTCTTGTTTGGCTAGTCCTGGGGCTTGAACTGAGGGACCGGGAATTGTCCTTGGCCACATTTGTTCAAGGGTGGCACTCTGACACCTGAGCCACAGTGTCCGATCTGCTTTTTCTGTGTATGCAGTCCCGAGGAATTGAATCAAGGTATTCTTGTATACTAGGCGAGCACTCTACAACTAGGCCACATTCAAAGCCAAAGTAGATTTTTGATGCTATTGTGGAGTTTTAATTTTCTTAAATATTTGTACAAAGCACAATGGATATATAAACAGACTTGAACTCACAGAACAGAGTCCCACATAATATTACAGTTACTCTGGCACTTCTCCCGATTGACAAAACACATTTCCAGGCATCTGCTCTGTCCTTAAGCTTTGGTAGCTGACTTGTCTTTCTATGGAGGCCTGGCCTGGATTCCTGGTGATTCCATGCATTTCATAGTTCCCTGTATATCCAGTAAGGTTGTCTTCTATGGGACCAGACCTGTCTGGTTTTTGGCCCATCCAGGACCTATGTGTCTGAGGTCTCACATTATAAGTGGAAAATAAAACACAGTATAATAAGCACTGAAGAACTGCACACCATAATATTAACAATGAGAGTTTAATAGTTAGCAAAGTAAATACAATGAATACTTGACAAGAATCATGAGAGCAAGATAAAGAGATGTCTTTTTAGGAAGGGGACAGGGAAGCTCTAAATCCAGACTGGCCTCCAAGTTGCCTTCAGACAGTAATTCTCCTTCAGAGTCCTCAGAAGGGTCTCCTTCCTCATGAGATACAGAATGTCCTTCCTGAGTTAAGAGGGGGATGGATTCTGGTTTGTCGAATGGAGATTGAGTCCCTTTTAGCGAGATGGATGGGTCTGGATATTCTGTGAGGATGGATTCATTTTCCTCCAATGAATCCAGTATTGAGAGTACACTTGCTGCTTCCCATGGGGACATTTTCCATGAGCCCAGCATGTGCCCCTTCAGCTTGCACAATAAGTGCCAAGTGGCTGCTCTTTTTCTTCCTCCATAGTATATGCAGGTTCAACTGTGTCACACATGGGGTTCAGAGCAAAAGGTTTATCCACAGGACTATAAACCCGTTTGGTAATTTTTACAGAAGGCCCATGGTTTCTGGAGTGCAGTGATGATTCTCAGTCTCCATCAGTCACCAGCTCCATTGGTGGGTTTTTCATCCGGAGTTCAGGATAAGCTCTTCCACGATGACCCAAACCTAAGAATGGAAATAGGTACAGAGTGGACAGAGTGGACTCTGCAAGTTGAAGTGTCACTCAACTTCCATGAGGATCTAATGGAGGAACCTGTAGAACTGGAGTTTGGACTGAACACTGAGGAGGTGTAGGGTCTTTCTAATGAGTGCTTATTCCCGAGTCCTTTCAGAGGACAGACATTACCTGGCTGACACCACCCATAAAGGGCATTTTGCCAAGCTCTGTAGAAGTTAGGGCCAACCAATATCTAGACCACATGGGCTTCCTACTCACAGGCTCTGAGGCACCCACGCCAGGACTTCTACTTTTTCTTGGTCTTACTGGTCGCACATTCCTCCAGCTGGTCAAAAAGTATGTGTTTAGAAGAGCAGGTCCAAAGCCGGCATGTGGAGCCTCATATAGAGCTTGAGTTGTGTCAGGGTGTGGCAGTTCTTGAACTCGTAGAAATCACTGGGGTAGAAGTCCATTCACATCGTATAGATGGAACACATGATGCTGTGGGCACATTCGGTACAAGGAAAGTGAGAGCCTTCTCTCTCCATCCTGAGCCTTCTACCAAAGCCCCTTTCTTGCAGGACTCTAATGCTGTGGCTGTCCTGCAGAGATGTGCACTTATGTGCTGGGAGGGGGGTAAGAGACACTCGAGAACAGGATGACTTTTACACCCCACTTCTAGAAGCTTCTGAGAGAGGCCTCTATGCATCTGTCCAAAGTAAACGCACCTTAAATTAACTAAGTAAATGCTCTAAATAAATCAATAAGTGAATGCTCTAAATAAAGAACTAAATGCTCATTCCTCTAATCTTAGCCACCCAGCAGGCTGAGCTCTGAAGATCACAGTGGAAAGCCAGTCTAGTCAGTAAAATCTAAAGGCACTTGTCTTCAATTAGGCAGCAAAAATCCAGAACTTGACCTATGACTCAAATGGTACAGTGCTAATTTTTGAACACCAAAGGGATGGCATTTAGACCTGGGTTCAGGTTCAAGTGGCAGGACTGGACCACACACCAAAATGTAAATGCTTTCAGGTTCTAACAGGCAAAGATATCACAATCCCTCCCTGATGGCTCAAAAGTGATTCAGCCCCCAGCTTTTACTCTGACTCCACTATTTCACAGGCCTCCTCCATTAGTACTGACACCTCATTTCTTACTGGGAAATGGGATTTCCTAGATGTCACCTAGGTGAGGGCTGCAGTTGGGAACCACTTACTCATGCCTGAAATCCAACTTCTCAGTAAGCACACTGTTGAGACTCCAGTAGCTTGTGAGGGAAATGAAATGGCATGGTGTCCCAGTCATAATAAAGTAGTTTGTGCACTTGTATCATGCTTAGCTCCCTTGTGAACACCCCAGTGAACCAAACAGGCTCAGAGAGGAGCCAAGTATTCCAAGACTTGGCCAGGAGGGGTGAGCAAACCTGGGTTTGGAGGGGGAACACTCACTTTTTCAAGAGAATTTCCAGCAACTACTACATTGTCCTCCACTATTTGAAATTGTGCAGGAAGTTTCCCACATAAAAGAGATCACCTTTCTGGTAGGCAGGGATCAGCTTTGTCAGCAGCATCTCCAACAGGCCTTCCTCCAGGATCCATAGGTTACAAGGCTCATTCAGAGTCTGAGCTGACTTACCATCACACTATGTTGGCAAAACAGTGGATATTTCAAACGTAGGAATGGGACCACACTTTACACTGAGGAATTGGAATAGAGTAGATTGGAAATGACACACTCTAATCTCAGTAGAGTCACTTGAAAGCACACAAGAAGGTTGTAGTGTGTGGGCAGGATGATGGGTTCAAATAGGTTTCCTCTCAATATACCTCATCTGAGTTTCCCTGGAGTTTCCTAGGCTTTCTTCCTAGAGAAATGCCTGATATACTGGAATTTTGGCTTGGCACTGATCCAGCATCTACTTCTTCAAGTGAGACATCCATATCTCTCATGCCTGAGATCCGAGCCTCCTGACCTTTGGCAACAGCACAGCAACATCTTTCTGGTTCCTGAGCCACAGGCCAAGGGAGCTGACTTGAGCTGGTTGTCACATACAGTGGCTTGGTTACCAGGGTTCCATATTCTGTTCCATTGTGAGGGAGGTAGGGTCACCTTTCAAGGCCCAATGACCAAAGCTCCTTGCTCACAGAACACCTCCCCAAAGACATACTGGAGGTTGAATCTCCCTTCCCACCTCACATATGGAGGTAGTAAACAGCACACCTTTTTGTTCAAATCCCAAGTCATTAACTAGGCGTAAGTGCTAGCCTGTTCTCAGGCTCAAGGAGCCTTTTTAGGTAAGATCCAAACTTAACTGTCACTATTGCCCTTACCCTTCACAAGAGATTTTGCTTCACAGTGCCTTCTCAGCTTGCATTTTGCCTCTTGCTAGTCCTGGGACTTGACCTCAGAGCCTGACCATTGTTCTTAGGCTTTCTTTAGGCTATAGCTGTCCCACCAAGCCACAGCACCACTTCCAGCGTTTTCTATGTATATGGTACTGCAGAATCAAACCGGAGTCATTTTGTGTGGTAGCCAAGCACTCTACAAATAGATGAAACACCCAGGCCATCTTGCACATATTTTTCACTTCAATCTACTAGGACGTTGTTAGGTTTCTGTATCCTAATCTATTTTTCTTCCTGATGAATATCTGTGCTGTCATCTGTAAAAATGCAAGTGGGAAAATCACAGAAGCATTGGTGACATAAAAAAAAGTCTTACAGACATAGATAAGTGTTCATTCTTTGTAGGAGAAAGGATATTTTGATATGATGATGATGACTATTTATAAATACTTTATCGGGGTTTAGAGTTTGGCCCAGTGGTAGAGTGCTTGCCTAGCATCCATGAAGATCTAGGTTTGAGTCCTTAATATCACACAGATATAAAAATCCATATGGCAATGTGGCTCATGTGGCAGAGGGCTAGACTTGGGAAAAGCCAAGAGTAGTGCTCAGGCCCTGAGTTCAAGCCCCAGGAATGGCAGAAAAAAACAAAAGAAAAGAAAAGAAATGAGCTTTGTACAAGTTATTCACTCACAGCATTTGCCTCTGAATTCTTCGCTTCTGCATCTTGTGACTTATCCCTTTCTCTCAATGTAGACAAGAAAAACAGATTTTATTACTTGCTATCCTGTTGTCCAATCTTTGGATATTAATTCAAAATACAATATTGCCTGAGATATTGTGTGTGTGCATGTGTGTGTGTGTATCTGCCAATGTGTGCATGCACACATGTGTACAGGGTTTAGGGCTTACTCATAGGGCCTGTGTGATAACGCTCAGCATCTTTTCCTCAAAGGTATTGGTCTTTCACTTGTAGCTTATTATAGCTAATTGGAGTTGAGAGATTCACTCAATTTCTTGCCCTGTGCATTGGAACCCAGTGCTGGGTTCTCATATTGTTAATTGTAGCTATAGAGAAGCCTGAGGTCTGGGGATCCTCGTTAGAATCCAGCCCCTGAAAGAAAGTCACTGATAGAAATCTTTATCTTCAGTTAAGCACGAATAAATAAGGCAAAAGTGGAACTGTGGCTCAGTTCCTCTTGTACCAGCCATGAGAAAATTAGTAAGTGGCAGCACCTGGTCCCTGAGAGAAATCCTTAGCACTGGTTCAAAAAGAGAAAGAAAATAATGAAAAAAATTAAAACTTGCTGAGGAATCCATAAGGATAAACGTGCCTGTGAATAATCTTGTCATTTCAGATTCCCTCAAGAGCTTATGTCTCTCTATATTTTATCAAGTTTTTTTAAAGATATTTACATATTTTCTATCTTTCTTAAACAGAGATAGCCATCCACAAAACACAAACATAAACTTTCACACAGTATACCACCCACCCATAAGTGTCTGGCTATGTATATATGTATAGTCATATGTATTGATCTTTCTCTCTATACTAATATATAAATACATAAACATATATATTTAGACAAACAGGAAACATACATAGATAGGTCTCAGGCATTTCCAGATTTTGTGCAAGTCTTCTGAGTGCAACTTACATTGTATTGTTTGTCAAGATAGAGTCCCTCTAACTTTTGGCCAGCTTCTTGTCCTTTGATACTTTTTTCTGCCAGTTCTGGGTTTTGAACGCTAGGCCTGGATGCTGGCACTGAGCTTGAGCTTCTTGCATTCCGTAGTTTATTGCAGATAAGATTCTCATCGATTTTCTGTCCTGGGTTGGATTTGAATTGTGATCCTCAGATCTCAAACTCCTGAGTAGCTAGGATGACAGTCTTGAGCTACCAGTACCTGGTTCCTTTGCCTCTTTTACCCTTTTTTTGGCCCCACCAAAGACATGGTATCTACCTTCCTATGTTCTCTCCACCTGCCCACAGACAGGGGTCTGACAGATGCTTTCCAAACACTTATTCATGTCCTCCTCAGTATTGGCTGACAGCTAAGACATGCACTCACATTTCTGGATGCCAAACACAAAGCCATGTGATTGTTTCTCAGTCTGGAACATCCTATCAGATTTATAGCACCACAGAGGGTCAGGTTGATGCTCCTCCAGGGCTTCTTAAATTGTTCTCATATTAATCCCCAACACGTTTGTCATCACTTGTCCAGCTAATTCATGGACTAAAGCAGCATTCCCTACAAACTTAGATCCCAATACCATGAGGACACTCAAGGGTGCATTAGGAGTGTGACCTGCAGGTGGATGTGAGCCTGTCTAATTTGGAGGGGATTTCTCCACCACAGGAAATGGAATACAAATTTAGAATCTGCTTTCATGAGGTGACAATCTCTGGCAGATGTTCTTATCAAATGTGGCACTGCCTATTTCCAGCTTAAAACATGGGTTGATGACCCAGCATAACAGAGAATGTTTTCACCCCGGCCCAACACATAGGCTGGGACCCTGAACTTTCAGGTAGCATTTGGCTTTGAAGGTCATGAGATCTTAGTCTACAAATGATGAGCCCCCTCCCATGAGGCATAGCAAACGGAGCCAAAGTGCAACCCAGTTAAGCACCAGATCAAGCTTCCCTTCTTCAGTAGGGTATGGTTGAAAACTGTGCATAGCTTCTGTTTGAAGCCAGTCCAGAAAGTAGTCCATGAAAGTCTCATTTCCAGTTAACTGCCAAGAAAAAGCCAAAGATAGAGATGAAGCTCAAGAGAGCTAGAGAGCCATCTGAAAAGAATGGTTACACCCTGCAACATCCTCATTATCTGATCTTGAAAACATCTCTGCGTGCATCCCAGCATGCAGCCAGCATCTGTTGGTGACAGTGACCCCTGTTCCCATTGGCAATCTGCACTGTCTCTGACATCTGTAATGTGAACCTCATTCTGTTGGGTTTGTGAAGCCGTGTCAACCCTGCAGAAGGAACCAACTGTGCCCTAACTCCCACTGTCCCCTGGGGCCCCTAGCATTCCCCCATCTGCACCCCTCCTGTAGCTTCTGATCCTACGGAGCCCTCCTGCCCTGTCCAACACTCACATGAAGTGCATATTTCTTCTCCTGGGGCAACTTCTCCACAGAGAGTACATGGCATGCCCACTCTCCAGGCACGGGGAGATCCTGTCAAAGTAGCAAATCAGTGATAAGAACATAAAGTGATGAATAGAATTTTAGATCCTGATGGTAGACAGTCTGCAAAATCCAAGGGAGAATGGAATTGGAGGGGACCAGGGATCAGGATGTGGGCATGGAGCTTCCCTGCCAAGGGGGTGGGGGAAGTCACAGGCTGGGGGATGCACAGGATGATCCATGGGCCCTGTGCAGCTACTGGGTCACCCCCTTCTGCATCTCAGCCTTTGGCTTTGAGCTCTGTGATCGTCAAGATGTGCACAGTCTGTACTCTGGCTGGCAGAAGAAAGGACCCCGGGAAGACAAATGTAGACCCTTTGTGAGTGTAGGAAGGGGTAGGCTGGAAACCCAGTCCAAGAGGAGCTAAACCTGGAGTCGAGGGGTGTGCAAGGAGTGGGTGTGAGGGTTGTGGGCAGTCACAGTCACAGCAGAGGTGGGTCTGTCTGTGGGGTGAGTGCCTTCCTGCAGGCACAGCACTGGACATATCAGAGATCCACATGAAAAGGAAAAGCTGGAAATGGCACTATGGTTCAAATGGTAGAGCATCAACCTTGAGCAAAAGAGCTCAGGGACAGTACCCAGGACCTGAGTTCAAGCCTCATGACTGTAAAAGAAAAAGAACCAGGACTATGAGAGGGAACCTGGTACTCTCTTGGTCTAATCAGACACAAGAAGAGGCCGGGATAGGCTGTGGAAAAACACAGAGAACATCTTCCCCCAGCTCATCCTGTCCTGCATGCAGGGACAGCCATGTAACTAGGGCTACGGTGAGATCATCTTCATCCCTGTGGTGCCATCTGAATTGTAGGCCTCTGTCCTGGCATGGGGTGTCCTGATGGCTGAGCAGGTGCCCTAACCCTAGATGGAGAGCAGCCACTGACTGTGGTAGCTAAGGAGAGATCTGTTCCATAGCTATCAGGCCACCCAGCATGGGAGCCATAACCACCCCTCACCCAGGTAGAGGCCAATGGTTCTCCAGGTGCTACTAACATTGCCCCACCCCTAGCTCTGGGTACACGTGACATTCCCTCCACAAGGAGCAGGACTAAGTGAAGGATCAGGAAGCTGCCTATGGGCTTCAGATGATGGCCAGGCTGGCACTACAGATGGCCTCACTCTGTCACCACCTTCCCCTGCCTCCATCATTCCTCCATCATGCCTCTCTACCTCCCACCCATTAACCTTGGAAACCAATGAACTGGGCTCTCATCATTCCTCTCATCTCTTCACCCAACTTGCCATGCGTCCATCCCTCTGTCACTTCCACCCCACACACATCCCACCACCAGCCACCCTGTAGCTTATGAGGATCCCAGAGGAAGCTCTTGGTGAAGGGCTTGTGACCACAAAACAGTTACTATCACCCGCTCCGGCCTGATCCACCACAGAATAAGAACAGCCAAGCAGGCACACACCGCAGCAGAGTTGCTCTGCTGCCACCCTGATTTCTTCATGGCCAGGACTTGGCTCTCCTCAGCCTCCCAGTTCAGTAACCAGAACATTGTGCTTTCAAAGAGCCATGGCTTCCAGTCACCATGGACACAATGACATCAAGGTGATGCCAACTTCCCCATCTCTATATACTTCTAACTATGGGATGGGAGCTGAGGTTCTCTTCTGTCACTCCATCCGCTAAGAGGCTCATGCAGATTTCTATCCTTTGCTCATCATGGTGACTCTTTGGTTAACAAGTCACTGCTGGGCTTCCAGTTCACCACATATAGAACCCATACTCCAACACTTTTCTTAAAAGGACTGATGACTTTTAAATACTCTCTAGTTTTAAATTTCTAGTTCCTTCTCTCTTTCATTTATATATTTCCCTTCCTCACATACTTCCCTTTTTTACCTTCCTTCTTTCATTCCTGGCCTTGAACTCAAGACCTGGAGCTTTTTCTTAGCTTTTCTTTGCTCAAGGTAGCACTCTAGCTCTTGAGCCACAGCTCTACTTCAATCTTTGTTCTTGCTCTAAACTGGGAGTATGAGTCTCATGCATTTTTCCCTTTGCTGGGTTGGTTTTAAACCACAATACTAAGATCAGGATCCTGAATATGCCTCAGATTACAGGTATTATCTAATCAAAACAAATTCCTGATTTCTTTTTTAGACATAATTAGTTCTTTCAGGTGAGCCACCAGCCACTCATGCAAGAGCATTGCAGGATCCCCGCATTCATCTTGTCTCCAGCCTTATTCCATCCATCTCACAATGGTCATCTAAAACACCCTGCTGCATGCTTGAAGTCGCAAGGAAGGTTCTCAACGCCATGAGAGGCCCCCTTAAGCTCTGCCTCAGACATGCCCAGCCCCCATCCCACTTCCACATGAGCATTTGTTTAGGAGAAATTTCCTGAGTACATCATCATCTTTTCCTCACCATTCAAATTTCATCTTTGGAGTCATTTCTCCCAGACAAAGAGGAACATGATCCATGGTTTGATAGCAGCTCCAGCTTCATAGTCCCAGCCACCAACACCCCCCCATTACCCTGCCAGACACCTGAATTCAAGAACAATGTTTTCACTACCCCTGACTCTTATCAAATGTTTTAACTTATACAGTGCATTAAAATAATTTTACTAAATGGAAAAAACACATGGCATCAAGCTTCAGAATCTTTGCACCTGAACTTTTAGTGAATCACAGATACACCAGCATTTCTGTAGCCAACAGAAATCTTAGCTTTGAGATTTCAGCATTCCTGGTATCCAAGTTTGGATGTGCTAACACTGCCCTTAATGGGGCACTTCAATCACACAATCCCACAACAATCAATGTCATTTGACATTCACTGGTAGGTGGTGCTAGGAAAAAGACTGATGTGCCAACTCCATGCTGGCTTGACCTATGCCATCTTCAAACCTGGAGCAAGTGGGGCTCCTCTCTCCATGACACCTTTTGTGTACTACCCCAGGAGGACCTTTACCTTGAGACAAAATTATGAAGACTATCTCTACCAGCAAAGATTCCAGTGAGATGTGCCTACATGGATAAAGCTAAAATCTCACTAAAGTGAGGTTGTTGGCAGTGCTGGAGCCTGAACTCAGGGCCTGGGCACTAAGCATTTGTACTCAAGACTAGCCCTTTACCACTTGAGCCCAAACTCCATTCCCAGCTGTTTTTATTTTTGGTAGTAAGAATCTATCAGACTTTCCTGTTCTAGGTGACTTGGAACTTCCATACTCAGATCTCAGCCTCCTGACCAGCCTGGATTAAACGTGTGGATCAGCCATGCACCACACCTGAGGACTTCTGCCAGCACATTTTTTCCCAAAAATTGGAAGAGGAAGATGAGGGAGGGTTGGGCTCATCCTGCCCTGCATATGAAGGAGAGCATCAGCGCCTGAACTTCATTCCCTGTTGTAGGCTGCTGGAGGAAAAGGAAGCAAATAGGCACAGGCTGGCAGCAGATGCCACAGAACAACTTGTGACCAAGACTCCCAGAGCAGACCTCAGAATCGATGACAGAGTTGGATCTACCCAGTAACAGAGGCAGTGGTGTCACCTGAAACTGCGCGTTTGAGCCTTTGCTGCTAGTAAACAGGGCCACCTATGTCTCAATGAGAAAGGTGAGATTTTGGTGGAGAAGGTGAGATTAAACATTATGTATCATGCAAGAAGACAGACTATAAGGGGTCTTTTATTATTCCAAGTGAAATTTTGGATTTCCTCTTCTGTTTCTTTAAAGAATGACATTGGGATATTGATGAATATTGCACTGAATTTGTAGATAGTCCTTATCAAGATTGCCATTTTTACAATATTACTTCTTCCAAACCAGGAGCATAGGTTTTTGCATTTCCTCAGTTCTGCGTTAATTTCCTTCTCCAGGGTTTATAGTTCCATCAAAAAGGTGCTTTACATTCTAAGTTAATTCCTAGGTATTTATTTTCTTTGATAGCAAAATGAGTTGCTATCCTGATTCTTGCCTCATTCCTCTCATTTGTTGGCATATAGGAAGGCAGTTGACATTGAGGGTTAATTTTATACCCTGCTACCTTACCAAAGGTTTATATCAGCTCAAGCAGCTTCGGGGTAGAGTCTATAGGGTTCTTTAAATACAGAATCATGTCATCTGTAAGGAGAGAAAGTTTCAGTTCCTCTTTCCCTTTTCCTCCTCACTCCAGTTAGAATGGCCAAGATCCAGAAATCTAATAACGTATGCTGGAGGGGATGTGGCCAGGAGGGATCACTACTACACTGCTGGTGGGATTGCAAACTCGTTCAACCACTATGGAAAGCACTATGGCAGTATCCCAAAAAGACTAAACATAGAGCTCCCCTGTGATCCAGCAATTTCACTACTTGCCAATCGTCCAGATAGGACATACTAAATTCACTAGAACAATAACATTTATCACAGCACTATTTACTATAGCAAAGGTATGGAACCAAACCAGATGCCCGTCAGTTGATGAGTAGATCAAATATGGTATTTTTACACAATGGAATTCTGTGCTTCTGTCAGAAAGAATGACATAGACGAATTTGTAAGGAAATAGAAAGACTGTAAAGTTTAGAAATTAGTTTCTGTCTCCTTCTCTCTCTCCTTCTCTATCTCTGTAAAATTTAGAAGTTCCTGTTTCTCTCTCTTTCTCTCTCTTTTCTCTCTCTCTCTCTCTCTCTCTCTCTCTCTCTCTCTCTCTCTCTGTCTCTCTCTCTCTCTCTCTCTCTCTCTGTCTCTCTCTCTCTCTCTCTCTCTCTCTCTCTCTCTCTCTCTCTCTCTCTCCAATCCTTAGGCTTGAACTCAGGGCCTGAGCTACTTTTGCTCAAGGTTATCACTCTACCATTTGAACCACAGTGCTGCTTCTGGCTTGCTCTTTTCACGTAGTATTGAGGAATCTAACCCAGGCCTTCATCCTTGATAGGTTAGCACTCTACCACTAAGCCACACAGTCAGCTTTTAGAGGTTCCTGACAAAGGTTTTCCTACATGCTATTATTTCTTCTGTGAGTGCTCTTAATGCTTGCTGAAGGTTGACTTTGTTTAGAATACTTACCCTAATGCTCCCATATACAGAGATTCTATATATAGCTAAATGTTTTTCATTACTCAGAATTTCTCTATTGTGTATGTTCTGAAATGTACTGAAGACTGACTTCTGATTAAAAGTCATTGCACATTTGTTCTATTCATTAGTTTTCTTTTCTTCTATGGGAATCAGGTTTGTGATGAACACAGAAGTATGCCTTCCAGGTCAAACACTTTCCACATTTGTAATATTCATAAGGTTTTTCTCTCCTATGTGCATTTTATACTTAGTCATGCGTTCATGATGGATTTTTCATATTCTTATATTCATACGATTTTTATCCTGTGTCTGTGTGGTATCATGCAAACTCAACTATGAGTTCTTCAAAAAAATTTCCCTTTCATTATTCATAGGATTCTATCCTGTGGGTGTTTAGTGATAAATCTTGACTTGTGCCTTCTGGGGAAAAGACTGAACATTTGCTACATTCATTAAGGGTTTTATCTTGTGTTGGTTCTGTGACACAACCTGAGTTCCCTTCCACAGACTAAAAAGTCTTTCCTATTTATTACATTGCTAAGGCTTCTCATATGTGTGAACTCTCTTACGCTTCCTGAAGGGTGAATACTGCACGAAAGACTTTCAACTTTGGTTATATTCCTAAGGTTTCTAATATGTGTGAATTCTGTTATGCCTCCTGTAATGTGACTTCCATCTGAAGGTCTTACCACATTTGATGCACTCGTACAGTTTCTCTCCTGTGTGTGTTCTCTGATGCAATTTGAGGGAAGACTTCCATTTGAAAGACATTCCACATCGGTTACATTCATAAGGTTTTTCTCCTGTTTGAATTGTCTTATGCATGTTGAGGTTTGGCTTCTGTGTGAAGGACTTTCCACATATGTTACACTCATAAGGTGTTTCTCCTGAGTATATTCTCTGATGAACATGGAGTTTTACCTTCCATTTGAAAGACTTTCCGCATTCACTACATGCATAAGTTTTCTCTCCTGTGTGTGTTCTATTATGCCCATCAAGGTATGACTTCCACTTGAAGGTCTTTCCACATTTGTTGCACACATAAGGTTTCTCTCCTGTGTGTGTTCTTTGATGCAATTTGAGGGAAGATTTCTGTCAGAAAGACTTTACACATTGGTTACATTCATAAGGTTTCACTCCTGTGTGTATTCTCTGATGAACACGAAGTTTTCCCTTCCCTTGGAAAGACTTTCCACATTCATTACACTTATAAGATTTCTCTCCTGTGTGTGTTATTTGACGAACTCGAAGGTGTATCTTCTGGGTGAAAGTCTTTTCACATTTGTTACATTCATAATGTTTCTCTTCTGTGTGTCTTCTCTGGTGCAAAGTGAGGTATGATTTCAGTCTAAAAGTCTTCCCACATTTATCCCATTCATAAGATTTCTCTTCTGTGTGAGATCTCTGATGTGTGCTGAGAGCTGAATTCTGGGCAGTAATTTTATTACGTTCCTCATATTCATAAGGTTTGTCTTCTCTTGGAGATCGAGGTTGGAGCGTCAGGTCTGACTTCTCAGAAATTAATTTTCACACTTGATGTACGCATCACATATCTCAGGATATTTGCTCTGAGGTATTGTAAGGCGTATTTCATTACTGAAAGATTTCTCACATTCACTACATGTATGAGGAGTCTCTCCTGTGTACATTTTCGGATGTGTAGTGATGGTCGGTGTTAAGTACAATAGTTTTCATCACACAGTACATTTAGCAGTTTTCCTCCCTCCCTGAAGAATTTCTTGGGCAGGGAGAACAGAATTATGATACTGCAGATCTTTTGGACTGTCACAATCATGAATAAAATGCTCTGAAAATCTGATGGATTTTTTAAGAACAGGAGACATACGAGATCTATATGCAGCATGCATCTCATCAGGCTTAGGAGACAGAAGCATGTTCTGACACTTAATGAACTCCTCAGTCCTCACCCCTAAGTTGTTACCATTATTACTAATCAGCTCTGGATTATGTGTAGAGCTCAAATTTAAAGTTGTTGCAAATCTCACGTTTTCCTCCACTTCGATACTACTTGCAACTGCTACTTCACAAAGACATTCATGTGGACTTTCCTGGCAGGTCTTGAACACATTTTCCATTACCTGGACATCTAAAATGAGTCCTAGAAAAAAAGACACAAACATACATGAGATACAAATATTCCTTACTGTAAATGTAATGACTTTACTTTCCCATCCTAAGTGTTAGATATTTTAAAATATAAAAGTGGAAATTGATTTGTGAGAAATATATGCTTTTCTCCCTAACATATTAAGAAAATGATATTTTACAATGACCAATAATGTTTTTCTGTGTTTTAGTTCTCTTTTTATATCACAGGAAATATTTATTGAAATTACCCAACTATGTATTGCTACAGTTTTAAGCTGAGTACTACCTATGCTATACCTGCAGCTGTTTTTTTTCAAATACTGTTTTGTTTATACATTGAGGAATAACTGCCTTTCTTTTATTTTTGAGAAATAATCTAAATATGTGCTGTTTTTTATCTTTTTAAAACTTTCTTTTCTTTTCTTTTCTTTTCTTTTTTTTGTAGTTCATAGGCCTCGGCCCTGTCCCTGAACACTTCAGCAGAAGACTATAACCCCTATCCTTGAGCTACAGCCCCACTTCCTCTTTTCTAGAGTTAACTACAGATAAGAGTCTCAGGTCCTGTGTAGCAGATAGGATTACCTTAGCCAGTTTCAATGCTGTTTGTTTATTAACCATTAAGTGAGGAACACGAATTTTTTCTAGATTCAGCGGCCACAAGTTTGGTTTATATGTCTGTTTGCCTTTGATCCAAGCAAGAACGATTCTTGAGAGTAAGGACTTACACCTATATCCCTTCAGTTACAACTTCTCACTAAAGTCTCAATTTAGGTATTTGTGGGAATTTTGAAATTTGTTTCTTTCCATTTGAAGTCTTATAAAAATTCCTTTTCTAACACTCCTGTCCCTCAGAACCATGGAAGACCAGAAAATCCCCAGCTCATTGTCTACTTAATTTTCTTATGTTGATTGAAACTTTGTTGTTTTTTTTTCCTTCCATTTCTGGGTTTGAACTTAGGACCTAACCACAGTCCTTGGGTTTTCTCAAGATTAGAACCCTACCAATGAATTCATTACTTCTGGCTTTTTCTATGTATGTGGTAATAAGGAATCAAACCTGTGTCTTTGTGCATGCTAGGCAAGCACTCTACCACTAGGCTCAATTTCTGGTGGAAAGGTCTGGTTCTGAATACCAGTCTCTTCCTACCAGCAAAAAGATATTATCCTTATCAGAGAATAATGCCCTGACTTATTCCTTGTTTGCTCAATCATTTATAGTCTTAGTTTTAAAGAAATGAAATATCATTCTTTCCTTCTTTCTTTCTTTCTTTCTTTCTTCCTTTCCTTCCTTCCCTCTTTCTTCCCTCTTTCTTCCCTCTTTCTTTCTTTCTTTCTTCCTTTCTTTCTTTCTTTCTTTCTTTCTTTCTTTCTTTCTTTCTTTCTTTCTTTCTTTCTTTCTTTCTTTCTTATTTTGCGGTCATGAGACTTGAATTCTAGACCTGGCTGTTCTTCCTGAGCTCTTCAGCTCAAGGCTACTGCCCTATGTCTGTAGCCTCAACCCCACTTCTCATTTTCTATTGGTTCATTGCAGAGAAGAGTCTAAGGTGTTTTTGTGATAGGGCAGTCTTTGAACCTTGATCCTCAGTTCTCAGCCTCCTAAGTAGCTAGCTTTACAGGCATGAGCCACGGGCTCATGGCTTTCTCATTTTATTTTGTTTCAGTGATTTCGACAGAGAAATCTAACTTTAACTCTACTGCCACATAGAATTCATCATATCACCCTATGATTCTTGGTGCCGGGGGTTTGGGCTAGCATGCACAAAGACCTGGTTCAGTTCCTTGGTACTACATACAAAGAAAAAGCCAGAAGTGGTGCTATGACTCAAGAAGTAGAGAGCTAGCCTTGAGAAAACCCAAGGACCATGCTCAGTCCCAAAGTCCAAGCATAGGATTGGGAAAAGAAAATGATTCTTGATTCATTCACAAAGAATTCCATAGGTTCCACACAGGATTTAGGGTAACTAAGAATATTATTGCTCAGTACATCACAACATGAACTTACCAATGGGGCTCAGGCTCCAACATCAATATGAAGATGCATTCACTCACCTGTGATATTCTTGTCAGAGGAATTTCCTATCCAGAGTTCTGCACAGTGCTCTCGCTTGTCAATTAATACAGGTTTGGGAACACAGGGCCCTGTAAATTAGAAACAGTACAGAATTATTGCTTATGCTGTGTCATCATTGTTTAAGTTCGCAGACATCCTACTCACAGGTTATGTATTAAATCTTTTTTCTCATTTCTCACTGGCTCCATGGTTGACTTTTCCCCAGCTCTGGATTCATTTTCTATGGCATAAACTTAGCTGTCTTGCTCAAGGCTAGAAAAATACCAGTTTGAGTCCCAGCTCCACTTACATGCATAGGTCTTCATGCAAGCTAGGCAAGCACTCAACAACAAAGTCAAACTCTTGACACTCCACTAACATTTTTGAGGGTTTACTTGGAGTTATAGAGTTTCATGGCAATTTTTATGCCATTGCTGGCTTCAAATTAGAATTCTTAGATTTCTTCCTCCTGAATATTTTAAAATTACAGGCATGAAACATTGCACCTAGTGCCAGGTTTCCATTATAAACTCACTGTTTAGGGATTTGTAGATCCTATTTCCAATAATGATATATATTGTATTCTGGATGGTTTATCCATTTACAATTACTGTGTAAGTTTGGAATGTCGTCTCCATTAGAGGAAACATAATTTAGAACTGTTGTCAAAGTATCCTGAAGGTATCCTGAAGAATGAGTACAAAATTACCTTAGGTTTTCTTTGGAAAGTAATGATAATTCTCAGGGCCTGGAATCTTTCATATAAATAGTATTGAAAGTTTGATAAACATTCACGTAACTGCAAAATAACAAGGCACTTGACCTTGCAAGTTTTATACTACAAATTTACTGTATGTTTTACTTTTTCAAAAAGACTGAGGATGACCTTTGTTCTGTATATAATGGGAAGAGGGGTAGGGAGCTGTGAGCAGAAGAACTGAGGGGCAATACTCAGGGTAGGACAATAGCCTTAAACTAAAGAGCTCAGGGCCCAAGGTCCAAGCCCCATGACTTTCCCCACTACCCCAACAAAAAAAGGGAAAAAAATTGGAGATTGGAGAGGATTTGCTAAAAAGAATATATAGAAATAGTAGTTCAAAATGTAGAAAGAAGTTCAATATTAACAGTCATGGGAAAAATTAAAATTACAATGAAATCATTACTTTAAATATGTTAATATAAATATAGTTTTAAACAAAAAGATCCACATACACACACACAAACACACACACACACACACGCATACAAAAAAACAACTTTCAAAGTCTAACTATAACTGGGAAGGTAGTGAGAAGAAGTAGAACTTTGGAATAGTTCTGCCAGGAATATAAAAGAATCAAAAATTGCGTGGAGAGTGCTAAAAAAGTACTAAATATAGAATTACAAAGAAGTATGGTCCAACACTTCTATTTCTAGATTTGTACCTAACACAAGAGAAAGCAGAGATTGGAACAAATATGTGGAGAATGCATTCACAACTATTAATAATAATCCAAAGATAGAAATATGCAAAACAATGCATTGAAAAGGAAGAACATTTTACTATATTTTACAGATGAATCTTGATTACAGTAAACTAAAAATACAGCAGTCATAAAGGAAGCGCTAGGGTATGTTTTCCCTTCCAGAGCTTCCAAGGATCAACAAACCCTTAGAGCCAAAAAGCACGATGGTTCCAGAGAATGGAGGAGAGAGGAACAGGAGCTGAATGTTTAATGATTATACATGGAAGATGAAAATTGCTCTAGATGGGTAGAATGAAGAGAGAACTGTACCCTAAACAATGGTTATGTAGCCACACAGGATGGGCCACACATATACTCCCTGATCTTGGGAAACTCAAGAAGGATTTCTAGCCATCCTGGATGCATGGAAAGATCTATCATGAAAACTAATGTGGAGGGGCTGGGAGTTTGGCATAGTTGTAGAGTGCTTGTATGAAGACGAAGGTTCAATTCCGCAGTACCACATACACAGAAAAAACCAGAAGTAGTGCTGTGGCTCAAGTAGAAGATCTCTAGGCTTGAGGAAAGCTGAAGGACAGTGCTCAGACCGAGTTCCAGCAAAAGGGCTCGTTTTAAAAAAAAACAGAAAGCTGAGCATGATGGGGTGGTGGCTCACTTCTATAATCCTAGCTACTCAGGAGGCTGAGATCTGAGGATCAAGGTTTAAAGCCATCCTGGCACAAAAAGACCTGAGACTCTTATCTCCAATTTACTTTTAGAAAATGGGAAGTGGGGCTTGGCTCCAGGGTAAGGTGGTAGCCTGGAGCTGAAGAGCTCAGGGATAGTGCGCAGGCTGAGTTCAAGATCTATGACCCACCAAAAAAAATAATAATATGGAAAAATTTGGATTCTGTGAATTTTATCAGGCATATAAATGTCTTTTTTTGCTGTTGAAATAACAAATTGTTTGGAAACATTTTAAAAGTTTTTACCTAGAAATGTACACTACAAATGGAAATAATAACAAACACAAAATAAGCAAAAGATACAAATTATCACAATATGGTTATCCTGCTTCTGTATCTTTTCACTGACTCCTGTTCAAATGAGTCACATATTCTGAATCATTTCTCCCAGTCGATATATGCCACACATGTTGGCTTGTACTGAACTTCTTGGGAAATCAAAAGCAAATACTAAGCATATGTGTGTTAGATTTTGTCAACAGTGCTATTTCAAATATAAATCCCTACTCATTGCATTATTTAATATCAATGCCGGAATCTAACTTACACTGGCAGAATCTTCAATCTTTTGAGAATCTTCAAAAGGGTGTGTAAATATTTAGGATCGTTATGTCTTCCTGGAGGAAAGATCCCTTTAGTAGTATGTAGTAACCTTCTTTGTCTTTTCTTACTAATTTTAGTTTGAAGTCTATTGTATCTGATATGAGGATGGCAACTCCAGCCTGTTTATGGGGGCAGTTAGCTTGATAGAGTTTATTCCAACCTCTCACTTTCAAAAGATGATTGTTTTTGGGTAAGATATGTCTATTGAAGAAAGCAGAACGATGGCTCTTGCTTTTCGATCCAACTAGACAGCCTATGCCATTTAATTGGAGAGTTAAGTCCATTGATATTGAGAGTTAGGATTGAGAGATATTTATTAGTTCCTACCATTTTTAAAAGCTTTCAGTAGGGCCTGTGCCTTGACAGTTCTTGTGGTCCTTAGATGGTATGCTGTTTAGGTGCCATTTCTTTCCCTATATTGCATTTATTTTGGTTTTCTATGTATAGAGCATCTTTGAGAATTCTCTGTAGTGTTGGTTTTGTTTCGACATATTGTTGCAGCTTTTCCCTGGAATGGAATGGATTTATTGTTCCCTCAGTTATGAATGAGAGCTTAGCTGGCTACAGTATTCTTGGTTGGTAGTTATTTGATTTAAGGGCATGACATATATGCTTCCAGTCACTTCGTGCTTGCATGGTCTCTGCTGAGAAATCTGGGGTTATTCTGATTGGTTTGCCTTTATAGGTTACTGATCCCTTTTCCCTGACTGCCTTTAGGATCATTTCTTTCGTTTCTATTGATCCAGTTCGGATCACAATGTGGAGGTGGGATGTTCTTTTCTGGTCAGGTCTGTTTGGGGTTCTAAAAGCTTCTCGTATCTGGATGGGCCGGCCCTTCTGGATATTTGGGAAATTCTCTGAGATGATTCCCTGAAGTATATTTCCAATACCATTGACCTCTTTCTCCACGCCCTCCTCAATACCAACTAGCCTTAAATTAGGCTTCCTAATTGTATCTTGGACCTCCTTAAGCGCTCTCTCATATTTCCTAGATTTGGATTGACTCATTTTCTGTTCTTTCTCCATAATAACTAAATTATCTTCAGCCCCGGAAATTCTCTCCTCTGCATTGTCTAACCTGCTATCAAAGCTATCTACTTTATTTTTCATCTCCCTTGCTTCTTATCGCTCACTTTTGATACCTTGCATCTCTTGTTTTAGATCATGTATGGATTTCTTTATCTGCTTCATATCCTTTTGAATGGTTAGCTCAGTAGCTTTATTTTCCTCGGACATTTGCTGGAGTTTGATCACGTTTTTATTTGTGGATTCTATGAATTCATCCATCTTTCTTTGAAAAAGCTTTATTATGGCCTCCTTTATGGCTTCTTCTTTTTCACTTGTCACCTTGTTTATGCTTTCCTCTTGTTCAGCTATGGCTTCCTCCATTATCTCTTTGTTTATATTTTCACATTTTCCATTATTGATGTTTACCAATTGCATTTGTGTAGCACTTGGAAGACTCTCCTCTAGGTTTGCCAGTGACTGTTCCATTGTCTGTTTACATTGGGTGGGGGATGTTGTTTCTTCATTTGACATTTTTCTTGAGTTTCTTGCTCTGCCCATTTGAAAATGGGAGCAAGATTACTACTAAATACGATTATAGTTTTTCAGATATAACCAACCTAGACCTCTGTAGCTGGCAGAAACTAGATGTTCACAAGTTTTGATTGGTATTATCACTCTTTCTTTTTGTGCACTTACAGACCAGTCTAAGACAACCACTGATAAGCGATTCATACCCAAAACAATAAGCCTCTCAATCCAATCTCTATTGTCTTTAAGTCCCTCTGAGCCTAGAGAATAATTAAACACCTACATATACAATATTGCTCAATAGCCATCAAGTGTATATCCGTGCAGTATAAGGGTTGAAAGACGAGCAGAGGTCCAGAGATAGAAAAAAAGAATGAGAGAGGTCAGGGGAGGTACAAGAGGATTAACGTAGGAGTGTAAAAATATTGTAGTAATGAAGAAAAGGTATAGCATAAGGATAACTGACCTAAGTTGGTAAGTAGGTCGCATATTTGAGTACAAATTTTGGAAAGTATTAGAATAAAACTTGTGTGTTGCTGCACGACTAGCTCTTAGCCCAACCAGTGGCCTAACAGTGGACCATGGGGTGGATCTGTTTTCCTTGTCTACGTTGAGGGAAAGGGGTATTTCACAAGATGCAGAAGCGAAGATTTCAGAAGCAAATGCTGTGAGTGAATTAGCTCATAAAAAGCATTTTATTTTCTTTCTGCCAGTCTTGGGGCTTGAATTCAGGGCCTGAGCACTGTCCTCGGGTTTTCTCAAGTCTAGCCCTCTGCCACTTGAGCCACAGTGCCACATCTAGATTTTCTATCTATGTGATACTGAGCAATCAAACCCAGATCTTCATGGATGCTAGGCAAGCACTCTACCATTATGCCAAACTCCCAACCCTGACATAGTAATTGTAAAGTCATCATCATCATATCAAAATATCCTTTCTCCTACAAATAATGAACACTTATCTATGTGTGTAATGCTTTTTTTTAAATTTCACTGATTCTTCTGTGTTTTTCCCTCTTGCATTTTTTACACTTGACAGCAAAGCTAATCATCAGGAAAAAGTTGATTAGGATACAGAAACCTAATAATATCCTAGTAGATTGACGTCAAAAATATGTGCAAGATGCCCTGTGTGTTTGACCTAGTGGTAGAGTCCTTGGCTACCACACAAAAAGACTCAGGTTTGACTCTTCATTACCACATACATGGAAAACGCTGCAAGTGGTGCTGTGGCTCGGTGGGACAGCTAAAGCCTAAAGAAAGCCCAAGAACAATGTTCACACTCTGAGGTCAAGTCGCAGGACTAGCAAAAACAAAAAAAAATTCGACAAGGGGCAAAATGCAGGCAGAGAAGGCACTGTGAAGCAAATGTTTTGTAAAGGATGAGGGCAATATTGACCCTTAAGTTTGGATCTTACCTAAGAAAGGCTCCTTGAGCCTGAGACCAGACTGGTAGTTGGGCCTAGTGGAAGACATTGGGATTGGACAAATAAGGTGTGCTGTTTACTACATCCACATGTATATTGTGAGATTGGAGGAGAGATTCAGCCTCCAGTATGTCTTTGCTGAGGCCTTCGGTGAGCAAGGATCTTTGGTCATTGGTCCCTGAAAGGTGACCCTGCCTCCCTCACAATGGAACAGAATATGGAACCCTGGTAACCAAGCCACTGTAACTAACAACCAACTCAAGCCAGCTCACTTAGCCTGTGGCTCAGGAGGAAGAAAGATGTTGCTGTGCTCTTGCCAAAGTTCAGGAAACTCGAGTCTCAGGCATGGAAGTTGTGGCTGTCTTACTCGAAGATGTACATGCTAGATCATTGCCAAGCCACAAATCCAGTATAACAGGCCTTTCTCTAGGAAGAAGACCAGGAAAATCCAGGGCAACCAGATGAGGTATATTTCTAAGAGGAAATATATTTGACCCCATCATCCTCTCCACACACTACAACTTTCTTTTTTTAAAATTCTTTTTATTGTAATTAGTAAAAGGGTTACATGATATTTTCCAGATAGAAGGTGCATTAATTCACATACATTGATACCCTTTCACATGTCTTGGTACCCATTTCCCTCAAACCCCACACCCCCCACCCATCTTGGTTTTCCCCCCTTCCCTATCAAATTTCAAATATCCAAATAAAAATAAATTCAATTTATCAGATAACAAAGTGAGATACTATACCAATATGGGATAACCAAGGGACAGCAAAGGAGATGAGAGACAACATAGTACATTAAGGACAACAATCATTCATTATGTGGCTTTTGTTTCAATACCCTGGAGGTCCTTTCAATTAGCTTCACATTATATGGCCTTATATATGGCCTTTTGCTCTATTGCAAATCTCTGCTAGTAGAGCCCAAGGTTTCTACTGATTATGACGAATGAGGGAAACCACTGAGCCTAAGTTCCTTTGAGTCTGGTTTACTTCACTTAATATGATTTGTTCTAAGTCTTTCCATTTCCTAACAAATGGGGCAATGTCATTCTTTCTGAGAGCAGCCTAGAATTCCATTGTGTACAAATACCACAACTTGTTGATCCACTCATCAACTGTGGGACATCTGGGTTATTTTCATATCTTTGCTATGGTGAATGGTGCTGCAATGAACATTGTTGTGCTAGTGGGTTTAGTATGCCCTTGTTTCTGGATTGTTGGGTAAATGCCAAGTAGTGGAATTGCTGGGTCATAGGGGAGTTCTATGTTTAGCCTTTTGAGGCACTGCCACACGGCTTTCCATAGTGGTTGAACGAGTTTGCACTCCCACCAACAGTGTAGTAGTGATCCCTCCTGGCCACATCCCCTCTAGCATCTGTTGTCATTCGTTTTCCTGATCCTGGCCATTCTAACTGGAGTGAGGTGGAATCTTAAAGTTGTTTTGATTTGCATTTCTTTTATGACCAGAGATGTGGAGCATTTCTTCATGTGTCTATAGGACATTTTTGTTTCTTCTTCAGAGAAGACTCTCTTTAAGTCTTTGGCCCATTTTTAATGGGATGGGTGTTACCTTGGAGCTTAGTTTTGGAGTGATTCAATTTTTTGATTTGTTGATATATTTTAGATATGAGGCCTTTGTCCGTTGTTTGGTTGGTGAAGATCTTCTCCCACTCTGTAGGCTTCCTGATTAGTTTACTAGCTATATCCGTTGCCATACAAAAGCTCTGCAGTTTAATGCAGTCCCACTTATCCAGCCTTTCTCTGATTTGTTGTGATTCTTGGTCCTTATTAAGAAAGTTTCGACCTGTGCCAAGGAGGCCTAGTGTATCTCCTATTCCTTCCTGTAAACTTTTCAGTGTGTCAGCTTTTACCTCCAGGTCTTTGATCCATTTGGAGTTAATTCTAGTGTAAGGTGACAAAGAAGGATCCAACTTTAGTTTTCTGCAGTTGTTTGACCAGTTCTGCCAGCACAACTTGTTGAAGAGGCTATCTTTCTTCCATTCTATTTTTTTGGCTCCCTGGTCAAAGATTAGGTGGCCATAGGTCTGTGGTTTAATATCTGGGTCCGCAGTTCTACTCCATTGGACTTCAGGCCTGTTCTTGTGCCAGTACCAAGCTGTTTTGAGAATTATAGCTCTGTAATTGAGTCATAAGTTTGGAATTGAAATTCCTCCAGCGCTGTTCTTTCTGCTAAGAAGTGTTTTTGCTATACGGGGTCTTTTATTAGTCCATATGAAATTTTGAATTGCCTCTTCTATTTCTTTAAAGAATGACATTGGAATGTTGATTGGTATTACACTGAATATGTAGATAGCCCTTGGCAAAATTGTCATTTTCACAATGTTGATTCTTCCAATCCAGGAGCATGGGAGGTTTTTCCATTTCCTTAGTTCTGCTTTAATTTCCTTTTTTAGGGTTTTAAAGTTTTCATCTAAACGGTCCTTTACATTCTTAGTTAAGCTAATTCCTAGGTACTTTATTTTCTTTGAGGCTATTGTGAAAGGAGTTTCTTTCCTGATTATTGCCTCGTTCCTCTCACTGTATGCTTGCTTCTTATCTTATTGCACTCCCTAGGAATTCTAGTACTATGTTAAAAAGGAGTGGAGAGAGTGGGCATCCTGAATGCTACCCCTTAGCACTTTATGCAAAGCTTAGGCCTGTGGCATTTTAAGCATAATTCAACGCTCTGTTTTTTGTTGGTTAATTAGAGGTTAAAATTTTATGGAATTTATTGCATATCTGATTTTGAACTGGAATCCTCAGGTCTCAGTTTATCTTGAGTAGCTAGGATTACAGTACTTTTACAACCTGTATGCTCATACACATCGCTTCTGATCCAAACACTCATTGTTCAATTTAACTAACAAGATGTGAGGAAAGATGATTGACTGTAATTTACTAGATGGGCTTCTAGTGAGTATATATTTCCACTTCCACTCTGAAGCCAGGGAAATGTTTCTGGTACATGTTTCAACTATCTCCCAAAGAGGAAATAATGTGTGAGTACGTTTGCTAGTATTTCAGATAGGAGATGGACTTTGGTGTTTGGAACCAGTTGGGCAGAGTGTATCAGCTGGGCTGTGATAACAGAGATGATGTCTCACACAGGAATATTTTCATCCCAGACAGACTTAATCCAGATCCTTGGATTTCAGGCCTTGAGTAGATAGAATTACAAGTGTGAGCTGCCACCACCACCTGGTTCATTTTGGAAACCTTAATTGCTTCTCATTTGTTCCTTTCCTTTTTTGGAAGATTGATCTAAGCTGGCTGATTGTGCATCACAATGAAGTGATTGGCCTCAGGAATTGCAAATATTTGTTTCATAAGCACGGATTTAATGAAAGTTGATCTAAACCCAATAGTATTTTCCTTCTGATAAATAGGGAACTTACTTATATCATTTTTCCTTGCCTTTGCTTTCCCAAAGCAAGCAACATGTTTCTTAAAACTATACTTCATGAGAATATTATAATTAGAAGCTATCTTCTGCACACTTCAGAATAGTCCTTGCATTTATAAACTTATATCGCAATATTAGGTAGAAGAATGGTGACTGTTAGTTTAATAACTATTTCATATGTTTTACTCTTTAAGGCTCATTAACTCAAGAAGGGATTAAATACATTTAGATAATAGTAGATCATAGCTGCTGCTGATTTGATGTGTGTGCAGATGATACACAGATTTATTAGGATTACTCAAAAGTTTTCTTCAAATTTTCAGTAGTAGACTGCTATGCTAACGGGAAGGTGATAGTAATGATGCTGAAATTCTATGAATCAGCTATGAAGCAGAATTTCAGGGGAGAGTATTTGCTAGGGACTTAATTTCTAAGACGCATATCAAGAATATTGAACTATAACACCAAATGATGGAGGACTCAGCGTCACATTTTGTTTGTTTTATGCAAGTCCTGGGACTTGAACCCAGGGCCTGGGAACTGTCCTTAAATGTTTTTTTCTTTGCTTCAGGCTAGTGTTCTACCACTTGATCCACAGCTCCACCTCCAGATTTTTGGTAATGAACTGTAAATCAGAATATCATGCAATTTGTTTGGGCTGGATTCAAACCTGATTCTGTGTAGATAGGATTCCAAGTGTGAGCGCACAGAGCCTGGCTAGTATCATTCATCATTCAAGTCATGGGACTGCAATTCTGCACCTGGGTCTTGTCACTGAGATTTTCAGCTCAAGACTACTGCCCTATCTCTTGAGCCATAGGGACACTTCTGGCTTTCTGGTGGTTAATTGGAGATAAGAGTCACATGGACTTCAGTGCCCAGGCTGACTTTGAACTGCTACCCTTGGATCCCAGCCTCTTGAGTAGCTACATTTACAAGTGTGAGCCACCATACCCGGCTAAATTATTTTTAAGTTAATTTTTTTTGTTAAGTCAATATATAGTTGGCATACGGTTACATAAGTAATGAACACATTTCTTAAGAAAACTGTTATCCCCTCCCTCAATTTTGTCTGTTTTCCTACCCTCAGCCCCCTCTCCACCCAGATTGTTCAGTTCATTTCCGTTTAGTGTCTTCCAAGTATCACTGTTCAATTGGTTCACCCTTTTTCCTTTGTTTTTTTTTTTACCATTTTATTATACCCTCTCCATTCCCCAAATCACATAAACCTATGTACAAGACACAGGGTACCCGAATTCAACACAATGACTACAGAGAATAAAACTAAAGGGAAAAAGAAGAAAAGAGGTAAAATGCAAAGAAAATGAAAGAACATCATACAGTACCTTAGAAGCAACAACACTGAAAAAACAAAACATAAAACCTTGAGCTGAAAATGAAGCTTGCCTAGCATGTATGAAACCCTGGATTCCATTCCTCAGCACCACATAAACAAAAACTGGAAGTGCCACTGTGACTCAGCTGGTAGATTTCTAACGTTCAGCACAGAGTGTCTTCAAGTGACAAAAATCTGTCACATTTAAGTCAGGCTTCAAAACTTTGCTAGGAACCAGTTACGTGATTTGGAAGAAAGTCCAATTTTCAAAAAATCACTAGCCAGGCGCTGGAAGGTCATAATTGTCATTCTACTAGCCAGGGAGAAGGTAATTTAAAGCCTTTGCAAGCAAAAAAACGAAAACAAAAAACTGTAAGATTCTTCTCTCCACTTATCCACCCAAAAACTAAGTGGAGTTGTGGCTAAAACTGGTACAGCATTAGCCTTGTGGAAGAAGAACTAAGAGACCTTGCCCAGGTCCAAAGTTCAAGCTCCCCACGAAGAAAAAAAAAGGAGTCCAGATACCTTAGTTTCAAAAGTATAACTAGATATCTTAGTAGATTTTTCTGATCTTTCCTCATTCATCTCATGGAATCACATAATCATGACCCTGACCTGACTAAGAGCCTACATTGTGCTTAATAAATTCATTCCACATATTCCAGTAGAATCTGGACAGCTAACAGCCACTTACCAATGCTTTATTCTACGTTTAGGCCAGTATGTCTTCATACCATCTACACAGTCAGCTATATCATCTTTCCAGAAGTATCATTAAGTGTAGAACACTCAGAACTAAAATAATTGCATAAAGATGTAATAAAACCCCTTGATTCATTAAGAAAATTTCTGTACCACTTAGAGCAAGTACATTAGTGGTATTTACCTCTAGCCTCTTTCTTAAAAAATATTTATTAACATTAAATTTTACATCATATTTCAAATGTCATGTTTAACCAACAAGTATTCAAGAAGGGAATCGCTATACAATCACTGGCACATAGATTTTAGAATATAGTAAAAATTAAGCTGAGTCTTTGTATGTCATAGATACAGATTAATCTATAATAAAACACATGTCTATAGAGTGTATAGTCTATCCTAGATTTTTATGTCTATGTAGTTATGTTTATATCTCCAAAATTATGTCCAGAACTTTGGGTATCAACTATTCAATCATCGCTCTACTACTGTTTGAAACTAATATCCATATATTAAGGATACCATGTACCTTTTGTTCCTTGGTCTTGACTTATCTCACTCAACAGGATTCACTCTAATTTCATCCACTACCCCAAAAATGCCATTATTATTTTTTTCTGTGCAGATCTTCTTTTATGTATTTATTTTTATTGTAATTTATAGAAGGGTTAGATTATATTCACCAGATAGAAGGTGCATTACTTCTCAAACTTTGATACCCCATGTAATGATATGTTCCCCATTACCCTTCCCCTACCCCCACTCATGTTCTTTTCCCCCCTTCCCTATCCAATTTCAAATAACCAATTAGGCACATATGAAATATATCAGAAAACAAGGTGAAATATTGTAACAATATGATATCACCAAGGGATAGCAAAAGAGATAAGACATCACATAGTTCATTAAGGACAACAATCACTCATTATATGAGTTTTGTTTCTTTATCTTGGAGGTCCTTACATTTAGTGTCATACTATTTGTCACGATGTCTCTAGATTTTGTTCTATTGTAAATCTCTGGTAACAGAGCCCAAGGTTTCTACTGAATTTGACAAATGAGGGAGACTCTTGGGCCTATGTTCCTTTGAGTTTGGCTTACTTCACTTAATATGATTTTTTTCCTTTTCATCCACTTCCCCGAGAATGCCATTATTTTATCTTGTCGGTTGGCTATGTATCATTCCATTGTGTGTGTGTGTGTGTGTGTGTGTGTGTGTGTGTATCACATTTTTTGTAGTAGGGCATCTGGTTGTTTCCATCATCCAGCCTCATTTTCTACAGATATTTTTATAGTCTCTTTTTTATTTTCAGGGTAATGTATAGAGGGGTTACGATTACATTTACAGGTAGTGGACTGCATTACTTCTCACACATTTATTCCACTCCACATGTTTTTGTCCCCAGTTCCCTCTCCCCTCCCCTTCCCAATCATCTTGTTTCCCCCCTTCCCTTTCCTATTTGACATAAACAAATAAACATATATACAATATGCCAGGGAAAAAATCAGATACAGTAACAATCTGACATTAACCAAAGGGCAAAATAAGAGATGAGAAATAACATAGTAGATTAAGGACAAAAATCACACAAGATTAAGAGCAACGATGACACAAGATATAGCTCTTGTTCCCATATCCTAGAGATCCTTTCATTTAGTCTCATCCTATATGACCTTATATACCTAGGTTTTTGAGTTATTGTAATCCTCTGCTAGGAGAGTCCTAGATGTGAACTAATTATTACAAATGAGGGAAACCATTGAGCTTATGTTTCTTTGGGTCTGGCTTGCTTCACTTAATATGAATTTTTCCAAGTCTTTCCATTTCCTTACAAATTGGGCGATGTCTTTCCTTCTGATGGCAGCATAGCATTCCATTGTGTATAAGTACCACATCTTCTTGATTCAGTCATCTACTGAGTGGCATCTGGGTTGGTTTCATAGCTTTGCTATGGTAAATAGTGCTGCAATGAGCATCATTGTGCTAGTGGCTTTAGTATGTCCTTTTTTCTGGACATTTGGGTAGATGCCAAGTAGTGGATTTGCTGGATCATAGGGGAGCTCTATGTTCAGTCTTTTGAGGAACCACCACACTGCTTTCCCTAGTGGTTGAACGAGTTTACACTCACACCAACAGTGTACGTGTGATCCCCCCTGGTCACTTCCCCACCAGTATCTCTTATTAGATTTTTTGATAATGGCCATTCTGACTGGAGTCAGGTGGAATCTCAAAGTTGTTTTGATTTTCATTTCCCTTATTTCTAGAGATATGGAGCATTTCTTCATGTGTCTAAAGCCCATTTTAATTTTTTCTTCAGAGAATACTCTTTTAAGTCTTTAGCCCACCTTTTAATAGGATGGTTGTTTCTTTGAAGATTTGTTTGGGAGAGATTCATTTTTTTCAGCTACAGATATATTTTAGATAACTACATATATTTTTGAAGAAAATAGAATGGAAGCCGTCATGCTGGCTCACAACTTAATTTCAGCTACTTAGGAGGATCAGGGCTTAGGATCACAGGTCAAAGCCAACCAGGGCCCTACAGTGTGTGAGATCAAACTCTGTGAACATACAATGACTGTAAGAGGAATCTCACTGCCTGGGAATGTAGCCTAATGGTAGAGTGCTCACCTAGAATGCATGAAGACCTAGGTTCTATTCACCGGTACCGCATACTCAGAAAAAAGCTAGAAGTGGCGCTGTGTCTCAAGAGGCAGAGCACTCACCTTGGCCAAGCGAGTCCAATGAAAATGTCTAGGCCCTGAGTCCAAGCCGTAGGACTGGCAAAAAGAAAAAAAAAGAGCAGTCTTACTTAAGTAACAAGGAATGTACCCTATATTTATACAGACTGAAAAATTCAATAAGAAATTAGAATATATGTATAAAGTGCATAATTTCTTTTGTGTGTTGGCACTGGGTCTTCAATTGAGTGCTTCAGCTCTATCCCTGACCTTTTCTGCTCAAGGCTAGCACTCTACCAATGCAGCCCCAAATCAACTATCTTCAATTGAGATATAAGCGAGGAATATTTCAGGGTGCTTCATGAAAAACATTTTTATAAATTGAAACTTTCGACACAGTCTTATTTTAGTATGAATGTTGAGATGGGAAGAGACAGAAAAAGTGAAATGTTTCCTGATCCCCATAGAGAAGAGACTCAGCAGAACCACTGTGGTCTGCAGGCTTCTTTGTGAGTTTTGTTTGCTTGTTTGATTTTTGTTAATTGTGGGGCTTGAACTCTGGGCCTGGGCACTGTCCCTGAGCTCTTCAGCTCAAGGCTAGTGCTTTAATCTGTGAGCCACAATGCCACTTCTGGTTTTTCTGGCAGTTAACTGGGTACTTTGGCTGGCTTTAAACTTGTTTTCTCAGATCTGAGCCTATTGATTAGCTAACATTATAGGTGTGAGGTACCATCACCAGGCTGCTGCTCTGTTACTATGCAGGTTCTGGATCAAGAACTTCAAGTTCTTACTTCAATTTTTTCTTCTCTTGCCTGATACTCTGCCATTTGAACGAAGCCCCAGTTCCTGGTCTTTGTTGGTTAATGAGAGATATTATGATTTTCTAATATTCAGAGCAACGATTATTAAACCCAGCATTTTATTTACTTGAATAAATTAAGAGATAGGACCTAGTGAGATGGAAAACAAAATTTTTTTTCAAGTTGCTATCCTGTTCTAATGCATAAGTCTGGCTATTTTGCTTACACACAAATATATATTTTACCAGTTTCTACTCTATTTTTGCTTAGCTTACAACCACCACTGCCATTTCATAGATTTTGTTGTTGTTGTTTGCGGTGCTTGAACTCTGTGCCTGGGCTGTTCCTCAGATCTTCAGTTCAATGCCAGTGCTCTACTACTTTTGATTTGGCCAGTCCTGGGCTTGAACTCAGGGACTGAGCACTGTCCTTATATTTTCTCAAGGCTAGGGCTCTACCACTTCAGCCTCAGCACCACTTCCAGCATTTTTCTATGTATGTGCTATTGAGGAATTGAACCCAGGTCTTCGTGCATGCTAGGCAAGCACTCTACCACTAGGCCAAACTCCCAGCCCCAAATTATTCATCATTACTATTAGCTATCTTCTTTTATTATTATTGATTCATCATGGTGCTTGGACTTTGGGCCTGGACACTGTCCCTGAGCTCTTCAGCTCAAGGCTAGCGCTCTTCCTCTACAGCTCCATTTTTGGTTTCTGGTAGTTAATTGGTGATGTAAGTCTCACAAACATATGTTTGCAGGCTGGCTTTGGGCTTTGAACCAAGATCCTCCAATCTCAGCCTCCATAGTAGGTAGAATTACACGCTTCAGCCAGCAGTGCCTGACTGTTTGATGTCTCTGTCTCTGTCTTTCTTTCTCTGTCTGTCTCTGTCTGTCTGCCTGTCTGTCTGTCTCTCTCTCTCTCTGTCTCTGTGTCTCTCTCTCTGTCTCTCTGTCTCTCTGTCTCTCTCTCTGTCTCTCTGTCTGTCTGTCTGTCTCTCTCTCTCTCTCTCTCTCTCTCTCTTTCTCTCTCTCTCTCTCTCTCTCTCTCTCTCTCTCTCTCTCTCTCTCTCTCTCTCTCTTTTGGTTGTAAGACTTTAATTGTGCACCTGGGCAGTGTCGCTGGGCTCTTCAGCTCAAGGCTAAAACCTTAAACACCTTGAGCCACAGTGTCACTTCTGGTTTTCTGGTGCTCAAGTGGAAGTAACAGTTTCATGGACTTTAGTGTCTGGCCTGGCTTTGAACTGTGATCCTCAGAACCCAACCTTCTGAGATCATTTCCAGCTTTTTTTTTTGGTGTAAGTGGTACAGAGTAATTGAACACAGGGCTTTGTGCATACTAGGCAAGCAAACTACCACTAGTGTGCACTCTAGCCTTAGATAAGGGCTTTCTTTTTCTTTTTCTTTTTTTCACTCATGGGGCTTGAACTCTGGGCCTGGATGTTTACCTTAAGCTCTTCAGCTCAAGGCAAGAGCTCTACCACTTGAGGCACATTGTCATTTTGAATTTTCTGGATTATTTGGAAATAAGATTCTCACAGATTTTTATGCCTGGGCCGTCTTTGAACCTCGATCCTCCAGGGTAGCTAGGATTACCAGGGTGAGCCACCAGTCACGGGCATTAAATTATTATTTTTTGCATGTCCTATGGCTTCAACTCATGGCCAGAGCACTGTCCTAGGGCTTGCTCAAGGATAGCACTTTACTTCAGCCAGCCAACTCCCGGTCCAAATAGGCCACTCTTGAAGCTAGAATTACAGAGATCTGCCATAATACTGGCATGTTGTTATCTAAGTATATAATTTTTCTTCTATTTTTGATGGCTTTTCCTTAGTGTACCTATTTCCTACATATTTTATGGAAAACTTCCTTCCCACTGGGGCCATAAGTTAAGCCTAGTGGAAGAGTTCTTGCCGAGCATGAATGAAAACCCAAGTTCAATTCCTCAGCACAACATAGATAAAAAAAGATGAAGTGGTGCTGTGGCACATGTGATAGAACTTGCGCCTTAAGAATAAACAAAAACAAAAACAAGGATCGTGCTCAGGTCCTGAGTCTAAGCCCAGTACTGGCAAAAAAAATTCTGCCCAAAGTAGATATTTAAACTTATTGTACTTTTCAAAAAATTTGTTGTCAATGTGATATACAAAGAGATTGCTGTTACATATGTAATGAGTACATTTCTTGTAAACACTGTTACCCCCCTTCCCCTATTCTCTTTCCCATCCCCCCACGTCATAAATTTCATTTACAACAAATATATATGTATTTTCATTCCTGAAAAAAATAGTTTAAAATGTGTTCAAATAAATAATGTAGGTTGATATAGTTCTCAAAATGGATTACTTGAACTCTAAAATAAACCTTCTAGGTAATTTTTCTCATAAAATTGTAGTAATGCTATAAAACTAATAAAAAAGGAATTTTAGTTATTAATTTCTTATGTTTTACCTTTAACATTATTACACTAAGCATGCTGTTTATGGTATTAATACAGACAGCATGAAATATGATTATGTTAAAAAATTAAATGATGAAAAATAGTAAGGTTGGGGGCCAGTAGTTTGGCTTGGTGGCACACACCCTGGACTGGCAAAAAAGAAGTAGGGTTAGATAAAACAGATTTATTTCCAAATGTGTGGAAAATGGTATGATTTCTTGTTTGGCTAGTCCTGGGGCTTGAACTGAGGGACCAGGAACTGTCCTTGGCCACATTTGTTCAAGGGTGGCACTCTGACACCTGAGCCACAGTGCCCCATCTGCTTTTTCTGTGTATGCAGTGTCGAGGAATTGAATCAAGGTCTTCTTGTATACTAGGCGAGCACTCTACAAGTAGGCCACATTCAAAGCCAAAGTAGATTTTTGATGCTATTGTGGAGTTTTAATTTTCTTAAATATTTGTACAAAGCACAATGGTTATATAAACAGACTTGAACTCACAGAACAGAGTCCCACATAATATTACAGTTACTCTGGCACTTCTCCCGATTGACAAAACACATTTCCAGGCATCTGCTCTGTCCTTAAGCTTTGGTAGCTGACTTGTCTTTCCATGGAGGCCTGGCCTGGATTCCTGGTGATTCCATGCATTTCATAGTTCCCTGTATATCCAGTAAGGTTGTCTTCTATGGGACCAGACCTGTCTGGTTTTTGGCCCATCCAGGACCTATGTGTCTGAGGTCTCACATTATAAGTGGAAAATAAAACACAGTATAATAAGCACTGAAGAACTGCACACCATAATATTAACAATGAGAGTTTAATAGTTAGCAAAGTAAATACAATGAATACTTGACAAGAATCATGAGAGCAAGATAAAGAGATGTCTTTTTAGGAAGGGGACAGGGAAGCTCTAAATCCATACTGGCCTCCAAGTTGCCTTCAGACAGTAATTCTACTTCAGAGTCCTCAGAAGGGTCTCCTTCCTCATGAGAAACAGAATGTCCTTCCTGAGTTAAGAGGGGGATGGATTCTGGTTTGTCGAATGGAGATTGAGTCCCTTTTAGCGAGATGGATGGGTCTGGATATTCTGTGAGGATGGATTCATTTTCCTCCAATGAATCCAGTATTGAGAGTACACTTGCTGCTTCCCATGGGGACATTTTCCATGAGCCCAGCATGTGCCCCTTCAGCTTGCACAATAAGTGGAGTGTTACTCTGACTCAGATGGACTGACTCTGGGAGGAGTGTGAAAGGAAACGGAAGGAAATCTGGCTGCTCTTTTTCTTCCTCCATAGTATCTGCAGGTTCAACTGTGTCACACATGGGGTTCAGAGCAAAAGGTATATCCACAGGACTCTAAACCTGTTTGGTAATTTCTACAGAAGGCCCATGCTTTCTGGAGTGCAGTGATGATTCTCAGTCTCCATCAGTCACCAGCTCCATTGGTGGGTTTTTCATCCGGAGTTCAGGATAAGCTCTTCCACGATGACCCAAACCTAAGAATGGAAATAGGTACAGAGTGGACAGAGTGGACTCTGCAAGTTGAAGTGTCACTCCACTTCCATGAGGATCTAATGGAGGAACCTGTAGAACTGGAGTTTGGACTGAACACTGAGGAGGTGTAGGGTCTTTCTAATGAGTGCTTATTCCCAAGTCCTTTCAGAGGACAGACAGTACCTGGCTGACACCACCCATAAAGGGCATTTTGCCAAGCTCTGTAGAAGTAAGGGCCAACCAATATCTAGACCACATGGGCTTCCTACTCACAGGCTCTGAGGCACCCACACCAGGACTTCTACTTTTTCTTGGTCTTACTGGTCGCACATTCCTCCAGCTGGTCAAAAAGTATGTGTTTAGAAGAGCAGGTCCAAAGCCGGCATGTGGAGCCTCATATAGAGCTTGGGTTGTGTCAGGGTGTGGCAGTTCTTGAACTCGTAGAAATCACTGGGGTAGAAGTCCATTCACATCGTATAGATGGAACACATGATGCTGTGGGCACATTCGGTACAAGGAAAGTGAGAGCCTTCTCTCTCCATCCTGAGCCTTCTACAAAAGCCCCTTTCTTGCTTTACTCTAATGCTGTGGCTGTCCTGCAGAGATGTGCACTTATGTGCTGGGAGGGGGGTAAGAGACACTCGAGAACAGGATGACTTTTACACCCCACTTCCAGAAGCTTCTGAGAGAGGCCTCTATGCATCTGTCCAAAGTAAACGCACCTTAAATTAACTAAGTAAATGCTCTAAATAAATCAATAAGTGAATGCTCTAAATAAAGAACTAAATGCTCATTCCTCTAATCTTAGCCACCCAGCAGGCTGAGCTCTGAAGATCACAGTGGAAAGCCGGTCTAGTCAGTAAAAGTCTAAAGGCACTTGTCTTCAATTAGGCAGCAAAAGCCAGAACTTGACCTATGACTCAAATGGTACAGTGCTAATTTTTGAACACCAAAGGGATGGCATTTAGACCTGGGTTCAGGTTCAAGTGGCAGCACTGGACCACACACCAAAATGTAAATGCTTTCAGGTTCTAACAGGCAAAGCTATCACAATCCCTCCCTGATGGCTCAAAAGTGATTCAGCCCCCAGCTTTTCCTCTGACTCCAGTATTTCACAGGCCTTTGCCATTAGTACTGACACTTCATTTCTTACTGGGAAATGGGATTTCCTAGGATGTCACCTAGGTGAGGGCTGCAGTTGGGAGCCACTTACACATGCCTGAAATCCAACTTCTCAGTAAGCACACTGTTGAGACTCCAGTAGCTTGTGAGGGAAATGAAATGGCATGGTGTCCCAGTAATAATAAAGTAGTTTGTGCACTTGTATCATGCTTAGCTCCCCTGTGTACACCCCAGTGAACCGAACAGGCTCAGAGAGGAGCCAAGTATTCCAAGACTTGGCCAGGAGGGGTGAGCAAACCTGGGTTTGGATGGGGAACACTCACTTTTTCAAGAGAATTTCCAGCAACTACTACATTGTCCTCCACTATTTGAAATTGTGCAGGAAGTTTCCCACATAAAAGAGATCACCTATCTGGTAGGCAGGGATCAGCTTTGTCAGCAGCATCTCTAACAGGCCTTCCTCCAGGATCCATAGGTTACAAGGCTCATTCAGAGTCTGAGCTGACTTACCATCACACTATGTTGGCAAAACAGTGGATATTTCAAACGTAGGAATGGGACCACACTTCACACAGAAGAACTGGAATAGAGTAGATTGGAAATGACACACTCTAATCTCAGTAGAGTCACTTGAAAGCACACAAGAAGGTTGTAGTGTGTGGGCAGGATGATGGGTTCAAATAGGTTTCCTCTCAATATACCTCATCTGAGTTGCCCATGAGTTTCCTGGCTTTCTTCCTAGAGAAATGCCTGATATACGGGAATTTTGGCTTGGCACTGATCCAGGATCTATTTCTTCAAGTGAGACATCCATATCTCTCATGCCTGAGATCCTAGCCTCCTGACCTTTGGCAACAGCACAGCAATATCTTTCTGGTTCCTGAGCCACAGGCCAAGGGAGCTGGCTTGAGCTGGTTGTCACATACTGTGGCTTGGTTACCAGGGTTCCATATTCTGTTCCATTGTGAGGGAGGTAGGGTCACCTTTCAAGGCCCAATGACCAAAGCTCCTTGCTCACAGAAGACCTCCCCAAAGACTTACTGGAGGCTGAATCTCCCTTCCCACCTCACATATCGAGGTAGTAAACAGCACACCTTTTTGTTCAAATCCCAAGTCATTAACTAGGCGTAATTGCTAGCCTGGTCTCAGGCTCAAGGGGCCTTTCTTAGGTAAGATCCAAATTTAACTGTCACTATTCCCCTTACCCTTCACAAGACATTTTGCTTCACAGTGCCTTCTCAGCTTGCATTTTGCCTCTTGCACATTTTTTTGCTAGTCCTGGGACTTGACCACAGAGCCTGACCATTGTTCTTAGGCTTTCTTTAGGCTATAGCTGTCCCACCAAGCCACAGCACCACTTCCAGCGTTTTCTATGTATATGGTACTGCAGAATCAAACCGGAGTCTTTTTGTGTGGTAGCCAAGCACTCTACAAATAGATGAAACACCCAGGCCATCTTGCACATATTTTTCACTTCAATCTACTAGGACGTTGTTAGGTTTCTGTATCCTAATCTATTTTTCTTCCTGATGAATATCTGTGCTGTCATCTGTAAAAATGCAAGTGGGAAAATCACAGAAGCATTGGTGACATAAAAAAAGTCTTACAGACATAGATAAGTGTTCATTCTTTGTAGGAGAAAGGATATTTTGATATGATGATGATGACTATTTATAAATACTTTATCGGGGCTTAGAGTTTGGCCCAGTGGTAGAGTGCTTGCCTAGCATCCATGAAGATCTAGGTTTGAGTCCTTAATATCACACAGATATAAAAATCCATATGGCAATGTGGCTCAAGTGGCAGAGGGCTAGACTTGGGAAAAGCCAAGAGCAGTGCTCAGGCCCTGAGTTCAAGCCCCAGGAATGGCAGAAAAAAACAAAAGAAAAGAAAAGAAAAGAAAAGAAATGTGCTTTTTACAAGTTATTCACTAACAGCATTTGCCTCTGAATTCTTCGCTTCTGCATCTTGTGACTTATCCCTTTCCCTCAATGTAGACAAGAAAAACAGATTTTATTACTTGCTATCCTGTTGTCCAATCTTTGGATATTAATTCAAAATTCAATATTTCCTGAGATATTGTGTGTGTGCATGTGTGTGTGTATTTGCCAATGTGTGCATGCACACATGTGTACAGGGTTTAGGGCTTACTCGTAGGGCCTGTGTGATAACGCTCAGCATCTTTTCCTCAAAGGTATTGGTCTTTCACTTGTAGCTTATTATAGCTAATTGGAGTTGAGAGATTCACTCAATTTCTTGCCCTGTGCATTGGAACCCAGTGCTGGGTTCTCATATTGTTAATTGTAGCTATAGAGAAGGCTGAGGTCTGGGGATCCTCGTTAGAATCCAGCCCCTGAAAGAAAGTCACTGATAGAAATCTTTATCTTCAGTTAAGCATGAATAAATAAGGCAAAAGTGGAACTGTGGCTCAGTTCCTCTTGTACCAGCCATGAGAAAATTAGTAAGTGGCAGCACCTGGTCCCTGAGAGAAATCCTTAGCACTGGTTCAAAAAAAGAAAGAAAATAATGAAAAAATTAAAACTTGCTGAGGAATCCATAAGGATAAACGTGCCTGTGAATAATCTTGTCATTTCAGATTCCCTCAAGAGCTTAGGTCTCTCTATATTTTATCAAGTTTTTTAAAGATATTTACATATTTTCTATCTTTCTTAAACAGAGATAGCCATCCACAAAACACAAACACAAACTCTCACACAGTATACCACCCACCCATAAGTGTCTGGCTATGTGTATATGTATAGTCATATGTATTGATCTGTCTCTCTATACTAATATATAAATGCTTAAACATATGTATTTAGACAAACAGGAAACATACATAGATAGGTCTCAGGCATTTCCAGATTTTGTGCAAGTCTTCTGAGTGCAACTTACCATTGTATTGTTTGTCAAGATAGAGTCCCTCTAACTTTTGGCCAGCTTCTTGTCCTTTGATACTTTTTTCTGCCAGACCTGGGTTTTGAACGCTAGGCCTGGATGCTGTCACTGAGCTTGACCTTCTTGCACTCCGTAGTTTATTGCAGATAAGAGTCTCATGGAGTTTCTGTCCTGGGCTGGCTTTGAAATGTGATCCTCAGATCTCAAACTCCTGAGTAGCTAGGATGACAGTCTTGAGCTACCAGTACCTGGTTCCTTTGCCTCTTTTACCCTTTATTTGGCCCCACCACAGCCATGGTATCTACCTTCCTATGTTCTCTCCACCTGCCCCCAGACAGGGGTCTGACAGATGCTTTCCACCCACTTATTCATGTCCTCCTCAGTATTGGCTGACAGCTAAGACATGCATTCACATGTCTGGATGCGAAACACAAAGCCATGTGATTGTTTCACAGTCTGGAGCATCCTATCAGATTTATAGCACCACAGAGGGTCAGGTTGATGCTCCTCCAGGGCTTCTTAAATTGTTCTCATATTAATCCACAACACGTTTGTCATCACTTGTCCAGCCAATTCATGGACACTCAAGGGTGCATTAGGAGTGTGACCTGCAGGTGGATGTGAGCCTGTCTAACTTGGAGGGGATTTCTCCACCACAGGAAATGGAATACAAATTTAGAATCTGCTTTCATGAGGTGACAATCTCTGGCAGATGTTCTTATCAAATATGGCACTGCCTACTTCCAGCTTAAAACATGGGTTGATGACCCAGCATAACAGAGAATGTATTCACCCCAGCCCAACACATAGGCTGGGACCTTGAACTTTCAGGAAGCATTTGGCTTTGAAGTTCATGAGATCTTAGTCTACAAATTATGAGCCCCCTCCCGTAAGGCATAGCAAACGGAACCAAAGTGCAACCCAGTTAAGCACCAGATCAAGCTTCCCTTCTTCAGTAGGGTATGGTTTGAAAACTGTGCATAGCTTCTGTTTGAAGCCTGTCCAGAAAGGAAAGTCCATGAAACCCTCATTTCCAGTTAACTGCCAAGAAAAAGCCAAAGATAGAGATGAAGCTCAAGAGAGCTAGAGAGCCATCTGAAAAGAATGGTTACACCCTGCAACATCCTCATTATCTGATCTTGAAAACATCTCTGCGTGCATCCCAGCATGCAACCAGCATCTGGGGGTGACAGTGACCACTGCGCCCATTGGCAATCTGCACTGTCTCTGATATCTGTAATGTGAACCTCATTCTGTTGGGTGTGTGAAGCGGTGTCAACCCTGCAGAAGGAACCAACTGTGCCCTAAATCCCACTGTCCCCTGGGGCCCCTAGCATTCCCCCATCTGCACCCCTCCTGTGGCTTCTGATCCTACGGAGCCCTCCTGCCCTGTCCAACACTCACATGAAGTGCATATTTCTTCTCCTGGGGCAACTTCTCCACAGAGAGTACATGACATGCCCACTCTCTAGGCACGGGGAGATCCTGCCAAAGTAGCAAATCAGTGATAAGGACATAAAGTGATGAATAGAATTTTAGATCCTGATGGTAGACAGTCTGCAAAATCCAATGGAGAACGGAATTGGAGGGGACCAGGGATCAGGATGTGGGCATGGAGCTTTCCTGCCAAGGGGGTGGGGGAAGTCACAGGCTGGGGGATGCACAGGATGATCCATGGGCCCTGTGCAGCTACTGGGTCACCCCCTTCTGCATCTCAGCCTTTGGCTTTGAGCTCTGTGATCGTCAAGATGTGCACAGTCTGTAGTCTGGCTGGCAGAAGAAAGGACCCTGGGAAGACAATTGTAGACCCTTTGTGAGTGTAGGAAGGGGTAGGCTGGACACCCAGTCCAAGAGGAGCTAAAACTGGAGTCGAGGGGTGTGCAAGGAGTGGGTGTGAGGGTTGTGGGCAGTTACAGTCACGGCAGAGGTGGCTCTGTCTGTGGGGTGAGTGCCTCCCTGCAGGCACAGCACTGGACATATCAGAGATCCACATGAAAAGGAAAAGCTGGAAATGGCATTATGGTTCAAATGGTAGAGTGTCAACCTTGAGCAAAAGAGCTCAGGGACAGTACCCAGGACCTGAGTTCAAGCCTCATGACTGTAAAAGAAAAAGAACCAGGACTATGAGAGGGAACCTGGTACTCTCTTGGTCTAATCAGACACAAGAAGAGGCCGGGATAGGCTGTGGAAAAACACAGAGAACATCTTCCCCCAGCTCATCCTGTCCTGCATGCAGGGACAGCCATGTAACTAGGGCTACGGTGAGATCATCTTCACCCCTGTGCTGCCATCTGAATTGTAGGCCTCTGTTCTGGCATGGGGTGTCCTGATGGCTGAGCAGGTGCCCTAATCCTAGATGGAGAGCAGCCACTGACTGTGGTAGCTAAGGAGAGATCTGTTCCATAGCTATCAGGCCACCCAGCATGGGAGCCATAACCACCCCTCACCCAGGTAGAGGCCAATGGTTCTCCAGGTGCTACTAACATTGCCCCACCCCTAGCTCTGGGTACACGTGACATTCCCTCCACAAGGAGCAGGACTAAGTGAGGGATTAGGAAGCTGCCTATGGGCTTCAGATGATGGCCAGGCTGGCACTACAGATGGCCTCAATCTGTCACCACCTTCCCCTGCCTCTATCATTCCTCCATCATGCCTCTCTACCTCCCACCCATTAACCTTGGAAACCAATGAACTGGGCTCTCATCATTCCTCTCATCTCTTCACCCACCTTGCCATGCATCCATCCCTCTGTCACTTCCACCCCACACACATCCCACCACCAGCCACCCTGTAGCTTATGAGGATCCCAGAGGAAGCTCTTGGTGAAGGGCTTGTGACCACAAAACAGTTACTATCACCCGCTCCAGCCTGATCCACCACAGAATAAGAACAGCCAAGCAGGCACACACTGCAGCAGAGTTGCTCTGCAGCCACCCTGATTTCTTCATGGCCAGGACTTGGCTCTCCTCAGCCTCTCAGCTCAGTAACCAGAACATTGTGATTTCACAGAGCCATGCTTCCAGTCTCCATGGACACAATGACGTCAAGATGATGCCAACTTCCCCATCTCTATATACTTCTACCTATGGGATGGGAGCTGAGGTTCTCTTCTGTGACTCCATCCGCTAAGAGGCTCATGCAGATTTCTATCCTTTGCTCATCATGGTGACTCTTTGGTTAACAAGTAACTGCTGGGCTTCCAGTTCACCACATATAGAACCCATACTCCAACACTTTTCTTAGAAGGACTGATGACTTTTAAATATTCCCTAGTTTTAAATTTCTAGTTCCTTCTCTCTTTCATTTATATATTTCCCTTCCTCACATACTTCCCTTTTTTACCTTCCTTCTTTCATTCCTGGCCTTGAACTCAGACCTGGAGCTTTTTCTTAGCTTTTCTTTGCTCAAGGTAGCACTCTAGCTCTTGAGCCACAGCTCTACTTCAATCTTTGTTCTTGCTCTAAACTGGGAGTATGAGTCTCATGCATTTTTCCCTTTGCTGGGTTGGTTTTAAACCACAATACTAAGATCAGGATCCTGAATATGCCTCGGATTACAGGTATTATCTAATCAAAACAAATTCCTGATTTCTCTTTTAGACATAATTAGTTCTTTCAGGTGAGCCACCAGCCACTCATGCAAGAGCATTGCAGGATCCCAGCATTCATCTTGTCTCCAGTCTTATTCCATCCATCTCACAATGGTCATCTAAAACACCCTGCTGCATGCCTGAAGTCGCAAGGAGCGTTCTCAACGCCATGAGAAGCCCCCTTAAGCTCTGCCTCAGATATGCCCAGCCCCATCCCACTTCCACATGAGCATTTGTTTAGGAGAAATTTCCTGAGTACATCATCATCTTTTCCTCACCATTCAAATTTCATCTTTGGAGTCATTTCTCCCAGACAAAGAGGAACATGATCCATGGTTTGATAGCAGCTCCAGCTTCATAGTCCCAGCCACCAACACCCCTCCCCATTACCCTGCCAGACACCTGAATTCAAGAACAATGTTTTCACTACCCCTGACTCTTATCAAATGTTTTAACTTATACAGTGCATTAAAATAATTTTACTAAATGGAATAAACACATGGCATCAAGCTTCAGAATCTTTGCACCTGAACTTTTAGTGAATCACAGACACACCAGCATTTCTGTAGCCAACAGAAATCTTAGCTTTGAGATTTCAGCATTCCTGGTATCCAAGTTTGGATGTGCTTACACTGCCCTTAATGGGGCACTTCAATCACACAATCCCACAACAATCAATGTCATTTGACATTCACTGGTAGGTGGTGCTAGGAAAAAGACTGATGTGCCAACTCCATGCTGGCTTGACCTATGCCATCTTCAAACCTGGAGCAAGTGGGGCTCCTCTCTCCATGACACCTTTTGTGTACTACCCCAGGAGGACCTTTACCTTGAGACAAAATTATGAAGACTATCTCTACCAGCAAAGATTCCAGTGAGATGTGCCTACATGGATAAAGCTAAAATCTCACTAAAGTGAGGTTGTTGGCAGTGCTGGAGCCTGAACTCAGGGCCTGGGCCCTAAGCATTTGTACTCAAGACTAGCCCTTTACCACTTGAGCCCAAACTCCATTCCCAGCTGTTTTTATTTTTGGTAGTAAGAATCTATCAGACTTTCCTGTTCTAGGTGACTTGGAACTTCCATACTCAGATCTCAGCCTCCTGACCAGCCTGGATTAAACGTGTGGATCAGCCATGCACCACACCTGAGGACTTCTGCCAGCACATTTTTTCCCAAAAATTGGAAGAGGAAGATGAGGGAGGGTTGGGCTCATCCTGCCCTGCATATGAAGGAGAGCATCAGCGCCTGAACTTCATTCCCTGATGTAGGCTGCTGGAAGAAAAGGAAGCAAATAGGCACAGGCTGGCAGCAGATGCCACAGAACAACTTGTGACCAAGACTCCCAGAGCAGACCTCAGAATCGATGACAGAGTTGGATCTACCCAGTAATGGAGGCAGTGGTGACACCTGAAACTGCGCGTTTGAGCCTTTGCTGCTAGTAAACAGGGCCACCTATGTCTCAGTGAGAAAGGTGAGATTTTGGTGGAGAAGGTGAGATTAAACATTATGTATCATGCAAGAAGACAGACTATAAGGGGTCTTTTATTATTCCAAGTGAAATTTTGGATTTCCTCTTCTGTTTCTTTAAAGAATGACATTGGAATATTGATGAATATTGCACTGAATTCGTAGATAGTCCTTATCAAGATTGCCATTTTTACAATATTACTTCTTCCAAACCAGGAGCATAGGTTTTTGCATTTCCTCAGTTCTGCGTTAATTTCCTTCTCCAGGGTTTATAGTTCCATCAAAAAGGTGCTTTACATTCTAAGTTAATTCCTAGGTATTTATTTTCTTTGATAGCAAAATGTATTGCTATTCTGATTCTTGCCTCATTCCTCTCATTTGTTGGCATATAGGAAGGCAGTTGACATTGAGCGTTAATTTTATACTCTGCTACCTTACCAAAGTTTTATATCAGCTCAAGCAGCTTCGGGGTAGAGTCTATAGGGTTCTTTAAATACAGAATCATGTCATCTGTAAGGAGAGAAAGTTTCAGTTCCTCTTTCCCTTTTCCTCCTCACTCCAGTTAGAATGGCCAAGATCCAGAAATCTAATAACGTATGCTGGAGGGGATGTGGCCAGGAGGGATCACTACTACACTGCTGGTGGGATTGCAAACTCGTTCAAACACTATGGAAAGCACTATGGCAGTATCCCAAAAAGACTAAACATAGAGCTCCCCTGTGATCCAGCAATTTCACTACTTGCCAATCGTCCAGATAGGACATACTAAATTCACTAGAACAATAACATTTATCACAGCACTATTTACTATAGCAAAGGTATGGAACCAAACCAGATGCCCATCAGTTGATGAGTAGATCAAATATGGTATTTTTACACAATGGAATTCTGTGCTTCTGTCAGAAAGAATGACATAGACGAATTTGTAAGGAAATAGAAAGACTGTAAAGTTTAGAAATTAGTTTCTGTCTCCTTCTCTCTCTCCTTCTCTATCTCTGTAAAATTTAGAAGTTCCTGTTTCTCTCTCTTTCTCTCTCTTTCTCTCTCTTTCTCTCTCATTTCTCTCTTTCTCTCTCTCTCTCTCTCTCTCTCTCTCTCTCTCTCTCTCTCTCTCTCTCTCTCTCTCTTTCTCCAATTCTTATGCTTGAACTCAGGGCCTGAGCTACTTTTGCTCAAGGTTGGCACTCTAACATTTGAACCACAATGCTGCTTCTGGCTTGCTCTTTTCACGTAGTATTGAGGAATCTAACCCAGGCCTTCATCCTTGATAGGTTAGCACTCTACCACTAAGCCACACAGTCAGCTTTTAGAGGTTTCTGACAAAGGTTTTCCTACATGCTATTATTTCTTCTGTGAGTGCTCTTAATGCTTACTGAAGGTTGACTTTGTTTAGAAGACTTACCCTAATGCTCCCATATACAGAGATTCTATATATAGCTAAATGTTTTTCATTACTCAGAATTTCTCTATTGTGTATGTTCTGAAATGTACTGAAGACTGACTTCTGATTAAAAGTCATTGCACATTTGTTCTATTCATTAGTTTTGTTTTCTCCTATGGGAATCAGGTTTGTGATGAACACAGAAGTATGCCTTCCAGGTCAAACACTTTCCACATTTGTAATATTCATAAGGTTTTTCTCTCCTATGTGCATTTTATACTTAGTCATGCGTTCATGATGGATTTTTCATATTCTTATATTCATACGATTTTTATCCTGTGTCTGTGTGGTATCATGCAAACTCAACTATGAGTTCTTCAAAAAAATTTCCCTTTCATTTATTCATAGGATTGTATCCTGTGGGTGTTTAGTGATAAATCTTGACTTGTGCCTTCTGGGGAAAAGACTGAACATTTGCTACATTCATTAAGGGTTTTATCTTGTGTTGGTTCTGTGACACAACCTGAGTTTCCTTCCACACACTAAAAAGTCATTCCTATTTATTATATTGCTAAGGCTTCTCATATGTGTGAACTCTCTTACGCTTCCTGAAGGGTGAATACTGCTCGAAAGACTTTCAACTTCGGTTATATTCCTATGGTTTCTAATATGTGTGAATTCTGTTATGCCTCCTGTAATGTGACTTCCATCTGAAGGTCTTACCACATTTGATGCACTCGTACAGTTTCTCTCCTGTGTGTGTTCTCTGATGCAATTTGAGGGAAGACTTCCATTTGAAAGACCTTCCACATCGGTTACATTCATAAGGTTTTTCTCCTGTTTGAATTGTCTTATGCATGTTGAGGTTTGGCTTCTGTGTGAAGGACTTTCCACATATGTTACACTCATAAGGTGTTTCTCCTGAGTATATTCTCTGATGAACATGGAGTTTTACCTTCCATGTGAAAGACTTTCCGCATTCACTACATGCATAAGTTTTCTCTCCTGTGTGTTCTATTATGCCCATCAAGATATGACTTCCACTTGAAGGTCTTTCCACATTTGTTGCACACATAAGGTTTCTCTCCTGTGTGTGTTCTTTGATGCAATTTGAGGGAAGATTTCTCTCGGAACGACTTTACACATTGGTTACATTCATAAGGTTTCACTCCTGTGTGTATTCTCTGATGAACACGAAGTTTTCCCTTCCCTTGGAAAGACTTTCCACATTCATTACACTTATAAGATTTCTCTCCTGTGTGTGTTATTTGATGAACTCGAAGGTGTATCTTCTGGGTGAAAGACTTTTTACATTTGTTACATTCATAAGGTTTCTCTTCTGTGTGTCTTCTCTGGTGCAAAGTGAGGTATGATTTCAGTCTAAAAGTCTTCCCACATTTATCCCATTCATAAGATTTCTCTTCTGTGTGAGATCTCTGATGTGTGCTGAGAGCTGAATTCTGGGCAGAAATTTTATTACGTTCCTCATATTCATAAGGTTTGTCTTCTCTTGGAGATCGAGGTTGGAGCGTCAGGTCTGACTTCTCAGAAATTAATTTTCACACTTGATGTACGCATCACATATCTCAGGATATTTGCTCTGAGGTATTGTAAGGCGTATTTCATTACTGAAAGATTTCTCACATTCACTACATGTATGAGGAGTCTCTCCTGTGTACATTTTCAGATGTGTAGTGATGGTCGGTGTTAAGTACAATAGTTTTCATCACACAGTACATTTAGCAGTTTTCCTCCCTCCCTGAAGAATTTCTTGGGCAGGGAGAACAGAATTATGATACTGCAGATCTTTTGGACTGTCACAATCATGAATAAAATGCTCTGAATATCCGATGGATTTTTTAAGAACAGGAGACATACGAGATCTATATGCAGCATGCATCTCATCAGGCTTAGGAGACAGAAGTATGTTCTGACACTTAATGAACTCCTCAGTCCTCACCCCTACGTTGTTACCGTTATTACTAATCAGCTCTGGATTATGTGTAGAGCTCAAATTTAAAGTTGTTGCTAATCTCACGTTTTCCTCCACTTCGATACTACTTGCAACTGCTACTTCACAAAGACATTCATGTGGACTTTCCTGGCAGGTCTTGAACACATTTTCCATTACCTGGACATCTAAAATGAGTCCTAGAAAAAAAGACACAAACATACATGAGATACAAATATTCCTTACTGTAAAGGTAATGACTTTACTTTCCCATCCTAAGTGTTAGATATTTTAAAATATAAAAGTGGAAATTGATTTGTGAGAAATATATGCCTTTCTCCCTAACATATTAAGAAAATGATATTTTACAATGACCAATAATGTTTTTCTGTGTTTTAGTTCTCTTTTTATATCACAGGAAATATTTATTGAAATTACCCAACTATGTATTGCTACAGTTTTAAGCTGAGTACTTCCTATACTATACCTGCAGCTGTTTTTTTTCAAATACTGTTTTGTTTATACATTGAGGAATAGCTGCCTTTCTTTAATTTTTGAGAAATAATCTAAATATTGTGCTGTTTTGCATCTTTTTAAAACTTTCTTTTCTTTTCTTTTCTTTTCTTTTTTTTGTAGTTCATAGGCTTCGGCCCTGTCCCTGAACAATTCAGCAGAAGACTATAACCCCTATCCTTGAGCTACAGACCCACTTCCTGTTTTCTAGAGTTAACTACAGATAAGAGTCTCAGTTCCTGAGTAGCAGATAGGATTACCTTACCCAGTTTCAATGCTGTTTGCTTATTAACCATTAAGTGAGGAACACGAATTTTTTCTAGATTCAGCGGCCACAAATTTGGTTTATATGTCTGTTTGCCTTTGATCCAAGCAAGAACGATTCTTGAGAGTAAGGACTTACACCTATATCCCTTCAGTTACAACTTCTCACTAAAGTCTCAATTTAGGTATTTGTGGGAATTTTGAAATTTGTTTCTTTCCATTTGAAGTCTTATAAAAATTCCTTTTCTAACACTCCTGTCCCTCAGTACCATGGAAGACCAGAAAATCCCCAGCTCATTGTCTACTTAATTTTCTTATGTTGATTGAAACTTTGTTGTTTTTTTTCCTTCCATTCCTGGGTTTGAACTTAGGACTTAACCACTGTCCTTGGGTTTTCTCAAGACTAGAACCCTACCAATGAAGTCATTACTTCTGGCTTTTTCTATGTATGTGGTAATAAGGAATAATACCTGTGTCTTTGTGCATGCTAGGCAAGCACTCTACCACTAGGCTCAATTTCTGGTGGAAAGGTCTGGTTCTGAATACCAGTCTCTTCCTACCAGCATAAAGATATTATTCTTATCAGAGAATAATGCCCTGACTTATTCCGTGTTTGCTCAATCATTTATAGTCTTAGTTTTAAATAAATGAAATATCATTCATTCTTTCTTTGTTTCTTTCTTTGTTTCTTTCTTTCTTTCTTCCTTTCCTTCCGTCCCTCTTTCTTCCCTCTTTCTTCTTTCTTTTTTTCTTTCTTTCTTTCTTTCTTTCTTTCTTTCTTTCTTTCTTTCTTTCTTTCTTTCTTTCTTTCTTTCTTTCTTGTTTTGCGGTCATGGGACTTGAATTCTAGACCTGGCTGTTCTTCCTGAGCTCTTCAGCTCAATGCTACTGCCCTATGTCTTTAGCCTCAACCCCACTTCTCATTTTCTATTGGTTCATTGGAAAGAAGAGTCTAAGGTGTTTTTGTGATAGGTCAGTCTTTGAACCTTGATCCTCAGATCTCAGCCTCCTAAGTAGCTAGGATAACAGGCATGAGACACGGGCTCATGGCTTTCTCATTTTATTTTGTTTCACAGTGATTTCTACAGAGAAATCTAACTTTACCTCTACTGCCACATAGAATTCGTCATATCACTCTATGATTCTTGGTGCCGGGGGTTTGGGCTAGCATGCACAAAGACCTGGTTCAGTTCCTTGGTACTACATACAAAGAAAAATCCAGAAGTGGTGCTATGACTCAAGAAGTAGAGAGCTAGCCTTGAGAAATCCCAAGGACCATGCTCAGGCCCTGAGACCAGGCATAGGGTTGGGAAAAAAAATGATTCTTGATTCATTCACAAAGAATTCCATAGGTTCCACACAGGATTTAGGGTAACTAAGAATATTATTGCTCAGTACATCACAACATGAACTTACCAATGGGGCTCAGGCTCCAACATCAATATGAAGATGCATTCACTCACCTGTGATATTCTTGTCAGAGGAATTTCCTATCCAGAGTTCTGCACAGTGCTCTAGCTTGTCAATTAATACAGGATTGGGAACACAGGGCCTGTAAATTAGAAACAGTAGAGAATTATTGCTTATGCTATGTCATCATTGCTTTAAGTTCGCAGACATCCTACTCACAAGTTATCTATTAAATCTTTTTTCTCATTTCTCACTGGCTCCATGGTTGACTTTTCCCCAGCTCTGGATTCATTTTGTATGGCATAAACTTAGCTGTCTTGCTCAAGGCTAGAAAAATACCAGTTTGAGTCCCAGCTCCACTTACATGCATAGGTCTTCATGCATGCTAAGAAAGCACTCAACCACAAAGTCAAACTTTTGACACTCCACTAACATTTTTGAGCGGTTACTTGGAGTTATAGAGTTTCATGGCAATTTTTATGCCATTGCTGGCTTCAAATTAGAATTCTTAGATTTCTTCCTCCTGAATATTTTAAGATTACAGGCATGAAACATTGCACCTAGTGCCAGGTTTCCATTATAAACTCACTGTTTAGTGATTTGTAGATCCTATTTCCAATAATGATATATATTCTATTCTGGATTGTTTATCCACTTACAATTACTGTGTAAGTTTGGAATGTCATCTCCATTGGAGGAAACATAATTTAGAACTGTTGTCAAAGTATCCTGAAGGTATCCTGAAGAATGAGTACAAAATTACCTTAGGTTTTCTTAATAAAGTAATGATACTTCTCAGGGCCTGGAATCTTTCATTTAAATAGTATTGAAAGTTTGATAAACATTCACATATCTGCAAAATAACAAGGCACTTGGCCTTGCAAGTGAATTTGACTTTTGCTCACCTAAGGGCACCAGGTTGCTGTAGGTCTCCAGCATTACATCTCTGTACAGGGTCCTGTGAGCATTGTCCAGATGCTGCCACTCCTCCCAGCTGAAATCCACAGCTACATCATCAAATGACACCAGCTTCTGGAATGGCACATTTTCATCAAGTAATGAGCACTGAGTTATAAACACACCATGTCTGGAATTTTATTCTTTTTTTGTTGGAATTGTATTCCTTTACTTAAATGTTTAGACTTACATGAAATATTGACCTGAAAAGCTTGGGGATGGTGCCTAGGCCCAGAGTTCAAGTCCCAAGACCCAAAAAAAATAAAAAGGCAAGCCAGGTGTTGGTGGCTCACGCCAGTCATCCTAGCTACTCAGGAGACTGAGATCTGAGGACCATGGTTCAAAGCCAGCCTGGCATAAAATTCTATGAGACTCCTTTCCAATTACCCACCATAAAATGTTTAATGGCTTGTGGCATATCATGGTAGAGCAATTGTGGTATAGACAAAAATAAGTCGGGGGAGTAGATTTAGGTTATAAATGGAATTATTCCATTGAAAAGCAACTACATTATATGATGACATATGCTGGTACTGTGAGAATATTGCAAAATCTTAGGGTATCAAGTAATAATACTGTGAAGTACACCCAGAATGTTAATGTTCTATGTCTGGCATAATAATCACTTGGGGAAGAAACTTTTTATTTCTTTTTTTTGGCTGGGGGATTTGTAAGGCTTGAACTCTGGGCCTGGGCACTGTTCCTGAGCTCTTCAACTCAAGGCTATCACCCTACCTATGAAGCCACAGTGCCATTTCCCATATTCTAGTGGTTAACTGTCGATGAGAGTCTCATAGACTTTATAATGCCCAGGCTGGCTTTGAACCAAATCTTTAGATATCAGCCTGATATCTGAGTAGCTAGGATTACAGGTAGAAGTCACTGCACCTGGCAAGAAATTTATTTCTTGCTGTTTTGTACTACAAATTTACTGTATGTTTTACTTTTTCAAAAAGACTGAGGATGACCTTTGTTCTGTATATAATGGGAAGAGGGGTAGGGAGCTGTGAGCAGAAGAACTGAGGGGCAATACTCAGGGTAGGACAATAGCCTTAAACTAAAGAGCTCAGGGCCCAAGGTCCAAGCCCCATGACTTTCCCCACTACCCCACAAAAAAGGGAAAAAAATTGGAGATTGGAGAGGATTTCCTAAAAAGAATATATAGAAATAGTAGTTCAAAATGTAGAAAGAAGTTCAATATTAACAGTCATGAGAAAAATTAAAATTACAATGAAATCATTGCTTTAAATATGTTAATATAAATATAGTTTTAAACAAAAAGATACACACACACAAACACACACACACACGCATACAAAAAATAGCTTTCAAAGTCTAACTATTACTGGGAAGGTAGTGAGAAGAAGTAGAACTTTGGAATAGTTCTTCAAGGAATATAAAACAATCAAAAATTGCTTGGAGAGTGCTAAAAAAGTACTAAATATAGAATTACATAGAAATATGGTTCAACACTTCTATTTCTAGATTTGTACCTAACGGAAGAGAAAGCAGAGACTAGAACAAATATGTGGAGAATCCATTCACAACTATTAATAATAATCCAAAGATAGAAATATGCAAAACAATGCATTGAAAAGGAAGAACATTTTACTATATTTTACAGATGAATCTTGATTACAGTAAACTAAAAATACAGCAGTCATAAAGGAAGAGCTAGGGTATGTTTTCCCTTCCAGAGCTTCCAAGGATCAACAAACCCTTAGAGCCAAAAAGCACGATGGTTCCAGAGAATGGAGGAGAGAGGAACAGGAGCTGAATGTTTAATGATTATACATGGAAGATGAAAATTGCTCTAGATGGGTAGAATGAAGAGAGAACTGTACCCTAAACAATGGTTATGTAGCCACACAGGATGGGACACACCTATACTCCCTGATCTTGGGAAACTCAAGAAGGATTTCTTGCCAACCTGGATGCATGGAAAGATCTATCATAAAAACTAATGTGGAGGGGCTGGGAGTTTGTCATAGTTGTAGAGTGCTTGTATGAAGACGAAGGTTCAATTCCGCAGTACCACATACACAGAAAAAACCAGAAGTAGTGCTGTGGCTCAAGTAGAAGATTACTAGGCTTGAGGAAAGCTGAAGGACAGTGCTCAGACCGAGTTCCAGCAAAAGGGCTTGTTTTATAAAAACCAGAAAGCTGAGCATGATGGGGTGGTGGCTCACTTCTATAATCCTAGTTACTCAGGAGGCTGAGATCTGAGGATCAAGGTTTAAAGCCATCCTGGCACAAAAAGACCTGAGACTCTTATCTCCAATTTACTTTTAGAAAATGGGAAGTGGGGCTTGGCTCCAGGGTAAGGTGGTGGCCTGGAGCTGAAGCGCTCAGGGATAGTGCCCAGGCGAGTTCAAGATCTATGACCCACCAAAAAAAAAACAAAAAACAAAAAATAATATGGAAAAATTTGGATTCTGTGAATTTTATCAGGCATATAAATGTCTTTTTTTGCTGTTGAAATAACAAATTGTTTGGAAACATTTTAAAAGTTTTTACCTAGAAATGTACACTACAAATGGAAATAATAACAAACACAAAATAAGCAAAAGATACAACTTATCACAATATGGTTATCCTGCTTCTGTATCTTTTCACTGACTCCTGTTCAAATGAGTCACATATTCTGAATCATTTCTCCCAGTCGATATATGCCACACATGTTGGCTTGTACTGAACTTCTTGGGAAATCAAAAGCAAATGCTAAGCATATGTGTGTTAGATTTTGTCAACAGAGATATTTCAAATATAAATCCCTACTCATTGAATTATTTAATATCAATGCCGGAATCTAATTACACTGGCAAAATCTTCAATCTTTTGAGAATCTTCAAAAGGGTGTATAAATATTTAGGATCGTTATGTCTTCCTGGAGGAAAGATCCCTTTAGTAGTATGTAGTAACCTTCTTTGTCTTTTCTTACTAATTTTAGTTTGAAGTCTATTTTATCTGATATGAGGATGGCAACTCCAGCCTGTTTATGGGGGCAGTTAGCTTGATGGAGTTTATTCCAACCTCTCACTTTCAAAAGATGAATGTTTTTGGGTAAGATGTGTCTCTTGAAGACAGCAGAACAATGACTCTTGCTTTTTGATCCAACTTGACAGCCTATGCCATTTAATTGGAGAGTTAAGTCCATTGATATTGAGAGTTAGGATTGAGAGATATTTATTAGTTCCTACCATTTTTAAAAGCTTTTAGTAGGGCCCGTGTCTTGACAGTTCTTGTGGTCCTTAGATGGTATGCTGTTTAGGTGCCATTTCTTTCCCTATGTTGCATTTATTTTGGTTTTCTATGTATAGAGCATCTTTGAGAATTCTCTGTAGTGTTGGTTTTGTTTCAACATATTGTTGCAGCTTTTCCCTGGAATGGAACGTTTTTATTGTTCCCTCAGTTATGAATGAGAGCTTAGCTGGCTACAGTATTCTTGGTTGGTAGTTATTTGATTTAAGGGCATGACATATATGCTTCCAGTCACTTCGTGCTTGCATGGTCTCTGCTGAGAAATCTGGGGTTATTCTGATTGGTTTCCCTTTATAGGTTACTGATCCCTTTTCCCTGGCTGCCTTTACGATCTTTTCTTTCGTTTCTATTGATCCAGTTCGGATCACAATTTGGTGGTGGGATGTTCTTTTCTGGTCAGGTCTGTTTGGGGTTCTAAAAGCTTCTCGTATCTGGATGGGCCTGCCCTTCTGGATATTTGGGAAATTCTCTTAGATGATTCCCTGAAGTATATTTCCAATACCATTGACCTCTTTCTCAACACCCTCCTCAATACCAAATAGCCTTAAATTAGGCTTCCTAATTGCATTTTGGTCCTCTTGAAGCGCTCTCTCATATTTCCTAGATTTGGATTGACTCATTTTCTGTTCTTTCTATATAATAACTAAATTATCTTCAGCCCCGGAAATTCTCTCCTCTGCATTGTCTATCTTGCTATCAAAACTATCTACATTATTTTTCATCTCCCTTGCTTCTAATTGCTCATTTTTGATGCCTTGCATCTCCTGTATGGATTTCTTTATCTCCTTGATTTCCTTTTGAGTGGTTATCTTTATTTTCTTTGGACATTTGTTGGAGTTTGGTAACGTTTTTATTTGTGGATTCTATGAATTCATCCATCTTTCTTTGAAAAACCTTTATTAAGGCCTCCTTTATGGCTTCTTCTTTTTCACTTATCACCTTGTTTATGCTTTCCTCTTGTTCAGCTATGGCTTCCTCCATTATCTCTTTCTTTATATTTTCACATTTTCCATTAATGATGTTTATCAATTGCATTTGTGTAGCACTTGGAAGTCTCTACTCTAGGTTTGCCAGTGACTGTTCCATTGTCTGTTTATATTGGGTGGGGGATGTTGTTTCTTGATTTGACATTTTTCTTGAGTTTCTTGTTCTGCCCATTTGAAAATGGGAGCAAGATTACTACTAAATACGATTATAGTTTTTCAGATAAAACCAACCTAGACCTCTGTAGATGGCAGACACTATATGTTCACAAGTTTTGATTGGTATTATCACTCTTTATTTTGTGCATTTACAGACCAGTCTAATACAACCAATGATAAGCGATTCATACCCAAAACAATAAGCCTCTCAATCCAATCTCTATTTTCTTTATGTCCCTCTGAGCCTAGAGAATAATTAACCACCTGCATATACAATATTGCTCAACAGCCATCAAGTGTAGATCCGTGCAGTATAAGGGTTGAAAGACGAGCAGAGGTCCAGAGATAGAAAAAAAATAATGAGAGAGGTCAGGGGAGGTTCAAGAGGATTAACGCAGGAGTGTAAGAGTATTGTAGTAATGAAGAAAAGGTATGCATAAGGATAACTGACCTAAGTTGGTAAGTAAGTAGCATATTTGAGTACAAAGTTTGGAAAGTATTAGAATAAAACTTATGTATTGCTGCACGACTAGCTCTTAGCCCAACCAGTGGCCTCACAGTGAACCATGGGATGGATCTCTTTTTCCTGTCTACGTTGAGGGAAAGGGGTATTTCAGAAGATGCAGAAGCGAAGATTTCAGAAGCAAATTCTGTGAGTGAATTAGCTCGTAAAAAGAATTTTTATTTTCTTTTATCTTTCTGCCAGTCTTGGGGCTTGAATTCAGGGTGTGAGCACTGTCCTCGGGTTTTCTCAAGTCTAGCCCTCTGCCACTTGAGCCACAGTGCCACATCTAGATTTTCTATCTATGTGATACTGAGCAATCAAACCCAGATCTTCATGAATACTAGGCAAGCACTCTACCACTATGCAAACTCTCAACCCTGACATAGTAATTATAAAGTCATCATCATCATATCAAAATATCCTCTCTGCTACAAAGAATGAACACTTATCTATGTGTGTAATGCTTTTTTTTTAATTTCACTAATTCTTCTGTGTTCTTCCCTCTGCATTTTTTACACATGACAGCAAAGCTAATCATCAGGAAAAAATTGATTAGGATACAGAAACCTAATAATATCCTAGTATATCCTAGTAGATTGATGTCAAAAATATTTGCAAGATGCCCTGTGTGTTTGACCTAGTGGTAGAGTCCTTGGCTACCACGCAAAAAGACTCTGGTTTGATTCCTCATTACCACATACATAGAAAACGCTCCAAGTGGTGCTGTGGCTCGGTGGGACAGCTAAAGCCTAAAGAAAGCCCAAGAACAATGTTCTCACTCTGAGGTCAAGTCCCAAGACTAGCAAAAACAAAAAAAATTCGACATGGGGCAAAACTAAGGCAGAGAAGGCACTGTGAAGCAAATGGTTTGTAAAGGATGAGGGCAATATTGACCCTTAAGTTTGGATCTTACCTAAGAAAGGCTCCTTGAGCCTGAGACCTGACTGGTAGTTGGGCCTAGTGGAAGACATTGGGATTGGACAAATAAGGTGTGCTGTTTACTACATCCACATGTATATTGTGAGACTGGAGGAGAGATTCAGCCTCCAGTATGTCTTTGGTGAGGTCTTCTGTGAGCAAGGATCTTTGGTCATTGGGCCCTGAAATGTGACCCTGCCTCCCTCACAATGGAACAGATTATGGAACCCTGGTAACCAAGCCACTGTAACTAACAACCAACTCAAGCCAGCTCACTTGGGCTGTGGCTCAGGAGGAAGAAAGATGTTGCTGTGCTGTTGCCAAAGGTCAGGAAACTCGAGTCTCAGCCATGGAAATTGTGGCTGTCTTACTCGAAGATGTACATGTTAGATCATTGCCCAGCCACAAATCCAGTATAACAGGCCTTTCTCTAAGAAGAAGGCCAGGAAAATCCAGGGCAACCAGATGAGGTATATTTCTAAGAAGAAATGTATTTGACCCCATCATCCTCCCCACACACTACAACTTTCTTTTTTTTTTAAATTCTTTTTATTGTAATTAGTAAAAGGGTTACATGATATTTGCCAGATAGAAGGTTCATTAATTCACATACATTGATACCCTTTCACATGTCTTGGTACACATTTCCCTCCAACCCCACACCCCCCACCCGTCTTGGTTTTCCCCCCTTCCCTTTCAAATTTCAAATATACAAATACAAATAAATTCAATATATCAGATAACAAAGTGAGATACCATACCAATATCGGATAACCGAGGGACAGCAAAGGAGGTGAGAGACAACATAGTGCATTAAGGACAACAATCATTTATTATGTGGCTTTTGTTTCAATATCCTGGAGGTCCTTTCAATTAACTTCACATTATATGGCCTTATATATGGCCTTTTGCTCTATTGCAAATCTCTGCTAGTAGAGCCCAAGGTTTCTACTGATTATGACGAATGAGGGAAACCACTGAGCCTAAGTTCCTTTGAGTCTGGCTTACTTCACTTAATATGATTTGTTCTAAGTCTTTCCATTTCCTAACAAATGGGGCGATGTCATTCTTTCTGACAGCAGCATAGAATTCCATTGTGTACAAATACCACAACTTGTTGATCCACTCATCAACTGAGGGACATCTGGGTTTGTTCCATATCTTTGCTATGGTGAATAGTGCTGCAATGAACATTGTTGTGCTAGTGGGATTAGTATGCCCTTGCTTCTGGATTGTTGGGTAAATGCCAAGTAGTGGAATTGTTGGGTTCTAGGGGAGTTCTATGTTTAGCCTTTTGAGGCACTGCCACACTGCTTTCCACAGTGGTTGAACGAGTTTGCACTCCCACCAACAGTGTAGTAATGATCCCTCCTGGCCACATCCCCTCCAGCATCTGTTGTCATTCGTTTTCCTGATCCTGGCCATTCTAACTGGAGTGAGGTTGAATCTTAGAGCTGTTTTGATTGGCATTTCTTTTATGACTAGAGATGTGGAGCATTTCTTCATGTGTCTATAGGCCATTTCTGTTTCTTCTTCAGAGAAGACTCTCTTTAATTCTTTGGCCCATTTTTAATGGGATGGGTGTTACTTTGGAGGTTAGTTTTGGAGTGATTCAATTTTTTGAGTTGTTGATATATTTTAGATATGAGGCCTTTGTCCGTTGTTTGGTTGGTGAAGATCTTCTCCCACTCTGTAGGCTTCCTGGTTAGTTTACTAGCTATATCCGTTGCCATACAAAAGCTCTGCAGTTTAATGCAGTCCCACTTATCCAGTCTTTCTCTGATTTGTTGTGACTTTTGGTCCTTATTAAGAAAGATTCGACCTGTGCCAAGGAGGCCTAGTGTATCTCCTATTCTTTCCTGTAAACTTTTCAGTGTGTCAGCTTTTACCTCCAGGTCTTTGATCCATTTGGAGTTAATTCTAGTGCAAGGTGACAAAGAAGGACCCACCTTTAGTTTTCTGCAGGTGCTTAACCAGTTCTGCCAGCACAATTGTTGAAGAGGCTATCTTTCTTCCATTCTATTTTTTTGGCTCCCTTGTCAAAGATTAGGTGGCCATAGGTCTATGGTTTAATATCTGGGTCCGCAGTTCTATTGCATTGGACTTCAGGCCTGTTCTTGTGCCAGTACCAAGCTGTTTTGAGAATTATAGCTCTGTAATAGAGTCTAAAGTTTGGAATTGAAATTCCTCCAGCGCTGTTCTTTCTGCTAAGAAGTGTTTTTGCTATACGGGTCTTTTATTATTCCATATGAAATTTTGAATTGCCTCTTCTGTTTCTTTAAAGAATGACATTGGGATGTTGATGGGTATTGCACTGAATTGGTAGATAGCCCTTGGCAAGATTGTCATTTTCACAAGATTGATTCTTCCAATCCAGGAGCATGGGAGGTATTTCCATTTCCTTAGTTCTGCTTTAATTTCCTTTTTTAGGGTTTTAAACTTTTCATCTAAACAGTCCTTTACATTCTTAGTTAAGCTAATTCCTAGGTACTTTATTTTCTTTGAGGCTATTGTGAAAGGAGTTTCTTTCCTTATTATTGCCTCGTTCCTCTCACTGTTGGCGTAAAGGAAGGCAGTTGATTTGTGAGGGTTGATTTTATGGCCTGCTACCCTTCCAAAGCTTTGAATCAGCTCAAGAAGCTTGGGAGTAGAGTCTATACGATTCTTTAAATACAGAATCATATCATCTGCAAAGAGGGATAGTTTTATTTCCTCTTTCCCTACTTGGATCCCCTTTATGCTTGCTTCTTTCCTTATTGCACTGCCTAGGAATTCTAGTACTATGTTAAAAAGGAGTGGAGAGAGTGGACATCCTTGTCTCGTTCCTGATTTTAGAGGGAATGGCTTTAGGTTTTCACCATTAAGTATAATTCTAGCAGTGGGTTTCTCATACACAGCCTTTATTACATTGACAAATGTTCCATGGATTCCTAGTTTCTCCACATCTTTTAACATAAAGGGGTTTTGGATCTTGCCAAATGCCTTTTCCGCATCTATTGAGAAAATCATGTGATTTTTGTCATTGCTCCTGTTGATGTGTCGAATTATATGAATTGATTTGTGTATGTTGAACCAGCTTTGCCTCCCTGTGATGAATCCAGTTTGATCATAGTGTATAATTTTTTTGATGAGTTGTTGTAGACGGTTGGCCAGTATTTTGTTGAGAAGTTTTGCATCGATGTTCATCAAAGAAATGGGTCTATAGTTCTCTTTCTTTGATGAATCTCTGTCTGGTTTGGGGATGAGGGATACTCTGGCTTCACAGAATGAGTTTGGTAAAGAACCTTCATTTTCAATTTCGTTGAAGAGCTTGAGGAGTATTGGTGTGAGCTCTGCTTTGAAGACCTTATACAATTCAGCTGTGAATCCATCTGGCCCTGGACTCTTTTTAGGTGGAAGTTGTCTAATTTCCATTTCTATTTCAGAGCGTGAAATAATCCTGTTGAGTTGGGTTAGCTCTTCTGGGTTCACTGTGGGTATGTTAATATTGTCTAGGAATTCATCCATTTCTACTAGATTCTCAAATTTGTTGCCGTAAAGGTTTGAGAAGTATTCGTCATGATATTGTGGATCTTGGTAATTTCTGTCGTGATATTCCCATTTTCATCTGCGATTTTATTTATTTCGATATGCTCTCTTCTTTTTTTGGTAACATTTGCTAAGGGGTTGTCAATTTTGTTAATTCTTTCAAAGAACCAACTCCTTGTTTGGTTGATTCTTTCTATAGATTTTTTTTATTCCAAATCATTTAATTCTGCTTTGATTTTAATAATTTGCTTTCTCCTAATGGGTTTAGGGTTGGTTTGTTGCTCTTTTTCGAGGAGGTTAAGGTGAGACATTACCTAGTTGGTTTGCCACTTTTCCAACTTGCTGTTGTAGGCACTCAGCGCTATAAATTTTCCTTTGAGTACTGCCTTTGTTGTGTCCCCAAGGAGTTGATATTTGTGTGCTCCTTATTGTTAAATTTCATAAACATTCACACACCTCCATTCTATGAGTTCACACACCACCAATTTTACTTCACACACCTCCATTCTATGACTTCACACACATTCATTCTTACTTCAGAAACATCCATTCTCTGACTTCACAAACCTCCATTCTATGACTTCACAAACCTCCATTCTGTGACTTCACACACCTCCATTCAGAGTTCACACACCTCCATTCTGTGACTTCACACACCTCCATTCTGCCTTCACAAACCTCCATTCTATGACTTCACACACATCCATTCTATGACTTCACACACCTCCATTCTGTGGCTTCACACACCTCCATTCTGAGTTCACACACCTCCATTCTGTGACTTCACAAACCTCCATTCTGTGACTTCACACACCTCCATTCTGTGACTTCACACACCTCGATCCTATGACTTCACACACCTCCATTCTATGAATTCACACACCTCCATTCTGTGATTTCACACACCTCCATTCTGTGACTTCACACACCTCCATTCTGTGACTTCACACACCTCCATTCTGAGTTCACACACCTCCATTCTATGACTTCACAAACCCCCATTCTGAGTTCACAAACTTCCATTCTATGACTTCACACACCTCCATTCTATGACTTCACACACCTCCATTCTGTGACTTCACACAACTCCATTCTGAGTTCACACACCTCCATTCTATGACTTCACAAACCCCCATTCTGAGTTCACAGACCTCCATTCTATGATTTCACACACTTCCATTCTATGACTTCACACACCTCCATTCTATGACTTCACACACCTCATTTCTGAGTTGACACACATCCACTCTGTGATTTCACACACCTCCAATCTGACTTCACCCACCTCCATTCTATGAGTTCACACACCTCCATTCTATGAGTTCACACAACTCCAATTTGACTTCACAAACCTCCATTCTGTGACTTCACACACCTCCATTCTGAGTTCACACACCTCCTTTCTATGACTTCACACACTTCCATTCTATGATTTCACACACCTCCATTCTGTGACTTCACACACCTCCATTCTGTGACTTCACAAACCTTCATTCTGACTTCACACACCTCCATTCTATGACTTCACACACCTTCATTCTGACTTCACACACCTCCATTCTGTGACTTCACACACATCCATTCTGTGACTTCACACACCTCCATTCTGACTTCACACACCTCCATTCTATGACTTCACACACCTCCATTCTGTGATTTCACACACCTCCATTTTGTGACTTCACACACCTCCATTCTATGACTTCACACACCTCCATTGTGACTTCACACACCTCCATTCTATGAGTTCACACACCTCCATTCTGACTTCACACACCTCCATTCTATGACTTCACACACCTCCGTTCTGACTTCACACAGCTCCATTCTGTGACTTCACAAAACTCCATTCTGTGATTTCACACACCTCCATACTATGACTTCACACACCTCCATGTATGACTTCACACACATCCATTCTGAGTTCACACACTTCCATTCTATGACTTCACACACCTCCATTCTGACTTCACACACCTTCATTTTATGACTTCACAAACCTCCATTCTGTGACCTCTGACACCTCCATTCTATGACTTCACACACTTCCATTGTGACGTCACACAACTCCATTCTATGAGTTCACACATCTCCATTCTATGATTTCACACACCACCATTCTTACTTCACACACCTCCATTCTATGACATCACAGACCTCGAATCTGTGACTTCACTCACCTCCACTCTATGACTTCACACTCCTCCATTCTATGATTTCCCACACCTCCTTTCTATGACTTCACCCACCTCAGTCTATGAGTTCACACACCTCCATTCTGACTTCACACACCTCCATTCTGTGACTCCACACACCTCCATTCTATGACTTCACACACCTCAATTCTATGACTTCACACACCTCCATTCTATGACTTCACACACCTCCATTCTGTGACTTCACACACCTCCATTCGTTGACATCAAAAACCACCATTCTATGACCTCACACAAGTCCATTTTGACTTCACACACCTCCATTCTATGAGTTCACACACCTCCATTTTATGACTTCACACACCTCCATTCTATGACTTCACACACCTCAATTCTATGACTTCACACACCTCCATTCTATGACTTCACACACCTCCATTCTATGACTTCACAGACCTCCATTCGTTGACATCAAAAACCACCATTCTATGACTTCACACAACTCCATTTTGACTTCACACACCTCCATTCTATGAGTTCACACACATCCATTTTATGACTTTACACACCTCCATTCTATGACTTCACACACCTCCATTCTATGACTTCACACACCTCCATTCTGTGACTTCACACAACTCCACTCTATGACTTCAAACACCTTCATTCTTACTTCACAAACATCCATTCTGTGACTTCACACACCTCCATTCTGTGACTTCACACACCTTCATTCTGACTTCACACACATCCATTCTGTGACTTCACACACCTCAATTCTGTGACTATACACACATCCATTCTGACTTCACACACCTCCATTCTATGACTTCACACACCTCCATTCTATGACTTCACACACCTCCATTTTGTGACTTCACACACCTAAATTCTATGACTTCACACACCTCCATTCTGACTTCTCACACCTCAGTTCTGTGACTTCACACACCTCCATTCTATGACTTCACAAACCTCCATTCTATGACTTCACACACCTCCATTCTATGACTTCACACACCTCATTTCTGAGTTGACACACCTCCATTCTGTGATTTCACACACCTTCAATCTGACTTCACACACCTCCATTCTATGACTTCACACATCTCCATTCGTTGACATCAAAAACCACCATTCTATGACTTCACACAACTCCATTTTGACTTCACACACCTCCATTCTATGAGTTCACACACCTCCATTTTATGACTTCACACACCTCCATTCTATGACTTCACACACCTCAATTCTATGACTTCACACACCTCCATTCTATGACTTCACACACCTCCATTCTATGACTTCACACACCTCCACTCTATGACTTCAAACACCTTCATTCTTACTTCACAAACATCCATTCTGTGACTTCACACACCTCCATTCTGTGACTTCACACACCTTCATTCTGACTTCACACACCTCCATTCTGTGACTTCACACACCTCAATTCTGTGACTTCACACACCTCCATTCTGACTTCACACACCTCCATTCTATGATTTCACACACCTCCATTCTATGACTTCACACACCTCCATTCTGTGACTTCACACACCACCTTTTTGACTTCACACACCTCCATTCTGTGACTTCACACATCTCCATTCTGTGACTTCACACACCTCCGTTTTGACTTCACACACTTCCATTCTGTGACTTCACAAACCTCCATTCTGTGACTTCACAAACCTTCATTCTGACTTCACACACCTCCATTCTGTGACTTCACACACCTCAATTCTGTGACTTCACACAGCTCCATTCTGACTTCACACACCTCCATTCTATGACTTCACACACCTCCATTCTGTGACTTCACACACCTCCATTCTATGACTTCACAAACCTCCATTCTGAGTTCACAGTCCTCCATTCTATGACTTCACACACCTCCATTCTATGACTTCACACACCTCCATTCTATGACTTCACACACCTCCATTCTGTGACTTCACACACCTCCATTCTATGACTTCACACACCTCCATTCTGTGACTTCACACACCTCCATTCTATGACTTCACACACCTCCATTCTGTGACTTCACACAACTGCAATTTTACTTCACACACCTTCATTCCATGAGTTCACACACCTGCATTGTGGCTTCACACACCTCCATTCTATGATTTCACACACCTCCATTCTGACTTCACACACCTCCATTCTGACTTCACACACCTCAATTCTGTGTCTTCACAGACCTCCATTCTGTGACTTCACACACCTCCATTTTGACTTCACACACTTCAATTCTTTGACTTCACACACCTCCTGTTGTGAGACAGAGTGGAATCAATCTGTACCTTGGCTTGCATCAGACGATGGCTTTATTGTCTTATTGCTTTCTGGCCATACTCTATGTAAATGACCTGAGAATTACCATATGAATGTAACACCTGGAGGTTCCTGGGTCAGGAGGAGGGAAGAAGGGGGAGTGGAGAATAAACAGGCAGTCTCGGCAGTCTTTACCTGGACTGCGGACATCCCGGACCCGCTGTTTCTGTCTCTCTTGTCTTTCTTGCTAGTCCTTGCCCCCGATTTCAGGAACCCCAATCTGCGAACCCTGGTTTGCCGCCAGTTTGCCCCGGCAACCTCCATTCTGTGAGTTCACACACCTCCATTCTTTGACTTCACACACCTCCGTTCTTGGACTTCACACACCTCCATTCCATGACTTCACACACCTCAATTCTATGAGTTCACACACCTCCATTCTATGAGTTCACACACCTCCATTTTGACTTCACACACCTCCATTCTATGACTTCACACACCTTCATTCTTACTTTAGAAATATCCATTCTATGACTTCACACACCTCCATTGTATGACTTCACAAACCTCCATTCTGTGACTTCACACACCTCCATTCTGGGTTCACAAACCTCAATTCTGTGACTTCACACATGTCCATTGTGACTTCACACACCTCCATTCTATGACTTCACACACTTCCATTCTATGACTTCACACACCTCCATTCTTTGACTTCAAACACCTCCATTTTGAGTACACAAACCTCCATTCTTTGACTTCACACACCTCTATTCTATGAATTCACACACCTCCATTCTATGACTTCACACACCTCCACTCTATGACTTCACACACCTCCATTCTGTGAATTCACACACCTCCATTCTGTGACTTCACACACCTCCATTCTATGACTTCACACACCTCCATTCTGTGACTTCACAAACCTCCATTCTGAGTTCACATACCTCCATTCTGTGATTCACACACCTTCATTCTGTGACTTCACACACCTCCATTCTGACTTCACACACCTCCATTGTGTGACTTCACAAAACTCCATTCTATGATTTCACACACCTCCATTCTATGACTTCACACACCTCCATTGTGACTTCACACACCTTGATTCTATGATTTCACATATCTCCATTCTGACTTCACACACCTCCATTCTATGACTTCACACACCTCCATTCTGACTTCACACAGCTCCATTGTGTGACTTCACAAAAATCCATTGTATGATTTCACACACCTCCATACTATGACTTCACACACCTCCATCTATGACTTCATACACCTCCATTCTGAGTTCACACACCACCATTCTGTGACTTCACACACCTCCATTCTGACTTCACTCACCTCCATTGTATGACTTCACACACCTCCATTCTGTGACTTCACACACCTCCATTCTATGACTTCACACACTTCCATTGTGACGTCACACACCTCCATTCTATGAATTCACAAATCTCCATTCTATGACTTCACACACCTCCATTCTGACTTTACACACCTCCATTCTATGACTTCACAGACCTCGAATCTTTGTCTTCAGTCACCTCCACTGTATGACTTCACACTCCTCCATTCTATGACTTCCCACACCTCCTTTCTATGACTTCACCCACCTCCCTTCTATGACCGCACACCTCCATTCGAGACTTCACACAACTCCATTGCGTGAATTCACACACCTCCATTCTGTGACTTCACACACCTCCATTCTTTGACTTCTCACACCTCTATTCTATGACTTCATACACCTTCATTCTTACTTCACAAACATCCATTCTATGACTACACACACCTCCATTCTATGATTTCACACACCTCCATTCTGTGATTCACACACCTGCATTCTGTGTTCACACACCTCAATTCTGTGACTTCACACACCTCCATTCTTTGACTTCTCACACCTCTATTCTATGACTTCATACACCTTCATTCTTACTTCACAAACATCCATTCTATGACTTCACACACCTCCATTCTATGACTTCACACACCTCCATTTTTTGACTTCACACACCTCGATTCTAAGATTTCACACACCTCGATTGTGACTTCACACACCTCCATCTATGACTTCACACACCTCCATTCTGAGTTCACACACCTCCATTCTGTGACTTCACTCACCTCCATTCTGACTTCACACACCTTCATTGTATGACTTCACACACCTCAATTCTATGACTTCACACACCTCCATTCTATAACTTCACACACCTCCATTCTGTGACATCACACTCCTCCATTCTATGATTTCAAACACCTTCATTCTTACTTCACAAACATCCATTCTGTGACTGCACACACCTCCCTCCTGTGACTTCACACCTGCATTCTGACTTCACAAACCTCTATTCTGTGAATTCACACACCTCAATTCTGTGACTGCACACACCTCCATTCTGACTTCACACACCTCCATTCTATGTTTTCACACACCTCCATTCTATGACTTCAGACACCTCCATTCTGTGACTTCACACACCTCCATTCTGACTTCACACACCTCCATTCTGACTTCACACAGCTCCAATTTATGACTTCACACACCTCCATTCTGTGACTTCACACACCTCCATTCTATGACTTCACACACCTCCACTGTGATTTCACACACCTCCATTCTATGAGTTCACACACCTCCATTGTGACTTCACACACCTTAATTCTATGACTTCACACACCTCCATTCTGACTTCACACACCTCCGTTCTGTGACTTCAAACACTTCCATTTTATCATTTCACACACCTCCATTCTATGAATTCACACACCTCCATTCTGTGACTTCACACACCTCCATTGTATGACTTCACACACCTCCATTCTGTGACTTCAAACACTTCCATTTTATGATTTCACACACCTCCATTCTATGAATTCACACACCTCCATTCTGTGACTTCACACACCTCAATTCTATGATTTCACACACCTCCATTCTGACTTCACACACCTCCATTCTATGACTTCACACACCTCCCTTCTGACTTCACACAGCTCCCTTCTGTGACTTCACAAAAATACATTCTATGATTTGACACACCTCCATACTATGACTTCACACACCTCCAACTATGACTTCACACACCTCCATTCTGAGTTCACACACCTCCATTCTGTGACTTCACACACCTCCATTCTGACTTCACACACCTTCATTGTATGACTTCACACACCTCCATTCTGTGTCTTCACACACTTCCATTATGACGTCACACACCTCCATTCTATGAGTTCACACACCTCCATTCTATGACTTCACAGACCTCGAATCTGTGACTTCACTCACCTCCACTCTATGACTTCACACTCCTCCATTCTATGACTTCCCACACCTCCTTTCTATGACTTCACCCAACCCCATTCTATGACTTCACACCTCCATTCTGACTTCACACACCTCCATTCTCTGACTTCACACACCTCCCTTCTATGACTTCACACACCTCCATTCTTTGACTTCACACACCTACATTCTTACTTCAGAAACATCCATTCTCTGACTTCACACACCTCCATTCTATGACTTTACAAAACTCCATTCTGTGACTTCACACACCTCCATTCTGAGTTCACACACCTCCTTTCTATGACTTCACACACTTCCATTCTATGACTTCACACACCTCCATTCTGTGGCTTCACACACCTACATTCTGAGTTCACACACCTCCATTCTGTGACTTCACACACCTCCATTCTGTGACTTCACACACCTCGATCCTATGACTTCACACCTCCATTCTATGAATTAACACACCTCCATTCTGTGATTTCACAAACCTCCATTCTATGACTTCACACACCTCCATTCTGTGACTTCACACACCTCCATTCTGAGTTCACACACCTCCATTCTATGACTTCACAAACCTCCATTCTGGGTTCACAGACCTCCATTCTATGACTTCACACATCTCCATTGCATGACTTCACTCACCTCCATTCTGACTTCACACACCTTCATTCTGACTTCACACACCTCAATTCTGTGACTTTCCACACCTCCATTCTATGATTTTACACACTTCCATTCTATGACTTCACACACCTCCATTCTATGACTTCACACACCTCATTTCTGAGTTGACACACCTCCATTCTGTGATTTCACCCACCTCCAATCTGACTTCACACACCTCCATTCTATGACTTCACACACCTCCATTCGTTGACATCAAAAACCACCATTCTATGACTTCACACAACTCCATTTTGACTTCACACACCTCCATTCTATGAGTACACACACCTCCATTTTATGACTTCACACACCTCCATTCTATGACTTCACATACCTCAATTCTATGACTTCACACACCTCCATTCTATGACTTCACACACCTCCATTCTGTGACTTCACACACCTCCACTCTATGACTTCAAACACCTTCATTCTTACTTCACAAACATCCATTCTGTGACTTCACACACCTCCATTCTGTGATTTCACACACCTTCATTCTGACTTCACACACCTCCATTCTGTGACTTCACAAACCTCAATTCTGTGACTTCACACACCTTCATTCTGACTTCACACACCTCCATTCTATGACTTCACACACCTCCATTCTGTGACTTCACACACCTCCATTCTGTGACTTCACACACCTCGATCCTATGACTTCACACCTCCATTCTATGAATTCACACACCTCCATTCTGTGATTTCACAAACCTCCATTCTATGACTTCACACACCTCCATTCTGTGACTTCACACACCTCCATTCTGAGTTCACACACCTCCATTCTATGACTTCACAAACCTCCATTCTGAGTGCACAGACCTCCATTCTATGACTTCACACATCTCCATTGTATGTCTTCACTCACCTCCATTCTGACTTCACACACCTCCATTCTGACTTCACACACCTCAATTCTGTGACTTCCCACACCTCCATTCTATGATTTCACACACTTCCATTCTATGACTTCACACACCTCAATTCTATGACTTCACACACCTCATTTCTGAGTTGACACACCTCCATTCTGTGATTTCACCCACCTCCAATCTGACTTCACACACCTCCATTCTATGACTTCACATGCCGGAGCCAACCGGCAGCAAACCAGGGTTCGCAGATTGGGGTTCCTGAAATAGGGGACAAGGACTAGGAAGAAAAAGAAGAGAGACAGACACACCGGGTCCGGGATGTCCGCAGTCCAGGCAAAGACTGCCGAGACTGCCGCGTTTATTTTCCACTCCCCCTTCTTCCCTCCTCCTCTCCCAGGGAACCTCCAGGTGTTACATTCATATGGTAATTCTCAGGTCATTTACATAGAATAGGGCCAGAAAGCAATAAGACAATATAGCCATCATCTGATGCAAGTCAAGGTACAGTTTGATTCCACTCTGGCTCCCAACGTGTCCCCCCTTTTTTATTTTAAAAGAAACACAAGTGCAATTTTTACTCTTTTCTATACCCCTAATTTATCCTGTCACATTTTCCAAAAATGACTTTGGTCCCTTGGTCCAACGGGGATTTGATGGGCGGAGATTCAACTTCCGTGACTTCTTCAAGCTGACTCAGGTGCGCAGTCTCCAGGCTTGACCAGGGACCTTAAGAAGCCCAGCCTGTTTTATCAAGGGGTTGCAAGGACTAGACACCAGGAACAACAATCTACTCCAAACTAGAAATCATACTTGACATTCAACAACTGCACAAACCATCCTTGGCCACAACAGCGCAGCCTACCTAGCACCCATTTGCAAAGGCTTTTTCTTGATTGTCTGGGGAACTAAATTTCTGCAACCTTAACAATGCTTCAGTTTTCAGATCTAAACAGATTAATAGAGACACAAGCCTCAGATCCACAAACTTTTCCTGAATTTATGGCTGGTGTCAAAAATAAAAAATAAAAATTTTACTCAATTAGGACTTTAAACTACCCGCTATCACAGAAGATTGACAAGTTCCTGCCCAGTTTTGAAAGGCACGGGCATTAGTAAGGCATGCTTACAAACTATTCTATGACCTCCCGGCTCTGATTAATTTGAATGGCCAAGCACAAGTGACTCTAAGATCTGACACCATCTCTGCCATCCAAGCAGAGGCTTTCCTGTCCCAGTAGTGTCTCTCCACACAGGGATAAACATCCCATTGGCATTTCACTTTGTTGATTGCTGGATTTGAACTCAGGGTCTGGGCGCTGTCTCTCAGCTCTCCAGCTCAAGGCTAGCACCCTGCCACTGTGAGTCCCGAGTTTGGTGCTTGAGTGCTTTCCCCCAGCTTTTCAGCTCAGAGCTAGCACTCTGCCACTTCGAGCTCCAAAGCAACTCTGTCCCAGCATCCTGCTGGCAGATTAGACACCACAGTCTCACAGGGACTTTGCTTTGCCCGGGCAGGCTCAAAACTGTGGCTTTCAGATCAATGAGTCCTACAAAAGGCCATTTTACTCCAATTAGAAGCCACAAGGTGGTCAATACAGAAATAGTCTCTAAGCATGAGCTTACCTAGAACCTGGTAAAAGCCAAAGTTACATCTGAATAAGGATTGCTGTCCTTCTCCATGGGCTAGCTGGAAGTTGCTATAAGGTAACTTACAAGAGCAAGCTGAAATAGCAATTAAGCAATTACTTTGGTAATCCTAATTTTCCTTTTTTCTCTTTCTTTAAACATTTAAGACAATTTCACTTTCAAATATTGTTTAGAAACCCATTTCCAATGTTCTTAATAACTTTTACTGATACTGGCTTAAACAATTAACACCTTAGCCTTTATTTGCAATTGAAAACCTTTAAGGGCACAAAGATCTCCTTCTGCCTTCAGGCCCCCTAAGGCTCAAGGCACTCCTCTTGCCTTTTAGAAAAAAGGGCTCTTTTGCAGTTTAGATTACTGTCTAGAACTCCAACAACAGTTTAAACTCAAATAACAGTTTTTCCCTAATTCAAGAACTATAGACATCAGTGCACCAAAAGTCTAAGTCTGGACTTAGTTTCCTCTCCTTTTTTAAAATACACCCAATAGCATGGAGATAAACCTTTAAAATACTAATCACATTATCCACATTTTACCATCAGATTTCTAGTGTCAGTTTGCAAGAAAGGACAGGCAAAATTTCTGACGTTAATGAACAATTTTACATTTAAATTTCTAATACATGTTTCCAAACTTTAACTTAAAGTAATAAATCCCAAATTCCCTAACACTTCTGTGCTGAACAGGATACAATGTTTACAATGTAAACAGCTGTATGTATTGCAATACCAGATTTTTTAAAATGCAGATTTCAGGATCTTTAGAAAAATACTTTTTACCAGTTTTTCTTTAAAACAATGCAATAATACTTTTAAGACATAGGAAACATTCAAGCATAATAATTTTCTTGAAGTTTAGACTTAGATTTACCCAATTGCCTTTGTTTGAAATGAGTTCAACCATTGTTTTATACAGCATGCTGACAATTTAACCTTGAACATGTTCACTCACTCATTCACACACATTCATACTCAAAGATCATAAAGTGCGCAAAATTAATATTGGCCGTTCGTTTTCTGGAAGTTTGTGTCAAGAGAGTTTTGCCAATTTTACTCTTACAGGTGAGAACCAGGTTCAAAACAAAACTTTTTGCAAGGCAACTTAGCTGGAATTTATTTTTCCAGGGCTTGTTACAACTGCAGACATGGGGGAGCGGCCATGCTAGGCCCAGAAATGTTCAAATAAATAACAAGGATGTGTGCTTGAGTATGCACAAAAAAACCATAAGGATCCATACATAGAAATGGTACCAATTTTAAAGACAAAACTGGACAAGAAAAAATATGTAACACGAACAAGACAGAGAAACGGAGACTTTTAAATAATCAGACATTGACATATAACAAGAAAATTGGACTCAATCAGATACAATTAACACAAAAAACATGAGCTCAAATGAATGTTTTCACCAAACAGTTATTTTTAGATTTAGACATGTCTTGCTGGTGGGACTCTCAGGTATGCCTTGTTATCGACAAGAAACTCAGAAGGTGAGGGGGGGTCAAGGCGTCCCTTGACCACCCAGGCCTCTGTTTTAGTCCCACAGTGCACCTTTTCAAACAAACAAACAAAAATAAAATAAAATAAAATAAAATAAAATAAAACGCAGACATACAAGGGGGTCGGCCGACTTCTGCTTACCTCTGGAGGCCTTTGCTTTTCACCTGGGCATCTTTTACAAAAAAGGTTATTAAGAAGAGGGCTGGTAAAGACAATATAATGTCACATATTAAATTGTGTAGAGTCAATAAATATGTTAAAAGGTCCCTACATAATAGTAAAAGGAGGAGAAACACAGCTCATATGAATGTGTGGAACAAGTGGATCAGTAGCAGTCCCGATTGACATGCACAAATAACTCAGGTCCTTCCCACGTCGCAGGATGCATCACTGGAGGGTTGGGGGTGTAGGCCCAGTGAGTCGCTGCTTGGATGGCCACTGTCACTCTCCACGATCCGAACGCAGCGTTCAGGCAGCCAGCGGGCGTCATTTTCTCCTTGTGAAAAAACACATACATGCCCTCGACCCCAGGTTAGAACAGGATCGGGTCCATGCCAAGCACCAGTTAGGGGATCCTTCCATTTTACTAAGGCAAAAGGACGCTGCGCTCTTTTTTCCCAGAATCGCTGAGCAGCAGATAAATTATTTGAATCCAAATTCAAAAAATTTAAAAAAAATAAAGCATGATTAAGTATATTCACAGGGGTAGCGGAATATGACTCTCCTTTCTGTATTTTAGCAATTTGATGTTTTAATAATCCATTAGCTCTCTCCACAATGCCTTGACCTTGAGGATTGTAAGGAATGCCTGTAATATGAGTGATATTATAGGCATGGCAGAAGGATTGAAATGCTCGGCTTGCATAGCCAGGGCTATTATCTGTTTTTATTTGCGAGGGAATCCCCATCTCAGCAAAGCATCGAACGCAGTGAGAGATACAATGTTTAGTGGCTTCCCCAGCAAGGGGGGTGGCCAAGATAAAATTAGAATAAGTATCTACAGTAACATGAACATATTTTAATCGGCCAAATGATGGAACATGTGTGACATCCATCTGCCAAATGTGATTAGAAAGCAGTCCTCGTGGATTTATGCCTAAATGGGGGGCTGGTGAAAAAGGGACACAGTTGGAGCAAGTCTTAACTATTTGACGTGCCGCTTCTCTAGATAATTTGAACTGTTGGCGGAAGGCTCGACTGTTTTGATGATGGATGGCATGTGACTGCTTAGCAAGTTCAACCTGAGTTAAGTAAACTCTGGTGGCGGAGTCAGTAACTGCATTGCCCTCACTTAAAGGGCCAGGAAGATTAGTGTGAGCTCGAACAAAGCCAAAAAAAACAGGGGTGGTTGCAAGAACAAAGCAAAGTTTGTACTTGGCGAAATTGGGTCTGAATATTGGAGTTAGTAGTTCCAATAAAGGGAACAGTTTCTATGACTTGAAGAGCACGAATTACATATTGACTGTCTGAGTATAAGTTAAAGGGCTCGTCTTGTAACAGGACGAGTGCTTGTAAAACAGCCTCTAATTCCACCTCTTGGGTGGAGGAAAAACCCGTAACCCAAGATTGAGTTTTCCCATTAATGGTCAAAGCAGCCTTTCCATTAGAGGATCCATCTGTAAATACCAAAGCAGCAGAAGATAAAGGCGAGGGCTGTACTATGGAAGGAAATATAAACGTATGACACGCAGCAAATTGGAGAAGTTTGTTAGACGGGTAGTGATGCAAAATTTTCCCCGTATAATTGGCCCAAGCAATGGCCCAAGAATCGCAATGGGCGAATAGCCAATCTTGTTGTTGTAGATTATATGGGACACAGATAAAATGAGATTCCTGACCTAAATATTTACGGGAATCCACTCGGCACATATGTATCAAATTAGCTACCAATTCGTAGTAGGGGGTCAGCACTTTGCCGGGTGTTGATGGTAGATAAAGCCATAAAAGTGGGCCATCCTGCCACAATACAGCAGTTGGGGAGTGAGAAGTAGCTAAAATATAAACTCCCCATGGTTTAGAATAGTCACAATAGGTCACTTGTTGCTGGGAAATTGCCTTTTCTACAATTTGGATGGCCCTCCTGGCGTCAGGATTTAATTCACGCAAGGATGTAGGGTTGGTATCTCCTTTTAAGAGATCAAAAAGGGGTTTTAACTCTCCTGTGGAGAGCTTTAGATAAGGCTGAAGCCAATTTATATCTCCTAAGAATTGCTGAAAATCATGAAGAGTTCTTAAGTGTGAAGTATTTAATTGTATTTTTTGGCTTTTAAAATAGTGTGGGCCTAATATATGGCCTAGATATGTAAAAGGGGGGTGTTCCTGAACCTTTTCAGCTGCTATTATAAGGCCAAAGAGGCTCAGATCTTGCTTTAGTTGTCCAAAGGCTTGTCCTACGACGATAGGGTCAGAACAAGCCAACAAGATGTCATCCATATAATGAACAATATAAACAGAAGAAAATTTTTCACGAGTGGAAGAAATGGCTCTAGCTACAAAACTTTGACATAAAGTTGGGCTATTTGCCATGCCCTGTGGGAGCACAAGCCAGTGATATCGCTTCATGGGTTCTTTAAAATTAACAGAGGGGACGCTGAAGGCAAAGCGCTTACAGTCTTGAGGCGCCAGGGGTATAGTATAGAAACAATCCTTCAAATCTATAATAATCTTATAAGTATCCTTTGGGATTGTCATGGGTGAAGGCAAGCCAGGCTGTAGGGCCCCCATCAGTTCCATTGTCGCGTTAACCTTTCTCAAATCCTGTAACAGCCTCCATTTACCTGACTTTTTCTTTATAACAAAAATTGGAGAATTCCATGGAGAGTTAGAAGGGGCCACATGTCCCAAGTCCAGCTGTTCCTGTACCAGCTGCTGAACTGAAATGATCTTCTCTAGAGAAAGAGGCCACTGTTCAACCCATACCGGTTGTTCAGAGAGCCAATTTATGGGATCAGCATGAGGGGGAGGGCAAACGACAGCTCCCGTCAAGGGATACCCCAATCCTTGTCTCGTAGGGTGAGACTGGGGTTGGGGTGGCTCTAGCTCCCCCTGTGCTGCTCGGCCTAGTCCCCTAAAGGGGAGGAGGCCTTGATCAAGTAACTGCTTAGTGACCGCAGCACTAGGACTAAACATATACACTCCCATTTTTTCCATGATATCACGACCCCATAAATTAATTGGCAGATGATCCAAGACAAATGGCTGAAAATGACCAGAGTGCCCTTCCTCATCTCTCCAAACAAGGATCGCACTGCTCTGCTGTGGGTCAGTTGCTTGCCCAACCCCCTGTAGGGAAGTCATAGAGGTTGTCAGGGGCCATTGGGCTGGCCAATGTTTTTTAGATATCACAGACACATCTGCTCCAGTGTCTAATAGTCCTTTAAAGGGCTTTTCTTGTATAAATATAGTCATCTCAGGCCTCTCTTGTTTTATGCTTTGTACCCAATAGATATCAGAAGATCTAAATCCTCTCTGTCCACATGGGGAATTAGCAGTCTCCCCGGGAGGTAAAGGCACAAGTATTAATTGTGCTAATTTTTGACCGGCTGGGATCGATACCACGTGTTTCGGGGCAGAGGCCATAACTTTGATTTCTCCAGTAAAATCCTGGTCAATTTTGCCAGGTGTAATCTGTATCCCTTTAAGGGCTGAGCTACTTCGCCCTAACAGCAATCCAGCCACTCCCGGGGGAAGGGAGCCGAAGACCCCCGTGGGGAGAGCTTGTGTCCCCATCTCTGGGGTCAATACTGAGCAGGTGGAGGAACAGAGGTCCAATCCTGCACTTCCTGGGGTGGCACGGAGGAGGCCGGAGACTGATCTTGGGGGGTTGTTAGAAGATGCACTTGTGGCCGAGTAGAGGGAGGGACTGCCCCATGGTTTTGTGGGGCCAGGGGGTGGCCCCTTCTCCAGTTTCCCAAATACGGGCGGCCATTGCGATTTGTTGCTGACTTGCAATCTTTAGCCCAGTGCTTCCCTTTACCACAGCGTGGACATGTGCCAGGTGATTTTTCTCTTTTTTGCCTGGCCTGGCGTGGGCATTGCGTCATCCAATGTCCTATTTGTCCACAAGAAAAGCAATGCCCTGGGGGTCTAGCATCCCGAGAATGCCGCTGACCTCTATATTTTAGAGACTCACTAACAGTCTTTCCTTGAGGAGCGGCGGCTAAAGTAAGGCCTTGTACATGGGAGGGTCCAATATCAGCACACAGTGAAATAAAGTCCGTGATTCCTCCCTTATTCCTATGGGGTCTGATAGCCGCCTGACAGGCGGCGTTGGCATTTTCATAGGCTATGTGTCTAACTATACTCTCCCTTGCATTCTCATCTTGTACTAGGCAGTCTGCAGTCTCCATTAATCGAGACAAAAATTCTAGATAAGGTTCATTCGGTCCCTGTTTAATTTCTACTAGATTTTTTGTACGATTGGAATTGCGTAACTTTTTCCAAGCCTCTCTCGCCGCAGCATTTATTTGTAAATAGGCCTCCTTTGCATAACCCAATTGATCTTCGGTGTTTTTATAGGTTCCCTCTCCTAACAACTGATCAACAGTGTAAGGCAGGTTCTTAGACCTATTTGTTTGAATTTTAGCCCGACACTGTGCAGTGAACTCTGTCTCCCATAATAAGTACTCTCCTGCACTAAGGCATGCTCTGGCAAGCCGCTTCCAGTCATTTGGGCATGCAATACCAGCACACGCGGCCTCCAATATTACTTGAGTAAAAGGAGCAGTTGGCCCATATTGGGAGCAGGCATTTTTTAAATCCTGTAATAGTTTAACAGGAACAGGTTGATGGTATACTTGTTCATCATGATCAACTAAACTAGGGAAGCATCGAGGCCCTGAAATGCCTTCCCTCTCTCTAGCAGCCTGAGTCAGGTTTAATTGCGATGCACTGTGCCTGGTTGTAGTGCCTGTTAAAAGGGACTTGTTGCTAGGGCCTTTAGGCTTGCCTAAAGGTTGAGAAAGGGATTGAGGCCGTAAGGCTGCAGCTGGAGGCGGTGGGTGTGAGGGGTAAGGTTTAGAATCAGACACCATAGTGGCCTGAGGGTCATATTTCTTTCCTACTTCTGGGGGGGCTCTCTGCTCTGTCCCCATTTTCAATAGAAGATGTAGCATTTCTTCTAACTTCTTCTCTATCGTAGCCACCCGGCCCTCCAATGACTCATCATAACTTTCCTCCTTGGTATTCAAACCTGAATTCTGATACTCAATATCTACTGGTTGTTGTTCCCTTTGCAAGATCTCACTTAGACTCTCTTGGGCTGCGGCATATGGCTCAGCCTCAGGTTCTTCAGAAGGGTCCTTTAACTCATAAAGTTCCCTTAATTCAAGATTAAGTTCAGCATCTTCATGTAGAGGATCTATGTATTTACTTACTAAATTCCATACAGTAGTAGCCTCTACTGGGGTCTTTTCGGGGCCATATACATCATAATAATCTTGAATTCTTTTTCCTATCCGCTGCCAGGCTTTTTGGAATTCCTCCTCTATAGACCTCGGGCATGCCTCCTTGAGAAACTGTAGGAAGCTCTGAAGCACCCCTTCTTCCACCCATGTTCCGTGGGCTTCAAATAGGCCTGTTAAGATCGGTAGAAATAACCCATGACTATTAGCTTGACCCATAATTTTTACTCCTGACTATACTCTCTTAATAGTCCTACGATGTGTTACTCACCACAGGGAGGGGTCCTTCACCTTCGTCCCAGATTTTCAGGGTCCCTGTTCGGGCGCCAGATGCCGGGGCCAACCGGCAGCAAACCAGGGTTCGCAGATTGGGGTTCCTGAAATAGGGGACAAGGACTAGGAAGAAAAAGAAGAGAGACAGACACACCGGGTCCAGGATGTCCGCAGTCCAGGCAAAGACTGCCGAGACTGCCGCGTTTATTTCCCACTCCCCCTTCTTCCCTCCTCCTCTCCCAGGGAACCTCCAGGTGTTACATTCATATGGTAATTCTCAGGTCATTTACATAGAATAGGGCCAGAAAGCAATCAGACAATATAGCCATCATCTGATGCAAGTCAAGGTACAGTTTGATTCCACTCTGGCTCCCAACATTCACACACCTCCATTCGTTGACATCAAAAACCACAATTCTATGACTTCACACAACTCCATTTTGACTTCACACACCTCCATTCTATGAGTTCACACACCTCCATTTTATGACTTCACACACCTCCATTCTATGACTTCACACACCTCAATTCTATGACTTCACACACCTCCATTCTATGACTTCACACACCTCCATTCTGTGACTTCACACACCTCCACTCTATGACTTCAAACACCTTCATTCTTACTTCACAAACATCCATTCTGTGACTTCACACACCGCCATTCTGTGATTTCACACACCTTCATTCTGACTTCACACACCTCCATTCTGTGACTTCACACACCTCAATTCTGTGAATTCACACACCTTCATTCTGACTTCACACACCTCCATTCTATGACTTCACACACCTCCATTCTATGACTTCACACACCTCCATTTTGTGACTTCACACACCTAAATTCTATGACTTCACACACCTCCATTGTGACTTCACACACCTCCATTCTATGACTTCACACACCTCCGTTATGACTTCACACAGCTCCATTCTGTGACTTCACAAAACTCCATTCTGTGATTTCACACACCTCCATACTATGACTTCACACACCTCCATCTATGACTTCACACACCTCCATTCTGAGTTCACACACCTCCATTCTGTGACTTCACTCACCTCCATTCAGACTTCACACACCTTCATTTTATGACTTCACACACCTCCATTCTGTGACTTCTCACACCTCCATTCTATGACTTCACACACTTCCAGTGTGACGTCACACAACTCCATTCTATGTGTTCACACATCTCCTTTCTATGATTTCACACACCTCCATTCTGACTACACACACATCCATTCTATGACATCACAGACCTCGAAACTGTGACTTCACTCACCTCCACTCTATGACTTCACACTCCTCCATTCTATGACTTCCCACACCTCCCTTCTATGACTTCACCCACCTCAGTCTATGACTTCACACACCTCCATTCTGACTTCACACACCTCCATTCTGTGACTTCACACACCTCCATTCTATGAATTCACACACCTCAATTCTATGACTTCACACACCTCCATTTTATGACTTCACACACCTCCATTCTATGCCTTCACACACCTCTATTCTTTGACTTCACACACCTCCATTCTATGACTTCAAACACCTTCATTCTTACTTCACAAACATCCATTCTGTGACTTCACACACCTCCTTTCTGTGACTTCACACACCTCCATTCTGACTTCACACACCTCCATTCTATGATTTCACACACCTACATTGTATGACTTCACACAACTCCATTCTATGACTTCACACACCTCCATTCTGTGACATCACACCTCCATTCTGACTTCACACACCCCCATTATGACTTCATACAGCTCCAATCTATGACTTCACACACCTCCATTCTGTGACTTCACACACCTCCATTCTATGACTTCACACACCTCCACTGTAATTTCACACACCTCCATTCTATGAGTTCACACACCTCCATTGTGACTTCACACACCTTAATTCTATGACTTCACACACCTGCATTCTGACTTCACACACCTCCATTCTGTGACTTCAAACACTTCCATTTTATGATTTCACACACCTCCATTCTATGAATTCACACACCTCCATTCTGTGACTTCACACACCTCCATTCTATGACTTCACACACCTCCATTCTGTGACTTCAAACACTTCCATTTTATGATTTCACACACCTCCACTCTATGAATTCACACACCTCCATTCTGTGACTTCACACACCTCAATTCTATGATTTCACACACCTCCATTCTTACTTCACACACCTCCATTCTATGACTTCACACACCTCCCTTCTGACTTCACACAGCTCCCTTCTGTGACTTCACACACCTTCATTCTGACTTCACACACCTCCATTGTATGACTTCACACACCTCCATTCTGTGACTTCACACACTTCCATTATGACGTCACACACCTCCATTCTATGTGTTCACACATCTCCATTCTATGACTTCACACACCTGCATTCTGACTTCACACACCTCCACTCTATGACTTCACAGACCTCGAATCTGTGACTTCACTCAACTCCACTCTATGACTTCACACTCCTCCATTCTATGACTTCCCATAACTCCTTTCTATGACTTCACCCAACCCCATTCTATGACTTCACACCTCCATTCTGACTTCACACACCTCCATTCTGTGACTTCACACACCTCCCTTCTATGACTTCACACACTTCCATTCTTTGACTTCAGAAACATCCATTCTCTGACTTCACACACCTCCATTCTATGACTTCACAAAACTCCATTCTGTGATTTCACACACCTCCATTCTGAGTTCACACACTTCCTTTCTATGACTTCACACACTTCCATTCTATGACTTCACCCAGCTCCCTTCTGTGGCTTCACACACCTACATTCTGAGGTCACACACCTCCATTCTGTGACTTCACACACCTCCATTCTGTGACTTCACACACCTCCATTCTGTGACTTCACACACCTCGATCCTAGCACTTCACACCTCCATGCTATGAATTCACACACCTCCATTCTGTGATTTCAAAAACCTCCATTCTATGACTTCACACACCTCCATTCTGTGACTTCACACACCTCCATTCTGAGTTCACACACCTCCATTCTTTGACTTCACAAACCTCCATTCTGAGTTCACAGACCTCCATTCTATGACTTCACACATCTCCATTGTATGACTTCACACACCTCCATTCTGAGTTCACACACCTCCATTCTGACTTCACACACCTCAATTCTGTGACTTCCCACACCTTCATTCTATGATTTCACACACTTCCATTCTATGACTTCACACATCTCCATTCCATGACTTCACACACCTCATTTCTGAGTTGACACACCTCCATTCTGTGATTTCACCCACCTCCAATCTGACTTCACACACCTCCATTCTGTGACTTCACACACCTCCATTCGTTGACATCAAAAACCACCATTCTATGACTTCACACAACTCCATTTTGACTTCACACACCGCCATTCTATGAGTTCACACACCTCCATTTTATGACTTCAAAAACCTCCATTCTATGACTTCACACACCTCAATTCTATGACTTCACACACATCCATTCTATGACTTCACACACCTCCATTCTGTGACTTCACAGACCTCCACTCTATGACTTCAAACACCTTCATCCTTACTTCACAAACATCCATTCTGTGACTTCACACACCTCCATTCTGTGATTTCACACACCTTCATTCTGACTTCACACCACTCCATTCTGTGACTTCACACACCTCAATTCTGTGACTTCACACACCTTCATTCTGACTTCACACACCTCCATTCTATGATTTCACACACCTCCATTCTATGACTTCACACACCTCCATTTTGTGACTTCACACACCTAAATTCTATGACTTCACACACCTCCATTGTGACTTCACACATCTCCTTTCTATGAGTTCAAACACCTCCATTCTGACTTCACACACCTCCATTCTATGACTTCACACACCTCCGTTCTGACTTCACACAGCTCCATTCTGTGACTTCACAAAACTCCATTCTGTGATTTCACACCCCTCCATTCTATGACTTCACACACCTCCATCTATGACTTCACACACCTCCATCTATGACTTCACACACCTCCATTCTGTGACTTCACACACCTCCATTCTGACTTCACACACCTTCATTTTATGACTTCACACACCTCCATTCTGTGACTTCTCACACCTCCATTCTATGACTTCACACACTTCCAGTGTGACGTCACACAACTCCATTCTATGTGTTCACACATCTCCTTTCTATGATTTCACACACCTCCATTCTGACTTCACACACCTCCATTCTATGACATCACAGACCTCGAATCTGTGACTTCACTCACCTCCACTCTATGACTTCACACTCCTCCATTCTATGACTTCCCACACCTCCTTTCTATGACTTCACCCACCTCAGTCTGTGACTTCACACACCTCCATTCTGACTTCACACACCTCCATTCTGTGACTTCACACACCTCCATTCTATGACTTCACACACCTCAATTCTATGACTTCACACACCTCCATTCTATGACTTCACACACCTCCATTCTTTGACTTCACACACCTCCAATCTATGACTTCAAACACCATCATTCTTACTTCACAAACATCCATTCTGTGACTTCACACACGTCCTTTCTGTGACTTCACACACCTTCATTCTGACTTCACACACCTCCATTCTCTGACTTCACACACCTCAATTCTGTGACTTGACACACCTCCATTCTGACTTCATACACCTCCATTCTATGATTTCACACACCTCCATTCTATGACTTCACACACCTCCATTCTATGACTTCACACCTCCATTCTGACTTCACACACCTCCATTCTGTGACTTCACACACCTCCCTTCTATGACTTCACACACCTCCATTCTTTGACTTCACACACCTTCATTCTTACTTCAGAAACATCCATTCTCTGACTTCACACACCTCCATTCCATGACTTCACAAAACTCCATTCTGTGATTTCACACACCTCCATTCTGAGTTCACACACGTCCTTTCTATGACTTCACACAATTCCATTCTATGACTTCACACAGCTCCCTTCTGTGGCTTCACACACCTACATTCTGAGTTCACACACCTCCATTCTGTGACTTCACACACCTCCATTCTGTGACTTCACACAGCTCCATTCTGTGACTTCACACACATCGATCCTATGACTTCACACCTCCATTCTATGAATTCACACACCTCCATTCTGTGATTTCAAAAACCTCCATTCTATGACTTCACACACCTCCACTCTGTGACTTCACACACCTCCATTCTGAGTTCACACACCTCCATTCTATGACTTCACAAACCGCCATTCTGAGTTCACAGACCTCCATTCTATGACTTCACACATCTCCATTGTATGACTTAACATACCTCCATTCTGACTTCACACACCTCCATTCTGACTTCACACACCTCAATTCTGTGACTTCCCACACCTCCATTCTATGATTTCACACACTTCCATTCCATGACTTCACACACCTCCATTCTATGACTTCACACACCTCATTTCTGAGTTAACACACTTCCATTCTGTGATTTCACCCACCTCCAATCTGACTTCACACACCTCCATTCTATGACTTCACACACCTCCATTCGTTGACATCAAAAACCACCATTCTATGACTTCACACAACTCCATTTTGACTTCACACACCTCCATTCTATGAGTTCACACACCTCCATTTTATGACTTCACACACCTCCATTCTATGACTTCACACACCTCAATTATATGACTTCACATACCTCCATTCTATGACTTCACAAACCTCCATTCTGTGACTTCACACACCTCCACTCTATGACTTCAAACACCTTCATCCTTACTTCACAAACATCCATTCTGTGACTTCACACACCTCCACTCTGTGATTTCACACACCTTCATTCTGACTTCACACACCTCCATTCTGTGACTTCACACACCTCAATTCTGTGACTTCAAACACCTTCATTCTATGACTTCACACACCTCCATTCTATGACTTCACACACCTCCATTTTGTGACTTCACACACCTAAATTCTATGACTTCACACACCTCCATTGTGACTTCACACATCTCCATTCTATGAGTTCACACACCTCCATTCTGACTTCACACACCTCCATTCTATGACTTCACACACCTCCGTTCTGACTTCACACAGCTCCATTCTGTGACTTCACAAAACTCCATTCTGTGATTTCACACACCTCCATACTATGACTTCACACACCCCCATCTATGACTTCTCACACCTCCATCTATGACTTCACAGACCTCCATTATGTGACTTCACACACCTCCATTCTGACTTCACACACCTTCATTTTATGACTTCACACACCTCCATTCTGTGACTTCTCACTCCTCCATTCTATGACTTCACACACTTCCAGTGTGACGTCACACAACTCCATTCTATGTGTTCACACATCTCCTTTCTATAATTTCACACACCTCCATTGTGACTTCACACACCTCCATTCTATGACATCACAGACCTCGAATCTGTGACTTCACTCACCTCCACTCTATGACTTCACACTCCTCCATTCTATGACTTCCCACACCTCCTTTCTATGACTTCACCCACCTCAGTCTATGACTTCACACACCTCCATTCTGACTTCACACACCTCCATTCTGTGACTTCACACACCTCCATTCTATGACTTCACACACCTCAATTCTATGACTTCACACACCTCCATTCTATGACTTCACACACCTCCATTCTTTGACTTCACACACCTCCATTCTATGACTTCAAACACCTTCATTCTTACTTCACAAACATCCATTCTGTGACTTCACACACCTCCTTTCTGTGACTTCACACACATTCATTCTGACTTCACACACCTCCATTCTGTGACTTCAAACACTTCCATTTTATGATTTCACACACCTCCATTCTATGAATTCCCACACCTCCATTCTGTGACTTCACACACCTCAATTCTATGATTTCACACACCTCCATTCTATCAATTCACACACCTCCACTCTGTGACTTCACACACCTCCATTCTATGACTTCACACACCTCCATTCTGTGACTTCAAACACTTCCATTTTATGATTTCACACACCTCCATTCTATGAATTCACACACCTCCATTCTGTGACTTCACACACCTCCATTCTATGATTTCACACACCTCCATTCTGTGACTTCAAACACTTCCATTTTATGATTTCACACACCTCCATTCTATGAATTCCCACACCTCCATTCTGTGACTTCACACACCTCAATTCTATGATTTCACACACCTCCATTCTATGAATTCACACACCTCCATTCTATGAATTCCCACACCTCCATTTTGTGACTTCACACACCTCAATTCTATGACTTCACAAAACTCCATTCTCTGACTTCACACACCTCCATTCTGAGTTCACACACCTCCTTTCTATGACTTCACACACTTCCATTCTATGACTTCACACACCTCCATTCTGTGGCTTCACACACCTACATTCTGAGTTCACACACCTCCATTCTGTGACTTCACACACCTCCATTCTGTGACTTCACACACCTCGATCCTATGACTTCACACCTCCATTCTATGAATTCACACACCTCCATTCTGTGATTTCAAAAACCTCCATTCTATGACTTCACACACCTCCATTCTGTGACTTCACACACCTCTATTCTGAGTTCACACACCTCCATTCTATGACTTCACAAACCTCCATTCTGAGTTCACAGACCTCCATTCTATGACTTCACACATCTCCATTGTATGGCTTCACTCACCTCCATTCTGACTTCACACACCTCCATTCTGACTTCACACACCTCAATTCTGTGACTTGACACACCTCCATTCTGACTTCATACACCTCCATTCTACGATTTCACACACCTCCATTCTATGACTTCATACACCTCCATTCTATGACTACACACACCTCCATTCTGTGACTTCACACACCTCAATTCTGACTTCACACACCTCCATTCTGACTTCACACAGCTCCAATCTATGACTTCACACACCTCCATTCTGTGACTTCACACACCTCCATTTTATGACTTCACACACCTCCACTGTGATTTCATACACCTCCATTCTATGAGTTCACACACCTCCATTGTGACTTCACACACCTTAATTCTATGACTTCACACACCTCCATTCTGACTTCACACACCTCCATTCTGTGACTTCACACACCTCCATTCTATGACTTCACAAACCTCCATTCTGAGTTCACAGACCTCCATTCTATGACTTCACACACCTCCATTCTGACTTCACACACGTCCATTCTGACTTCACACACCTCAATTCTATGACTTCCCACACCTCCATTCTATGATTTCACACACTTCCATTCTAAGACTTCACACACCTCCATTCTATGACTTCACACACCTCATTTCTGTGTTGACACACCTCCATTCTGTGATTTCACCCACCTCCAATCTGACTTCACACACCTCCATTCTATGACTTCACACACCTCCATTCGTTGACATCAAAAACCACCATTCTATGACTTCACACAACTCCATTTTGACTTCACACACCTCCATTCTATGAGTTCACACACCTCCATTTTATGACTTCACACACCTCCATTCTATGACTTCACACACCTCAATTCTATGACTTCACTCACCTCCATTCTATGACTTTACACACCTCCATTCTGTGACTTCACACACCTCCACTCTATGACTTCAAACACCTTCATCCTTACTTCACAAACATCCATTCTGTGACTTCACACACCTCCATTCTGTGATTTCACACACCTTCATTCTGACTTCACACACCTCCATTCTGTGACTTCACACACCTCAATTCTGTGAGTTCACACACCTTCATTCTGACTTCACACACCTCCATTTTATGACTTCACACACCTCCATTCTATGACTTCACACACCTCCATTTTGTGACTTCACACACCTAAATTCTATGACTTCATACACCTCCATTGTGACTTCACACATCTCCATTCTATGAGTTCACACACCTCCATTCTGACTTCACACACCTCCATTCTATGACTTCACACACCTCCGTTCTGACTTCACACAGCTCCATTCTGTGACTTCACAAAACTCCATTCTGTGATTTCACACACCTCCATACTATGACTTCACACACCCCCATCTATGACTTCACACACCTCCATCTATGACTTCACACACCTCCATTCTGTGACTTCACACACCTCCATTCTGACTTCACACACCTTCATTTTATGACTTCACACACCTCCATTCTGTGACTTCTCACTCCTCCATTCTATGACTTCACACACTTCCAGTGTGACGTCACACAACTCCATTCTATGTGTTCACACATCTCCTTTCTATGATTTCACACACCTTCATTCTGACTTCACACACCTCCATTCTATGACATCACAGACCTCGAAACTGTGACTTCACTCACCTCCACTCTATGACTTCACACTCCTCCATTCTATGACTTTCCACACCTCCTTTCTATGACTTCACCCACCTCAGTCTATGACTTCACACACCTCCATTCTGACTTCACACACCTCCATTCTGTGACTTCACACACCTCCATTCTATGACTTCACACACCTCAATACTATGACTTCACACACCTCCATTCTATAACTTCACACACCTCCATTCTTTGAAATCACACACCTCCATTCTATGACTTCAAACACCTCCATTCTATGATTTGACACACCTCCATACTATGACTTCACACACCTCCATCTATGACTTCACACACCTCCATTCTGAGTTCACACACCTCCATTCTGTGACTTCACACACCTCCAATCTGACGTCACACACCTCCATTGTATGACTTCACACACCTCCATTCTGTGACTTCACACACTTCCATTATGACGTCACACACCTCCATTCTATGAGTTCACACACCTCCATTCTATGACTTCACACACCTGCATTCTGACTTCACACACCTCCATTCTATGACTTCAGAGACCTCAAATCTGTGACTTCACTCACCTCCACTCTATGACTTCACACTCCTCCATTCTATGACATCCCACACCTCATTTCTATGACTTCACCCAACCCCATTCTATGACTTCACACCTCCATTCTGACTTCACACACCTCCATTCTGTGACTTCACACACCTCCATTCTGACTTCACACACCTTCATTTTATGACTTCACACACCTCCCTTCTGTGACTTCTCACTCCTCCATTCTATGACTTCACACACTTCCAGTGTGTCGTCACACAACTCCATTCTATGTGTTCACACATCTCCTTTCTATAATTTCACACACCTCCATTGTGACTTCACACACCTCCATTCTATGACATCACAGACCTCGAATCTGTGACTTCACTCACCTCCACTCTATGACTTCACACTCCTCCATTCTATGACTTCCCACACCTCCTTTCTATGACTTCACCCACCTCAGTCTATGACTTCACACACCTCCATTCTGACTTCACACACCTCCATTCTGTGACTTCACACACCTCCATTCTATGACTTCACACACCTCAATTCTATGACTTCACACACCTCCATTCTATGACTTCACACACCTCCATTCTTTGACTTCACACACCTCCATTCTATGACTTCAAACACCTTCATTCTTACTTCACAAACATCCATTCTGTGACTTCACACACCTCCTTTCTGTGACTTCACACACATTCATTCTGACTTCACACACCTCCATTCTGTGACTTCAAACACTTCCATTTTATGATTTCACACACCTCCATTCTATGAATTCCCACACCTCCATTCTGTGACTTCACACACCTCAATTCTATGATTTCACACACCTCCATTCTATCAATTCACACACCTCCACTCTGTGACTTCACACACCTCCATTCTATGACTTCACACACCTCCATTCTGTGACTTCAAACACTTCCATTTTATGATTTCACACACCTCCATTCTATGAATTCACACACCTCCATTCTGTGACTTCACACACCTCCATTCTATGATTTCACACACCTCCATTCTGTGACTTCAAACACTTCCATTTTATGATTTCACACACCTCCATTCTATGAATTCCCACACCTCCATTCTGTGACTTCACACACCTCAATTCTATGATTTCACACACCTCCATTCTATGAATTCACACACCTCCATTCTATGAATTCCCACACCTCCATTTTGTGACTTCACACACCTCAATTCTATGACTTCACAAAACTCCATTCTCTGACTTCACACACCTCCATTCTGAGTTCACACACCTCCTTTCTATGACTTCACACACTTCCATTCTATGACTTCACACACCTCCATTCTGTGGCTTCACACACCTACATTCTGAGTTCACACACCTCCATTCTGTGACTTCACACACCTCCATTCTGTGACTTCACACACCTCGATCCTATGACTTCACACCTCCATTCTATGAATTCACACACCTCCATTCTGTGATTTCAAAAACCTCCATTCTATGACTTCACACACCTCCATTCTGTGACTTCACACACCTCTATTCTGAGTTCACACACCTCCATTCTATGACTTCACAAACCTCCATTCTGAGTTCACAGACCTCCATTCTATGACTTCACACATCTCCATTGTATGGCTTCACTCACCTCCATTCTGACTTCACACAGCTCCATTCTGACTTCACACACCTCAATTCTGTGACTTGACACACCTCCATTCTGACTTCATACACCTCCATTCTACGATTTCACACACCTCCATTCTATGACTTCATACACCTCCATTCTATGACTACACACACCTCCATTCTGTGACTTCACACACCTCAATTCTGACTTCACACACCTCCATTCTGACTTCACACAGCTCCAATCTATGACTTCACACACCTCCATTCTGTGACTTCACACACCTCCATTCTATGACTTCACACACCTCCACTGTGATTTCATACACCTCCATTCTATGAGTTCACACACCTCCATTTTGACTTCACACACCTTAATTCTATGACTTCACACACCTCCATTCTGACTTCACACACCTCCATTCTGTGACTTCACACACCTCCATTCTATGACTTCACAAACCTCCATTCTGAGTTCACAGACCTCCATTCTATGACTTCACACACCTCCATTCTGACTTCACACACGTCCATTCTGATTTCACACACCTCAATTCTATGACTTCCCACACCTCCATTCTATGATTTCACACACTTCCATTCTAAGACTTCACACACCTCCATTCTATGACTTCACACACCTCATTTCTGTGTTGACACACCTCCATTCTGTGATTTCACCCACCTCCAATCTGACTTCACACACCTCCATTCTATGACTTCACACACCTCCATTCGTTGACATCAAAAACCACCATTCTATGACTTCACACAACTCCATTTTGACTTCACACACCTCCATTCTATGAGTTCACACACCTCCATTTTATGACTTCACACACCTCCATTCTATGACTTCACACACCTCAATTCTATGACTTCACTCACCTCCATTCTATGACTTTACACACCTCCATTCTGTGACTTCACACACCTCCACTCTATGACTTCAAACACCTTCATCCTTACTTCACAAACATCCATTCTGTGACTTCACACACCTCCATTCTGTGATTTCACACACCTTCATTCTGACTTCACACACCTCCATTCTGTGACTTCACACACCTCCATTCTGTGAGTTCACACACCTTCATTCTGACTTCACACACCTCCATTTTATGACTTCACACACCTCCATTCTATGACTTCACACACCTCCATTTTGTGACTTCACACACCTAAATTCTATGACTTCATACACCTCCATTGTGACTTCACACATCTCCATTCTATGAGTTCACACACCTCCATTCTGACTTCACACACCTCCATTCTATGACTTCACACACCTCCGTTCTGACTTCACACAGCTCCATTCTGTGACTTCACAAAACTCCATTCTGTGATTTCACACACCTCCATACTATGACTTCACACACCCCCATCTATGACTTCACACACCTCCATCTATGACTTCACACACCTCCATTCTGTGACTTCACACACCTCCATTCTGACTTCACACACCTTCATTTTATGACTTCACACACCTCCATTCTGTGACTTCTCACTCCTCCATTCTATGACTTCACACACTTCCAGTGTGACGTCACACAACTCCATTCTATGTGTTCACACATCTCCTTTCTATGATTTCACACACCTTCATTCTGACTTCACACACCTCCATTCTATGACATCACAGACCTCGAAACTGTGACTTCACTCACCTCCACTCTATGACTTCACACTCCTCCGTTCTATGACTTTCCACACCTCCTTTCTATGACTTCACCCACCTCAGTCTATGACTTCACACACCTCCATTCTGACTTCACACACCTCCATTCTGTGACTTCACACACCTCCATTCTATGACTTCACACACCTCAATACTATGACTTCACACACCTCCATTCTATAACTTCACACACCTCCATTCTTTGAAATCACACACCTCCATTCTATGACTTCAAACACCTCCATTCTATGATTTGACACACCTCCATACTATGACTTCACACACCTCCATCTATGACTTCACACACCTCCATTCTGAGTTCACACACCTCCATTCTGTGACTTCACACACCTCCAATCTGACGTCACACACCTCCATTGTATGACTTCACACACCTCCATTCTGTGACTTCACACACTTCCATTATGACGTCACACACCTCCATTCTATGAGTTCACACACCTCCATTCTATGACTTCACACACCTGCATTCTGACTTCACACACCTCCATTCTATGACTTCACAGACCTCAAATCTGTGACTTCACTCACCTCCACTCTATGACTTCACACTCCTCCATTCTATGACATCCCACACCTCATTTCTATGACTTCACCCAACCCCATTCTATGACTTCACACCTCCATTCTGACTTCACACACCTCCATTCTGTGACTTCACACACCTCCATTCTGACTTCACACACCTTCATTTTATGACTTCACACACCTCCATTCTGTGACTTCTCACTCCTCCATTCTATGACTTCACACACTTCCAGTGTGTCGTCACACAACTCCATTCTATGTGTTCACACATCTCCTTTCTATAATTTCACACACCTCCATTGTGACTTCACACACCTCCATTCTATGACATCACAGACCTCGAATCTGTGACTTCACTCACCTCCACTCTATGACTTCACACTCCTCCATTCTATGACTTCCCACACCTCCTTTCTATGACTTCACCCACCTCAGTCTATGACTTCACACACCTCCATTCTGACTTCACACACCTCCATTCTGTGACTTCACACACCTCCATTCTATGACTTCACACACCTCAATTCTATGACTTCACACACCTCCATTCTATGACTTCACACACCTCCATTCTTTGACTTCACACACCTCCATTCTATGACTTCAAACACCTTCATTCTTACTTCACAAACATCCATTCTGTGACTTCACACACCTCCTTTCTGTGACTTCACACACATTCATTCTGACTTCACACACCTCCATTCTGTGACTTCAAACACTTCCATTTTATGATTTCACACACCTCCATTCTATGAATTCCCACACCTCCATTCTGTGACTTCACACACCTCAATTCTATGATTTCACACACCTCCATTCTATCAATTCACACACCTCCACTCTGTGACTTCACACACCTCCATTCTATGACTTCACACACCTCCATTCTGTGACTTCAAACACTTCCATTTTATGATTTCACACACCTCCATTCTATGAATTCACACACCTCCATTCTGTGACTTCACACACCTCCATTCTATGATTTCACACACCTCCATACTGTGACTTCAAACACTTCCATTTTATGATTTCACACACCTCCATTCTATGAATTCCCACACCTCCATTCTGTGACTTCACACACCTCAATTCTATGATTTCACACACCTCCATTCTATGAATTCACACACCTCCATTCTATGAATTCCCACACCTCCATTTTGTGACTTCACACACCTCAATTCTATGACTTCACAAAACTCCATTCTCTGACTTCACACACCTCCATTCTGAGTTCACACACCTCCTTTCTATGACTTCACACACTTCCATTCTATGACTTCACACACCTCCATTCTGTGGCTTCACACACCTACATTCTGAGTTCACACACCTCCATTCTGTGACTTCACACACCTCCATTCTGTGACTTCACACACCTCGATCCTATGACTTCACACCTCCATTCTATGAATTCACACACCTCCATTCTGTGATTTCAAAAACCTCCATTCTATGACTTCACACACCTCCATTCTGTGACTTCACACACCTCTATTCTGAGTTCACACACCTCCATTCTATGACTTCACAAACCTCCATTCTGAGTTCACAGACCTCCATTCTATGACTTCACACATCTCCATTGTATGGCTTCACTCACCTCCATTCTGATTTCACACACCTCCATTCTGACTTCACACACCTCAATTCTGTGACTTGACACACCTCCATTCTGACTTCATACACCTCCATTCTACGATTTCACACACCTCCATTCTATGACTTCATACACCTCCATTCTATGACTACACACACCTCCATTCTGTGACTTCACACACCTCAATTCTGACTTCACACACCTCAATTCTGACTTCACACACCTCCATTCTGACTTCACACAGCTCCAATCTATGACTTCACACACCTCCATTCTGTGACTTCACACACCTCCATTCTATGACTTCACACACCTCCACTGTGATTTCATACACCTCCATTCTATGAGTTCACACACCTCCATTGTGACTTCACACACCTTAATTCTATGACTTCACACACCTCCATTCTGACTTCACACACCTCCATTCTGTGACTTCACACACCTCCATTCTATGACTTCACAAACCTCCATTCTGAGTTCACAGACCTCCATTCTATGACTTCACACACCTCCATTCTGACTTCACACACGTCCATTCTGACTTCACACACCTCAATTCTATGACTTCCCACACCTCCATTCTATGATTTCACACACTTCCATTCTAAGACTTCACACACCTCCATTCTATGACTTCACACACCTCATTTCTGTGTTGACACACCTCCATTCTGTGATTTCACCCACCTCCAATCTGACTTCACACACCTCCATTCTATGACTTCACACACCTCCATTCGTTGACATCAAAAACCACCATTCTATGACTTCACACAACTCCATTTTGACTTCACACACCTCCATTCTATGAGTTCACACACCTCCATTTTATGACTTCACACACCTCCATTCTATGACTTCACACACCTCAATTCTATGACTTCACTCACCTCCATTCTATGACTTTACACACCTCCATTCTGTGACTTCACACACCTCCACTCTATGACTTCAAACACCTTCATCCTTACTTCACAAACATCCATTCTGTGACTTCACACACCTCCATTCTGTGATTTCACACACCTTCATTCTGACTTCACACACCTCCATTCTGTGACTTCACACACCTCAATTCTGTGAGTTCACACACCTTCATTCTGACTTCACACACCTCCATTTTATGACTTCACACACCTCCATTCTATGACTTCACACACCTCCATTTTGTGACTTCACACACCTAAATTCTATGACTTCATACACCTCCATTGTGACTTCACACATCTCCATTCTATGAGTTCACACACCTCCATTCTGACTTCACACACCTCCATTCTATGACTTCACACACCTCCGTTCTGACTTCACACAGCTCCATTCTGTGACTTCACAAAACTCCATTCTGTGATTTCACACACCTCCATACTATGACTTCACACACCCCCATCTATGACTTCACACACCTCCATCTATGACTTCACACACCTCCATTCTGTGACTTCACACACCTCCATTCTGACTTCACACACCTTCATTTTATGACTTCACACACCTCCATTCTGTGACTTCTCACTCCTCCATTCTATGACTTCACACACTTCCAGTGTGACGTCACACAACTCCATTCTATGTGTTCACACATCTCCTTTCTATGATTTCACACACCTTCATTCTGACTTCACACACCTCCATTCTATGACATCACAGACCTCGAAACTGTGACTTCACTCACCTCCACTCTATGACTTCACACTCCTCCGTTCTATGACTTCCCACACCTCCTTTCTATGACTTCACCCACCTCAGTCTATGACTTCACACACCTCCATTCTGACTTCACACACCTCCATTCTGTGACTTCACACACCTCCATTCTATGACTTCACACACCTCAATACTATGACTTCACACACCTCCATTCTATAACTTCACACACCTCCATTCTTTGAAATCACACACCTCCATTCTATGACTTCAAACACCTCCATTCTATGATTTGACACACCTCCATACTATGACTTCACACACCTCCATCTATGACTTCACACACCTCCATTCTGAGTTCACACACCTCCATTCTGTGACTTCACACACCTCCAATCTGACGTCACACACCTCCATTGTATGACTTCACACACCTCCATTCTGTGACTTCACACACTTCCATTATGACGTCACACACCTCCATTCTATGAGTTCACACACCTCCATTCTATGACTTCACACACCTGCATTCTGACTTCACACACCTCCATTCTATGACTTCACAGACCTCAAATCTGTGACTTCACTCACCTCCACTCTATGACTTCACACTCCTCCATTCTATGACATCCCACACCTCATTTCTATGACTTCACCCAACCCCATTCTATGACTTCACACCTCCATTCTGACTTCACACACCTCCATTCTGTGACTTCACACACCTCCCTTCTATGACTTCATACACCTCCATTCTTTGACTTCACACACCTTCATTGTTACTTCAGAAACATCCATTCTCGGACTTCACACACCTCCATTCTATGACTTCACAAAACTGCATTCTGTGACTTCACACACCTCCATTCTGAGTTCACACACCTCCTTTCTATGACTTCACACACTTCCATTCTATGACTTCACACACCTCCATTCTGTGGCTTCACACACCTACATTCTGGGTTCACACACCTCCATTCTGTGACTTCACACACCTCCATTCTGTGACTTCGCACACCACCATTCTGTGACTTCACACACCTCGATCCTATGACTTGATACCTCCATTCTATGAATTAACACACCTCCATTCTGTGATTTCACAAACCTCCATTCTGTGACTTCACACACCTCCATTCTGTGACTTCACACACCTCCATTCTGAGTTCACAGACCTCCATTCTATGACTTCACACATCTCCATTGTATGACTTCACTCACCTCCATTCTGACTTCACACACCTCCATTCTGACTTCACACACCTCAATTCTGTGACTTCCCACACCTCCATTCTATGATTTCACACACTTCCATTCTATGACTTCACACACCTCCCTTCTATGACTTCACACACCTCATTTCTGAGTTGACACACCTCCATTCTGTGATTTCACCCACCTCCAATCTGACTTCACACACCTCCATTCTATGACTTCACACACCTCCATTCGTTGACATCAAAAACCACCATTCTGTGACTTCACACAACTCCATTTTGACTTCACACACCTCCATTTTATGAGTTCACACACCTCCATTTTATGACTTCACACATCTCCATTCTATGACTTCACACACCTCCACTCTATGACTTCAAACACCTTCATTCTTACTTCACAAACATCCATTCTGTGACTTCACACACCTCCATTCTGTGATTTCACACACCTTCATTCTGACTTCACACACCTCCATTCTGTGACTTCACACACCTCAATTCTGTGACTTCACACACCTTCATTCTGACTTCAAACAACTCCATTCTATGAATTCACACACCTCCATTCTATGACTTCACACACCTCCATTTTGTGACTTCACACACCTAAATTCTATGACTTCACACACCTCCATTGTGACTTCACACACCTCCATTATATGAGTTCACACACCTCCATTCTGACTTCACACACCTCCATTCTATGACTTCACACACCTCCGTTCTGACTTCACACAGCTCCATTCTGTGACTTCACAAAACTCCATTCTGTGATTTCACACACCTCCATACTATGACTTCACACACCCCCATCTATGACTTCACACACCTCCATTCTGAGTTCACACACCTCCATTCTGTGACTTCACACACCTCCATTCTGACTTCACACATCTTCATTTTATGACTTCACACACCTCCATTCTGTGACTTCTCACACCTCCATTCTTTGACTTCAGAAACTTCCATTGTGACGTCACACAACTCCATTCTATGTGTTCACACATCTCCTTTCTATGATTTCACACACCTCCATTCTGACTTCACACACCTCCATTCCATGACATCACAGACCTCGAATCTGTGACTTCACTCACCTCCACTCTATGACTTCACACTCCTCCATTCTATGACTTCCCACACCTCCTTTCTATGACTTCACCCACCTAAGTCTATGACTTCACACACCTCCATTCTGACTTCACACAACTCCATTCTGTGACTTCACACACCTCCATTCTATGACTTCACACACCTCAATTCTATGACTTCACACACCTCCATTCTATGACTTCACACACCTCCATTCTCTGACTGCAAACACCTTCATTCTTACTTCACAGACATCCATTCTGTGACTTCACACACCTCCTTTCTGTGACTTCACACACCTTCATTCTGTGTTCACACACCTCCATTCTCTGACTTCACACACCTCAATTCTGTGACTTGACACACCTCCATTCTGACTTCACACACCTCCATTGTATGATTTCACACACCTCCATTCTATGACTTCACACACCTGCATTCTGTGACTTCACACACCTCCATTCTGACTTCACACCCCTCCCTTCTGACTTCACACACCTCCATTCTGACTTCACACCGCTCCATTCTATGAATTCACACACCGCCATTCTGTGACTTCACACACCACCTTTTTGACTTCACACACCTCCATTCTGTGACTTCACACACCTCCATTCTGTGACTTCACACACCTCTATTGTTTCACTTCACACACCTCCATTGTTTGACTTCACACACCGCCATTCCATGACTTCTCACACCTCCATTCTATGAGTTCACACACCTCCATTCTTTGAGTTCACACACCTCCAATTTGACTTCACACATCTCCATTCTGTGACTTCACACACCTTCATTCTTACTTCAGAAACATCCATTCTCTGACTTCACACACCTCCATTCTATGACTTCACAAACCTCCATTCTGTGACTTCACACACCTCCATTCTGAGTTCACACACCTCCTTTCTATGACTTCACACACTTCCATTCTATGACTTCACACACCTCCATTCTGTGACTTCACACACCTATATTCTGAGTTCACACACCTCCATTCTGTGACTTCACACACCTCCATTCTGTGACTTCACACACCTCCATTCTGTGACTTCACACACCTCGATCCTATGACTTCCCACACCTCCATTCTATGAATTAACACACCTCCATTCTGTGAGTTCACAAACCTCCATTCTATGACTTCACACACCTCCATTGTGTGACATCACACACCTCCATTCTGAGTTCACACACCTCCATTGTATGACTTCACAAACCTCCCTTCTGATTTCACAGACCTCCATTCTATGACTTCACACACCTCCATTCTATGACTTCACTCACCTCCATTCTGACTTCACACACCTCCATTCTGACTTCACCCACCTCAATTCTGTGACTTCACACTCCTCCATTCTATGATTTCACACACTTCCATTCTATGACTTCACACACCTCCATTCTGTGGCTTCACACACCTACATTCTCAGTTTACACACCTCCATTCTGTGACTTCACACACCTCCATTCTGTGATTTCACACACCTCCAATCTGACTTCACACACCTCCATTCTATGAATTCACACACCTCCATTCGTTGACATCAAAAACCACCATTCTATGACTTCACACAACTCCATTTTGACTTCACACACCTCCATTCTATGAGTTCGCACACCTCCATTCTATGACTTCACACACCTCAATTCTATGACTTCACACACCTCCATTCTATGACTTCACACACCTCCATTCTGTGACTTCACACACCTCCACTCTATGACTTCAAACACCTTCATTCTTACTTCACAAACATCCATTCTGTGACTTCACACACCTCCATTCTGTGACTTCACACACCTTCATTCTGACTTCACACACCTCCATTCTGTGACTTCACACACCTCAATTCTGTTACTTCACACACCTCCATTTTGACTTCACATACCTCCATTCTATGAATTCACACGCCTCCATTCTATGACTTCACACACCTCCATTCTGTGACTTCACACACCTCCATTCTGTGACTTCACACACCTCTATTGTTTCACTTCACACACCTCCATTCTTTGACATCACACACCTCCATTCCATGACTTCACACACCTCCATTCTATGAGTTCACACACCTCCATTCTATGACTTCACACACCTCAATTCTATGACTTCACACACCTCCATTCTATGACTTCACACACCTCCATTCTGTGACTTCACACACCTCCACTCTATGACTTCAAACACCTTCATTCTGACTTCACACACCTCCATTGTGTGACTTCACACACCTCAATTCTGTGACTTCACACACCTCCATTCTGACTTCACATACCTCCATTCTATGATTTCACACACCTTCATTCTGATTTCACACACCTCCATTCTATGACTTCACACACCTCCATTCTATGACTTCACACACCTCCATTTTGTGACTTCACACACCTAAATTCTATGACTTCACACACCTCCATTGTGACTTAACACACCTCCATTCTATGAGTTCACACACCTCCATTCTGACTTCACACTCCTCCATTCTATGACTTCACACACCTCCGTTCTGACTTCACACAGCTCCATTCTGTGACTTCACAAAACTCCATTCTGTGATTTCACACACCTCCATACTATGACTTCACACACCTCCATCTATGACTTCACACACCTCCATGCTGAGTTCACACACCTCCATTCTGTGACTTCACACACCTCCATTCTGACTTCACACACCTTCATTTTATGACTTCACACACCTCCATTCTGTGACTTCTCACACCTCCATTCTATGACTTCACAAACTTCCATTGTGACGTCACACAACTCCATTCTATGTGTTCACACATCTCCTTTCTATGATTTCACACACCTCCATTCTGACTTCACACACCTCCATTCTATGACATCACAGACCTCGAATCTGTGACTTCACTCACCTACACTCTATGACTTCACACTCCTCCATTCTATGACTTCCCACACCTCCTTTCTATGACTTCACCCACCTCAGTCTATGACTTCACACACCTCCATTCTGACTTCACACACCTCCATTCTGTGACTTCACACACCTCCATTCTATGACTTCACACACCTCAATTCTATGACTTCACACACCTCCATTCTATGCCTTCACACACCTCCATTCTATGACTTCAAACACCTTCATTCTTACTTCACAGACATCCATTCTGTGACTTCACACACCTCCTTTTTCTTACTTCACACACCTTTATTCTGTGTTCACACACCTCCATTCTCTGACTTCAGACACCTCAATTCTGTGACTTGACACACCTCCATTCTGACTTCACACACGTCCATTGTATGATTTCACACACCTCCATTCTATGACTTCACACACCTCCATTCTGTGACTTCACACACCTTCATTCTGACTTCACACCCCTCCATTCTGCCTTCACACACCTCCATTCTGACTTCACACAGCTCCATTCTATGAATTCACACACCTCCATTCTGTGACTTCACACACCACCTTATTGAATTCACACACCTCCATTCTGTGACTTCAGACACCGCTATTCTGTGACTTTACACACCTCGGTTTTGCCTTCACACACTTCCAATCTGTGACTTCACACACCTCCATTCTGTGACTTCACACACCTCTATTGTTTCACTTCACAGACCTCCATTCTTTGACTTCACACACCGCCATTCCATGACTTCACAAACCTCCATTCTATGAGTTCACACACCTCCATTCTATGAGTTCACACACCTCCAATTTGACTTCACACATCTCCATTCTATGACTTCACACACCTTCATTCTTACTTCAGAAACATCCATTCTCTGACTTCACACACCTCCATTCTATCACTTCACAAACCTCCATTCTGTGACTTCACACACCTCCATTCTGAGTTCACACACCTCCTTTCTATGACTTCACACACTTCCATTCTGTGACTTCACACACCTCCATTCTGTGGCTTCACACACTTACATTCTGAGTTCACACATCTCCATTCTGTGACTTCACACACCTTCATTCTTACTTCAGAAACATCCATTCTCTGACTTCACACACCTCCATTCTATGACTTCACAAACCTCCATTCTGTGACTTCACACACCTCCATTCTGAGTTCACACACCTCCTTTCTATGACTTCACACACTTCCATTCTATGACTTCACACACCTCCATTCTGTGGCTTCACACACCTACATTCTGAGTTCACACACCTCCATTCTGTGACTTCACACACCTCCATTCTGTGACTTCACACACCTCCATTCTGTGACTTCACACACCTCGATCCTATGACTTCACACACCTCCATTCTATGAATTAACACACCTCCATTCTGTGAGTTCACAAACCTCCATTCTATGACTTCACACACCTCCATTGTGTGACATCACACACCTCCATTCTGAGTTCACACACCTCCATTCTATGACTTCACAAACCTCCATTCTGATTTCACAGACCTCCATTCTATGACTTCACACACCTCCATTCTATGACTTCACTCACCTCCATTCTGACTTCACACACCTCCATTCTGACTTCACCCACCTCAATTCTGTGACTTCACACTCCTCCATTCTATGATTTCACACACTTCCATTCTATGACTTCACACACCTCCATTCTGTGGCTTCACACACCTACATTCTGAGTTTACACACCTCCATTCTGTGACTTCACACACCTCAATTCTGTGATTTCACACACCTCCAATCTGACTTCACACACCTCCATTCTATGAATTCACACACCTCCATTCGTTGACATCAAAAACCACCATTCTATGACTTCACACAACTCCATTTTGACTTCACACACCTCCATTCTATGAGTTCGCACACCTCCATTCTATGACTTCACACACCTCAATTCTATGACTTCACACACCTCCATTCTATGACTTCACACACCTCCATTCTGTGACTTCACACACCTCCACTCTATGACTTCAAACACCTTCATTCTTACTTCACAAACATCCATTCTGTGACTTCACACACCTCCATTCTGTGACTTCACACACCTTCATTCTGACTTCACACACCTCCATTCTGTGACTTCACACACCTCAATTCTGTTACTTCACACACCTCCATTCTGACTTCACATACCTCCATTCTATGAATTCACACGCCTCCATTCTATGACTTCACACACCTCCATTCTGTGACTTCACACACCAACTTTTTGACTTCACACACCTCCATTCTGTGACTTCACACACCTCCATTCTGTGACTTCACACACCTCCGTTTTGACTTCACACACTTCCATTCTGTGACTTCACACACCTCCATTCTGTGACTTCACACACCTCTATTGTTTCACTTCACACACCTCCATTCTTTGACATCACACACCTCCATTCCATGACTTCACACACCTCCATTCTATGAGTTCACACACCTCCATTCTATGATTTCACACACCTCAATTCTATGACTTCACACACCTCCATTCTATGACTTCACACACCTCCATTCTGTGACTTCACACACCTCCACCCTATGACTTCAAACACCTTCATTCTGACTTCACACACCTCCATTGTGTGACTTCACACACCTCAATTCTGTGACTTCACACACCTCCATTCTGACTTCACATACCTCCATTCTATGATTTCACAAATCTCCATTCTGATTTCACACACCTCCATTCTGTGACTTCACACATCTCAATTCTGTGACTTGACACACCTCCATTCTGACTTCATACACCTCCATTCTATGATTTCACACACCTGAATTCTATGACTTCATACACCTCCATTCTATGACTTCACACACCTCCATTATGTGACTTCACACACCTCCATTCTGACTTCACACACCTCCATTCTGACTTCACACAGCTCCAATCTATGACTTCACACACCTCCATTCTGTGACTTCACACACCTCCATTCTATGACTTCACACACCTCCACTGTGATTTCACACACCTCCATTCTATGAGTTCACACACCTACATTGTGACCTCACACACCTTAATTCTATGACTTGAAACACCTCCATTCTGACTTCACACACCTCCATTCTGTGACTTCAAACACTTCAATTTTATGATTTCACACACCTCCATTCTATGAATTCACACACCTCCATTCTGTGACTTCACACACCTCCATTCTATGACTTCACACACCTCCATTCTGTGACTTCAAACACTTCCATTTTATGATTTCACACACCTTCATTCTATGAATTCCCACACCTCCATTCTGTGACTTCACACACCTCAATTCTATGATTTCACACACCTCCATTCTATGAATTCACACACCTCCATTGTCTGAATTCCCACACCTCCATTTTGTGACTTCACACACCTCCATTCTGAGTTCACACACCTCCTTTCTATGACTTCACACACTTCCATTCTATGACTTCACCCACCTCCATTCTGTGGCTTCACACACCTACATTCTGAGTTCACACACCTCCATTCTGTGACTTCACACACCTCCATTCTGTGACTTCACACACCTCCATTCTGTGACTTCACACACCTCGATCCTATGACTTCACACCTCCATTCTATGAATTCACACACCTCCATTCTGTGATTTCAAAAACCTCCATTCTATGACTTCACACACCTCCATTCTGTGACTTCACACACCTCCATTCTGAGTTCACACACCTCCATTCTATGACTTCACAAACCTCCATTCTGAGTTCACAGACCTCCATTCTATGACTTCACACATCTCCATTGTATGACTTCACTCACCTCCATTCTGACTTCACACACCTCCATTCTGACTTCACACACCTCAATTCTGTGACTTGACACACCTCCATTCTGACTTCATACACCTCCATTCTACGATTTCACACACCTCCATTCTATGACTTCATACACCTCCATTCTATGACTACACACACCTCCATTCTGTGACTTCACACACCTCAATTCTGACTTCACACACCTCCATTCTGACTTCACACAGCTCCAATCTATGACTTCACACACCTCCATTCTGTGACTTCACACACCTCCATTCTATGACTTCACACACCTCCACTGTGATTTCACACACCTCCATTCTATGAGTTCACACACCTCCATTGTGACTTCACACACCTTAATTCTATGACTTCACACACCTCCATTCTGACTTCACACACCTCCATTCTGTGACTTCACACACCTCCATTCTATGACTTCACAAACCTCCATTCTAAGTTCACAGACCTCCATTCTATGACTTCACACACCTCCATTCTGACTTCACACACCTCCATTCTGACTTCACACACCTCAATTCTATGACTTCCCACACCTCCATTCTATGATTTCACACACTTCCATTCTAAGACTTCACACACCTCCATTCTATGACTTCACACACCTCATTTCTGTGTTGACACACCTCCATTCTGTGATTTCACCCACCTCCAATCTGACTTCACACACCTCCATTCTATGACTTCACACACCTCCATTCGTTGACATCAAAAACCACCATTCTATGACTTCACACAACTCCATTTTGACTTCACACACCTCCATTCTATGAGTTCACACACCTCCATTTTATGACTTCACACACCTCCATTCTATGACTTCACACACCTCAATTCTATGACTTCACTCACATCCATTCTATGACTTTACACACCTCCATTCTGTGACTTCACACACCTCCACTCTATGACTTCAAACACCTTCATCCTTACTTCACAAACATCCATTCTGTGACTTCACACACCTCCATTCTGTGATTTCACACACCTTCATTCTGACTTTACACACCTCCATTCTGTGACTTCACACCTCTCAATTCTGTGACTTCACACAGCTTCATTCTGACTTCACACACCTCCATTTTATGACTTCACACACCTCCATTCTATGACTTCACACACCTCCATTTTGTGACTTCACACACCTAAATTCTATGACTTCACACACCTCCATTATGACTTCACACATCTCGATTCTATGAGTTCACACACCTCCATTCTGACTTCACACACCTCCATTCTATGACTTCACACACCTCCGTTCTGACTTCACACAGCTCCATTCTGTGACTTCACAAAACTCCATTCTGTGATTTCACACACCTCCATACTATGACTTCACACACCCCCATCTATGACTTCACACACCTCCATCTATGACTTCACACACCTCCATTCTGTGACTTCACACACCTCCATTCTGACTTCACACACTTTCATTTTATGACTTCACACACCTCCATTCTGTGACTTCTCACTCCTCCATTCTATGACTTCACACACTTCCAGTGTGACGTCACACAAGTCCATTCTATGTGTTCACACATCTCCTTTCTATGATTTCACACACCTCCATTCTGACTTCACACACCTCCATTCTATGACATCACAGACCTCGAATCTGTGACTTCACTCACCTCCACTCTATGACTTCACACTCCTCCATTCTATGACTTCCCACACCTCCTTTCTATGAGTTCACCCACCTCAGTCTATGACTTCACACACCTCCATTCTGACTTCACACACCTCCATTCTGTGACTTCACACACCTCCATTCTATGACTTCACACACCTCAATTCTATGACTTCACACACCTCCATTCTATGACTTCACACACCTCCATTCTTTGACTTCACACACCTCCATTCTATGACTTCAAACACCTTCATTCTTACTTCACAAACATCCATTCTGTGACTTCACACACCTCCTTTCTGTGACTTCACACACATTCATTCTGACTTCACACACCTCCATTCTGTGACTTCAAACACTTCCATTTTATGATTTCACACACCTCCATTCTATGAATTCCCACACCTCCATTCTGTGACTTCACACACCTCAATTCTATGATTTCACACACCTCCATTCTATCAATTCACACACCTCCACTCTGTGACTTCACACACCTCCATTCTATGACTTCACACACCTCCATTCTGTGACTTCAAACACTTCCATTTTATGATTTCACACACCTCCATTCTATGAATTCACACACCTCCATTCTGTGACTTCACACACCTCAATTCTGTGACTTTACACACCTCCATTCTGACTTCACACACCTCCATTCTATGACTTCACACACCTCCGTTCTGACTTCACACAGCTCCATTCTGTGACTTCACAAAACTCCATTCTGTGATTTCACACACCTCCATACTATGACTTCACACACCCCCATCTATGACTTCACACACCTCCATCTATGACTTCACACACCTCCATTCTGTGACTTCACACACCTCCATTCTGACTTCACACACCTTCATTTTATGACTTCACACACCTCCATTCTGTGACTTCTCACTCCTCCATTCTATGACTTCACACACTTCCAGTGTGACGTCACACAACTCCATTCTATGTGTTCACACATCTCCTTTCCATGATTTCACACACCTCCATTCTGACTTCACACACCTCCATTCTATGACATCACAGACCTCGAATCTTTGACTTCACTCACCTCCACTCTATGACTTCACACTCCTCCATTCTATGACTTCCCACACCTCCTTTCTATGAGTTCACCCACCTCAGTCTATGACTTCACACACCTCCATTCTGACTTCACACACCTCCATTCTGTGACTTCACACACCTCCATTCTATGACTTCACACACCTCAATACTATGACTTCACACACCTCCATTCTATAACTTCACACACCTCCATTCTTTGACTTCACACACCTCCATTCTATGACTTCAAACACCTCCATTCTATGATTTGACACACCTCCATACTATGACTTCACACACCTCCATCTATGACTTCACACACCTCCATTCTGAGTTCACACACCTCCATTCTGTGACTTCACACACCTCCAATCTGACGTCACACACCTCCATTGTATGACTTCACACACCTCCATTCTGTGACTTCACACACTTCCATTATGACGTCACACACCTCCATTCTATGAGTTCACAGACCTCAAATCTGTGACTTCACTCACCTCCACTCTATGACTTCACACTCCTCCATTCTATGACATCCCACACCTCATTTCTATGACTTCACCCAACCCCATTCTATGACTTCACACCTCCATTCTGACTTCACACACCTCCATTCTGTGACTTCACACACCTCCCTTCTATGACTTCATACATCTCAATTCTGTGACTTGACACACCTCCATTCTGACTTCATACACCTCCATTCTATGATTTCACACACCTCCATTCTATGACTTCATACACCTCCATTCTATGACTTCACACACCTCCATTATGTGACTTCTCACACCTCCATTCTGACTTCACACACCTCCATTCTGACTTCACACAGCTCCAATCTTTGACTTCACACACCTCCATTCTGTGACTTCACACACCTCCATTCTATGACTTCACACACCTCCACTGTGATTTCACACACCTCCATTCTATGAGTTCACACACCTCCATTGTGACCTCACACACCTTAATTCTATGACTTGAAACACCTCCATTCTGACTTCACACACCTCCATTCTGTGACTTCAAACACTTCCATTTTATGATTTCACACACCTCCATTCTATGAATTCACACACCTCCATTCTGTGACTTCACACACCTCCATTCTATGACTTCACACACCTCCATTCTGTGACTTCAAACACTTCCATTTTATGATTTCACACACCTTCATTCTATGAATTCCCACACCTCCATTCTGTGACTTCACACACCTCAATTCTATGATTTCACACACCTCCATTATGACTTCACACACCTCAATTCTGTGACTTCACACACCTTCATTCTGATTTCACACACCTCCATTCTATGACTTCACACACCTCCATTCTATGACTTCACACACCTCCATTTTGTGACTTCACACACCTAAATTCTATGACTTCACACACCTCCATTGTGACTTAACACACCTCCATTCTATGAGTTCACACACCTCCATTCTGACTTCACAATCCTCCATTCTATGACTTCACACACCTCCGTTCTGACTTCACACAGCTCCATTCTGTGACTTCACAAAACTCCATTCTGTGATTTCACACACCTCCATACTATGACTTCACACACCTCCATCTATGACTTCACACACCTCCATTCTGAGTTCACACACCTCCATTCGTTGACTTCACACACCTCCATTATGACTTCACACACCTTCATTTTATGACTTCACACACCTCCTTTCTGTGACTTCACACACCTTCATTCTGTGTTCACACACCTCCATTCTCTGACTTCAGACACCTCAATTCTGTGACTTGACACACCTCCATTCTGACTTCACACACGTCCATTGTATGATTTCACACACCTCCATTCTATGACTTCACACACCTCCATTCTGTGACTTCACACACCTACATTCTGACTTCACACCCCTCCATTCTGCCTTCACACACCTCCATTCTGACTTCACACAGCTCCATTCTATGAATTCACACACCTCCATTCTGTGACTTCACACACCACCTTTTTGACTTCACACACCTCCATTCTGTGACTTCACACACCGCTATTCTGTGACTTTACACACCTCGGTTTTGCCTTCACACACTTCCAATCTGTGACTTCACACACCTCCATTCTGTGACTTCACACACCTCTATTGTTTCACTTCACAGACCTCCATTCTTTGACTTCACACACCGCCATTCCATGACTTCACAAACCTCCATTCTATGAGTTCACACACCTCCATTCTATGAGTTCACACACCTCCAATTTGACTTCACACATCTCCATTCTATGACTTCACACACCTTCATTCTTACTTCAGAAACATCCATTCTCTGACTTCACACACCTCCATTCTATGACTTCACAAACCTCCATTCTGTGACTTCACACACCTCCATTCTGAGTTCACACACCTCCTTTCTATGACTTCACACACTTCCATTCTGTGACTTCACACACCTCCATTCTGTGGCTTCACACACTTACATTTTGAGTTCACACATCTCCATTCTGTGACTTCACACACCTTCATTCTTACTTCAGAAACATCCATTCTCTGACTTCACACACCTCCATTCTATGACTTCACAAACCTCCATTCTGTGACTTCACACACCTCCATTCTGAGTTCACACACCTCCTTTCTATGACTTCACACACTTCCGTTCTATGACTTCACACACCTCCATTCTGTGGCTTCACACACCTACATTCTGAGTTCACACACCTCCATTCTGTGACTTCACACACCTCCATTCTGTGACTTCACACACCTCCATTCTGTGACTTCACACACCTCGATCCTATGACTTCACACACCTCCATTCTATGAATTAACACACCTCCATTCTGTGAGTTCACAAACCTCCATTCTATGACTTCACACACCTCCATTGTGTGACATCACACACCTCCATTCTGAGTTCACACACCTCCATTCTATGACTTCACAAACCTCCATTCTGACTTCACCCACCTCAATTCTGTGACTTCACACTCCTCCATTCTATGATTTCACACACTTCCATTCTATGACTTCACACACCTCCATTCTGTGGCTTCACACACCTACATTCTGAGTTTACACACCTCCATTCTGTGACTTCACACACCTCCATTCTGTGATTTCACACACCTCCAATCTGACTTCACACACCTCCATTCTATGAATTCACACACCTCCATTCGTTGACATCAAAAACAACCATTCTATGACTTCACACAACTCCATTTTGACTTCACACACCTCCATTCTATGAGTTCGCACACCTCCATTCTATGACTTCACACACCTCAATTCTATGACTTCACACACCTCCATTCTGTGACTTCACACACCTCCACTCTATGACTTCAAACACCTTCATTCTTACTTCACAAACATCCATTCTGTGACTTCACACACCTCCATTCTGTGACTTCACACACCTTCATTCTGACTTCACACACCTCCATTCTGTGACTTCACACACCTCAATTCTGTTACTTCACACACCTCCATTCTGACTTCACATACCTCCATTCTATGAATTCACACGCCTCCATTCTATGACTTCACACACCTCCATTCTGTGACTTCACTCACCAACTTTTTGACTTCACACACCTCCATTCTGTGACTTCACACACCTCCATTCTGTGACTTCACACACCTCCGTTTTGACTTCACACACTTCCATTCTGTGACTTCACACACCTCCATTCTGTGACTTCACACACCCCTATTGTTTCACTTCACACACCTCCATTCTTTGACATCACACACCTCCATTCCATGACTTCACACACCTTCATTCTATGAGTTCACACACCTCCATTCTATGACTTCACACACCTCAATTCTATGACTTCACACACCTCCATTCTATGACTTCACACACCTCCATTCTGTGACTTCACACACCTCCACTCTATGACTTCAAGCACCTTCATTCTGACTTCACACACCTCCATTGTGTGACTTCACACACCTCAATTCTGTGACTTCACACACCTCCATTCTGACTTCACATACCTCCATTCTATGATTTCACAAACCTCCATTCTGACTTCACACACCTCCATTCTGTGACTTCACACATCTCAGTTCTGTGACTTGACACACTTCCATTCTGACTTCATACACCTCCATTCTATGATTTCACACACCTCCATTCTATGACTTCATACACCTCCATTCTATGACTTCACACACCTCCATTATGTGACTTCACACACCTCCATTCTGACTTCACACACCTCCATTCTGACTTCACACAGCTCCAATCTATGACTTCACACACCTCCATTCTGTGACTTCACACACCTCCATTCTATGACTTCACACACCTCCACTGTGATTTCACACACCTCCATTCTATGAGTTCACACACCTCCATTGTGACCTCACACACCTTAATTCTATGACTTGAAACACTTCCATTCTGACTTCACACACCTAAATTCTGTGACTTCAAACACTTCCATTTTATGATTTCACACACCTCCATTCTATGAATTCACACACCTCCATTCTGTGACTTCACACACCTCCATTCTATGACTTCACACACCTCCATTCTGTGACTTCAAACACTTCCATTTTATGATTTCACACACCTTCATTCTATGAATTCCCACACCTCCATTCTGTGACTTCACACACCTCAATTCTATGATTTCACACACCTCCATTCTATGAATTCACACACCTCCATTCCATGAATTCCCACACCTCCATTTTGTTACTTCACACACCTCAATTCTGACTTCACAAAACTCCATTCTCTGACTTCACACACCTCCATTCTGAGTTCACACCCCTCCTTTCTATGACTTCACACACTTCCATTCTATGACTTCACACACCTCCATTCTGTGGCTTCACACACCTACATTCTGAGTTCACACACCTCCATTCTGTGACTTGACACACCTCCATTCTGTGACTTCACACACCTCCATTCTGTGACTTCACACATCTCGATCCTATGACTTCACACCTCCATTCTATGAATTCACACACCTCCATTCTCTGATTTCAAAAACCTCCATTCTATGACTTCACACACCTCCATTCTGTGACTTCACACACCTCCATTCTGAGTTCACACACCTCCATTCTATGACTTCACAAACCTCCATTCTGAGTTCACAAACCTCCATTCTATGACTTCACACATCTCCATTGTATGACTTCACTCACCTCCATTCTGACTTCACACACCTCCATTCTGACTTCACACACCTCAATTCTGTGACTTGACACACCTCCATTCTGACTTCATACACCTCCATTCTATGATTTCACACACCTCCATTTTATGACTTCATACACCTCCGTTCTATGACTACACACACCTCCATTCTGTGACTTCACACACCTCAATTCTGACTTCACACACCTCCATTCTGACTTCACACAGCTCCAATCTATGACTTCACACACCTCCATTCTGTGACTTCACACACCTCCATTCTATGACTTCACACACCTCCACTGTGATTTCACACACCTCCATTCTATGATTTCACACACCTCCATTGTGACTTCACACACCTTAATTCTATGACTTCACACACCTCCATTCTGATTTCACACACCACCATTCTGACTTCACACACCTAAATTCTATGACTTCCCACACCTCCATTCTATGATTTCACACACTTCCTTTCTAAGACTTCACACACCTCCATTCTATGACTTCACACACCTCATTTCTGTGTTGACACACCTCCATTCTGTGATTTCACCCACCTCCAATCTGACTTCACACACCTCCATTCTATGACTTCACACACCTCCATTCGTTGACATCAAAAACCACCATTCTATGACTTCACACAACTCCATTTTGACTTCACACACCTCCATTCTATGAGTTCACACACCTCCATTTTATGACTTCACACACCTCCATTCTATGACTTCACACACCTCAATTCTATGACTTCACTCACCTCCATTCTATGACTTTACACACCTCCATTCTGTGACTTCACACACCTCCACTCTATGACTTCAAACACCTTCATCCTTACTTCACAAACATCCATTCTGTGACTTCACACACCTCCATTCTGTGATTTCACACACCTTCATTCTGACTTCACACACCTCCATTCTGTGACTTCACACACCTCCATTCTGTGAGTTCACACACCTTCATTCTGACTTCACACACCTCCATTTTATGACTTCACACACCTCCATTCTATGACTTCACACACCTCCATTTTGTGACTTCCCACACCTAAATTCTATGACTTCACACACCTCCATTGTGACTTCACACATCTCCATTCTGTGAGTTCACACACCTCCATTCTGACTTCACACACCTCCATTCTATGACTTCACACACCTCCGTTCTGACTTCACACAGCTCCATTCTGTGACTTCACAAAACTCCATTCTGTGATTTCACACACCTCCATACTATGACTTCACACACCCCCATCTATGACTTCACACACCTCCATCTATGACTTCACACACCTCCATACTATGACTTCACACACCCCCATCTATGACTTCACACACCTCCATCTATGACTTCACACACCTCCATTCTGTGACTTCTCACTCCTCCATTCTATGACTTCACACACTTCCAGTGTGACGTCACACAACTCCATTCTATGTGTTCACACATCTCCTTTCTATGATTTCACACACCTCCATTTTGACTTCACACACCTCCATTCTATGACATCACAGACCTCGAATCTGTGACTTCACTCACCTCCACTCTATGACTTCACACTCCTCCATTCTATGACTTCCCACACCTCCTTTCTATGACTTCACCCACCTCAGTCTATGACTTCACACACCTCCATTCTGACTTCACACACCTCCATTCTGTGACTTCACACACCTCCATTCTATGACTTCACACACCTCAATACTATGACTTCACACACCTCCATTCTATAACTTCACACACCTCCATTCTTTGACTTCACACACCTCCATTCTATGACTTCAAACACCTCCATTCTATGATTTGACACACCTCCATACTATGACTTCACACACCTCCATCTATGACTTCACACACCTCCATTGTGAGTTCACACACCTCCATTCTGTGACTTCACACACCTCCAATCTGACGTCACACACCTCCATTGTATGACTTCACACACCTCCATTGTGTGAATTCACACACTTCCATTATGACGTCACACACCTCCATTCTATGAGTTCACACACCTCCATTCTATGACTTCACACACCTGCATTCTGACTTCACACACCTCCATTCTATGACTTCACAGACCTCCAATCTGTGACTTCACTCACCTCCACTCTATGACTTCACACTCCTCCATTCTATGACATCCCACACCTCATTTCTATGACTTCACCCAACCCCATTCTATGACTTCACATCTCCATTCTGACTTCACAAACCTCCATTCTGTGACTTCACACACCTCCCTTCTATGACTTCATACACCTCCATTCTTTGACTTCACACACCTTCATTCTTACTTCAGAAACATCCATTCTCGGACTTCACACACCTCCATTCTATGACTTCACAAAACTGCATTCTGTGACTTCACACACCTCCATTCTGAGATCACACACCTCCTTTCTATGACTTCACACACTTCCATTCTATGACTTCACACACCTCCATTCTGTGGCTTCACACACCTACATTCTGGGTTCACACACCTCCATTCTGTGACTTCACACACCTCCATTCTGTGACTTCGCACACCACCATTCTGTGACTTCACACACCTCGATCCTATGACTTGATACCTCCATTCTATGAATTAACACACCTCCATTCTGTGATTTCACAAACCTCCATTCTATGACTTCACACACCTCCATTCTGTGACTTCACACACCTCCATTCTGAGTTCACAGACCTCCATTCTATGACTTCACACATCTCCATTGTATGACTTCACTCACCTCCATTCTATGACTTCACACACCTCCATTCTGACTTCACACACCTCAATTCTATGACTTCACACACCTCATTTCTGTGTTGACACACCTCCATTCTGTGATTTCACCCACCTCCAATCTGACTTCATACACCTCCATTCTATGACTTCACACACCTCCATTCGTTGACATCAAAAACCACCATTCTATGACTTCACACAACTCCATTTTGACTTCACACACCTCCATTCTATGAGTTCACACACCTCCATTTTATGACTTCACACACCTCCATTCTATGACTTCACACACCTCAATTCTATGACTTCACTCACCTCCATTCTATGACTTTACACACCTCCATTCTGTGACTTCACACACCTCCACTCTATGACTTCAAACACCTTCATCCTTACTTCACAAACATCCATTCTGTGACTTCACACACCTCCATTCTGTGATTTCACACACCTTCATTCTGACTTCACACACCTCCATTCTGTGACTTCACACACCTCAATTCTGTGACTTCACACACCTTCATTCTGACTTCACACACCTCCATTTTATGACTTCACACACCTCCATTCTATGACTTCACACACCTCCATTTTGTGACTTCACACACCTAAATTCTATGACTTCACACACCTCCATTGTGACTTCACACATCTCCATTCTATGAGTTCACACACCTCCATTCTGACTTCACACACCTCCATTCTATGACTTCACACACCTCCGTTCTGACTTCACACATCTCCATTCTATGAGTTCACACACCTCCATTCTGTGATTTCACACACCTCCATACTATGACTTCACACACCCCCATCTATGACTTCACACACCTCCATCTATGACTTCACACACCTCCATTCTGTGACTTCACACACCTCCATTCTGACTTCACACACCTTCATTTTATGACTTCACACACCTCCATTCTGTGACTTCTCACTCCTCCATTCTATGACTTCACACACTTCCAGTGTGACGTCACACAACTCCATTCTATGTGTTCACACATCTCCTTTCTATGATTTCACACACCTCCATTCTGACTTCACACACCTCCATTCTATGACATCACAGACCTCGAATCTGTGACTTCACTCACCTCCACTCTATGACTTCACACTCCTCCATTCTATGACTTCCCACACCTCCTTTCTATGACTTCACCCACCTCAGTCTATGACTTCACACACCTCCATTCTGACTTCACACACCTCCATTCTGTGACTTCACACACCTTCATTCTGACTTCACACACCTCCATTTTATGACTTCACACACCTCCATTCTATGACTTCACACACCTCCATTCTGAGTTCACACACCTCCATTCTGTGACTTCACACACCTCCAATCTGACGTCACACACCTCCATTGTATGACTTCACACACCTCCATTCTGTGACTTCACACACTTCCATTATGACGTCACACACCTCCATTCTATGAGTTCACAGACCTCAAATCTGTGACTTCACTCACCTCCACTCTATGACTTCACACTCCTCCATTCTATGACATCCCACACCTCATTTCTATGACTTCACCCAACCCCATTCTATGACTTCACACCTCCATTCTGACCTCACACACCTCCATTCTGTGACTTCACACACCTCCCTTCTATGACTTCATACATCTCAATTCTGTGACTTGACACACCTCCATTCTGACTTCATACACCTCCATTCTATGATTTCACACACCTCCATTCTATGACTTCATACACCTCCATTCTATGACTTCACACACCTCCATTATGTGACTTCACACACCTCCATTCTGACTTCACACACCTCCATTCTGACTTCACACAGCTCCAATCTATGACTTCACACACCTCCATTCTGTGACTTCACACACCTCCATTCTATGACTTCACACACCTCCACTGTGATTTCACACACCTCCATTCTATGAGTTCACACACCTCCATTGTGACCTCACACACCTTAATTCTATGACTTGAAACACCTCCATTCTGACTTCACACACCTCCATTCTGTGACTTCAAACACTTCCATTTTATGATTTCACACACCTCCATTCTATGAATTCACACACCTCCATTCTGTGACTTCACACACCTCCATTCTATGACTTCACACACCTCCATTCTGTGACTTCAAACACTTCCATTTTATGATTTCACACACCTTCATTCTATGAATTCCCACACCTCCATTCTGTGACTTCACACACCTCCATTCTATGAGTTCACACACCTCCATTCTGACTTCACAATCCTCCATTCTATGACTTCACACACCTCCGTTCTGACTTCACAGCTCCATTCTGTGACTTCACAAAACTCCATTCTGTGATTTCACACACCTCCATACTATGACTTCACACACCTCCATCTATGACTTCACACACCTCCATTCTGAGTTCACACACCTCCATTCGTTGACTTCACACACCTCCATTATGACTTCACACACCTTCATTTTATGACTTCACACACCACCTTTCTGTGACTTCACACACCTTCATTCTGTGTTCACACACCTCCATTCTCTGACTTCAGACACCTCAATTCTGTGACTTGACACACCTCCATTCTGACTTCACACACGTCCATTGTATGATTTCACACACCTCCATTCTATGACTTCACACACCTCCATTCTGTGACTTCACACACCTTCATTCTGACTTCACACCCCTCCATTCTGCCTTCACACACCTCCATTCTGACTTCACACAGCTCCATTCTATGAATTCACACACCTCCATTCTGTGACTTCACACACCACCTTTTTGACTTCACACACCTCCATTCTGTGACTTCACACACCGCTATTCTGTGACTTTACACACCTCGGTTTTGCCTTCACACACTTCCAATCTGTGACTTCACACACCTCCATTCTGTGACTTCACACACCTCTATTGTTTCACTTCACAGACCTCCATTCTTTGACTTCACACACCGCCATTCCATGACTTCACAAACCTCCATTCTATGAGTTCACACACCTCCATTCTATGAGTTCACACACCTCCAATTTGACTTCACACATCTCCATTCTATGACTTCACACACCTTCATTCTTACTTCAGAAACATCCATTCTCTGACTTCACACACCTCCATTCTATGACTTCACAAACCTCCATTCTGTGACTTCACACACCTCCATTCTGAGTTCACACACCTCCTTTCTATGACTTCACACACTTCCATTCTGTGACTTCACACACCTCCATTCTGTGGCTTCACACACTTACATTTTGAGTTCACACATCTCCATTCTGTGACTTCACACACCTTCATTCTTACTTCAGAAACATCCATTCTCTGACTTCACACACCTCCATTCTATGACTTCACAAACCTCCATTCTGTGACTTCACACACATCTATTCTGAGTTCACACACCTCCTTTCTATGACTTCACACACTTCCGTTCTATGACTTCACACACCTCCATTCTGTGGCTTCACACACCTACATTCTGAGTTCACACACCTCCATTCTGTGACTTCACACACCTCCATTCTGTGACTTCACACACCTCCATTCTGTGACTTCACACACCTCGATCCTATGACTTCACACACCTCCATTCTATGAATTAACACACCTCCATTCTGTGAGTTCACAAACCTCCATTCTATGACTTCACACACCTCCATTGTGTGACATCACACACCTCCATTCTGAGTTCACACACCTCCATTCTATGACTTCACAAACCTCCATTCTGACTTCACCCACCTCAATTCTGTGACTTCACACTCCTCCATTCTATGACTTCACACACCTCCATTCTGTGGCTTCACACACCTACATTCTGAGTTTACACACCTCCATTCTGTGACTTCACACACCTCCATTCTGTGATTTCACACACCTCCAATCTGACTTCACACACCTCCATTCTATGAATTCACACACCTCCATTCGTTGACATCAAAAACAACCATTCTATGACTTCACACAACTCCATTTTGACTTCACACACCTCCATTCTATGAGTTCGCACACCTCCATTCTATGACTTCACACACCTCAATTCTATGACTTCACACACCTCCATTCTATGACTTCACACACCTCCATTCTGTGACTTCACACACCTCCACTCTATGACTTCAAACACCTTCATTCTTACTTCACAAACATCCATTCTGTGACTTCACACACCTCCATTCTGTGACTTCACACACCTTCATTCTGACTTCACACACCTCCATTCTGTGACTTCACACACCTCAATTCTGTTACTTCACACACCTCCATTCTGACTTCACATACCTCCATTCTATGAATTCACACGCCTCCATTCTATGACTTCACACACCTCCATTCTGTGACTTCACACACCAACTTTTTGACTTCACACACCTCCATTCTGTGACTTCACACACCTCCATTCTGTGACTTCACACACCTCCGTTTTGACTTCACACACTTCCATTCTGTGACTTCACACACCTCCATTCTGTGACTTTACACACCTCTATTGTTTCACTTCACACACCTCCATTCTTTGACATCACACACCTCCATTCCATGACTTCACACACCTTCATTCTATGAGTTCACACACCTCCATTCTATGACTTCACACACCTCAATTCTATGACTTCACACACCTCCATTCTATGACTTCACACACCTCCATTCTGTGACTTCACACACCTCCACTCTATGACTTCAAGCACCTTCATTCTGACTTCACACACCTCCATTGTGTGACTTCACACACCTCAATTCTGTGACTTCACACACCTCCATTCTGACTTCACATACCTCCATTCTATGATTTCACAAACCTCCATTCTGACTTCACACACCTCCATTCTGTGACTTCACACATCTCAGTTCTGTGACTTGACACACCTCCATTCTGACTTCATACACCTCCATTCTATGATTTCACACACCTCCATTCTATGACTTCATACACCTCCATTCTATGACTTCACACACCTACATTATGTGACTTCACACACCTCCATTCTGACTTCACACACCTCCATTCTGACTTCACACAGCTCCAATCTATGACTTCACACACCTCCATTCTGTGACTTCACACACCTCCATTCTATGACTTCACACACCTCCACTGTGATTTCACACACCTCCATTCTATGAGTTCACACACCTGCATTGTGACCTCACACACCTTAATTCTATGACTTGAAACACTTCCATTCTGACTTCACACACCTAAATTCTGTGACTTCAAACACTTCCATTTTATGATTTCACACACCTCCATTCTATGAATTCACACACCTCCATTCTGTGACTTCACACAACTCCATTCTATGACTTCACACACCTCCATTCTGTGACTTCAAACACTTCCATTTTATGATTTCACACACCTTCATTCTATGAATTCCCACACCTCCATTCTGTGACTTCACACACCTCAATTCTATGATTTCACACACCTCCATTCTATGAATTCACACACCTCCATTCTATGAATTCCCACACCTCCATTTTGTGACTTCACACACCTCAATTCTGACTTCACAAAACTCCATTCTCTGACTTCACACACCTCCATTCTGAGTTCACACCCCTCCTTTCTATGACTTCACACACTTCCATTCTATGACTTCACACACTTCCATTCTATGACTTCACACACCTCCATTCTGTGGCTTCACACACCTACATTCTGAGTTCACACACCTCCATTCTGTGACTTCACACACCTCCATTCTGTGACTTCACACACCTCCATTCTGTGACTTCACACATCTCGATCCTATGACTTCACACCTCCATTCTATGAATTCACACACCTCCATTCTCTGATTTCAAAAACCTCCATTCTATTACTTCACACACCTCCATTCTGTGACTTCACACACCTCCATTCTGAGTTCACACACCTCCATTCTATGACTTCACAAACCTCCATTCTGAGTTCACAAACCTCCATTCTATGACTTCACACATCTCCATTGTATGACTTCACTCACCTCCATTCTGACTTCACACACCTCAATTCTGACTTCACACACCTCAATTCTGTGACTTGACACACCTCCATTCTGACTTCATACACCTCCATTCTACGATTTCACACACCTCCATTTTATGACTTCATACACCTCTGTTCTATGACTACACACACCTCCATTCTGTGACTTCACACACCTCAATTCTGACTTCACACACCTCCATTCTGACTTCACACAGCTCCAATCTATGACTTCACACACCTCCATTCTGTGACTTCACACACCTCCATTCTATGACTTCACACACCTCCATTCTGTGACTTCACACACCTCCATTCTGTGGCTTCACACACCTACATTCTGGGTTCACACACCTCCATTCTGTGACTTCACACACCTCCATTCTGTGACTTCGCACACCACCATTCTGTGACTTCACACACCTCGATCCTATGACTTGATACCTCCATTCTATGAATTAACACACCTCCATTCTGTGATTTCACAAACCTCCATTCTATGACTTCACACACCTCCATTCTGTGACTTCACACACCTCCATTCTGAGTTCACAGACCTCCATTCTATGACTTCACACATCTCCATTGTATGACTTCACTCACCTCCATTCTATGACTTCACACACCTCCATTCTGACTTCACACACCTCAATTCTATGACTTCACACACCTCATTTCTGTGTTGACACACCTCCATTCTGTGATTTCACCCACCTCCAATCTGACTTCATACACCTCCATTCTATGACTTCACACACCTCCATTCGTTGACATCAAAAACCACCATTCTATGACTTCACACAACTCCATTTTGACTTCACACACCTCCATTCTATGAGTTCACACACCTCCATTTTATGACTTCACACACCTGCATTCTATGACTTCACACACCTCAATTCTATGACTTCACTCACCTCCATTCTATGACTTTACACACCTCCATTCTGTGACTTCACACACCTCCACTCTATGACTTCAAACACCTTCATCCTTACTTCACAAACATCCATTCTGTGACTTCACACACCTCCATTCTGTGATTTCACACACCTTCATTCTGACTTCACACACCTCCATTCTGTGACTTCACACACCTCAATTCTGTGACTTCACACACCTTCATTCTGACTTCACACACCTCCATTTTATGACTTCACACACCTCCATTCTATGACTTCACACACCTCTATTTTGTGACTTCACACACCTAAATTCTATGACTTCACACACCTCCATTGTGACTTCACACATCTCCATTCTATGAGTTCACACACCTCCATTCTGACTTCACACACCTCCATTCTATGACTTCACACACCTCCGTTCTGACTTCACACATCTCCATTCTATAAGTTCACACACCTCCATTCTGTGATTTCACACACCTCCATACTATGACTTCACACACCCCCATCTATGACTTCACACACCTCCATCTATGACTTCACACATCTCCATTCTGTGACTTCACACACCTCCATTCTGACTTCACACACCTTCATTTTATGACTTCACACACCTCCATTCTGTGACTTCTCACTCCTCCATTCTATGACTTCACACACTTCCATTGTGACGTCACACAACTCCATTCTATGTGTTCACACATCTCCTTTCTATGATTTCACACACCTCCATTCTGACTTCACACACCTCCATTCTATGACATCACAGACCTCGAATCTGTGACTTCACTCACCTCCACTCTATGACTTCACACTCCTCCATTCTATGACTTCCCACACCTCCTTTCTATGACTTCACCCACCTCAGTCTATGACTTCACACACCTCCATTCTGACTTCACACACCTCCATTCTGTGACTTCACACACCTTCATTCTGACTTCACACACCTCCATTTTATGACTTCACACACCTCCATTCTATGACTTCACACACCTCCATTCTGAGTTCACACACCTCCATTCTGTGACTTCACACACCTCCAATCTGACGTCACACACCTCCATTGTATGACTTCACACACCTCCATTCTGTGACTTCACACACTTCCATTATGACGTCACACACCTCCATTCTATGAGTTCACAGACCTCAAATCTGTGACTTCACTCACCTCCACTCTATGACTTCACACTCCTCCATTCTATGACATCCCACACCTCATTTCTATGACTTCACCCAACCCCATTCTATGACTTCACACCTCCATTCTGACTTCACACACCTCCATTCTGTGACTTCACACACCTCCCTTCTATGACTTCATACATCTCAATTCTGTGACTTGACACACCTCCATTCTGACTTCATACACCTCCATTCTATGATTTCACACACCTCCATTCTATGACTTCATACACCTCCATTCTATGACTTCACACACCTCCATTATGTGACTTCACACACCTCCATTCTGACTTCACACACCTCCATTCTGACTTCACACAGCTCCAATCTATGACTTCACACACCTCCATTCTGTGACTTCACACACCTCCATTCTATGACTTCACACACCTCCACTGTGATTTCACACACCTCCATTCTATGAGTTCACACACCTCCATTGTGACCTCACACACCTTAATTCTATGACTTGAAACACCTCCATTCTGACTTCACACACCTCCATTCTGTGACTTCAAACACTTCCATTTTATGATTTCACACACCTCCATTCTATGAATTCACACACCTCCATTCTGTGACTTCACACACCTCCATTCTATGACTTCACACACCTCCATTCTGTGACTTCAAACACTTCCATTTTATGATTTCACACACCTTCATTCTATGAATTCCCACACCTCCATTCTGTGACTTCACACACCTCAATTCTATGATTTCACACACCTCCATTCTGACTTCACACACCTCAATTCTGTGACTTCACACACCTTCATTCTGATTTCACACACCTCCATTCTATGACTTCACACACCTCCATTCTATGACTTCACACACCTCCATTTTGTGACTTCACACACCTAAATTCTATGACTTCACACACCTCCATTGTGACTTAACACACCTCCATTCTATGAGTTCACACACCTCCATTCTGACTTCACAATCCTCCATTCTATGACTTCACACACCTCCGTTCTGACTTCACACAGCTCCATTCTGTGACTTCACAAAACTCCATTCTGTGATTTCACACACCTCCATACTATGACTTCACACACCTCCATCTATGACTTCACACACCTCCATTCTGAGTTCACACACCTCCATTCGTTGACTTCACACACCTCCATTATGACTTCACACACCTTCATTTTATGACTTCACACACCTCCTTTCTGTGACTTCACACACCTTCATTCTGTGTTCACACACCTCCATTCTCTGACTTCAGACACCTCAATTCTGTGACTTGACACACCTCCATTCTGACTTCACACACGTCCATTGTATGATTTCACACACCTCCATTCTATGACTTCACACACCTCCATTCTGTGACTTCACACACCTTCATTCTCACTTCACACCCCTCCATTCTGCCTTCACACACCTCCATTCTGACTTCACACAGCTCCATTCTATGAATTCACACACCTCCATTCTGTGACTTCACACACCACCTTTTTGACTTCACACACCTCCATTCTGTGACTTCACACACCGCTATTCTGTGACTTTACACACCTCGGTTTTGCCTTCACACACTTCCAATCTGTGACTTGACACACCTCCATTCTGTGACTTCACACACCTCTATTGTTTCACTTCACAGACCTCCATTCTTTGACTTCACACACCGCCATTCCATGACTTCACAAACCTCCATTCTATGAGTTCACACACCTCCATTCTATGAGTTCACACACCTCCAATTTGACTTCACACATCTCCATTCTATGACTTCACACACCTTCATTCTTACTTCAGAAACATCCATTCTCTGACTTCACACACCTCCATTCTATGACTTCACAAACCTCCATTCTGTGACTTCACACACCTCCATTCTGAGTTCACACACCTCCTTTCTATGACTTCACACACTTCCATTCTGTGACTTCACACACCTCCATTCTGTGGCTTCACACACTTACATTTTGAGTTCACACATCTCAATTCTGTGACTTCACACACCTTCATTCTTACTTCAGAAACATCCATTCTCTGACTTCACACACCTCCATTCTATGACTTCACAAACCTCCATTCTGTGACTTCACACACCTCCATTCTGAGTTCACACACCTCCTTTCTATGACTTCACACACTTCCGTTCTATGACTTCACACACCTCCATTCTGTGGCTTCACACACCTACATTCTGAGTTCACACACCTCCATTCTGTGACTTCACACACCTCCATTCTGTGACTTCACACACCTCCATTCTGTGACTTCACACACCTCGATCCTATGACTTCACACACCTCCATTCTATGAATTAACACACCTCCATTCTGTGAGTTCACAAACCTCCATTCTATGACTTCACACACCTCCATTGTGTGACATCACACACCTCCATTCTGAGTTCACACACCTCCATTCTATGACTTCACAAACCTCCATTCTGACTTCACACACCTCAATTCTGACTTCACACACCTCAATTCTGTGACTTGACACACCTCCATTCTGACTTCATACACCTCCATTCTACGATTTCACACACCTCCATTTTATGACTTCATACACCTCCGTTCTATGACTACACACACCTCCATTCTGTGACTTCACACACCTCAATTCTGACTTCACACACCTCCATTCTGACTTCACACAGCTCCAATCTATGACTTCACACACCTCCATTCTGTGACTTCACACACCTCCATTCTATGACTTCACACACCTCCATTCTGTGACTTCACACACCTCCATTCTGTGGCTTCACACACCTACATTCTGGGTTCACACACCTCCATTCTGTGACTTCACACACCTCCATTCTGTGACTTCGCACACCACCATTCTGTGACTTCACACACCTCGATCCTATGACTTGATACCTCCATTCTATGAATTAACACACCTCCATTCTGTGATTTCACAAACCTCCATTCTATGACTTCACACACCTCCATTCTGTGACTTCACACACCTCCATTCTGAGTTCACAGACCTCCATTCTATGACTTCACACATCTCCATTGTATGACTTCACTCACCTCCATTCTATGACTTCACACACCTCCATTCTGACTTCACACACCTCAATTCTATGACTTCACACACCTCATTTCTGTGTTGACACACCTCCATTCTGTGATTTCACCCACCTCCAATCTGACTTCATACACCTCCATTCTATGACTTCACACACCTCCATTCGTTGACATCAAAAACCACCATTCTATGACTTCACACAACTCCATTTTGACTTCACACACCTCCATTCTATGAGTTCACACACCTCCATTTTATGACTTCACACACCTGCATTCTATGACTTCACACACCTCAATTCTATGACTTCACTCACCTCCATTCTATGACTTTACACACCTCCATTCTGTGACTTCACACACCTCCACTCTATGACTTCAAACACCTTCATCCTTACTTCACAAACATCCATTCTGTGACTTCACACACCTCCATTCTGTGATTTCACACACCTTCATTCTGACTTCACACACCTCCATTCTGTGACTTCACACACCTCAATTCTGTGACTTCACACACCTTCATTCTGACTTCACACACCTCCATTTTATGACTTCACACACCTCCATTCTATGACTTCACACACCTCTATTTTGTGACTTCACACACCTAAATTCTATGACTTCACACACCTCCATTGTGACTTCACACATCTCCATTCTATGAGTTCACACACCTCCATTCTGACTTCACACACCTCCATTCTATGACTTCACACACCTCCGTTCTGACTTCACACATCTCCATTCTATAAGTTCACACACCTCCATTCTGTGATTTCACACACCTCCATACTATGACTTCACACACCCCCATCTATGACTTCACACACCTCCATCTATGACTTCACACATCTCCATTCTGTGACTTCACACACCTCCATTCTGACTTCACACACCTTCATTTTATGACTTCACACACCTCCATTCTGTGACTTCTCACTCCTCCATTCTATGACTTCACACACTTCCATTGTGACGTCACACAACTCCATTCTATGTGTTCACACATCTCCTTTCTATGATTTCACACACCTCCATTCTGACTTCACACACCTCCATTCTATGACATCACAGACCTCGAATCTGTGACTTCACTCACCTCCACTCTATGACTTCACACTCCTCCATTCTATGACTTCCCACACCTCCTTTCTATGACTTCACCCACCTCAGTCTATGACTTCACACACCTCCATTCTGACTTCACACACCTCCATTCTGTGACTTCACACACCTTCATTCTGACTTCACACACCTCCATTTTATGACTTCACACACCTCCATTCTATGACTTCACACACCTCCATTCTGAGTTCACACACCTCCATTCTGTGACTTCACACACCTCCAATCTGACGTCACACACCTCCATTGTATGACTTCACACACCTCCATTCTGTGACTTCACACACTTCCATTATGACGTCACACACCTCCATTCTATGAGTTCACAGACCTCAAATCTGTGACTTCACTCACCTCCACTCTATGACTTCACACTCCTCCATTCTATGACATCCCACACCTCATTTCTATGACTTCACCCAACCCCATTCTATGACTTCACACCTCCATTCTGACTTCACACACCTCCATTCTGTGACTTCACACACCTCCCTTCTATGACTTCATACATCTCAATTCTGTGACTTGACACACCTCCATTCTGACTTCATACACCTCCATTCTATGATTTCACACACCTCCATTCTATGACTTCATACACCTCCATTCTATGACTTCACACACCTCCATTATGTGACTTCACACACCTCCATTCTGACTTCACACACCTCCATTCTGACTTCACACAGCTCCAATCTATGACTTCACACACCTCCATTCTGTGACTTCACACACCTCCATTCTATGACTTCACACACCTCCACTGTGATTTCACACACCTCCATTCTATGAGTTCACACACCTCCATTGTGACCTCACACACCTTAATTCTATGACTTGAAACACCTCCATTCTGACTTCACACACCTCCATTCTGTGACTTCAAACACTTCAATTTTATGATTTCACACACCTCCATTCTATGAATTCACACACCTCCATTCTGTGACTTCACACACCTCCATTCTATGACTTCACACACCTCCATTCTGTGACTTCAAACACTTCCATTTTATGATTTCACACACCTTCATTCTATGAATTCCCACACCTCCATTCTGTGACTTCACACACCTCAATTCTATGATTTCACACACCTCCATTCTGACTTCACACACCTCAATTCTGTGACTTCACACACCTTCATTCTGATTTCACACACCTCCATTCTATGACTTCACACACCTCCATTCTATGACTTCACACACCTCCATTTTGTGACTTCACACACCTAAATTCTATGACTTCACACACCTCCATTGTGACTTAACACACCTCCATTCTATGAGTTCACACACCTCCATTCTGACTTCACAATCCTCCATTCTATGACTTCACACACCTCCGTTCTGACTTCACACAGCTCCATTCTGTGACTTCACAAAACTCCATTCTGTGATTTCACACACCTCCATACTATGACTTCACACACCTCCATCTATGACTTCACACACCTCCATTCTGAGTTCACACACCTCCATTCGTTGACTTCACACACCTCCATTATGACTTCACACACCTTCATTTTATGACTTCACACACCTCCTTTCTGTGACTTCACACACCTTCATTCTGTGTTCACACACCTCCATTCTCTGACTTCAGACACCTCAATTCTGTGACTTGACACACCTCCATTCTGACTTCACACACGTCCATTGTATGATTTCACACACCTCCATTCTATGACTTCACACACCTCCATTCTGTGACTTCACACACCTTCATTCTCACTTCACACCCCTCCATTCTGCCTTCACACACCTCCATTCTGACTTCACACAGCTCCATTCTATGAATTCACACACCTCCATTCTGTGACTTCACACACCACCTTTTTGACTTCACACACCTCCATTCTGTGACTTCACACACCGCTATTCTGTGACTTTACACACCTCGGTTTTGCCTTCACACACTTCCAATCTGTGACTTCACACACCTCCATTCTGTGACTTCACACACCTCTATTGTTTCACTTCACAGACCTCCATTCTTTGACTTCACACACCGCCATTCCATGACTTCACAAACCTCCATTCTATGAGTTCACACACCTCCATTCTATGAGTTCACACACCTCCAATTTGACTTCACACATCTCCATTCTATGACTTCACACACCTTCATTCTTACTTCAGAAACATCCATTCTCTGACTTCACACACCTCCATTCTATGACTTCACAAACCTCCATTCTGTGACTTCACACACCTCCATTCTGAGTTCACACACCTCCTTTCTATGACTTCACACACTTCCATTCTGTGACTTCACACACCTCCATTCTGTGGCTTCACACACTTACATTTTGAGTTCACACATCTCAATTCTGTGACTTCACACACCTTCATTCTTACTTCAGAAACATCCATTCTCTGACTTCACACACCTCCATTCTATGACTTCACAAACCTCCATTCTGTGACTTCACACACCTCCATTCTGAGTTCACACACCTCCTTTCTATGACTTCACACACTTCCGTTCTATGACTTCACACACCTCCATTCTGTGGCTTCACACACCTACATTCTGAGTTCACACACCTCCATTCTGTGACTTCACACACCTCCATTCTGTGACTTCACACACCTCCATTCTGTGACTTCACACACCTCGATCCTATGACTTCACACACCTCCATTCTATGAATTAACACACCTCCATTCTGTGAGTTCACAAACCTCCATTCTATGACTTCACACACCTCCATTGTGTGACATCACACACCTCCATTCTGAGTTCACACACCTCCATTCTATGACTTCACAAACCTCCATTCTGACTTCACCCACCTCAATTCTGTGACTTCACACTCCTCCATTCTATGATTTCACACACTTCCATTCTATGACTTCACACACCTCCATTCTGTGGCTTCACACACCTACATTCTGAGTTTACACACCTCCATTCTGTGACTTCACACACCTCCATTCTGTGATTTCACACACCTCCAATCTGACTTCACACACCTCCATTCTATGAATTCACACACCTCCATTCGTTGACATCAAAAACAACCATTCTATGACTTCACACAACTCCATTTTGACTTCACACACCTCCATTCTATGAGTTCGCACACCTCCATTCTATGACTTCACACACCTCAATTCTATGACTTCACACACCTCCATTCTATGACTTCACACACCTCCATTCTGTGACTTCACACACCTCCACTCTATGACTTCAAACACCTTCATTCTTACTTCACAAACATCCATTCTGTGACTTCACACACCTCCATTCTGTGACTTCACACACCTTCATTCTGACTTCACACACCTCCATTCTGTGACTTCACACACCTCAATTCTGTTACTTCACACACCTCCATTCTGACTTCACATACCTCCATTCTATGAATTCACACGCCTCCATTCTATGACTTCACACACCTCCATTCTGTGACTTCACACACCAACTTTTTGACTTCACACACCTCCATTCTGTGACTTCACACACCTCCATTCTGTGACTTCACACACATCCGTTTTGACTTCACACACTTCCATTCTGTGACTTCACACACCTCCATTCTGTGACTTCACACACCTCTATTGTTTCACTTCACACACCTCCATTCTTTGACATCACACACCTCCATTCCATGACTTCACACACCTTCATTCTATGAGTTCACACACCTCCATTCTATGACTTCACACACCTCAATTCTATGACCTCACACACCTCCATTCTATGACTTCACACACCTCCATTCTGTGACTTCACACACCTCCACTCTATGACTTCAAGCACCTTCATTCTGACTTCACACACCTCCATTGTGTGACTTCACACACCTCAATTCTGTGACTTCACACACCTCCATTCTGACTTCACATACCTCCATTCTATGATTTCACAAACCTCCATTCTGACTTCACACACCTCCATTCTGTGACTTCACACATCTCAGTTCTGTGACTTGACACACCTCCATTCTGACTTCATACACCTCCATTCTATGATTTCACACACCTCCATTCTATGACTTCATACACCTCCATTCTATGACTTCACACACCTCCATTATGTGACTTCACACACCTCCATTCTGACTTCACACACCTCCATTCTGACTTCACACAGCTCCAATCTATGACTTCACACACCTCCATTCTGTGACTTCACACACCTCCATTCTATGACTTCACACACCTCCACTGTGATTTCACACACCTCCATTCTATGAGTTCACACACCTCCATTGTGACCTCACACACCTTAATTCTATGACTTGAAACACTTCCATTCTGACTTCACACACCTAAATTCTGTGACTTCAAACACTTCCATTTTATGATTTCACACACCTCCATTCTATGAATTCACACACCTCCATTCTGTGACTTCACACACCTCCATTCTATGACTTCACACACCTCCATTCTGTGACTTCAAACACTTCCATTTTATGATTTCACACACCTTCATTCTATGAATTCCCACACCTCCATTCTGTGACTTCACACACCTCAATTCTATGATTTCACACACCTCCATTCTATGAATTCACACACCTCCATTCTATGAATTCCCACACCTCCATTTTGTGACTTCACACACCTCAATTCTGACTTCACAAAACTCCATTCTCTGACTTCACACACCTCCATTCTGAGTTCACACCCCTCCTTTCTATGACTTCACACACTTCCATTCTATGACTTCACACACCTCCATTCTGTGGCTTCACACACCTACATTCTGAGTTCACACACCTCCATTCTGTGACTTCACACACCTCCATTCTGTGACTTCACACACCTCCATTCTGTGACTTCACACATCTCGATCCTATGACTTCACACCTCCATTCTATGAATTCACACACCTCCATTCTCTGATTTCAAAAACCTCCATTCTATGACTTCACACACCTCCATTCTGTGACTTCACACACCTCCATTCTGAGTTCACACACCTCCATTCTATGACTTCACAAACCTCCATTCTGAGTTTACAAACCTCCATTCTATGACTTCGCACATCTCCATTGTATGACTTCACTCACCTCCATTCTGACTTCACACACCTCCATTCTGACTTCACACACCTCAATTCTGTGACTTGACACACCTCCATTCTGACTTCATACACCTCCATTCTACGATTTCACACACCTCCATTTTATGACTTCATACACCTCCGTTCTATGACTAAACACATCTCCATTCTGTGACTTCACACACCTCAATTCTGACTTCACACACCTCCATTCTGACTTCACACAGCTCCAATCTATGACTTCACACACCTCCATTCTGTGACTTCACACACCTCCATTCTATGACTTCACACACCTCCACTGTGATTTCACACACATCCATTCTATGATTTCACACACCTCCATTGTGACTTCACACACCTTAATTCTATGACTTCACACACCTCCATTCTGATTTCACACACCTCCATTCTGACTTCACACACCTAAATTCTATGACTTCCCACACCTCCATTCTATGATTTCACACACTTCCTTTCTAAGACTTCACACACCTCCATTCTATGACTTCACACACCTCATTTCTGTGTTGACACACCTCCATTCTGTGATTTCACCCACCTCCAATCTGACTTCACACACCTCCATTCTATGACTTCACACACCTCCATTCGTTGACATCAAAAACCACCATTCTATGACTTCACACAACTCCATTTTGACTTCACACACCTCCATTCTATGAGTTCACACACCTCCATTTTATGACTTCACACACCTCCATTCTATGACTTCACACACCTCAATTCTATGACTTCACTCACCTCCATTCTATGACTTTACACACCTCCATTCTGTGACTTCACACACCTCCACTCTATGACTTCAAACACCTTCATCCTTACTTCACAAACATCCATTCTGTGACTTCACACACCTCCATTCTGTGATTTCACACACCTTCATTCTGACTTCACACACCTCCATTCTGTGACTTCACACACCTCAATTCTGTGAGTTCACACACCTTCATTCTGACTTCACACACCTCCATTTTATGACTTCACACACCTCCATTCTATGACTTCACACACCTCCATTTTGTGACTTCCCACACCTAAATTCTATGACTTCACACACCTCCATTGTGACTTCACACATCTCCATTCTGTGAGTTCACACACCTCCATTCTGACTTCACACACCTCCATTCTATGACTTCACACACCTCCGTTCTGACTTCACACAGCTACATTCTGTGACTTCACAAAACTCCATTCTGTGATTTCACACACCTCCATACTATGACTTCACACACCCCAATCTATGACTTCACACACCTCCATCTATGACTTCACACACCTCCATACTATGACTTCACACACCCCCATCTATGACTTCACACACCTCCATCTATGACTTCACACACCTCCATTCTGTGACTTCTCACTCCTCCATTCTATGACTTCACACACTTCCAGTGTGACGTCACACAACTCCATTCTATGTGTTCACACATCTCCTTTCTATGATTTCACACACCTCCATTCTGACTTCACACACCTCCATTCTATGACATCACAGACCTCGAATCTGTGACTTCACTCACCTCCACTCTATGACTTCACACTCCTCCATTCTATGACTTCCCACACCTCCTTTCTATGACTTCACCCACCTCAGTCTATGACTTCACACACCTCCATTCTGACTTCACACACCTCCATTCTGTGACTTCACACACCTCCATTCTATGACTTCACACACCTCAATACTATGACTTCACACACCTCCATTCTATAACTTCACACACCTCCATTCTATGACTTCAAACACCTCCATTCTATGATTTGACACACCTCCATACTATGACTTCACACACCTCCATCTATGACTTCACACACCTCCATTCTGAGTTGACACACCTCCATTCTGTGACTTCAAACACCTCCAATCTGACGTCACACACCTCCATTGTATGACTTCACACACCTCCATTCTGTGAATTCACACACTTCCATTATGACGTCACACACCTCCATTCTATGAGTTCACACACCTCCATTCTATGACTTCACACACCTGCATTCTGACTTCACACACCTCCATTCTATGACTTCACAGACCTCAAATCTGTGACTTCACTCACCTCCACTCTATGACTTCACACTCCTCCATTCTATGACATCCCACACCTCATTTCTATGACTTCACCAAACCCCATTCTATGACTTCACATCTCCATTCTGACTTCACATACCTCCATTCTGTGACTTCACACACCTCCCTTCTATGACTTCATACATCTCCATTCTTTGACTTCACACACCTTCATTCTTACTTCAGAAACATCCATTCTCGGACTTCACACACCTCCATTCTATGACTTCACAAAACTGCATTCTGTGACTTCACACACCTCCATTCTGAGTTCACACACCTCCTTTCTATGACTTCACACACTTCCATTCTATGACTTCACACACCTCCATTCTGTGGCTTCACACACCTACATTCTGGGTTCACACACCTCCATTCTGTGACTTCACACACCTCCATTCTGTGACTTCGCACACCACCATTCTGTGACTTCACACACCTCGATCCTATGACTTGATACCTCCATTCTATGAATTAACACACCTCCATTCTGTGATTTCACAAACCTCCATTCTATGACTTCACACACCTCCATTCTGTGACTTCACACACCTCCATTCTGAGTTCACAGACCTCCATTCTATGACTTCACACATCTCCATTGTATGACTTCACTCACCTCCATTCTATGACTTCACACACCTCCATTCTGACTTCACACACCTCAATTCTATGACTTCTCACACCTCATTTCTGTGTTGACACACCTCCATTCTGTGATTTCACCCACCTCCAATCTGACTTCATACACCTCCATTCTATGACTTCACACACCTCCATTCGTTGACATCAAAAACCACCATTCTATGACTTCACACAACTCCATTTTGACTTCACACACCTCCATTCTATGAGTTCACACACCTCCATTTTATGACTTCACACACCTCCATTCTATGACTTCACACACCTCAATTCTATGACTTCACTCACCTCCATTCTATGACTTTACACACCTCCATTCTGTGACTTCACACACCTCCACTCTATGACTTCAAACACCTTCATCCTTACTTCACAAACATCCATTCTGTGATTTCACACACCTCCATTCTGTGATTTCACACACCTTCATTCTGACTTCACACACCTCCATTCTGTGACTTCACACACCTCAATTCTGTGACTTCACACACCTTCATTCTGACTTCACACACCTCCAATTTATGACTTCACACACCTCCATTCTATGACTTCACACACCTCCATTTTGTGACTTCACACACCTAAATTCTATGACTTCACACACCTCCATTGTGAATTCACACATCTCCATTCTATGAGTTCACACACCTCCATTCTGACTTCACACACCTCCATTCTATGACTTCACACACCTCCGTTCTGACTTCACACAGCTCCATTCTGTGACTTCACAAAACTCCATTCTGTGATTTCACACACCTCCATACTATGACTTCACACACGCCCATCTATGACTTCACACACCTCCATCTATGACTTCACACACCTCCATTCTGTGACTTCACACACCTCCATTCTGACTTCACACACATTCATTTTATGACTTCACACACCTCCATTCTGTGACTTCTCACTCCTCCATTCTATGACTTCACACACTTCCAGTGTGACGTCACACAACTCCATTCTATGTGTTCACACATCTCCTTTCTATGATTTCACACACCTCCATTCTGACTTCACACACCTCCATTCTATGACATCACAGACCTCGAATCTGTGACTTCACTCACCTCCACTCTATGACTTCACACTCCTCCATTCTATGACTTCCCACACCTCCTTTCTATGACTTCACCCACCTCAGTCTATGACTTCACACACCTCCATTCTGACTTCACACACCTCCATTCTGTGACTTCACACACCTCCATTCTATGACTTCACACACCTCAATAGTATGACTTCACACACCTCCATTCTATAACTTCACACACCTCCATTCTTTGACTTCACACACCTCCATTCTATGACTTCAAACACCTCCATTCTATGATTTGACACACCTCCATACTATGACTTCACACACCTCCATCTATGACTTCACACACCTCCATTCTGAGTTCACACACCTCCATTCTGTGACTTCACACACCTCCAATCTGACGTCACACACCTCCATTGTATGACTTCACACACCTCCATTCTGTGACTTCAAACACTTCCATTTTATGATTTCACACACCTTCATTCTATGAATTCCCACACCTCCATTCTGTGACTTCACACACCTCAATTCTATGATTTCACACACCTCCATTCTATGAATTCACACACCTCCATTCTATGAATTCCCACACCTCCATTTTGTGACTTCACACACCTCAATTCTGACTTCACAAAACTCCATTCTCTGACTTCACACACCTCCATTCTGAGTTCACACCCCTCCTTTCTATGACTTCACACACTTCCATTCTATGACTTCACACACCTCCATTCTGTGGCTTCACACACCTACATTCTGAGTTCACACACCTCCATTCTGTGACTTCACACACCTCCATTCTATGACTTCACACACCTCAATACTATGACTTCACACACCTCCATTCTATAACTTCACACACCTCCATTCTTTGACTTCACACACCTCCATTCTATGACTTCAAACACCTCCATTCTATGATTTGACACACCTCCATACTATGACTTCACACACCTCCATCTATGACTTCACACACCTCCATTCTGAGTTCACACACCTCCATTCTGTGACTTCACACACCTCCAATCTGACGTCACACACCTCCATTGTATGACTTCACACACCTCCATTCTGTGACTTCATACACTTCCATTATGACGTCACACACCTCCATTCTATGAGTTCACACACCTCCATTCTATGACTTCACACACCTGCATTTTGACTTCACACACCTCCATTCTATGACTTCACAGACCTCAAATCTGTGACTTCACTCACCTCCACTCTATGACTTCACACTCCTCCATTCTATGACATCCCACACCTCATTTCTATGACTTCACCCAACCCCATTCTATGACTTCACACCTCCATTCTGATTTCACACACCTCCATTCTGTGACTTCACACACCTCCCTTCTATGACTTCATACACCTCCATTCTTTGACTTCACACACCTACATTCTTACTTCAGAAACATCCATTCTCGGACTTCACAAACCTCCATTCTATGACTTCACAAAACTGCATTCTGTGACTTCACACACCTCCATTCTGAGTTCACACACCTCCTTTCTATGACTTCACACACTTCCATTCTATGACTTCACACACCTCCATTCTGTGATTTCACACACCTTCATTCTGACTTCACACACCTCCATTCTGTGACTTCACACACCTCAATTCTGTGACTTCACACACCTTCATTCTGACTTCACACACCTCCATTTTATGACTTCACACACCTCCATTCTATGACTTCACACACCTCCATTTTGTGACTTCACACACCTAAATTCTATGACTTCACACACCTCCATTGTGACTTCACACATCTCCATTCTATGAGTTCACACACCACCATTCTGACTTCACACACCTCCATTCTATGACTTCACACACCTCCGTTCTGACTTCACACAGCTCCATTCTGTGACTTCACAAAACTCCATTCTGTGACTACACACACCTCCATTCTGTGACTTCGCACACCACCATTCTGTGACTTCACACACCTCGATCCTATGACTTGATACCTCCATTCTATGAATTAACACACCTCCATTCTGTGATTTCACAAACCTCCATTCTATGACTTCACACACCTCCATTCTGTGACTTCACACACCTCCATTCTGAGTTCACAGACCTCCATTCTATGACTTCACACATCTCCATTGTATGACTTCACTCACCTCCATTCTATGACTTCACACACCTCCATTCTGACTTCACACACCTCAATTCTATGACTTCTCACACCTCATTTCTGTGTTGACACACCTCCATTCTGTGATTTCACCCACCTCCAATCTGACTTCATACACCTCCATTCTATGACTTCACACACCTCCATTCGTTGACATCAAAAACCACCATTCTATGACTTCACACAACTCCATTTTGACTTCACACACCTCCATTCTATGAGTTCACACACCTCCATTTTATGACTTCACACACCTCCATTCTATGACTTCACACACCTCAATTCTATGACTTCACTCACCTCCATTCTATGACTTTACACACCTCCATTCTGTGACTTCACACACCTCCACTCTATGACTTCAAACACCTTCATCCTTACTTCACAAACATCCATTCTGTGACTTCACACACCTCCATTCTGTGATTTCACACACCTTCATTCTGACTTCACACACCTCCATTCTGTGACTTCACACACCTCAATTCTGTGACTTCACACACCTTCATTCTGACTTCACACACCTCCATTTTATGACTTCACACACCTCCATTCTATGACTTCACACACCTCCATTTTGTGACTTCACACACCTAAATTCTATGACTTCACACACCTCCATTGTGAATTCACACATCTCCATTCTATGAGTTCACACACCTCCATTCTGACTTCACACACCTCCATTCTATGACTTCACACACCTCCGTTCTGACTTCACACAGCTCCATTCTGTGACTTCACAAAACTCCATTCTGTGATTTCACACACCTCCATACTATGACTTCACACACCCCCATCTATGACTTCACACACCTCCATCTATGACTTCACACACCTCCATTCTGTGACTTCACACACCTCCATTCTGACTTCACACACATTCATTTTATGACTTCACACACCTCCATTCTGTGACTTCTCACTCCTCCATTCTATGACTTCACACACTTCCAGTGTGACGTCACACAACTCCATTCTATGTGTTCACACATCTCCTTTCTATGATTTCACACACCTCCATTCTGACTTCACACACCTCCATTCTATGACATCACAGACCTCGAATCTGTGCCTTCACTCACCTCCACTCTATGACTTCACACTCCTCCATTCTATGACTTCCCACACCTCCTTTCTATGACTTCACCCACCTCAGTCTATGACTTCACACACCTCCATTCTGACTTCACACACCTCCATTCTGTGACTTCACACACCTCCATTCTATGACTTCACACACCTCAATAGTATGACTTCACACACCTCCATTCTATAACTTCACACACCTCCATTCTTTGACTTCACACACCTCCATTCTATGACTTCAAACACCTCCATTCTATGATTTGACACACCTCCATACTATGACTTCACACACCTCCATCTATGACTTCACACACCTCCATTCTGAGTTCACACACCTCCATTCTGTGACTTCACACACCTCCAATCTGACGTCACACACCTCCATTGTATGACTTCACACACCTCCATTCTGTGACTTCAAACACTTCCATTTTATGATTTCACACACCTTCATTCTATGAATTCCCACACCTCCATTCTGTGACTTCACACACCTCAATTCTATGATTTCACACACCTCCATTCTATGAATTCACACACCTCCATTCTATGAATTCCCACACCTCCATTTTGTGACTTCACACACCTCAATTCTGACTTCACAAAACTCCATTCTCTGACTTCACACACCTCCATTCTGAGTTCACACCCCTCCTTTCTATGACTTCACACACTTCCATTCTATGACTTCACACACCTCCATTCTGTGGCTTCACACACCTACATTCTGAGTTCACACACCTCCATTCTGTGACTTCACACACCTCCATTCTATGACTTCACACACCTCAATACTATGACTTCACACACCTCCATTCTATAACTTCACACACCTCCATTCTTTGACTTCACACACCTCCATTCTATGACTTCAAACACCTCCATTCTATGATTTGACACACCTCCATACTATGACTTCACACACCTCCATCTATGACTTCACACACCTCCATTCTGAGTTCACACACCTCCATTCTGTGACTTCACACACCTCCATTCTGACTTCACTCCCCTCCATTGTATGACTTCACACACCTCCATTCTGTGACTTCATACACTTCCATTATGACGTCACACACCTCCATTCTATGAGTTCACACACCTCCATTCTATGACTTCACACACCTGCATTTTGACTTCACACACCTCCATTCTATGACTTCACAGACCTCAAATCTGTGACTTCACTCACCTCCACTCTATGACTTCACACTCCTCCATTCTATGACATCCCACACCTCATTTCTATGACTTCACCCAACCCCATTCTATGACTTCACACCTCCATTCTGATTTCACACACCTCCATTCTGTGACTTCACACACCTCCCTTCTATGACTTCATACACCTCCATTCTTTGACTTCACACACCTACATTCTTACTTCAGAAACATCCATTCTCGGACTTCACAAACCTCCATTCTATGACTTCACAAAACTGCATTCTGTGACTTCACACACCTCCATTCTGAGTTCACACACCTCCTTTCTATGACTTCACACACTTCCATTCTATGACTTCACACACCTCCATTCTGTGATTTCACACACCTTCATTCTGACTTCACACACCTCCATTCTGTGACTTCACACACCTCAATTCTGTGACTTCACACACCTTCATTCTGACTTCACACACCTCCATTTTATGACTTCACACACCTCCATTCTATGACTTCACACACCTCCATTTTGTGACTTCACACACCTAAATTCTATGACTTCACACACCTCCATTGTGACTTCACACATCTCCATTCTATGAGTTCACACACCTCCATTCTGACTTCACACACCTCCATTCTATGACTTCACACACCTCCGTTCTGACTTCACACAGCTCCATTCTGTGACTTCACAAAACTCCATTCTGTGACTACACACACCTCCATTCTGTGACTTCGCACACCACCATTCTGTGACTTCACACACCTCGATCCTATGACTTGATACCTCCATTCTATGAATTAACACACCTCCATTCTGTGATTTCACAAACCTCCATTCTATGACTTCACACACCTCCATTCTGTGACTTCACACACCTCCATTCTGAGTTCACAGACCTCCATTCTATGACTTCACACATCTCCATTGTATGACTTCACTCACCTCCATTCTATGACTTCACACACCTCCATTCTGACTTCACACACCTCAATTCTATGACTTCTCACACCTCATTTCTGTGTTGACACACCTCCATTCTGTGATTTCACCCACCTCCAATCTGACTTCATACACCTCCATTCTATGACTTCACACACCTCCATTCGTTGACATCAAAAACCACCATTCTATGACTTCACACAACTCCATTTTGACTTCACACACCTCCATTCTATGAGTTCACACACCTCCATTTTATGACTTCACACACCTCCATTCTATGACTTCACACACCTCAATTCTATGACTTCACTCACCTCCATTCTATGACTTTACACACCTCCATTCTGTGACTTCACACACCTCCACTCTATGACTTCAAACACCTTCATCCTTACTTCACAAACATCCATTCTGTGACTTCACACACCTCCATTCTGTGATTTCACACACCTTCATTCTGACTTCACACACCTCCATTCTGTGACTTCACACACCTCAATTCTGTGACTTCACACACCTTCATTCTGACTTCACACACCTCCATTTTATGACTTCACACACCTCCATTCTATGACTTCACACACCTCCATTTTGTGACTTCACACACCTAAATTCTATGACTTCACACACCTCCATTGTGAATTCACACATCTCCATTCTATGAGTTCACACACCTCCATTCTGACTTCACACACCTCCATTCTATGACTTCACACACCTCCGTTCTGACTTCACACAGCTCCATTCTGTGACTTCACAAAACTCCATTCTGTGATTTCACACACCTCCATACTATGACTTCACACACCCCCATCTATGACTTCACACACCTCCATCTATGACTTCACACACCTCCATTCTGTGACTTCACACACCTCCATTCTGACTTCACACACATTCATTTTATGACTTCACACACCTCCATTCTGTGACTTCTCACTCCTCCATTCTATGACTTCACACACTTCCAGTGTGACGTCACACAACTCCATTCTATGTGTTCACACATCTCCTTTCTATGATTTCACACACCTCCATTCTGACTTCACACACCTCCATTCTATGACATCACAGACCTCGAATCTGTGACTTCACTCACCTCCACTCTATGACTTCACACTCCTCCATTCTATGACTTCCCACACCTCCTTTCTATGACTTCACCCACCTCAGTCTATGACTTCACACACCTCCATTCTGACTTCACACACCTCCATTCTGTGACTTCACACACCTCCATTCTATGACTTCACACACCTCAATAGTATGACTTCACACACCTCCATTCTATAACTTCACACACCTCCATTCTTTGACTTCACACACCTCCATTCTATGACTTCAAACACCTCCATTCTATGATTTGACACACCTCCATACTATGACTTCACACACCTCCATCTATGACTTCACACACCTCCATTCTGAGTTCACACACCTCCATTCTGTGACTTCACACACCTCCAATCTGACGTCACACACCTCCATTGTATGACTTCACACACCTCCATTCTGTGACTTCAAACACTTCCATTTTATGATTTCACACACCTTCATTCTATGAATTCCCACACCTCCATTCTGTGACTTCACACACCTCAATTCTATGATTTCACACACCTCCATTCTATGAATTCACACACCTCCATTCTATGAATTCCCACACCTCCATTTTGTGACTTCACACACCTCAATTCTGACTTCACAAAACTCCATTCTCTGACTTCACACACCTCCATTCTGAGTTCACACCCCTCCTTTCTATGACTTCACACACTTCCATTCTATGACTTCACACACCTCCATTCTGTGGCTTCACACACCTACATTCTGAGTTCACACACCTCCATTCTGTGACTTCACACACCTCCATTCTATGACTTCACACACCTCAATACTATGACTTCACACACCTCCATTCTATAACTTCACACACCTCCATTCTTTGACTTCACACACCTCCATTCTATGACTTCAAACACCTCCATTCTATGATTTGACACACCTCCATACTATGACTTCACACACCTCCATCTATGACTTCACACACCTCCATTCTGAGTTCACACACCTCCATTCTGTGACTTCACACACCTCCAATCTGACGTCACACACCTCCATTGTATGACTTCACACACCTCCATTCTGTGACTTCATACACTTCCATTATGACGTCACACACCTCCATTCTATGAGTTCACACACCTCCATTCTATGACTTCACACACCTGCATTTTGACTTCACACACCTCCATTCTATGACTTCACAGACCTCAAATCTGTGACTTCACTCACCTCCACTCTATGACTTCACACTCCTCCATTCTATGACATCCCACACCTCATTTCTATGACTTCACCCAACCCCATTCTATGACTTCACACCTCCATTCTGATTTCACACACCTCCATTCTGTGACTTCACACACCTCCCTTCTATGACTTCATACACCTCCATTCTTTGACTTCACACACCTACATTCTTACTTCAGAAACATCCATTCTCGGACTTCACAAACCTCCATTCTATGACTTCACAAAACTGCATTCTGTGACTTCACACACCTCCATTCTGAGTTCACACACCTCCTTTCTATGACTTCACACACTTCCATTCTATGACTTCACACACCTCCATTCTGTGATTTCACACACCTTCATTCTGACTTCACACACCTCCATTCTGTGACTTCACACACCTCAATTCTGTGACTTCACACACCTTCATTCTGACTTCACACACCTCCATTTTATGACTTCACACACCTCCATTCTATGACTTCACACACCTCCATTTTGTGACTTCACACACCTAAATTCTATGACTTCACACACCTCCATTGTGACTTCACACATCTCCATTCTATGAGTTCACACACCTCCATTCTGACTTCACACACCTCCATTCTATGACTTCACACACCTCCGTTCTGACTTCACACAGCTCCATTCTGTGACTTCACAAAACTCCATTCTGTGACTACACACACCTCCATTCTGTGACTTCGCACACCACCATTCTGTGACTTCACACACCTCGATCCTATGACTTGATACCTCCATTCTATGAATTAACACACCTCCATTCTGTGATTTCACAAACCTCCATTCTATGACTTCACACACCTCCATTCTGTGACTTCACACACCTCCATTCTGAGTTCACAGACCTCCATTCTATGACTTCACACATCTCCATTGTATGACTTCACTCACCTCCATTCTATGACTTCACACACCTCCATTCTGACTTCACACACCTCAATTCTATGACTTCTCACACCTCATTTCTGTGTTGACACACCTCCATTCTGTGATTTCACCCACCTCCAATCTGACTTCATACACCTCCATTCTATGACTTCACACACCTCCATTCGTTGACATCAAAAACCACCATTCTATGACTTCACACAACTCCATTTTGACTTCACACACCTCCATTCTATGAGTTCACACACCTCCATTTTATGACTTCACACACCTCCATTCTATGACTTCACACACCTCAATTCTATGACTTCACTCACCTCCATTCTATGACTTTACACACCTCCATTCTGTGACTTCACACACCTCCACTCTATGACTTCAAACACCTTCATCCTTACTTCACAAACATCCATTCTGTGACTTCACACACCTCCATTCTGTGATTTCACACACCTTCATTCTGACTTCACACACCTCCATTCTGTGACTTCACACACCTCAATTCTGTGACTTCACACACCTTCATTCTGACTTCACACACCTCCATTTTATGACTTCACACACCTCCATTCTATGACTTCACACACCTCCATTTTGTGACTTCACACACCTAAATTCTATGACTTCACACACCTCCATTGTGAATTCACACATCTCCATTCTATGAGTTCACACACCTCCATTCTGACTTCACACACCTCCATTCTATGACTTCACACACCTCCGTTCTGACTTCACACAGCTCCATTCTGTGACTTCACAAAACTCCATTCTGTGATTTCACACACCTCCATACTATGACTTCACACACCCCCATCTATGACTTCACACACCTCCATCTATGACTTCACACACCTCCATTCTGTGACTTCACACACCTCCATTCTGACTTCACACACATTCATTTTATGACTTCACACACCTCCATTCTGTGACTTCTCACTCCTCCATTCTATGACTTCACACACTTCCAGTGTGACGTCACACAACTCCATTCTATGTGTTCACACATCTCCTTTCTATGATTTCACACACCTCCATTCTGACTTCACACACCTCCATTCTATGACATCACAGACCTCGAATCTGTGACTTCACTCACCTCCACTCTATGACTTCACACTCCTCCATTCTATGACTTCCCACACCTCCTTTCTATGACTTCACCCACCTCAGTCTATGACTTCACACACCTCCATTCTGACTTCACACACCTCCATTCTGTGACTTCACACACCTCCATTCTATGACTTCACACACCTCAATAGTATGACTTCACACACCTCCATTCTATAACTTCACACACCTCCATTCTTTGACTTCACACACCTCCATTCTATGACTTCAAACACCTCCATTCTATGATTTGACACACCTCCATACTATGACTTCACACACCTCCATCTATGACTTCACACACCTCCATTCTGAGTTCACACACCTCCATTCTGTGACTTCACACACCTCCAATCTGACGTCACACACCTCCATTGTATGACTTCACACACCTCCATTCTGTGACTTCAAACACTTCCATTTTATGATTTCACACACCTTCATTCTATGAATTCCCACACCTCCATTCTGTGACTTCACACACCTCAATTCTATGATTTCACACACCTCCATTCTATGAATTCACACACCTCCATTCTATGAATTCCCACACCTCCATTTTGTGACTTCACACACCTCAATTCTGACTTCACAAAACTCCATTCTCTGACTTCACACACCTCCATTCTGAGTTCACACCCCTCCTTTCTATGACTTCACACACTTCCATTCTATGACTTCACACACCTCCATTCTGTGGCTTCACACACCTACATTCTGAGTTCACACACCTCCATTCTGTGACTTCACACACCTCCATTCTATGACTTCACACACCTCAATACTATGACTTCACACACCTCCATTCTATAACTTCACACACCTCCATTCTTTGACTTCACACACCTCCATTCTATGACTTCAAACACCTCCATTCTATGATTTGACACACCTCCATACTATGACTTCACACACCTCCATCTATGACTTCACACACCTCCATTCTGAGTTCACACACCTCCATTCTGTGACTTCACACACCTCCAATCTGACGTCACACACCTCCATTGTATGACTTCACACACCTCCATTCTGTGACTTCATACACTTCCATTATGACGTCACACACCTCCATTCTATGAGTTCACACACCTCCATTCTATGACTTCACACACCTGCATTCTGACTTCACACACCTCCATTCTATGACTTCACAGACCTCAAATCTGTGACTTCACTCACCTCCACTCTATGACTTCACACTCCTCCATTCTATGACATCCCACACCTCATTTCTATGACTTCACCCAACCCCATTCTATGACTTCACACCTCCATTCTGATTTCACACACCTCCATTCTGTGACTTCACACACCTCCCTTCTATGACTTCATACACCTCCATTCTTTGACTTCACACACCTACATTCTTACTTCAGAAACATCCATTCTCGGACTTCACAAACCTCCATTCTATGACTTCACAAAACTGCATTCTGTGACTTCACACACCTCCATTCTGAGTTCACACACCTCCTTTCTATGACTTCACACACTTCCATTCTATGACTTCACACACCTCCATTCTGTGATTTCACACACCTTCATTCTGACTTCACACACCTCCATTCTGTGACTTCACACACCTCAATTCTGTGACTTCACACACCTTCATTCTGACTTCACACACCTCCATTTTATGACTTCACACACCTCCATTCTATGACTTCACACACCTCCATTTTGTGACTTCACACACCTAAATTCTATGACTTCACACACCTCCATTGTGACTTCACACATCTCCATTCTATGAGTTCACACACCTCCATTCTGACTTCACACACCTCCATTCTATGACTTCACACACCTCCGTTCTGACTTCACACAGCTCCATTCTGTGACTTCACAAAACTCCATTCTGTGACTACACACACCTCCATTCTGTGACTTCGCACACCACCATTCTGTGACTTCACACACCTCGATCCTATGACTTGATACCTCCATTCTATGAATTAACACACCTCCATTCTGTGATTTCACAAACCTCCATTCTATGACTTCACACACCTCCATTCTGTGACTTCACACACCTCCATTCTGAGTTCACAGACCTCCATTCTATGACTTCACACATCTCCATTGTATGACTTCACTCACCTCCATTCTATGACTTCACACACCTCCATTCTGACTTCACACACCTCAATTCTATGACTTCTCACACCTCATTTCTGTGTTGACACACCTCCATTCTGTGATTTCACCCACCTCCAATCTGACTTCATACACCTCCATTCTATGACTTCACACACCTCCATTCGTTGACATCAAAAACCACCATTCTATGACTTCACACAACTCCATTTTGACTTCACACACCTCCATTCTATGAGTTCACACACCTCCATTTTATGACTTCACACACCTCCATTCTATGACTTCACACACCTCAATTCTATGACTTCACTCACCTCAATTCTATGACTTTACACACCTCCATTCTGTGACTTCACACACCTCCACTCTATGACTTCAAACACCTTCATCCTTACTTCACAAACATCCATTCTGTGACTTCACACACCTCCATTCTGTGATTTCACACACCTTCATTCTGACTTCACACACCTCCATTCTGTGACTTCACACACCTCAATTCTGTGACTTCACACACCTTCATTCTGACTTCACACACCTCCATTTTATGACTTCACACACCTCCATTCTATGACTTCACACACCTCCATTTTGTGACTTCACACACCTAAATTCTATGACTTCACACACCTCCATTGTGAATTCACACATCTCCATTCTATGAGTTCACACACCTCCATTCTGACTTCACACACCTCCATTCTATGACTTCACACACCTCCGTTCTGACTTCACACAGCTCCATTCTGTGACTTCACAAAACTCCATTCTGTGATTTCACACACCTCCATACTATGACTTCACACACCCCCATCTATGACTTCACACACCTCCATCTATGACTTCACACACCTCCATTCTGTGACTTCACACACCTCCATTCTGACTTCACACACATTCATTTTATGACTTCACACACCTCCATTCTGTGACTTCTCACTCCTCCATTCTATGACTTCACACACTTCCAGTGTGACTTCACACAACTCCATTCTATGTGTTCACACATCTCCTTTCTATGATTTCACACACCTCCATTCTGACTTCACACACCTCCATTCTATGACATCACAGACCTCGAATCTGTGACTTCACTCACCTCCACTCTATGACTTCACACTCCTCCATTCTATGACTTCCCACACCTCCTTTCTATGACTTCACCCACCTCAGTCTATGACTTCACACACCTCCATTCTGACTTCACACACCTCCATTCTGTGACTTCACACACCTCCATTCTATGACTTCACACACCTCAATAGTATGACTTCACACACCTCCATTCTATAACTTCACACACCTCCATTCTTTGACTTCACACACCTCCATTCTATGACTTCAAACACCTCCATTCTATGATTTGACACACCTCCATACTATGACTTCACACACCTCCATCTATGACTTCACACACCTCCATTCTGAGTTCACACACCTCCATTCTGTGACTTCACACACCTCCAATCTGACGTCACACACCTCCATTGTATGACTTCACACACCTCCATTCTGTGACTTCAAACACTTCCATTTTATGATTTCACACACCTTCATTCTATGAATTCCCACACCTCCATTCTGTGACTTCACACACCTCAATTCTATGATTTCACACACCTCCATTCTATGAATTCACACACCTCCATTCTATGAATTCCCACACCTCCATTTTGTGACTTCACACACCTCAATTCTGACTTCACAAAACTCCATTCTCTGACTTCACACACCTCCATTCTGAGTTCACACCCCTCCTTTCTATGACTTCACACACTTCCATTCTATGACTTCACACACCTCCATTCTGTGGCTTCACACACCTACATTCTGAGTTCACACACCTCCATTCTGTGACTTCACACACCTCCATTCTATGACTTCACACACCTCAATACTATGACTTCACACACCTCCATTCTATAACTTCACACACCTCCATTCTTTGACTTCACACACCTCCATTCTATGACTTCAAACACCTCCATTCTATGATTTGACACACCTCCATACTATGACTTCACACACCTCCATCTATGACTTCACACACCTCCATTCTGAGTTCACACACCTCCATTCTGTGACTTCACACACCTCCAATCTGACGTCACACACCTCCATTGTATGACTTCACACACCTCCATTCTGTGACTTCATACACTTCCATTATGACGTCACACACCTCCATTCTATGAGTTCACACACCTCCATTCTATGACTTCACACACCTGCATTCTGACTTCACACACCTCCATTCTATGACTTCACAGACCTCAAATCTGTGACTTCACTCACCTCCACTCTATGACTTCACACTCCTCCATTCTATGACATCCCACACCTCATTTCTATGACTTCACCCAACCCCATTCTATGACTTCACACCTCCATTCTGATTTCACACACCTCCATTCTGTGACTTCACACACCTCCCTTCTATGACTTCATACACCTCCATTCTTTGACTTCACACACCTACATTCTTACTTCAGAAACATCCATTCTCGGACTTCACAAACCTCCATTCTATGACTTCACAAAACTGCATTCTGTGACTTCACACACCTCCATTCTGAGTTCACACACCTCCTTTCTATGACTTCACACACTTCCATTCTATGACTTCACACACCTCCATTCTGTGATTTCACACACCTTCATTCTGACTTCACACACCTCCATTCTGTGACTTCACACACCTCAATTCTGTGACTTCACACACCTTCATTCTGACTTCACACACCTCCATTTTATGACTTCACACACCTCCATTCTATGACTTCACACACCTCCATTTTGTGACTTCACACACCTAAATTCTATGACTTCACACACCTCCATTGTGACTTCACACATCTCCATTCTATGAGTTCACACACCTCCATTCTGACTTCACACACCTCCATTCTATGACTTCACACACCTCCGTTCTGACTTCACACAGCTCCATTCTGTGACTTCACAAAACTCCATTCTGTGACTACACACACCTCCATTCTGTGACTTCGCACACCACCATTCTGTGACTTCACACACCTCGATCCTATGACTTGATACCTCCATTCTATGAATTAACACACCTCCATTCTGTGACTTCACACACCTCCATTCTGAGTTCACAGACCTCCATTCTATGACTTCACACATCTCCATTGTATGACTTCACTCACCTCCATTCTGACTTCACACACCTCCATTCTGACTTCACACACCTCAATTCTGTGACTTCCCACACTTCCATTCTATGATTTCACACACTTCCATTCTATGACTTCACACACCTCCCTTGTATGACTTCACCCACCTCATTTCTGAGTTGACACACCTCAATTCTGTGATTTCACCCACCTCCATTCTATGACTTCACACACCTCCATTCTATGACTTCACACACCTCCATTCGTTGACATCAAAAACCACCATTCTATGACTTCACACAACTCCATTTTGACTTCACACACCTCCATTTTATGAGTTCACACACCTCCATTTTATGACTTCACACATCTCCATTCTATGACTTCACACACCTCCATTCTGTGACTTCACACACCTCCATTCTGAGTTCACAGACCTCCATTCTATGACTTCACACATCTCCATTGTATGACTTCACTCACCTCCATTCTGACTTCACACACCTCCATTCTGACTTCACACACCTCAATTCTGTGACTTCCCACACCTCCATTCTATGATTTCACACACTTCCATTCTATGACTTCACACACCTCCCTTCTATGACTTCACACACCTCATTTCTGAGTTGACACACCTCAATTCTGTGATTTCACCCACCTCCAATCTGACTTCACACACCTCCATTCTATGACTTCACACACCTCCATTCGTTGACATCAAAAACCACCATTCTATGACTTCACACAACTCCATTTTGACTTCACACACCTCCATTTTATGAGTTCACACACCTCCATTTTATGACTTCACACATCTCCATTCTATGACTTCACACACCTCCACTCTATTACTTCAAACACCTTCATTCTTACTTCACAAACATCCATTCTGTGACTTCACACACCTCCATTCTGTGATTTCACACACCTTCATTCTGACTTCACACACCTCCATTCTGTGACTTCACACACCTCAATTCTGTGACTTCACACACCTTCATTCTGACTTCACACAACTCCATTCTATGAATTCACACACCTCCATTCTATGACTTCACACACCTCCATTTTGTGACTTCACACACCTAAATTCTATGACTTCACACACCTCCATTGTGACTTCACACACTTCCATTATATGCGTTCACACACCTCCATTCTGACTTCACACACCTCCATTCTATGACTTCACACACCTCCGTTCTGACTTCACACAGCTCCATTCTGTGACTTCACAAAACTCCATTCTGTGATTTCACACACCTCCATACTATGACTTCACACACCCCCATCTATGACTTCACACACCTCCATTCTGTGATTTCACACACCTCCATTCTGTGACTTCACACACCTCAATTCTGTGACTTCACAAACCTTCATTCTGACTTCACACAACTCCATTCTATGAATTCACACACCTCCATTCTATGACGTCACACACCTCCATTTTGTGACTTCACACACCTAAATTCTATGACTTCACACACCTCCATTGTGACTTCACACACTTCCATTATATGAGTTCACACACCTCCATTCTGACTTCACACACCTCCATTCTATGACTTCACACACCTCCGTTCTGACTTCACACAGCTCCATTCTGTGACTTCACAAAACTCCATTCTGTGATTTCACACACCTCCATACTATGACTTCACACACCCCCATCTATGACTTCACACACCTCCATTCTGAGTTCACACACCTCCATTCTGTGACTTCTCACACCTCCATTCTTTGACTTCAGAAACTTCCATTGTGACGTCACACAACTCCATTCTATGTGTTCACACATCTCCTTTCTATGATTTCACACACCTCCATTCTGACTTCACACACCTCCATTCCATGACATCACAGACCTCGAATCTGTGACTTCACTCACCTCCACTCTATGACTTCACACTCCTCCATTCTATGACTTCCCACACCTCCTTTCTATGACTTCACCCACCTAAGTCTATGACTTCACACACCTCCATTCTGACTTCACACACCTCCATTCTGTGACTTCACACACCTCCATTCTATGACTTCACACACCTCAATTCTATGACTTCACACACCTCCATTCTATGACTTCACACACCTCCATTCTCTGACTTCAAACACCTTCATTCTTACTTCACAAACATCCATTCTGTGACTTCACACACCTCCTTTCTGTGACTTCACACACCTTCATTCTGTGTTCACACACCTCCATTCTCTGACTTCACACACCTCAATTCTGTGACTTGACACACCTCCATTCTGACTTCACACACCTCCATTGTATGATTTCACACACCTCCATTCTATGACTTCACACACCTCCATTCTGTGACTTCACACACCTCCATTCTGACTTCACACCCCTCCCTTCTGAGTTCACACACCTCCATTCTGACTTCACACCGCTCCATTCTATGAATTCACACACCGCCATTCTGTGACTTCACACACCACCTTTTTGACTTCACACACCTCCATTCTGTGACTTCACACACCTCCATTCTGTGACTTCACACACCTCTATTGTTTCACTTCACACACCTCCATTGTTTGACTTCACACACCGCCATTCCATGACTTCACACACCTCCATTCTATGAGGTCACACACCTCCATTCTTTGAGTTCACACACCTCCAATTTGACTTCACACATCTCCATTCTGTGACTTCACACACCTTCATTCTTACTTCAGAAACATCCATTCTCTCACTTCACACACCTCCATTCTATGACTTCACAAACCTCCATTCTGTGACTTCACATACCTCCATTCTGAGTTCACACACCTCCTTTCTATGACTTCACACACTTCCATTCTATGACTTCACACACCTCCATTCTGTGGCTTCACACACCTACATTCTGAGTTCACACACCTCCATTCTAAGACTTCACACACCTCCATTCTGTGACTTCACATACCTCCATTCTGTGACTTCACACACCTCGATCCTATGACTTCACACACCTCCATTCTATGAATTAACACACCTCCATTCTGTGAGTTCACAAACCTCCATTCCATGACTTCACACACCTCCATTGTGTGACATCACACACCTCCATTCTGAGTTCACAGACCTCTATTCTATGACTTCACAAACCTCCATTCTGATTTCACAGACCTCCATTCTATGACTTCACACACCTCCATTCTATGACTTCACTCACCTCCATTCTGACTTCACACACCTCCATTCTGACTTCACCCACCTCAATTCTGTGACTTCACACTCCTCCATTCTATGATTTCACACACTTCCATTCTATGACTTCACACACCTCCATTCTGTGGCTTCACACACGTACATTCTGAGTTTACACACCTCCATTCTGTGACTTCACACACCTCCATTCTGTGATTTCACACACCACCAATCTGACTTCACACACCTCCATTCTATGAATTCACACACCTCCATTCGTTGACATCAAAAACCACCATTCTATGACTTCACACAACTCCATTTTGACTTCACACACCTCCATTCTATGAGTTCGCACACCTCCATTCTATGACTTCACACACCTCAATTCTATGACTTCACACACCTCCATTCTATGACTTCACACACCTCCATTCTGTGACTTCACACACCTCCACTCTATGACTTCAAACACCTTCATTCTTACTTCACAAACATCCATTCTGTGACTTCACACACCTCCATTCTGTGACTTCACACACCTTCATTCTGACTTCACACACCTCCATTCTGTGACTTCACACACCTCAATTCTGTTACTTCACACACCTCCATTCTGACTTCACATACCTCCATTCTATGAATTCACACGCCTCCATTCTATGACTTCACACACCTCCATTCTGTGACTTCACACACCAACTTTTTGACTTCACACACCTCCATTCTGTGACTTCACACACCTCCATTCTGTGACTTCACACACCTCCATTCTATGAGTTCACACACCTCCATTCTATGACTTCACACACCTCAATTCTATGACTTCACACACCTCCATTCTATGACTTCACACACCTCCATTCTGTGACTTCACACACCTCCATTCTATGACTTCAAACACATTCATTCTGACTTCACACACCTCCATTGTGTGACTTCACACACCTCAATTCTGTGACTTCACACACCTCCATTCTGACTTCACACACCTCCATTCTGTGGCTTCACACACTTACATTCTGAGTTCACACACCTCCATTCTGTGACTTCACACACCTCCATTCTGTGACTTCACACACCTCCATTCTGTGACTTCACACACCTCGATCCTATGACTTCACACACCTCCATTCTCTGACTTCAAACACCTCCATTCTGAGCTCACACACCTCCTTTCTATGACTTCACACACTTCCATTCTATGACTTCACACACCTCCATTCTGTGGCTTCACACACCTACATTCTGACTTCACACACCTCCATTCTGTGACTTCACACACCTCCATTCTGTGACTTCACACACCTCCATTCTGTGACTTCACACACCTCTATTGTTTCACTTCACACACCTCCATTGTTTGACTTCACACACCGCCATTCCATGACTTCACACACCTCCATTCTATGAGTTCACACACCTCCATTCTTTGAGTTCACACACCTCCAATTTGACTTCACACATCTCCATTCTGTGACTTCACACACCTTCATTCTTACTTCAGAAACATCCATTCTCTGACTTCACACACCTCCATTCTATGACTTCACAAACCTCCATTCTGTGACTTCACACAACTCCATTTTGACTTCACACACCTCCATTCTATGAGTTCGCACACCTCCATTCTATGACTTCACACACCTCAATTCTATGACTTCACACCTTCATTCTATGACTTCACACACCTCCATTCTGTGTCTTCACACACCTCCACTCTATGACTTCAAACACCTTCATTCTTACTTCACAAACATCCATTCTGTGACTTCACACACCTCCATTCTGTGACTTCACACACCTTCATTCTGACTTCACACACCTCCATTCTGTGACTTCACACACCTCAATTCTGTGACTTCACACACCTCCATTCTGACTTCACATACCTCCATTCTATGAATTCACACACCTCCATTCTATGACTTCACACACCTCCATTCTGTGACTTCACACACCTCCATTCTGTGACTTCACACACCTCTATTGTTTCACTTCACACACCTCCATTCTGTGAGTTCACAAACCTCCATTCTATGACTTCACACAGCTCCATTGTGTGACATCACACACCTCCATTCTGAGTTCACACACCTCCATTCTTTGACTTCACAAACCTCCATTCTGATTTCACAGACCTCCATTCTATGACTTCACACTCCTCCATTCTATGATTTCACACACTTCCATTCTATGACTTCACACACCTCCATTCTGTGGCTTCACACACCTACATTCTGAGTTTACACACCTCCATTCTGTGACTTCACACACCTCCATTCTGTGATTTCACACACCTCCAATCTGACTTCACACACCTCCATTCTATGAATTCACACACCTCCATTCGTTGACATCAAAAACCACCATTCTATGACTTCACACACCTCAATTCTATGACTTCACACACCTCCATTCTATGACTTCACACACCTCCATTCTGTGACTTCACACACCTCCACTCTATGACTTCAAACACCTTCATTCTGACTTCACACACCTCCATTGTGTGACTTCACACACCTCAATTCTGTGACTTCACACACCTCCATTCTGACTTCACATACCTCCATTCTATGATTTCACAAACCTCCATTCTGACTTCACACACCTCCATTCTGTGACTTCACACATCTCAATTCTGTGACTTGACACACCTCCATTCTGACTTCATACACCTCCATTCTATGATTTCACACACCTCCATTCTATGACTTCATACACCTCCATTCTATGACTTCACACACCTCCATTATGTGACTTCACACACCTCCATTCTGACTTCACACACCTCCATTCTGACTTCACACAGCTCCAATGTATTACTTCACACACCTCCATTCTGTGACTTCACACACCTCCATTCTATGACTTCACACACCTCCACTGTGATTTCACACACCTCCATTCTATGAGTTCACACACCTCCATTGTGACTTCACACACCTTAATTCTATGACTTCACACACCTCCATTCTGACTTCACACACCTCCATTCTGTGACTTCAAACACTTCCATTTTATCATTTCACACACCTCCATTCTATGAATTCACACACCTCCATTCTGTGACTTCACACACCTCCATTCTATGACTTCACACACCTCCATTCTGTGACTTCAAACACTTCCATTTTATGATTTCACACACCTTCATTCTATGAATTCCCACACCTCCATTCTGTGACTTCACACACCTCAATTCTATGATTTCACACACCTCCATTCTGACTTCACACACCTCAATTCTGTGACTTCACACACCTTCATTCTGATTTCACACACCTCCATTCTATGACTTCACACACCTCCATTCTATGACTTCACACACCTCCATTTTGTGACTTCACACACCTAAATTCTATGACTTCACACACCTCCATTCTGACTTAACACACCTCCATTCTATGAGTTCACACACCTCCATTCTGACTTCACACACCTCCATTCTATGACTTCACACACCTCCGTTCTGACTTCACACAGCTCCATTCTGTGACTTCACAAAACTCCATTCTGTGATTTCACACACCTCCATAATATGACTTCACACTCCTCCATCTATGACTTCACACACCTCCATTCTGAGTTCACACACCTCCATTCTGTGACTTCACACACCTCCATTCTGACTTCACACACCTTCATTTTATGACTTCACACACCTCCATTCTGTGACTTCTCTCACCTCCATTCTATGACTTCACAAACTTCCATTGTGACGTCACACAACTCCATTCTATGTGTTCACACATCTCCTTTCTATGATTTCACACACCTCCATTCTGACTTCACACACCTCCATTCTATGACATCACAGACCTCGAATCTGTGACTTCACTCACCTCCACTCTATGACTTCACACTCCTCCATTCTATGACTTCCCACACCTCCTTTCTATGACTTCACCCACCTCAGTCTATGACTTCACACACCTCCATTCTGACTTCACACACCTCCATTCTGTGACTTCACACACCTCCATTCTATGACTTCACACACCTCAATTCTATGACTTCACACACCTCCATTCTATGCCTTCACACACCTCCATTCTATGACTTCAAACACCTTCATTCTTACTTCACAGACATCCATTCTGTGACTTCACACACCTCCTTTCTGTGACTTCACACACCTTCATTCTGTGTTCACACACCTCCATTCTCTGACTTCAGACACCTCAATTCTGTGACTTGACACACCTCCATTCTGACTTCACACACCTCCATTCTATGATTTCACACACCTCCATTCTATGACTTCACACACCTCCATTCTGTGACTTCACACACCTTCATTCTGACTTCACACCCCTCCATTCTGCCTTCACACACCTCCATTCTGACTTCACACAGCTCCATTCTGTGAATTCACACACCTCCATTCTGTGACTTCACACATCACCTTTTTGACTTCACACACCTCCATTCTGTGACTTCACACACCTCTATTCTGTGACTTTACACACCTCGGTTTTGCCTTCACACACTTCCAATCTGTGACTTCACACACCTCCATTCTGTGACTTCACACACCTCTATTGTTTCACTTCACACACATCCATTCTTTGACTTCACACACCGCCATTCCATGACTTCACAAACCTCCATTCTATGAGTTCACACACCTCCATTCTATGAGTTCACACACCTCCAATTTGACTTCACACATCTCCATTCTATGACTTCACACACCTTCATTCTTACTTCAGAAACATCTATTCTCTGACTTCACACACCTCCATTCTATGTCTTCACAAACCTCCATTCTGTGACTTCACACACCTCCATTCTGAGTTCACACACCTCCTTTCTATGACTTCACACACTTCCATTCTGTGACTTCACACACCTCCATTCTGTGGCTTCACACACCTACATTCTGAGTTCACACACCTCCATTCTGTGACTTCACACACCTCCATTCTGTGACTTCACACACCTCGATCCTATGACTTCACACACCTCCATTCTGTGACTTCAAACACCTCCATTCTGAGTTCACACACCTCCTTTCTATGACTTCACACACTTCCATTCTATGACTTCACACACCTCCATTCTGTGGCTTCACACACCTACATTCTGAGTTCACACACCTCCATTCTGTGACTTCACACACCTCCATTCTGTGACTTCACACACCTCCATTCTGTGACTTCACACACCTCGATCCTATGACTTCACACACCTCCATTCTATGAATTAGCACACCTCCATTCTGTGAGTTCACAAACCTCCATTCTATGACTTCACACACCTCCATTGTGTGACATCACACACCTCCTTTCTGAGTTCACACACCTTCATTCTTTGACTTCACAAACCTCCATTCTGATTTCACAGACCTCCATTCTATGACTTCACACACCTCCATTCTATGACTTCACTCACCTCCATTCTGACTTCACACACCTCCATTCTGACTTCACCCACCTCAATTCTGTGACTTCACACTCCTCCATTCTATGATTTCACACACTTCCATTCTATGACTTCACACACCTCCATTCTGTGGCTTCACACACCTACATTCTGAGTTTACACACCTCCATTCTGTGACTTCACACACCTCCATTCTGTGATTTCACACACCTCCAATCTGACTTCACACACCTCCATTCTATGAATTCACACACCTCCATTCGTTGACATCAAAAACCACCATTCTATGACTTCACACAACTCCATTTTGACTTCACACACCTCCATTCTATGAGTTCGCACACCTCCATTCTATGACTTCACACACCTCAATTCTATGACTTCACAAACCTCCATTCTATGACTTCACACACCTCCATTCTGTGACTTCACACACCTCCACTCTATGACTTCAAACACCTTCATTCTTACTTCACAAACATCCATTCTGTGACTTCACACACCTCCATTCTGTGACTTCACACACCTTCATTCTGACTTCACACACCTCCATTCTGTGACTTCACACACCTCAATTCTGTGACTTCACACACCTCCATTCTGACTTCACATACCTCCATTCTATGAATTCACACACCTCCATTCTATGACTTCACACACCTCCATTCTGTGACTTCACACACCAACTTTTTGACTTCACACACCTCCATTCTGTGACTTCACACACCTCCATTCTGTGACTTCACACACATCCGTTTTGACTTCACACACTTCCATTCTGTGACTTCACACACCTCCATTCTGTGACTTCACACACCTCTATTGTTTCACTTCACACACCTCCATTCTTTGACATCACACACCTCCATTCCATGACTTCACACACCTCCATTCTATGAGTTCACACACCTCCATTCTATGACTTCACACACCTCAATTCTATGACTTCACACACCTCCATTCTATGACTTCACACACCTCCATTCTGTGACTTCACACACCTCCACTCTATGACTTCAAACACCTTCATTCTGACTTCACACACCTCCATTGTGTGACTTCACACACCTCAATTCTGTGACTTCACACACCTCCATTCTGACTTCACATACCTCCATTCTATGATTTCACAAACCTCCATTCTGACTTCACACACCTCCATTCTGTGACTTCACACATCTCAATTCTGTGACTTGACACACCTCCATTCTGACTTCATACACCTCCATTCTATGATTTCACACACCTCCATTCTATGACTTCATACACCTCCATTCTATGACTTCACACACCTCCATTCTGTGACTTCACACACCTCCATTCTGACTTCACACACCTCCATTCTGACTTCACACAGCTCCAATCTCTGACTTCACACACCTCCATTCTGTGACTTCACACACCTCCACTGTGATTTCACACACCTCCATTCTATGAGTTCACACACCTCCATTGTGACTTCACACACCTTAATTCTATGACTTCACACACCTCCATTCTGACTTCACACACCTCCATTCTGTGACTTCAAACACTTCCATTTTATGATTTCACAAACTTCCATTCTATGAATTCACACACCTCCATTCTGTGACTTCACACACCTCCATTCTATGACTTCACACCTCCATTCTGTGACTTCAAACACTTCCATTTTATGATTTCACACACCTTCATTCTATGAATTCCCACACCTCCATTCTGTGACTTCACACATCTCAATTCTGTGACTTGACACACCTCCATTCTGACTTCATACACCTCCATTCTATGATTTCACACACCTCCATTCTATGACTTCATACACCTCCATTCTATGACTTCACATACCTCCATTCTGTGACTTCACACACCTCCATTCTGACTTCACACACCTCCATTCTGACTTCACACAGCTCCAATCTATGATTTCACACACCTCCATTCTGTGACTTCACACACCTCCATTCTATGACTTCACACACCTCCACTGTGATTTCACACACCTCCATTCTATGAGTTCACACACCTCCATTGTGACTTCACACAGCTTAATTCTATGACTTCACACACCTCCATTCTGACTTCACACACCTCCATTCTGTGACTTCAAACACTTCCATTTTATGATTTCACACACCTCCATTCTATGAATTCACACACCTCCATTCTGTGATTTCACACACCTCCATTCTATGACTTCACACACCTCCATTCTGTGACTTCAAACACTTCCATTTTATGATTTCACACACCTTCATTCTATGAATTCCCACACCTCCATTCTGTGACTTCACACACCTCAATTCTATGATTTCACACACCTCCATTCTGACTTCACACTCCTCAATTCTGTGACTTCACACACCTTCATTCTGATTTCACACACCTCCATTCTATGACTTCACACACCTCCATTCTATGACTTCACACACCTCCATTTTGTGACTTCACACACCTAAATTCTATGACTTCACACACCTCCATTCTGACTTAACACACCTCCATTCTATGAGTTCACACACCTCCATTCTGACTTCACACACCTCCATTCTATGACTTCACACACCTCCGTTCTGACTTCACACAGCTCCATTCTGTGACTTCACAAAACTCCATTCTGTGATTTCACACACCTCCATAATATGACTTCACACTCCTCCATCTATGACTTCACACACCTCCATTCTGAGTTCACACACCTCCATTCTGTGACTTCACACACCTCCATTCTGATTTCACACACCTTCATTTTATGACTTCACACACCTCCATTCTGTGACTTCTCACACCTCCATTCTATGACTTCACAAACTTCCATTGTGACGTCACACAACTCCATTCTATGTGTTCACACATCTCCTTTCTATGATTTCACACACCTCCATTCTGACTTCACACACCTCCATTCTATGATATCACAGACCTCGAATCTGTGACTTCACTCACCTCCACTCTATGACTTCACACTCCTCCATTCTATGACCTCCCACACCTCCTTTCTATGACTTCACCCACCTCAGTCTATGACTTCACACACCTCCATTCTGACTTCACACACCTCCATTCTGTGACTTCACACACCTCCATTCTATGACTTCACACACCTCAATTCTATGACTTCACACACCTCCATTCTATGCCTTCACACACCTCCATTCTATGACTTCAAACACCTTCATTCTTACTTCACAGACATCCATTCTGTGACTTCACACACCTCCTTTCTGTGACTTCACACACCTTCATTCTGTGTTCACACACCTCCATTCTCTGACTTCAGACACCTCAATTCTGTGACTTGACACACCTCCATTCTGACTTCACACACCTCCATTCTATGATTTCACACACCTCCATTCTATGACTTCACACACCTCCATTCTGTGACTTCACACACCTTCATTCTGACTTCACACCCCTCCATTCTGCCTTCACACTCCTCCATTCTGACTTCACACAGCTCCATTCTGTGAATTCACACACCTCCATTCTGTGACTTCACACACAACCTTTTTGACTTCACACACCTCCATTCTGTGACTTCACACACCTCTATTCTGTGACTTTACACACCTCGGTTTTGCCTTCACACACTTCCAATCTGTGACTTCACACACCTCCATTCTGTGACTTCACACACCGCTATTGTTTCACTTCACACACCTCCATTCTTTGACTTCACACACCGCCATTCCATGACTTCACAAACCTCCATTCTATGAGTTCACACACCTCCATTCTATGAGTTCACACACCTCCAATTTGACTTCACACATCTCCATTCTATGACTTCACACACCTTCATTCTTACTTCAGAAACATCCATTCTCTGACTTCACACACCTCCATTCTATGAGTTCACACACCTCCATTCTCTGAGTTCACACACCTCCAATTTGACTTCACACATCTCCATTCTATGACTTCACACACCATCATTCTTACTTCAGAAACATCCATTCTCTGACTTCACACACCTCCATTCTATGACTTCACAAACCTCCATTCTGTGACTTCACACACCTCCATTCTGAGTTCACACACCTCCTTTCTATGACTTCACACACTTCCATTCTGTGACTTCACACACCTCCATTCTGTGTCTTCACACACGTACATTCTGAGTTCACACACCTCTATTCTGTGACTTCACACACCTCCATTCTGTGACTTCACACACCTCGATCCTATGACTTCACACACCTCCATTCTGTGACTTCAAACACCTCCATTCTGAGTTCACACACCTCCTTTCTATGACTTCACACACTTCCATTCTATGACTTCACACACCTCCATTCTGTGGCTTCACACACCTACATTCTGAGTTCACACACCTCCATTCTGTGACTTCACACACCTCCATTCTGTGACTTCACACACCTCCATTCTGTGACTTCACACACCTCGATCCTATGACTTCACACACCTCCATTCTATGAATTAACACACCTCCATTCTGTGAGTTCACAAACCTCCATTCTATGACTTCACACACCTCCATTGTGTGACATCACACACCTCCATTCTGATTTCACAGACCTCCATTCTATGACTTCACACACCTCCATTCTATGACTTCACTCACCTCCATTCTGACTTCACACACCTCCATTCTGACTTCACCCACCTCAATTCTGTGACTTCACACTCCTCCATTCTATGATTTCACACACTTCCATTCTATGAATTCCCACACCTCCATTCTGTGACTTCACACATCTCAATTCTGTGACTTGACACACCTCCATTCTGACTTCATACACCTCCATTCTATGATTTCACACACCTCCATTCTATGACTTCATACACCTCCATTCTATGACTTCACATACCTCCATTCTGTGACTTCACACACCTCCATTCTGACTTCACACACCTCCATTCTGACTTCACACAGCTCCAATCTATGACTTCACACACCTCCATTCTGTGACTTCACACACCTCCCTTCTATGACTTCACACACCTCCACTGTGATTTCACACACCTCCATTCTATGAGTTCACACACCTCCATTGTGACTTCACACACCTTAATTCTATGACTTCACACACCTCCATTCTGACTTCACACACCTCCATTCTGTGACTTCAAACACTTCCATTTTATGATTTCACACACCTCCATTCTATGAATTCACACACCTCCATTCTGTGACTTCACACACCTCCATTCTATGACTTCACACACCTCCATTCTGTGACTTCAAACACTTCCATTTTATGATTTCACACAGCTTCATTCTATGAATTCCCACACCTCCATTCTGTGACTTCACACACCTCAATTCTATGATTTCACACACCTCCATTCTGACTTCACACACCTCAATTCTGTGACTTCACACACCTTCATTCTGATTTCACACACCTCCATTCTATGACTTCACACACCTCCATTCTGTGACTTCACACACCTCCATTTTGTGACTTCACACACCTAAATTCTATGACTTCACACACCTCCATTCTGACTTCACACACCTCCATTCTATGAGTTCACACACCTCCATTCTGACTTCACACACCTCCATTCTATGACTTCACACACCTCCGTTCTGACTTCACACAGCTCCATTCTGTGACTTCACAAAACTCCATTCTGTGATTTCACACACCTCCATACTATGACTTCACACTCCTCCATCTATGACTTCACACACCTCCATTCTGAGTTCACACACCTCCATTCTGTGACTTCACACACCTCCATTCTGACTTCACACACCTTCATTTTATGACTTCACACACCTCCATTCTGTGACTTCTCACACCTCCATTCTATGACTTCACAAACTTCCATTGTGACGTCACACAACTCCATTCTATGTGTTCACACATCTCCTTTCTATGATTTCACACACCTCCATTCTGACTTCACACACCTCCATTCTATGACATCACAGACCTCGAATCTGTGACTTCACTCACCTCCACTCTATGACTTCACACTCCTCCATTCTATGACTTCCCACACCTCCTTTCTATGACTTCACCCACCTCAGTCTATGACTTCACACACCTCCATTCTGACTTCACACACCTCCATTCTGTGACTTCACACACCTCCATTCTATGACTTCACACACCTCAATTCTATGACTTCACACACCTCCATTCTATGCCTTCACACACCTCCATTCTATGACTTCAAACACCTTCATTCTTACTTCACAGACATCCATTCTGTGACTTCACACACCTCCTTTCTGTGACTTCACACACCTTCATTCTGTGTTCACACACCTCCATTCTCTGACTTCAGACACCTCAATTCTGTGACTTGACACACCTCCATTCTGACTTCACACACCTCCATTCTATGATTTCACACACCTCCATTCTATGACTTCACACACCTCCATTCTGTGACTTCACACACCTTCATTCTGACTTCACACCCCTCCATTCTGCCTTCACACACCTCCATTCTGACTTCACACAGCTCCATTCTGTGAATTCACACACCTCCATTCTGTGACTTCACACACCTCTATTCTGTGACTTTACACACCTCGGTTTTGCCTTCACACACTTCCAAACTGTGACTTCACACACCTCCATTCTGTGACTTCACACACCTCTATTGTTTCACTTCACACACCTCCATTCTTTGACTTCACACACCGCCATTCCATGACTTCACAAACCTCCATTCTATGAGTTCACACACCTCCATTCTATGAGTTCACACACCTCCAATTTGACTTCACACATCTCCATTCTATGACTTCACACACCTTCATTCTTACTTCAGAAACATCCATTCTCTGACTTCACACACCTTCATTCTATGACTTCACAAACCTCCATTCTGTGACTTCACACACCTCCATTCTGAGTTCACACACCTCCTTTCTATGACTTCACACACTTCCATTCTGTGACTTCACACACCTCCATTCTGTGGCTTCACACACCTACATTCTGAGTTCACACACCTCTATTCTGTGACTTCACACACCTCCATTCTGTGACTTCACACACCTCGATCCTATGACTTCACACACCTCCATTCTGTGACTTCAAACACCTCCATTCTGAGTTCACACACCTCCTTTCTATGACTTCACACACTTCCATTCTATGACTTCACACACCTCCATTCTGTGGCTTCACACACCTACATTCTGAGTTCACACACCTCCATTCTGTGACTTCACACACCTCCATTCTGTGACTTCACACACCTCCATTCTGTGACTTCACACACCTCGATCCTATGACTTCACACACCTCCATTCTATGAATTAACACACCTCCATTCTGTGAGTTCACAAACCTCCATTCTATGACTTCACACACCTCCATTGTGTGACATCACACACCTCCATTCTGAGTTCACACACCTCCATTCTTTGACTTCACAAACCTCCATTCTGATTTCACAGACCTCCATTCTATGACTTCACACACCTCCATTCTATGACTTCACTCACCTCCATTCTGACTTCACACACCTCCATTCTGACTTCACCCACCTCAATTCTGTGACTTCACACTCCTCCATTCTATGATTTCACACACTTCCATTCTATGAATTCCCACACCTCCATTCTGTGACTTCACACATCTCAATTCTGTGACTTGACACACCTCCATTCTGACTTCATACACCTCCATTCTATGATTTCACACACCTCCATTCTATGACTTCATACACCTCCATTCTATGACTTCACATACCTCCATTCTGTGACTTCACACACCTCCATTCTGACTTCACACACCTCCATTCTGACTTCACACAGCTCCAATCTATGACTTCACACACCTCCATTCTGTGACTTCACACACCTCCCTTCTATGACTTCACACACCTCCACTGTGATTTCACACACCTCCATTCTATGAGTTCACACACCTCCATTGTGACTTCACACACCTTAATTCTATGACTTCACACACCTCCATTCTGACTTCACACACCTCCATTCTGTGACTTCAAACACTTCCATTTTATGATTTCACACACCTCCATTCTATGAATTCACACACCTCCATTCTGTGACTTCACACACCTCCATTCTATGACTTCACACACCTCCATTCTGTGACTTCAAACACTTCCATTTTATGATTTCACACACCTTCATTCTATGAATTCCCACACCTCCATTCTGTGACTTCACACACCTCAATTCTATGATTTCACACACCTCCATTCTGACTTCACACACCTCAATTCTGTGACTTCACACACCTTCATTCTGATTTCACACACCTCCATTCTATGACTTCACACACCTCCATTCTGTGACTTCACACACCTCCATTTTGTGACTTCACACACCTAAATTCTATGACTTCACACACCTCCATTCTGACTTCACACACCTCCATTCTATGAGTTCACACACCTCCATTCTGACTTCACACACCTCCATTCTATGACTTCACACACCTCCGTTCTGACTTCACACAGCTCCATTCTGTGACTTAACAAAACTCCATTCTGTGATTTCACACACCTCCATACTATGACTTCACACTCCTCCATCTATGACTTCACACACCTCCATTCTGAGTTCACACACCTCCATTCTGTGACTTCACACACCTCCATTCTGACTTCACACACCTTCATTTTATGACTTCACACACCTCCATTCTGTGACTTCTCACACCTCCATTCTATGACTTCACAAACTTCCATTGTGACGTCACACAACTCCATTCTATGTGTTCACACATCTCCTTTCTATGATTTCACACACCTCCATTCTGACTTCACACACCTCCATTCTATGACATCACAGACCTCGAATCTGTGACTTCACTCACCTCCACTCTATGACTTCACACTCCTCCATTCTATGACTTCCCATACCTCCTTTCTATGACTTCACCCACCTCAGTCTATGACTTCACACACCTCCATTCTGACTTCACACACCTCCATTCTGTGACTTCACACACCTCCATTCTATGACTTCACACACCTCAATTCTATGACTTCACACACCTCCATTCTATGCCTTCACACACCTCCATTCTATGACTTCAAACACCTTCATTCTTACTTCACAGACATCCATTCTGTGACTTCACACACCTCCTTTCTGTGACTTCACACACCTTCATTCTGTGTTCACACACCTCCATTCTCTGACTTCAGACACCTCAATTCTGTGACTTGACACACCTCCATTCTGACTTCACACACCTCCATTCTATGATTTCACACACCTCCATTCTATGACTTCACACACCTCCATTCTGTGACTTCACACACCTTCATTCTGACTTCACACCCCTCCATTCTGCCTTCACACACCTCCATTCTGACTTCACACACTTCCAATCTGTGACTTCACACACCTCCATTCTGTGACTTCACACACCTCTATTGTTTCACTTCACACACCTCCATTCTTTGACTTCACACACCGCCATTCCATGACTTCACAAACCTCCATTCTATGAGTTCACACACCTCCATTCTATGAGTTCACACACCTCCAATTTGACTTCACACATCTCCATTCTATGACTTCACACACCTTCATTCTTACTTCAGAAACATCCATTCTCTGACTTCACACACCTCCATTCTATGACTTCACAAACCTCCATTCTGTGACTTCACACACCTCCATTCTGAGTTCACACACCTCCTTTCTATGACTTCACACACTTCCATTCTGTGACTTCACACACCTCCATTCTGTGGCTTCACACACCTACATTCTGAGTTCACACACCTCCATTCTGTGACTTCACACACCTCCATTCTGTGACTTCACACACCTCGATCCTATGACTTCACACACCTCCATTCTGTGACTTCAAACACCTCCATTCTGAGTTCACACACCTCCTTTCTATGACTTCACACACTTCCATTCTATGACTTCACACACCTCCATTCTGTGGCTTCACACACCTACATTCTGAGTTCACACACCTCCATTCTGTGACTTCACACACCTCCATTCTGTGACTTCACACACCTCCATTCTGTGACTTCACACACCTCGATCCTATGACTTCACACACCTCCATTCTATGAATTAACACACCTCCATTCTGTGAATTCACAGACCTCCATTCTATGACTTCACACACCTCCATTGTGTGACATCACACACCTCCATTCTGACTTCACACACCTCCATTCTTTGACTTCACAAACCTCCATTCTGATTTCACAGACCTCCATTCTATGACTTCACACACCTCCATAATATGACTTCACTCACCTCCATTCTGACTTCACACACCTCCATTCTGACTTCACCCACCTCAATTCTGTGACTTCACACTCCTCCATTCTATGATTTCACACACTTCCATTCTATGACTTCACACACCTCCATTCTGTGGCTTCACACACCTACATTCTCAGTTTACACACCTCCATTCTGTGACTTCACACACCTCCATTCTGTGATTTCACACACCTTCAATCTGACTTCACACACCTCCATTCTATGAATTCACACACCTCCATTCGTTGACATCAAAAACCACCATTCTATGACTTCACACAACTCCATTTTGACTTCACACACCTCCATTCTATGAGTTCGCACACCTCCATTCTATGACTTCACACACCTCAATTCTATGACTTCACACCTCCATTCTATGACTTCACACACCTCCATTCTTTGACTTCAAACACCTTCATTCTTACTTCACAAACATCCATTCTGTGACTTCACACACCTCCATTCTGTGACTTCACACACCTTCATTCTGACTTCACACACCTCCATTCTATGACTTCACACACCTCAATTCTATGATTTCACACACCTCCATTCTGACTTCACACACCTCAATTCTGTGACTTCACACACCTTCATTCTGATTTCACACACCTCCATTCTATGACTTCACACACCTCCATTCTATGACTTCACACACCTCCATGTTGTGACTTCACACACCTAAATTCTATGACTTCACACACCTCCATTGTGACTTCACACACCTCCATTCTATGAGTTCACACACCTCCATTCTGACTTCACACACCTCCATTCTATGAGTTCACTCACCTTCATTCTGACTTCACACCCCTCCATTCTGCCTTCACACACCTCCATTCTGACTTCACACAGCTCCATTTTGTGAATTCACACACCTCAATTCTGTGACTTCACACACCTCTATTCTGTGACTTTACACACCTCGGTTTTGCCTTCACACACTTCCAATCTGTGACTTCACACACCTCCATTCTGTGACTTCACCCACCTCTATTGTTTCACTTCACACACCTCCATTCTTTGACTTCACACACAGCCATTCCATGACTTCACAAACCTCCATTCTATGAGTTCACACACCTCCATTCTATGAGTTCACACACCTCCAATTTGACTTCACACATCTCCATTCTATGACTTCACACACCTTCATTCTTACTTCAGAAACATCCATTCTCTGACTTCACACACCTCCATTCTATGACTTCACAAACCTCCATTCTGTGACTTCACACACCTCCATTCTGAGTTCACACACCTCCTTTCTATGACTTCACACACTTCCATTCTGTGACTTCACACACCTCCATTCTGTGGCTTCACACACCTACATTCTGAGTTCACACACCTCCATTCTGTGACTTCACACACCTCCATTCTGTGACTTCACACACCTCGATCCTATGACTTTACACACCTCCATTCTGTGACTTCAAACACCTCCATTCTGAGTTCACACACCTCCTTTCTATGACTTCACACACTTCCATTCTATGACTTCACACACCTCCATTCTGTGGCTTCACACACCTCCATTCTGAGTTCACACACCTCCATTCTGTGACTTCACACACCTCCATTCTGTGACTTCACACACCTCCATTCTGTGACTTCACACACCTCGATCCTATGACTTCACACACCTCCATTCTGTGAATTAACACACCTCCATTCTGTGAGTTCACAGACCTCCATTCTATGACTTCACACACCTCCATTGTGTGACATCACACACCTCCATTCTGACTTCACACACCTCCATTCTTTGACTTCACACACCTCCATTCTGATTTCACAGACCTCCATTCTATGACTTCACACACCTCCATTCTATGACTTCACTCACCTCCATTCTGACTTCACACACCTCCATTCTGACTTCACCCACCTCAATTCTGTGACTTCACACTCCTCCATTCTATGATTTCACACACTTCCATTCTATGACTTCACACACCTCCATTCTGTGGCTTCACACACCTACATTCTCAGTTTACACACCTCCATTCTGTGTCTTCACACACCTCCATTCTGTGATTTCACACACCTCCACTCTGACTTCACACACCTCCATTCTATGAATTCACACACCTCCATTCGTTGACATCAAAAACCACCATTCTATGACTTCACACAACTCCATTTTGACTTCACACACCTCCATTCTATGAGTTCGCACACCTCCATTCTATGACTTCACACACCTCAATTCTATGACTTCACACCTCCATTCTATGACTTCACACACCTCCATTCTGTGACTTCACACACCTTCACTCTATGACTTCAAACACCTTCATTCTTACTTCACAAACATCCATTCTGTGACTTCACACACCTCCATTCTGTGACTTCACACACCTTCATTCTGACTTCACACACCTCCATTCTGTGACTTCACACACCTCAATTCTGTGACTTCACACACCTCCATTCTGACTTCACATACCTCCATTCTATGAATTCACATTCCTCCATTCTATGACTTCACACACCTCCATTCTGTGACTTCACACACCAACTTTTTGACTTCACACACCTCCATTCTGTGACATCACACACCTCCATTCTGTGACTTCACACACCTCCGTTTTGACTTCACACACTTCCATTCTGTGACTTCACACACCTCCATTCTGTGACTTCACACACCTCTATTGTTTCACTTCACACACCTACTTCTTTGACATCACACACCTCCATTCCATGACTTCACACACCTCCATTCTATGAGTTCACACACCTCCATTCTATGACTTCACACACCTCAATTCTATGACTTCACACACCTCCATTCTATGACTTCACACACCTCCATTCTGTGACTTCACACACCTCCACTCTATGACTTCAAACACCTTCATTCTGACTTCACACACCTCCATTGTGTGACTTCACACACCTCAATTCTGTGACTTCACACACCTCCATTCTGACTTCACATACCGCCATTCTATGATTTCACAAACCTCCATTCTGACTTCACACACCTCCATTCTGTGACTTCACACATCTCAATTCTGTGACTTGACACACCTCCATTCTGACTTCATTCACCTCCATTCTAAGATTTCACACACCTCCATTCTATGACTTCATACACCTCCATTCTATGACTTCACACACCTCCATTCTGTGACTTCACACACCTCCATTCTGACTTCACACACCTCCATTCTGACTTCACACAGCTCCAATCTATGACTTCACACACCTCCATTCTGTGACTTCACACACCTCCATTCTATGACTTCACACACCTCCACTGTGATTTCACACACCTCCATTCTATGACTTCACACACCTGCATTCTGACTTCACACACCTCCATTCTGTGACTTCAAACACTTCCATTTTATGATTTCACACACCTCCATTCTATGAATTCACACACCTCCATTCTGTGACTTCACACACCTCCATTCTATGACTTCACACACCTCCATTCTGTGACTTCAAACACTTCTATTTTATGATTTCACACACCTTCATTCTATGAATTCCCACACCTCCATTCTGTGACTTCACACACCTCAATTCTATGATTTCACACACCTCCATTCTGACTTCACACACCTCAATTCTGTGACTTCACACACCTTCATTCTGATTTCACACACCTCCATTCTATGACTTCACACACCTCCATTCTATGACTTCACACACCTCCATTTTGTGACTTCACACACCTAAATTCTATGACTTCACACACCTCCATTCTGACTTCACACACCTCCATTCTATGAGTTCACACACCTCCATTCTGACTTCACACACCTCCATTCTATGACTTCACACACCTCCGTTCTGACTTCACACAGCTCCATCCTGTGACTTCACAAAACTCCATTCTGTGATTTCACACACCTCCATACTATGACTTCACACTCCTCCATCTATGACTTCACACACCTCCATTCTGAGTTCACACACCTCCATTCTGTGACTTCACACACCTCCATTCTGACTTCACACACCTTCATTTTATGACTTCACACACCTCCATTCTGTGACTTCTCACACCTCCATTCTATGACTTCACAAACTTCCATTGTGACGTCACACAACTCCATTCTATGTGTTCACACATCTCCTTTCTATGATTTCACACACCTCCATTCTGACTTCACACACCTCCATTCTATGACATCACAGACCTCGAATCTGTGACTTCACTCACCTCCACTCTATGACTTCACACTCCTCCATTCTATGACTTCCCACACCTCCTTTCTATGACTTCACCCACCTCAGTCTATGACTTCACACACCTCCATTCTGACTTCACACACCTCCATTCTGTGACTTCACACACCTCCATTCTATGACTTCACACACCTCAATTCTATGACTTCACACACCTCCATTCTATGCCTTCACACACCTCCATTCTATGACTTCAAACACCTTCATTCTTACTTCACAGACATCCATTCTGTGACTTCACACACCTCCTTTCTGTGACTTCACACACCTTCATTCTGTGTTCACACACCTCCATTCTCTGACTTCAGACACCTCAATTCTGTGACTTGACACACCTCCATTCTGACTTCACACACCTCCATTCTATGATTTCACACACCTCCATTCTATGACTTCACACACCTCCATTCTGTGACTTCACACACCTTCATTCTGACTTCACACCCCTCCATTCTGCCTTCACACACCTCCATTCTGACTTCACACACTTCCAATCTGTGACTTCACACACCTCCATTCTGTGACTTCACACACCTCTATTGTTTCACTTCACACACCTCCATTCTTTGACTTCACACACCGCCATTCCATGACTTCACAAACCTCCATTCTATGAGTTCACACACCTCCATTCTATGAGTTCACACACCTCCAATTTGACTTCACACATCTCCATTCTATGACTTCACACACCTTCATTCTTACTTCAGAAACATCCATTCTCTGACTTCACACACCTCCATTCTATGACTTCACAAACCTCCATTCTGTGACTTCACACACCTCCATTCTGAGTTCACACACCTCCTTTCTATGACTTCACACACTTCCATTCTGTGACTTCACACACCTCCATTCTGTGGCTTCACACACCTACATTCTGAGTTCACACACCTCCATTCTGTGACTTCACACACCTCCATTCTGTGACTTCACACACCTCGATCCTATGACTTTACACACCTCCATTCTGTGACTTCAAACACCTCCATTCTGAGTTCACACACCTCCTTTCTATGACTTCACACACTTCCATTCTATGACTTCACACACCTCCATTCTGTGGCTTCACACACCTACATTCTGTGTTCACACACCTCCATTCTGTGACTTCACACACCTCCATTCTGTGACTTCACACACCTCCATTCTGTGACTTCACACACCTCGATCCTATGACTTCACACACCTCCATTCTATGAATTAACACACCTCCATTCTGTGAATTCACAGACCTCCATTCTATGACTTCACACACCTCCATTGTGTGACATCACACACCTCCATTCTGACTTCACACACCTCCATTCTTTGACTTCACAAACCTCCATTCTGATTTCACAGACCTCCATTCTATGACTTCACACACCTCCATTCTATGACTTCACTCACCTCCATTCTGACTTCACACACCTCCATTCTGACTTCACCCACCTCAATTCTGTGACTTCACACTCCTCCATTCTATGATTTCACACACTTCCATTCTATGACTTCACACACCTCCATTCTGTGGCTTCACACACCTACATTCTCAGTTTACACACCTCCATTCTGTGACTTCACACACCTCCATTCTGTGATTTCACACACCTCCATTCGTTGACATCAAAAACCACCATTCTATGACTTCACACAACTCCATTTTGACTTCACACACCTCCATTCTATGAGTTCGCACACCTCCATTCTATGACTTCACACCCCTCAATTCTATGACTTCACACCTCCATTCTATGACTTCACACACCTCCATTCTTTGACTTCAAACACCTTCATTCTTACTTCACAAACATCCATTCTGTGACTTCACACACCTCCATTCTGTGACTTCACACACCTTCATTCTGACTTCACACACCTCCATTCTGTGATTTCACACACCTCAATTCTGTGACTTCACACACCTCCATTCTGACTTCTTATACCTCCATTCTATGAATTCACACACCTCCATTCTATGACTTCACACACCTCCATTCTGTGACTTCACACACCAACTTTTTGACTTCACACACCTCTATTCTGTGACTTCACACACCTCCATTCTGTGACTTCACACACCTCCATTCTGTGACTTCACACACCTCTAGTGTTTCACTTCACACACCTCCATTCTTTGACATCACAAACCTCCATTCCATGACTTCACACACCTCAATTCTATGACTTCACACACCTCCATTCTATGACTTCACACACCTCCATTCTGTGACTTCACACACCTCCACTCTATGACTTCAAACACCTTCATTCTGACTTCACACACCTCCATTGTGTGACTTCACACACCTCAATTCTGTGACTTCACACACCTCCATTCTGACTTCACATACCTCCATTCTATGATTTCACAAACCTCCATTCTGACTTCATACACCTCCATTCTGTGACTTCACACATCTCAGTTCTGTGACTTGACACACCTCCATTCTGACTTCATACACCTCCATTCTATGATTTCACACACCTCCATTCTATGACTTCATACACCTCCATTCTATGACTTCACACACCTCCATTCTGTAACTTCACACACCTCCATTCTGACTTCACACACCTCCATTCTGACTTCACACAGCTCCAATCTATGACTTCACACACCTCCATTCTGTGACTTCACACACCTCCATTCTATGATTTCACACACCTCCACTGTGATTTCACACACCTCCATTCTATGAGTTCACACACCTCCATTGTGACTTCACACACCTTAATTCTATGACTTCACACACCTCCATTCTGACTTCACACACCTCCATTCTGTGACTTCAAACACTTCCATTTTATGATTTCACACACCTCCATTCTATGACTTCAAACACCTTCATTCTTACTTCACAGACATCCATTCTGTGACTTCACACACCTCCTTTCTGTGACTTCACACACCTTCATTCTGTGTTCACACACCTCCATTCTCTGACTTCAGACACCTCAATTCTGTGACTTGACACACCTCCATTCTGACTTCACACACCTCCATTCTATGATTTCACACACCTCCATTCTATGACTTCACACACCTCCATTCTGTGACTTCACCCACCTTCATTCTGACTTCACACCCCTCCATTCTGCCTTCACACACCTCCATTCTGTCTTCACACAGCTCCATTCTATTAATTCACACACCTCCATTCTCTGACTTTACACACCACCTTTTTGACTTCACACACCTCCATTCTGTGACTTCACACACCTCTATTCTGTGAGTTTACACACCTCGGTTTTGCCTTCACACACTTCCAATCTGTGACTTCACACACCTCCATTCTGTGACTTCACACACCTCTAATGTTTCACTTCACAGACCTCCATTCTTTGACTTCACACGCCGCCACTCCATGACTTCACAAACCTCCATTCTATGAGTTCACACACCTCCATTCTATGAGTTCACACACCTCCAATTTGACTTCACACATCTCCATTCTATGACTTCACACACCTTCATTCTTACTTCAGATACATCCATTCTCTGACTTCACACACCTCCATTCTATGACTTCACAAACCTCCATTCTGTGACTTCACACACCTCCATTCTGAGTTCACACAACTCCTTTCTATGACTTCACACACTTCCATTCTGTGACTTCACACACCTCCATTCTGTGGCTTCACACACTTACATTCTGAGTTCACACACCTCCATTCTGTGACTTCACACACCTCCATTCTGTGACTTCACACACCTCCATTCTGTGACTTCACACACCTCGATCCTATGACTTCACACACCTCCATTCTGTGACTTCAAACACCTCCATTCTGAGTTCACACACCTCCTTTCTATGACTTCACACACTTCCATTCTATGACTTCACACACCTCCATTCTGTGGCTTCACACACCTCAATTCTATGATTTCACACACCTATTCTGACTTCACACACCTCAATTCTGTGACTTCACACACCTTCATTCTGATTTCACACACCTCCATTCTATGACTTCACACACCTCCATTCTATGACTTCACACACCTCCATTTTGTGACTTCACACACCTAAATTCTATGACTTCACACACCTCCATTCTGACTTCACACACCTCCATTCTATGAGTTCACACACCTCCATTCTGACTTCACACACCTCCATTCTATGACTTCACACACCTCCGTTCTGATTTCACACAGCTCCATTCTGTGACTTCACAAAACTCCATTCTGTGATTTCACACACCTCCATACTATGACTTCACACTCCTCCATCTATGACTTCACACACCTCCATTCTGAGTTCACACACCTCCATTCTGTGACTTCACACACCTCCATTCTGACTTCACACACCTTCATTTTATGACTTCACACACCTCCATTCTGTGACTTCTCACACCTCCATTCTATGACTTCACAAACTTCCATTGTGACGTCACACAACTCCATTCTATGTGTTCACACATCTCCTCTCTATGATTTCACACACCTCCATTCTGACTTCACACACTTCCATTCTATGACATCACAAACCTCGAATCTGTGACTTCACTCACCTCCACTCTATGACTTCACACTCCTCCATTCTATGACTTCCCACACCTCCTTTCTATGACTTCACCCACCTCAGTCTATGACTTCACACACCTCCATTCTGACTTCACACACCTCCATTCTGTGACTTCACACACCTCCATTCTATGACTTCACACACCTCAATTCTATGACTTCACACACCTCCATTCTATGCCTTCACACACCTCCATTCTATGACTTCACACACCTCAATTCTATGATTTCACACACCTCCATTCTGACTTCACACACCTCAATTCTGTGACTTCACACACCTTCATTCTGATTTCACACACCTCCATTCTATGACTTCACACACCTCCATTCTATGACTTCACACACCTCCATGTTGTGACTTCACACACCTAAATTCTATGACTTCACACACCTCCATTGTGACTTCACACACCTCCATTCTATGAGTTCACACACCTCCATTCTGACTTCACACACCTCCATTCTATGAGTTCACACACCTTCATTCTGACTTCACACCCCTCCATTCTGCCTTCACACACCTCCATTCTGACTTCACACAGCTCCATTTTGTGAATTCACACACCTCAATTCTGTGACTTCACACACCTCTATTCTGTGACTTTACACACCTCGGTTTTGCCTTCACACACTTCCAATCTGTGACTTCACACACCTCCATTCTGTGACTTCACCCACCTCTATTGTTTCACTTCACACACCTCCATTCTTTGACTTCACACACAGCCATTCCATGACTTCACAAACCTCCATTCTATGAGTTCACACACCTCCATTCTATGAGTTCACACACCTCCAATTTGACTTCACACATCTCCATTCTATGACTTCACACACCTTCATTCTTACTTCAGAAACATCCATTCTCTGACTTCACACACCTCCATTCTATGACTTCACAAACCTCCATTCTGTGACTTCACACACCTCCATTCTGAGTTCACACACCTCCTTTCTATGACTTCACACACTTCCATTCTGTGACTTCACACACCTCCATTCTGTGGCTTCACACACCTACATTCTGAGTTCACACACCTCCATTCTGTGACTTCACACACCTCCATTCTGTGACTTCACACACCTCGATCCTATGACTTTACACACCTCCATTCTGTGACTTCAAACACCTCCATTCTGAGTTCACACACCTCCTTTCTATGACTTCACACACTTCCATTCTATGACTTCACACACCTCCATTCTGTGGCTTCACACACCTCCATTCTGAGTTCACACACCTCCATTCTGTGACTTCACACACCTCCATTCTGTGACTTCACACACCTCCATTCTGTGACTTCACACACCTCGATCCTATGACTTCACACACCTCCATTCTGTGAATTAACACACCTCCATTCTGTGAGTTCACAGACCTCCATTCTATGACTTCACACACCTCCATTGTGTGACATCACACACCTCCATTCTGACTTCACACACCTCCATTCTTTGACTTCACACACCTCCATTCTGATTTCACAGACCTCCATTCTATGACTTCACACACCTCCATTCTATGACTTCACTCACCTCCATTCTGACTTCACACACCTCCATTCTGACTTCACCCACCTCAATTCTGTGACTTCACACTCCTCCATTCTATGATTTCACACACTTCCATTCTATGACTTCACACACCTCCATTCTGTGGCTTCACACACCTACATTCTCAGTTTACACACCTCCATTCTGTGTCTTCACACACCTCCATTCTGTGATTTCACACACCTCCACTCTGACTTCACACACCTCCATTCTATGAATTCACACACCTCCATTCGTTGACATCAAAAACCACCATTCTATGACTTCACACAACTCCATTTTGACTTCACACACCTCCATTCTATGAGTTCGCACACCTCCATTCTATGACTTCACACACCTCAATTCTATGACTTCACACCTCCATTCTATGACTTCACACACCTCCATTCTGTGACTTCACACACCTTCACTCTATGACTTCAAACACCTTCATTCTTACTTCACAAACATCCATTCTGTGACTTCACACACCTCCTTTCTGTGACTTCACACACCTTCATTCTGACTTCACACACCTCCATTCTGTGACTTCACACACCTCAATTCTGTGACTTCACACACCTCCATTCTGACTTCACATACCTCCATTCTATGAATTCACATTCCTCCATTCTATGACTTCACACACCTCCATTCTGTGACTTCACACACCAACTTTTTGACTTCACACACCTCCATTCTGTGACATCACACACCTCCATTCTGTGACTTCACACACCTCCGTTTTGACTTCACACACTTCCATTCTGTGACTTCACACACCTCCATTCTGTGACTTCACACACCTCTATTGTTTCACTTCACACACCTACTTCTTTGACATCACACACCTCCATTCCATGACTTCACACACCTCCATTCTATGAGTTCACACACCTCCATTCCATGACTTCACACACCTCCATTCTGTGACTTCACACACCTCCACTCTATGACTTCAAACACCTTCATTCTGACTTCACACACCTCCATTGTGTGACTTCACACACCTCAATTCTGTGACTTCACACACCTCCATTCTGACTTCACATACCTCCATTCTATGATTTCACAAACCTCCATTCTGACTTCACACACCTCCATTCTGTGACTTCACACATCTCAGTTCTGTGACTTGACACACCTCCATTCTGACTTCATACACCTCCATTCTATGATTTCACACACCTCCATTCTATGACTTCATACACCTCCATTCTATGACTTCACACACCTCCATTCTGTAACTTCACACACCTCCATTCTGACTTCACACACCTCCATTCTGACTTCACACAGCTCCAATCTATGACTTCACACACCTCCATTCTGTGACTTCACACACCTCCATTCTATGACTTCACACACCTCCACTGTGATTTCACACACCTCCATTCTATGAGTTCACACACCTCCATTGTGACTTCACACACCTTAATTCTATGACTTCACACACCTCCATTCTGACTTCACACACCTCCATTCTGTGACTTCAAACACTTCCATTTTATGATTTCACACACCTCCATTCTATGACTTCAAACACCTTCATTCTTACTTCACAGACATCCATTCTGTGACTTCACACACCTCCTTTCTGTGACTTCACACACCTTCATTCTGTGTTCACACACCTCCATTCTCTGACTTCAGACACCTCAATTCTGTGACTTGACACACCTCCATTCTGACTTCACACACCTCCATTCTATGATTTCACACACCTCCATTCTATGACTTCACACACCTCCATTCTGTGACTTCACCCACCTTCATTCTGACTTCACACCCCTCCATTCTGCCTTCACACACCTCCATTCTGTCTTCACACAGCTCCATTCTATTAATTCACACACCTCCATTCTCTGACTTTACACACCACCTTTTTGACTTCACACACCTCCATTCTGTGACTTCACACACCTCTATTCTGTGAGTTTACACACCTCGGTTTTGCCTTCACACACTTCCAATCTGTGACTTCACACACCTCCATTCTGTGACTTCACACACCTCTAATGTTTCACTTCACAGACCTTCATTCTTTGACTTCACACGCCGCCACTCCATGACTTCACAAACCTCCATTCTATGAGTTCACACACCTCCATTCTATGAGTTCACACACCTCCAATTTGACTTCACACATCTCCATTCTATGACTTCACACACCTTCATTCTTACTTCAGATACATCCATTCTCTGACTTCACACACCTCCATTCTATGACTTCACAAACCTCCATTCTGTGACTTCACACACCTCCATTCTGAGTTCACACAACTCCTTTCTATGACTTCACACACTTCCATTCTGTGACTTCACACACCTCCATTCTGTGGCTTCACACACTTACATTCTGAGTTCACACACCTCCATTCTGTGACTTCACACACCTCCATTCTGTGACTTCACACACCTCCATTCTGTGACTTCACACACCTCGATCCTATGACTTCACACACCTCCATTCTGTGACTTCAAACACCTCCATTCTGAGTTCACACACCTCCTTTCTATGACTTCACACACTTCCATTCTATGACTTCACACACCTCCATTCTGTGGCTTCACACACCTCAATTCTATGATTTCACACACCTATTCTGACTTCACACACCTCAATTCTGTGACTTCACACACCTTCATTCTGATTTCACACACCTCCATTCTATGACTTCACACACCTCCATTCTATGACTTCACACACCTCCATTTTGTGACTTCACACACCTAAATTCTATGACTTCACACACCTCCATTCTGACTTCACACACCTCCATTCTATGAGTTCACACACCTCCATTCTGACTTCACACACCTCCATTCTATGACTTCACACACCTCCGTTCTGATTTCACACAGCTCCATTCTGTGACTTCACAAAACTCCATTCTGTGATTTCACACACCTCCATACTATGACTTCACACTCCTCCATCTATGACTTCACACACCTCCATTCTGAGTTCACACACCTCCATTCTGTGACTTCACACACCTCCATTCTGACTTCACACACCTTCATTTTATGACTTCACACACCTCCATTCTGTGACTTCTCACACCTCCATTCTATGACTTCACAAACTTCCATTGTGACGTCACACAACTCCATTCTATGTGTTCACACATCTCCTCTCTATGATTTCACACACCTCCATTCTGACTTCACACACTTCCATTCTATGACATCACAAACCTCGAATCTGTGACTTCACTCACCTCCACTCTATGACTTCACACTCCTCCATTCTATGACTTCCCACACCTCCTTTCTATGACTTCACCCACCTCAGTTTATGACTTCACACACCTCCATTCTGACTTCACACACCTCCATTCTGTGACTTCACACACCTCCATTCTATGACTTCACACACCTCAATTCTATGACTTCACACACCTCCATTCTATGCCTTCACACACCTCCATTCTATGACTTCACACACCTCAATTCTATGATTTCACACACCTCCATTCTGACTTCACACACCTCAATTCTGTGACTTCACACACCTTCATTCTGATTTCACACACCTCCATTCTATGACTTCACACACCTCCATTCTATGACTTCACACACCTCCATGTTGTGACTTCACACACCTAAATTCTATGACTTCACACACCTCCATTGTGACTTCACACACCTCCATTCTATGAGTTCACACACCTCCATTCTGACTTCACACACCTCCATTCTATGAGTTCACACACCTTCATTCTGACTTCACACCCCTCCATTCTGCCTTCACACACCTCCATTCTGACTTCACACAGCTCCATTTTGTGAATTCACACACCTCAATTCTGTGACTTCACACACCTCTATTCTGTGACTTTACACACCTCGGTTTTGCCTTCACACACTTCCAATCTGTGACTTCACACACCTCCATTCTGTGACTTCACCCACCTCTATTGTTTCACTTCACACACCTCCATTCTTTGACTTCACACACAGCCATTCCATGACTTCACAAACCTCCATTCTATGAGTTCACACACCTCCATTCTATGAGTTCACACACCTCCAATTTGACTTCACACATCTCCATTCTATGACTTCACACACCTTCATTCTTACTTCAGAAACATCCATTCTCTGACTTCACACACCTCCATTCTATGACTTCACAAACCTCCATTCTGTGACTTCACACACCTCCATTCTGAGTTCACACACCTCCTTTCTATGACTTCACACACTTCCATTCTGTGACTTCACACACCTCCATTCTGTGGCTTCACACACCTACATTCTGAGTTCACACACCTCCATTCTGTGACTTCACACACCTCCATTCTGTGACTTCACACACCTCGATCCTATGACTTTACACACCTCCATTCTGTGACTTCAAACACCTCCATTCTGAGTTCACACACCTCCTTTCTATGACTTCACACACTTCCATTCTATGACTTCACACACCTCCATTCTGTGGCTTCACACACCTCCATTCTGAGTTCACACACCTCCATTCTGTGACTTCACACACCTCCATTCTGTGACTTCACACACCTCCATTCTGTGACTTCACACACCTCTATCCTATGACTTCACACACCTCCATTCTGTGAATTAACACACCTCCATTCTGTGAGTTCACAGACCTCCATTCTATGACTTCACACACCTCCATTGTGTGACATCACACACCTCCATTCTGACTTCACACACCTCCATTCTTTGACTTCACACACCTCCATTCTGATTTCACAGACCTCCATTCTATGACTTCACACACCTCCATTCTATGACTTCACTCACCTCCATTCTGACTTCACACACCTCCATTCTGACTTCACCCACCTCAATTCTGTGACTTCACACTCCTCCATTCTATGATTTCACACACTTCCATTCTATGACTTCACACACCTCCATTCTGTGGCTTCACACACCTACATTCTCAGTTTACACACCTCCATTCTGTGTCTTCACACACCTCCATTCTGTGATTTCACACACCTCCACTCTGACTTCACACACCTCCATTCGTTGACATCAAAAACCACCATTCTATGACTTCACACAACTCCATTTTGACTTCACACACCTCCATTCTATGAGTTCGCACACCTCCATTCTATGACTTCACACACCTCAATTCTATGACTTCACACCTCCATTCTATGACTTCACACACCTCCATTCTGTGACTTCACACACCTTCACTCTATGACTTCAAACACCTTCATTCTTACTTCACAAACATCCATTCTGTGACTTCACACACCTCCATTCTGTGACTTCACACACCTTCATTCTGACTTCACACACCTCCATTCTGTGACTTCACACACCTCAATTCTGTGACTTCACACACCTCCATTCTGACTTCACATACCTCCATTCTATGAATTCACATTCCTCCATTCTATGACTTCACACACCTCCATTCTGTGACTTCACACACCAACTTTTTGACTTCACACACCTCCATTCTGTGACATCACACACCTCCATTCTGTGACTTCACACACCTCCGTTTTGACTTCACACACTTCCATTCTGTGACTTCACACACCTCCATTCTGTGACTTCACACACCTCTATTGTTTCACTTCACACACCTACTTCTTTGACATCACACACCTCCATTCCATGACTTCACACACCTCCATTCTATGAGTTCACACACCTCCATTCTATGACTTCACACACCTCAATTCTATGACTTCACACACCTCCATTCTATGACTTCACACACCTCCATTCTGTGACTTCACAACCTCCACTCTATGACTTCAAACACCTTCATTCTGACTTCACACACCTCCATTGTGTGACTTCACACACCTCAATTCTGTGACTTCACACACCTCCATTCTGACTTCACATACCGCCATTCTATGATTTCACAAACCTCCATTCTGACTTCACACACCTCCATTCTGTGACTTCACACATCTCAATTCTGTGACTTGACACACCTCCATTCTGACTTCATTCACCTCCATTCTAAGATTTCACACACCTCCATTCTATGACTTCATACACCTCCATTCTATGACTTCACACACCTCCATTCTGTGACTTCACACACCTCCATTCTGACTTCACACACCTCCATTCTGACTTCACACAGCTCCAGTCTATGACTTCACACACCTCCATTCTGCGACTTCACACACCTCCATTCTATGACTTCACACACCTCCACTGTGATTTCACACACCTCCATTCTATGACTTCACACACCTCCATTCTGACTTCACACACCTCCATTCTGTGACTTCAAACACTTCCATTTTATGATTTCACACACCTCCATTCTATGAATTCACACACCTCCATTCTGTGACTTCACACACCTCCATTCTATGACTTCACACACCTCCATTCTGTGACTTCAAACACTTCCATTTTATGATTTCACACACCTTCATTCTATGAATTCCCACACCTCCATTCTGTGACTTCACACACCTCAATTCTATGATTTCACACACCTCCATTCTGACTTCACACACCTCAATTCTGTGACTTCACACACCTTCATTCTGATTTCACACACCTCCATTCTATGACTTCACACACCTCCATTCTATGACTTCACACACCTCCATTTTGTGACTTCACACACCTAAATTCTATGACTTCACACACCTCCATTCTGATTTCACACACCTCCATTCTATGAGTTCACACACCTCCATTCTGACTTCACACACCTCCATTCTATGACTTCACACACCTCCGTTCTGACTTCACACAGCTCCATTCTGTGACTTCACAAAACTCCATTCTGTGATTTCACACACCTCCATACTATGACTTCACACTCCTCCATCTATGACTTCACACACCTCCATTCTGAGTTCACACACCTCCATTCTGTGACTTCACACACCTGCATTCTGACTTCACACACCTTCATTTTATGACTTCACACACCTCCATTCTGTGACTTCTCACACCTCCATTCTATGACTTCACAAACTTCCATTGTGACGTCACACAACTCCATTCTATGTGTTCACACATCTCCTTTCTATGATTTCACACACCTCCATTCTGACTTCACACACCTCCATTCTATGACATCACAGACCTCGAATCTGTGACTTCACTCACCTCCACTCTATGACTTCACACTCCTCCATTCTATGACTTCCCACACCTCCTTTCTATGACTTCACCCACCTCAGTCTATGACTTCACACACCTCCATTCTGACTTCACACACCTCCATTCTGTGACTTCACACACCTCCATTCTATGACTTCACACACCTCAATTCTATGACTTCACACACCTCCATTCTATGCCTTCACACACCTCCATTCTATGACTTCAAACACCTTCATTCTTACTTCACAGACATCCATTCTGTGACTTCACACACCTCCTTTCTGTGACTTCACACACCTTCATTCTGTGTTCACACACCTCCATTCTCTGACTTCAGACACCTCAATTCTGTGACTTGACACACCTCCATTCTGACTTCACACACCTCCATTCTATGATATCACACACCTCCATTCTATGACTTCACACCCCTCCATTCTGCCTTCACACACCTCCATTCTGACTTCACACAGCTCCATTCTGTGAATTCACACACCTCCATTCTGTGACTTCACACACCTCTATTCTGTGACTTTACACACCTCGGTTTTGCCTTCACACACTTCCAATCTGTGACTTCACACACCTCCATTCTGTGACTTCACACACCTCTATTGTTTCACTTCACACACCTCCATTCTTTGACTTCACACACAGCCATTCCATGACTTCACAAACCTCCATTCTATGAGTTCACACACCTCCATTCTATGAGTTCACACACCTACAATTTGACTTCACACATCTCCATTCTATGACTTCACACACCTTCATTCTTACTTCAGAAACATCCATTCTCTGACTTCACACACCTCCATTCTATGACTTCACAAACCTCCATTCTGTGACTTCACACACCTCCATTCTGAGTTCACACACCTCCTTTCTATGACTTCACACACTTCCATTCTGTGACTTCACACACATCCATTCTGTGGCTTCACACACCTACATTCTGAGTTCACACACCTCCATTCTGTGACTTCACACACCTCCATTCTGTGACTTCACACACCTCGATCCTATGACTTTACACACCTCCATTCTGTGACTTCAAACACCTCCATTCTGAGTTCACACACCTCCTTTCTATGACTTCACACACTTCCATTCTATGACTTCACACACCTCCATTCTGTGGCTTCACACACCTACATTCTGAGTTCACACACCTCCATTCTGTGACTTCACACACCTCCATTCTGTGACTTCACACACCTCGATCCTATGACTTTACACACCTCCATTCTGTGACTTCAAACACCTCCATTCTGAGTTCACACACCTCCTTTCTATGACTTCACACACTTCCATTCTATGACTTCACACACCTCCATTCTGTGGCTTCACACACCTACATTCTGAGTTCACACACCTCCATTCTGTGACTTCACACACCTCCATTCTGTGACTTCACACACCTCCATTCTGTGACTTCACACACCTCGATCCTATGACTTCACACACCTCCATTCTATGAATTAACACACCTCCGTTCTGTGAATTCACAGACCTCCATTCTATGACTTCACACACCTCCATTGTGTGACATCACACACCTCCATTCTGACTTCACACACCTCCATTCTTTGACTTCACACACCTCCATTCTGATTTCACAGACCTCCATTCTATGACTTCACACACCTCCATTCTATGACTTCACTCACCTCCATTCTGACTTCACACACCTCCATTCTGACTTCACCCACCTCAATTCTGTGACTTCACACTCCTCCATTCTATGATTTCACACACTTCCATTCTATGACTTCACACACCTCCATTCTGTGGCTTCACACACCTACATTCTCAGTTTACACACCTCCATTCTGTGTCTTCACACACCTCCATTCTGTGATTTCACACACCTCCACTCTGACTTCACACACCTCCATTCGTTGACATCAAAAACCACCATTCTATGACTTCACACAACTCCATTTTGACTTCACACACCTCCATTCTATGAGTTCGCACACCTCCATTCTATGACTTCACACACCTCAATTCTATGACTTCACACCTCCATTCTATGACTTCACACACCTCCATTCTGTGACTTCACACACCTTCACTCTATGACTTCAAACACCTTCATTCTTACTTCACAAACATCCATTCTGTGACTTCACACACCTCCATTCTGTGACTTCACACACCTTCATTCTGACTTCACACACCTCCATTCTGTGACTTCACACACCTCAATTCTGTGACTTCACACACCTCCATTCTGACTTCACATACCTCCATTCTATGAATTCACATTCCTCCATTCTATGACTTCACACACCTCCATTCTGTGACTTCACACACCAACTTTTTGACTTCACACACCTCCATTCTGTGACATCACACACCTCCATTCTGTGACTTCACAAACCCCGTTTTGACTTCACACACTTCCATTCTGTGACTTCACACACCTCCATTCTGTGACTTCACACACCTCTATTGTTTCACTTCACACACCTACTTCTTTGACATCACACACCTCCATTCCATGACTTCACACACCTCCATTCTATGAGTTCACACACCTCCATTCTATGACTTCACACACCTCAATTCTATGACTTCACACACCTCCATTCTATGACTTCACACACCTCCATTCTGTGACTTCACACACCTCCACTCTATGACTTCAAACACCTTCATTCTGACTTCACACACCTCCATTGTGTGACTTCACACACCTCAATTCTGTGACTTCACACACCTCCATTCTGACTTCACATACCGCCATTCTATGATTTCACAAACCTCCATTCTGACTTCACACACCTCCATTCTGTGACTTCACACATCTCAATTCTGTGACTTGACACACCTCCATTCTGACTTCATTCACCTCCATTCTAAGATTTCACACACCTCCATTCTATGACTTCATACACCTCCATTCTATGACTTCACACACCTCCATTCTGTGACTTCACACACCTCCATTCTGACTTCACACACCTCCATTCTGACTTCACACAGCTCCAATCTATGACTTCACACACCTCCATTCTGTGACTTCACACACCTCCATTCTATGACTTCACACACCTCCACTGTGATTTCACACACCTCCATTCTATGACTTCACACACCTCCATTCTGACTTCACACACCTCCATTCTGTGACTTCAAACACTTCCCTTTTATGATTTCACACACCTCCATTCTATGAATTCACACACCTCCATTCTGTGACTTCACACACCTCCATTCTATGACTTCACACACCTCCATTCTGTGACTTCAAACACTTCCATTTTATGATTTCACACACCTTCATTCTATGAATTCCCACACCTCCATTCTGTGACTTCACACACCTCAATTCTATGATTTCACACACCTCCATTCTGACTTCACACACCTCAATTCTGTGACTTCACACACCTTCATTCTGATTTCACACACCTCCATTCTATGACTTCACACACCTCCATTCTATGACTTCACACACCTCCATTTTGTGACTTCACACACCTAAATTCTATGACTTCACACACCTCCATTCTGATTTCACACACCTCCATTCTATGAGTTCACACACCTCCATTCTGACTTCACACACCTCCATTCTATGACTTCACACACCTCCGTTCTGACTTCACACAGCTCCATTCTGTGACTTCACAAAACTCCATTCTGTGATTTCACACACCTCCATACTATGACTTCACACTCCTCCATCTATGACTTCACACACCTCCATTCTGAGTTCACACACCTCCATTCTGTGACTTCACACACCTGCATTCTGACTTCACACACCTTCATTTTATGACTTCACACACCTCCATTCTGTGACTTCTCACACCTCCATTCTATGACTTCACAAACTTCCATTGTGACGTCACACAACTCCATTCTATGTGTTCACACATCTCCTTTCTATGATTTCACACACCTCCATTCTGACTTCACACACCTCCATTCTATGACATCACAGACCTCGAATCTGTGACTTCACTCACCTCCACTCTATGACTTCACACTCCTCCATTCTATGACTTCCCACACCTCCTTTCTATGACTTCACCCACCTCAGTCTATGACTTCACACACCTCCATTCTGACTTCACACACCTCCATTCTGTGACTTCACACACCTCCATTCTATGACTTCACACACCTCAATTCTATGACTTCACACACCTCCATTCTATGCCTTCACACACCTCCATTCTATGACTTCAAACACCTTCATTCTTACTTCACAGACATCCATTCTGTGACTTCACACACCTCCTTTCTGTGACTTCACACACCTTCATTCTGTGTTCACACACCTCCATTCTCTGACTTCAGACACCTCAATTCTGTGACTTGACACACCTCCATTCTGACTTCACACACCTCCATTCTATGATATCACACACCTCCATTCTATGACTTCACACCCCTCCATTCTGCCTTCACACAACTCCATTCTGACTTCACACAGCTCCATTCTGTGAATTCACACACCTCCATTCTGTGACTTCACACACCTCTATTCTGTGACTTTACACACCTCGGTTTTGCCTTCACACACTTCCAATCTGTGACTTCACACACCTCCATTCTGTGACTTCACACACCTCTATTGTTTCACTTCACACACCTCCATTCTTTGACTTCACACACCGCCATTCCATGACTTCACAAACCTCCATTCTATGAGTTCACACACCTCCATTCTATGAGTTCACACACCTACAATTTGACTTCACACATCTCCATTCTATGACTTCACACACCTTCATTCTTACTTCAGAAACATCCATTCTCTGACTTCACACACCTCCATTCTATGACTTCACAAACCTCCATTCTGTGACTTCACACACCTCCATTCTGAGTTCACACACCTCCTTTCTATGACTTCACACACTTCCATTCTGTGGCTTCACACACCTACATTCTGAGTTCACACACCTCCATTCTGTGACTTCACACACCTCCATTCTTTGACTTCACACACCTCGATCCTATGACTTTACACACCTCCATTCTGTGACTTCAAACACCTCCATTCTGAGTTCACACACCTCCTTTCTATGACTTCACACACTTCCATTCTATGACTTCACACACCTCCATTCTGTGGCTTCACACACCTACATTCTGAGTTCACACACCTCCATTCTGTGACTTCACACACCTCCATTCTGTGACTTCACACACCTCGATCCTATGACTTTACACACCTCCATTCTGTGACTTCAAACACCTCCATTCTGAGTTCACACACCTCCTTTCTATGACTTCACACACTTCCATTCTATGACTTCACACACCTCCATTCTGTGGCTTCACACACCTACATTCTGAGTTCACACACCTCCATTCTGTGACTTCACACACCTCCATTCTGTGACTTCACACAACTCCATTCTGTGACTTCACACACCTCGATCCTATGACTTCACACACCTCCATTCTATGAATTAACACACCTCCGTTCTGTGAATTCACAGACCTCCATTCTATGACTTCACACACCTCCATTGTGTGACATCACACACCTCCATTCTGACTTCACACACCTCCATTCTTTGACTTCACAAACCTCCATTCTGATTTCACAGACCTCCATTCTATGACTTCACACACCTCCATTCTATGACTTCACTCACCTCCATTCTGACTTCACACACCTCCATTCTGACTTCATCCACCTCAATTCTGTGACTTCACACTCCTCCATTCTATGATTTCACACACTTCCATTCTATGACTTCACACACCTCCATTCTGTGGCTTCACACACCTACATTCTCAGTTTACACACCTCCATTCTGTGACTTCACACACCTCCATTCTGTGATTTCACACACCTTCAATCTGACTTCATACACCTCCATTCTATGAATTCACACACCTCCATTCGTTGACATCAAAAACCACCATTCTATGACTTCACACAACTCCATTTTGACTTCACACACCTCCATTCTATGAGTTCGCACACCTCCATTCTATGACTTCACACACCTCAATTCTATGACTTCACACCTCCATTCTATGACTTCACACACCTCCATTCTGTGACTTCACACACCTCCACTCTATGACTTCAAACACCTTCATTCTTACTTCACAAACATCCATTCTGTGACTTCACACACCTCCATTCTGTGACTTCACACACCTTCATTCTGACTTCACACACCTCCATTCTGTGACTTCACACACCTCAATTCTGTGAATTCACACACCTCCATTCTGACTTCACATACCTCAATTCTATGAATTCACACACCTCCATTCTATGACTTCACACACCTCCATTCTGTGACTTCACACACCAACTTTTTGACTTCACACACCTCCATTCTGTGACTTCACACACCTCCATTCTGTGACTTCACACACCTCCATTCTGTGACTTCACACACCTCTATTGTTTCACTTCACACACCTCCATTCTTTGATATCACACACCTCCATTCCATGATTTCACACACCTCAATTCTATGACTTCACACACCTCCATTCTATGACTTCACACACCTCCATTCTGTGACTTCACACACCTCCACTCTATGACTTCAAACACCTTCATTCTGACTTCACACACCTCCATTGTGTGACTTCACACACCTCAATTCTGTGACTTCACACAGCTCCATTCTGACTTCACATACCTCCATTCTATGATTTCACAAACCTCCATTCTGACTTCACACACCTCAATTCTGTGACTTCACACATCTCAGTTCTGTGACTTGACACACCTCCATTCTGACTTCATACACCTCCATTCTATGATTTCACACACCTCCATTCTATGACTTCATACACCTCCATTCTATGACTTCACACACCTCCATTCTGTGACTTCACACACCTCCATTCTGACTTCACACACCTCCATTCTGACTTCACACAGCTCCAATCTATGACTTCACACACCTCCATTCTGTGACTTCACACACCTTCATTCTATGACTTCACACACCTCCACTGTGATTTCACACACCTCCATTCTATGAGTTCACACACCTCCATTGTGACTTCACACACCTTAATTCTATGACTTCACACACCTCCATTCTGACTTCACACACCTCCATTCTGTGACTTCAAACACTTCCATTTTATGATTTCACACACCTCCATTCTATGACTTCAAACACCTTCATTCTTACTTCACAGACATCCATTCTGTGACTTCACACACCTCCTTTCTGTGACTTCACACACCTTCATTCTGTGTTCACACACCTCCATTCTCTGACTTCAGACACCTCAATTCTGTGACTTGACACACCTCCATTCTGACTTCACACACCTCCATTCTATGATTTCACACACCTCCATTCTATGACTTCACACACCTCCATTCTGTGACTTCACCCACCTTCATTCTGACTTCACACCCCTCCATTCTGCCTTCACACACCTCCATTCTGACTTCACACAGCTCCATTCTATTATTTCACACACCTCCATTCTCTGACTTCACACACCACCTTTTTGACTTCACACACCTCCATTCTGTGACTTCACACACCTCTATTCTGTGAGTTTACACACCTCGGTTTTGCCTTCACACACTTCCAATCTGTGACTTCACACACCTCCATTCTGTGACTTCACACACCTCTATTGTTTCACTTCACAGACCTCCATTCTTTGACTTCACACGCCGCCATTCCATGACTTCACAAACCTCCATTCTATGAGTTCACACACCTCCATTCTATGAGTTCACACACCTACAATTTGACTTCACACATCTCCATTCTATGACTTCACACACCTTCATTCTTACTTCAGAAACATCCATTCTCTGACTTCACACACCTCCATTCTATGACTTCACAAACCTCCATTCTGTGACTTCACACACCTCCATTCTGAGTTCACACACCTCCTTTCTATGACTTCACACACTTCCATTCTATGACTTCACACACCTCCATTCTGTGGCTTCACACACCTACATTCTGAGTTCACACACCTCCATTCTGTGACTTCACACACCTCCATTCTGTGACTTCTCACGCCTCGATTCTGTGATTTCACACACCTCGATCCTATGACTTCACATACCTCCATTCAATGAATTAACACACCTCCATTCTGTGATTTCACAAACCTCCATTCTATGAATTCACACACCTCCATTCTGTGACTTCACACACCTCCATTCCGAGTTCACACACCTCCATTCTATGACTTCACAAACCTCCATTCTGAGTTCACAGACCTCCATTCTATGACTTCACACACCTCCATTCTATGACTTCACTCACCTCCATTCTGACTTCACACACCTCCATTCTGACTTCACACACCTTAATTCTGTGACTTCACACACCTCCATTCTATGATTTCACACACTTTCATTCTATGACTTCACACACCTCCATTCTGTGGCTTCACAAACCTACATTCTGAGTTCACACACCTCCATTCTGTGACTTCACACACCTCCATTCTGTGATTTCACACACCTCCAATCTGACTTCACACACCTCCATTCTATGACTTCACACACCTCCATTTTGTGACTTCACACACCTCCATTCTGTGACTTCACACACCTAAATTCTGTGACTTCACACACCTCCATTCTGACTTCACATAACTCCATTCTATGATTTCACACACCTCCATTCTATGAGTTCACACACCTCCATTCTGTGACTTCACACACCACCTTTTTGACTTCACACACCTCCATTCTGTGACTTCACACACCTCCATTCTGTGACTTCACACACCTTCGTTTTGACTTCATACACTTCCATTCTGTGACTTCACACACCTCCATTCTGTTTCTTCACACACCTCTATTGTTTCACTTCACACACCTCCATTCTTTGACATCACACACCTCCATTCCATGACTTCACACACCTCCATTCTATGAGTTCACACACCTTCATTCTATGACTTCACACACCTCAATTCTATGACTTCACACACCTCCATTCTATGACTTCACATACCTCCATTCTGTGACTTCACACACCTCCACTCTATGACTTCAAACACCTTCATTCTGACTTCACAAACTTCCATTCTGTGACTTCACACACCTCAATTCTGTGACTTCACACACCTCCATTCTGACTTCACATACCTCCATTCTATGATTTCACAAACCTCCATTCTGTGACTTCACACACCTCCATTCTGAGTTCACACACCTGAGTTCTGTGACTTCACACACCTCCATTCGTTGACATCAAAAACCACCATTCTATGACTTCACACAACTCCATTTTAACTTCACACACCTCCATTCTATGACTTCACACACCTCCATTTTATGACTTCACACACCTCCATTCTATGACTTCACACACCTCAAATCTATGACTTCACACACCTCCATTCTATTACTTCACAAACCTCCATTCTTTGACTTCACACACCTCCACTCTATGACTTCAAACACCTTCATTCATACTTCACAAACATCCATTCTGTGACTTCACACACCTCCATTCTGTGATTTCACAAACCTTCATTCTGACTTCACACACCTCCATTCTGTGACTTCACACACCTCAATTCTGTGACTTCACACACCTCCATTCTGACTTCACACACCTCCAATCTATGACATCACAGACCTCGAATCTGTGAATTCACTCACCTCCACTCTATGACTTCACACTCCTCCACTCTTTGACTTCACACACCTCCTTTCTATGACTTCACCCACCTCAGTCTATGACTTCACACACCTCCATTCTGACTTCACAAACCTCCATTCTATGACTTCATACACCTCCATTCTATGACTTCACACACCTCCATTCTGTGACTTCACACACCTCCATTCTGACTTCACACACCTCCATTCTGACTTCACACAGCTCCAATCTATGACTTCACACACCTCCATTCTGTGACTTCACACACCTTCATTCTATGACTTCACACACCTCCACTGTGATTTCACACACCTCCATTCTATGAGTTCACACACCTCCATTGTGACTTCACACACCTTAATTCTATGACTTCACACACCTCCATTCTGACTTCACACACCTCCATTCTGTGACTTCAAACACTTCCATTTTATGATTTCACACACCTCCATTCTATGACTTCAAACACCTTCATTCTTACTTCACAGACATCCATTCTGTGACTTCACACACCTCCTTTCTGTGACTTCACACACCTTCATTCTGTGTTCACACACCTCCATTCTCTGACTTCAGACACCTCAATTCTGTGACTTGACACACCTCCATTCTGACTTCACACACCTCCATTCTATGATTTCACACACCTCCATTCTATGACTTCACACACCTCCATTCTGTGACTTCACCCACCTTCATTCTGACTTCACACCCCTCCATTCTGCCTTCACACACCTCCATTCTGACTTCACACAGCTCCATTCTATTATTTCACACACCTCCATTCTCTGACTTCACACACCACCTTTTTGACTTCACACACCTCCATTCTGTGACTTCACACACCTCTATTCTGTGAGTTTACACACCTCGGTTTTGCCTTCACACACTTCCAATCTGTGACTTCACACACCTCCATTCTGTGACTTCACACACCTCTATTGTTTCACTTCACAGACCTCCATTCTTTGACTTCACACGCCGCCATTCCATGACTTCACAAACCTCCATTCTATGAGTTCACACACCTCCATTCTATGAGTTCACACACCTCCAATTTGACTTCACACATCTCCATTCTATGACTTCACACACCTTCATTCTTACTTCAGAAACATCCATTCTCTGACTTCACACACCTCCATTCTATGACTTCACAAACCTCCATTCTGTGACTTCACACACCTCCATTCTGAGTTCACACAACTCCTTTCTATGACTTCACACACTTCCATTCTATGACTTCACACACCTCCATTCTGTGGCTTCACACACCTACATTCTGAGTTCACACACCTCCATTCTGTGACTTCACACACCTCCATTCTGTGACTTCTCACGCCTCGATTCTGTGATTTCACACACCTCGATCCTATGACTTCACATACCTCCATTCAATGAATTAACACACCTCCATTCTGTGATTTCACAAACCTCCATTCTATGAATTCACACACCTCCATTCTGTGACTTCACACACCTCCATTCCGAGTTCACACACCTCCATTCTATGACTTCACAAACCTCCATTCTGAGTTCACAGACCTCCATTCTATGACTTCACACACCTCCATTCTATGACTTCACTCACCTCCATTCTGACTTCACACACCTCCATTCTGACTTCACACACCTTAATTCTGTGACTTCACACACCTCCATTCTATGATTTCACACACTTTCATTCTATGACTTCACACACCTCCATTCTGTGGCTTCACAAACCTACATTCTGAGTTCACACACCTCCATTCTGTGACTTCACACACCTCCATTCTGTGATTTCACACACCTCCAATCTGACTTCACACACCTCCATTCTATGACTTCACACACCTCCATTTTGTGACTTCACACACCTCCATTCTGTGACTTCACACACCTAAATTCTGTGACTTCACACACCTCCATTCTGACTTCACATAACTCCATTCTATGATTTCACACACCTCCATTCTATGAGTTCACACACCTCCATTCTGTGACTTCACACACCACCTTTTTGACTTCACACACCTCCATTCTGTGACTTCACACACCTCCATTCTGTGACTTCACACACCTTCGTTTTGACTTCATACACTTCCATTCTGTGACTTCACACACCTCCATTCTGTTTCTTCACACACCTCTATTGTTTCACTTCACACACCTCCATTCTTTGACATCACACACCTCCATTCCATGACTTCACACACCTCCATTCTATGAGTTCACACACCTTCATTCTATGACTTCACACACCTCAATTCTATGACTTCACACACCTCCATTCTATGACTTCACATACCTCCATTCTGTGACTTCACACACCTCCACTCTATGACTTCAAACACCTTCATTCTGACTTCACAAACTTCCATTCTGTGACTTCACACACCTCAATTCTGTGACTTCACACACCTCCATTCTGACTTCACATACCTCCATTCTATGATTTCACAAACCTCCATTCTGTGACTTCACACACCTCCATTCTGAGTTCACACACCTGAGTTCTGTGACTTCACACACCTCCATTCGTTGACATCAAAAACCACCATTCTATGACTTCACACAACTCCATTTTAACTTCACACACCTCCATTCTATGACTTCACACACCTCCATTTTATGACTTCACACACCTCCATTCTATGACTTCACACACCTCAAATCTATGACTTCACACACCTCCATTCTATGACTTCACAAACCTCCATTCTTTGACTTCACACACCTCCACTCTATGACTTCAAACACCTTCATTCATACTTCACAAACATCCATTCTGTGACTTCACACACCTCCATTCTGTGATTTCACAAACCTTCATTCTGACTTCACACACCTCCATTCTGTGACTTCACACACCTCAATTCTGTGACTTCACACACCTCCATTCTGACTTCACACACCTCCAATCTATGACATCACAGACCTCGAATCTGTGAATTCACTCACCTCCACTCTATGACTTCACACTCCTCCACTCTTTGACTTCACACACCTCCTTTCTATGACTTCACCCACCTCAGTCTATGACTTCACACACCTCCATTCTGACTTCACAAACCTCCATTCTGTGACTTCACACACCTCCATTCTATGGCTTCACACACCTCAACTTTGTGACTTCACACACCTCCATTCTATGACTTCACACACCTCCATTCTATGACTTCACACACCTCCATTCTGTGACTTCACACACCTCCATTCTGACTTCAAACACCTCCATTCTCTGACTTCACACACCTCCATTCTCTGACTTCACAGACCTCAACTCTGTGACCTGACACACCTCCATTCTATGATTTCACACACCTTCATTCTATGATTTCACACACCTCCATTCTATGACTCCACACACCTCCATTTTGTGACTTCACACACCTCCATTCTGACTTCACACCCCTCCATTCTGACTTCACACAGCTCCATTCTATGAATTCACACACCTCCATTCTGTGTCTTCACACACCTCTATTGTTTCACTTCACACACCTCCATTCTTTCACTTCACACACCGCCATTTCATGACTTCACAAACCTCCATTCTATGAGTTCACACATCTCCATTTATGAGTTCACACGCCACCTTTTTGACTTCACACACCTCCATTCTGTGACTTCACACACCTCCATTCTGTGACTTCACACACCTCCGTTTTGACTTCCCACACTTCCAATCTGTGACTTCACACACCTCCATTCTGTGACTTCACACACCTCTATTGTTTCACTTCACACACCTCCATTCTTTCACTTCACACACCGCCATTTCATGACTTCACAAACCTCCATTCTATGAGTTCACACATCTCCATTTATGAGTTCACACACCTCCAATTTGACTTCACACATCTCCATTCTATGACTTCACACACCTTCATTCTTACTTCAGAAACATCCATTCTCTGACTTCACACACCTCCATTCTATGACTTCACAAACCTCCATTCTGTGACTTCACACACCTCCATTCTGAGTTCACACACCTCCTTTCTATGACTTCACACACTTCCATTCTATGACTTCACACACCTCCATTCTGTGGCTTCACACACCTACATTCTGAGTTCACACACCTCCATTCTGTGACTTCACACACCTCCATTCTGTGACTTCTCACGCCTCGATTCTGTGATTTCACACACCTCGATCCTATGACTTCACATACCTCCATTCAATGAATTAACACACCTCCATTCTGTGATTTCACAAACCTCCATTCTATGAATTCACACACCTCCATTCTGTGACTTCACACACCTCCATTCCGAGTTCACACACCTCCATTCTATGACTTCACAAACCTCCATTCTGAGTTCACAGACCTCCATTCTATGACTTCACACACCTCCATTCTATGACTTCACTCACCTCCATTCTGACTTCACACACCTCCATTCTGACTTCACACACCTTAATTCTGTGACTTCACACACCTCCATTCTATGATTTCACACACTTTCATTCTATGACTTCACACACCTCCATTCTGTGGCTTCACAAACCTACATTCTGAGTTCACACACCTCCATTCTGTGACTTCACACACCTCCAGTCTGTGATTTCACACACCTCCAATCTGACTTCACACACCTCCATTCTATGACTTCACACACCTCCTTTCGTTGACATCAAAAAACACCATTCTATGACTTCGCACAACTCCATTTTGAGTTCACACACCTCCATTCTATGAGTTCATACACCACCATTTCATGACTTCAAACACCTCCATTCTATGACTTCACACACCTCAATTCTATGACTTCACACACCTCCATTCTATGACTTCACAAACCTCCATTCTGTGACTTCACACACCTCCACTCTATGACTTCAAACACCTTCATTCTTACTTCACAAACATCCATTCTGTGACTTCACACACCTCCATTCTGTGACTTCACACACCTCCATTCTGACTTCACACACCTCCATTCTGTGACTTCACATACCTCCATTCTGTGACTTCACACACCACCTTTTTGACTTCACACACCTCCATTCTGTGACTTCACACACCTCTGTTTTGACTTTACACACTTCCATTCTGTGACTTCACACACCTCCATTCTGTGACTTCACACACCTCTATTGTTTCACTTCACACACCTCCATTCTTTGACTTCACACAACTCCATTCCATGACTTCACACACCTCCATTCTATGAGTTCACAAACCTCCATTCTATGAGTTCACACACCTCCAATTTGACTTCACACACCTCCATTCTATGACTTCACACACCTTCATTCTTACTTCAGAAACATCCATTCTCTGACTTCACACACCTCCATTCTATGACTTCACAAACCTCCATTCTGTGACTTCACACACCTCCATTCTGAGTTCACACTCCTCCATTCTGTGACTTCACACACCTCCATTCTTCCTTCACACACCTCCATTCTATGACTTCACACACTTCCATTCTAGGACTTCACACACCTCCATTCTGTGGCTTCACACACCTCCATTCTGAGTTCATACACCTCCATTCTGTGACTTCACACACCTCCACTCTGTGACTTCACACACCTCCATTCTGTGACTTCACACACCTCGATCCTATGACTTCACACACCTCCATTCTATGAATTCACACACCTCCATTCTGTGATTTCACACACCTCCATTGTATGACTTCACACACCTCCATTCTGTGACTTCACACACCTCCATTCTGAGTTCACACACCTCCATTCTATGACTTCACAAACCCCCATTCTGAGTTCACAGACCTCCATTCTATGACTTCACACACTTCCATTCTATGTTTCACACATCTCCATTCTGACTTCACACACCTCCATTCTGACTTCACACACCTCAATTCTTTGACTTCACACACCTCCATTCTATGATTTCACACACCTCCATTCTATGACTTCACACACCTCCATTCTATGACTTCACACACCTCATTTCTGAGTTGACACACCTCCATTCTGTGATTTCACACACCTCCAATCTGACTTCACACACCTCCATTCTATGACTTCACACACCTCCATTCGTTGACATCAAAAACAACCTTTCTATGACTTCACACAACTCCATTGTGACTTCACACACCTCCATTCTATGACTTCACAAACCTCCATTCTGAGTTCACAGTCCTCCATTCTATGACTTCACACACCTACATTCTATGACTTCACACACCTCCATTCTATGATTTCACACACCTCCATTCTGTGACTTCACACACCTCCATTGTATGACTTCACACACCTCCATTCTGTGACTTCACACACCTGCAATTCTACTTCACACACCTTCATTCCATGAGTTCACACACCTGCGTTGTGGATTCACACACCTCCATTCTATGATTTCACACACCTCCATTCTGACTTCACACACCTTCATTCCATGAGTTCACACACCTGCGTTGTGGATTCACACACCTCCATTCTATGATTTCACACACCTCCATTTTGACTTCACACACTTCAATTCTGTGACTTCACACACCTCCTGTTGTGAGCCAGAGTGGAAGCAAACTGTACCTTGGCTTGCATCAGACGATGGCTTTATTGTCTTATTGCTTTCTGGCCCTATTCTATGCAAATGACCTGAGAATTACCATATGAATGTAACACCTGGAGGTTCCCTGGGTCAGGAGGAGGGAAGAAGGGGGAGTGCAAAATAAACCGGCAGTCTTGGCAGTCTTTACCTGGACTGCGGACATCCCGGACCCGCTGTGTCTGTCTCTCTTCTATTTCTTGCTAGTCCTTGCCCCCGATTTCAGGAACCCCAATCTGCAAGCCCTGGTTTGCCGCCGGATGGCCCCGGCAACCTCCATTCTGTGAGTTCACACACCTCCATTCTGTGACTTCACACACCTCCATTCTATGACTTCACACACCTCCATTCTGTGACTTCACCCACCTCCATTGTAAGTTCACATACCTCCATTCTGTGATTCACACACCTTCATTCTGTGACTTCACACACCTCCATTCTTATTTGACACACCTCCATTCTGTGACTTCCCACACCTCCATTCTGACTTCACACAGCTCCATTCTATGACTTCACACAACTCCATTCTGTGACGTCACACACCTCCATTCTATGACTTCACACACCTTCATTCTTATTTCACAAAAATCCATTCTATGACTTCACACACCTCCATTCTATGACTTCACACACCTCCATTCTGACTTCACACAGCTCCATTCTGTGACTTCACAAAACTCCATTCTATGATTCCACCAACCTCCATACTATGACTTCACACACCTCCATCTATGAATTCACACACCTCCATTCTGAGTTCACACACCTCCATTCTGTGACTTCACACACCTCCATTCTGACTTCACTCCCCTCCATTGTATGACTTCACACACCTCCTTTCTGTGACTTCACACACCTCCATTCTATGACTTCACACACCTCCATTCTGTGACTTCACACACCTTGATTCTATGATTTCACATACCTCCATTCTGACTTCACACACCTCCATTCTATGACTTCACCCACCTCCATTCTGTCTTCACACAGCTCCATTGTGTGACTTCACAAAACTCCATTCTATGGTTTCACACACCTCCATACTATGACTTCACACACCTCCATCTATGACTTCACACACCTCCATTCTGAGTTCACACACCTCCATTCTGTGACTTCACACACCTCCATTCTGACTTCACTCCCCTCCATTGTATGACTTCACACACCTCCTTTCTGTGACTTCACACACCTCCATTCTATGACTTCACACACTTCAATTGTGACGTCACACACCTCCATTCTATGAATTCACAAATCTCCATTCTATGACTTCACACACCTCCATTCTGACTTTACACACCTCCATTCTATGACTTCACAGACCTCGAATCTGTGTCTTCAGTCACCTCCACTGTATGACTTCACACTCCTCCATTGTATGACTTCCCACACCTCTATGTATGACTTCACCACCTCCCTTCTATGACCGCCCACCACCATCGAGACTTCACACACCTCCATTCTGTGACTTCACACATCCATTCTGTGACTTCACACACCTCCATTCTTTGACTTCACACACCTCTATTCTATGACTTCACACACCTTCATTCTTACTTCACAAACATCCATTCTATGACTTCACACACCTCCATTCTATGATTTCAAACACCTCCATTCTGTGATTCACACACCTGCATTCTGTGTTCACACACCTCAATTCTGTGAATTCACACACCTCCATTCTGACTTCACACACCTCCATTCTATGACTTCACACACCTTCATTCCATGACTTCACACACTTCCATTCTGTGACTTCACACACCTCCATTCTGATTTGACACACCTCCATTCTGTGACTTCACACACCTCCATTCTGACTTCACACAGCTCCATTCTATGATTTCAAACAACTCCATTCTGTGACGTCACACACCTCCATTCTATGACTTCATACACCTTCATTCTTATTTCACAAAAATCCATTCTATGACTTCACACACCTCCATTCTATGACTTCACACACCTCCATTTTTTGACTTCACACAACTCCATTCTAAGATTTCACACACCTCCCTTGTGACTTCACACACCTCCATTCTATGAGTTCACACACCTCCATTCTGACTTCACACAGCTCCATTCTGTGACTTCACAAAACTCCCTTCTATGATTCCACCACCTCCATACTAGGTCTTCACACACCTCCATCTATGACTTCACACACCTCCATTCTGAGTTCACACACCTCCATTCTGTGACTTCACACACCTCCATTCTGACTTTACACACCTTCATTGTATGACTTCACACACCTCAATTCTATGACTTCACACACCTCCATTCTATAACTTCACACACCTCCATTCTGTGACGTCACACACCTCCATTCTATGACTTCAAACACCTTCATTCTTTCTTCACAAACATCCATTCTGTGACTTCACACACCTCCCTTCTGTGACTTCACACCTGCATTCTGACTTCACACACCTCTGTTCTGTGACTTCACACACCTCAACTCTGTGACTTCACACACCACCATTCTGACTTCACACACCTCCATTCTGTGACTTCACACACCTCCATTCGATGCCTTCACACACCTCCATTTTGTGACTTCACACACCTAAATTCTATGACTTCACACACCTCCATTCTGTGACTTCACGCACCTCCATTCTATGACTTCACACACGTCCATTCTGTGACTTCACACACCTTGATTCTATGATTTCACATACCTCCATTCTGACTTCACACACCTCCATTCTAAGACTTCACCCACCTCCATTCTGACTTCACACAGCTCCACTGTGTGACTTCAAAAAACTCCATTCTCTGGTTTCACACACCTCCATACTATGACTTCACACACCTCCATCTGTGACTTCACACACCTCCATTCTGAGTTCACACACCTCCATTCTGTGACTTCACACACCTCCATTCTGACTTCACTCCCCTCCATTGTATGACTTCACACACCACCATTCTGTGACTTCACACACCTCCATTCTATGACTTCACACACTTCAATTGTGACGTCACACACCTCCATTCTATGAATTCACAAATCTCCATTCTATGACTTCACACACCTCCATTCTGACTTTACACACCTCCATTCTATGACTTCACAGACCTCGAATCTGTGTCTTCAGTCACCTCCACTGTATGACTTCACACTCCTCCAATCTATGACTTCCCACACCTCTTTCTATGACTTCACCACCTCCCTTCTATGACCGCCCACCTCCATTCGAGACTTCACACACCTCCATTGTGTGACTTCACACACCTCCATTCTGTGACTTCACACACCTCCATTCTTTGACTTCACACACCTCTATTCTATGACTGCACACACCTTCATTCTTACTTCAGAAACATCCATTCTATGACTTCACACACCTCCATTCTATGATTTCAAACACCTCCATTCTGTGATTCACACACCTGCATTCTGTGTTCACACACCTCAATTCTGTGAATTCACACACCTCCATTCTGACTTCACACACCTCCATTCTATGACTTCACACACCTTCATTCTATGACTTCACACACCTCCATTCTGTGACTTCACACACCTCCATTCTGATTTGACACACCTCCATTCTGTGACTTCACACACCTCCATTCTGACTTCACACAGCTCCATTCTATGACTTCACACAACTCCATTCTGTGACGTCACACACCTCCATTCTATGACTTCACACACCTTCATTCTTATTTCACAAAAATCCATTCTATGACTTCACACACCTCCATTCTATGACTTCACACACCTCCATTTTTTGACTTCACACACCTCCATTCTAAGATTTCACACACCTCCATTGTGACTTCACACACCTCCATTCTATGAGTTCACACACCTCCAATCTGACTTCACACAGCTCCATTCTGTGACTTCACAAAACTCCCTTCTATGATTCCACCACCTCCATACTAGGTCTTCACACACCTCCATCTATGACTTCACACACCTCCATTCTGAGTTCACACACCTCCATTCTGTGACTTCACACACCTCCATTCTATGACTTCACACACCTCCATTCTGTGACTTCACCCACCTCCATTGTAAGTTCACATACCTCCATTCTGTGATTCACACACCTTCATTCTGTGACTTCACACACCTCCATTCTTATTTGACACACCTCCATTCTGTGACTTCACACACCTCCATTCTGACTTCACACAGCTCCATTCTATGACTTCACACAACTCCATTCTTTGACGTCACACACCTCCATTCTATGACTTCACACACCTTCATTATTATTTCACAAAAATCCATTCTATGACTTCACACACCTCCATTCTATGACTTCACACACCTCCATTCTGACTTCACACAGCTCCATTCTGTGACTTCACAAAACTCCATTCTATGATTCCACCAACCTCCATACTATGACTTCACACACCTCCATCTATGAATTCACACACCTCCATTCTGAGTTCACACACCTCCATTCTGTGACTTCACACACCTCCATTCTGACTTCACTCCCCTCCATTGTATGACTTCACACACCTCCTTTCTGTGACTTCACACACCTCCATTCTATGACTTCACACACCTCCATTCTGTGACTTCACACACCTTGATTCTATGATTTCACATACCTCCATTCTGACTTCACACACCTCCATTCTATGACTTCACCCACCTCCATTCTGTCTTCACACAGCTCCATTGTGTGACTTCACAAAATTCCATTCTATGGTTTCACACACCTCCATACTATGACTTCACACACCTCCATCTATGACTTCACACACCTCCATTCTGAGTTCACACACCTCCATTCTGTGACTTCACACACCTCCATTCTGACTTCACTCCCCTCCATTGTATGACTTCACACACCTCCTTTCTGTGACTTCACACACCTCCATTCTATGACTTCACACACTTCAATTGTGACGTCACACACCTCCATTCTATGAATTCACAAATCTCCATTCTATGACTTCACACACCTCCATTCTGACTTTACACACCTCCATTCTATGACTTCACAGACCTCGAATCTGTGTCTTCAGTCACCTCCACTGTATGACTTCACACTCCTCCATTGTATGACTTCCCACACCTCTATGTATGACTTCACCACCTCCCTTCTATGACCGCCCACCACCATCGAGACTTCACACACCTCCATTCTGTGACTTCACACATCCATTCTGTGACTTCACACACCTCCATTCTTTGACTTCACACACCTCTATTCTATGACTTCACACACCTTCATTCTTACTTCACAAACATCCATTCTATGACTTCACACACCTCCATTCTATGATTTCAAACACCTCCATTCTGTGATTCACACACCTGCATTCTGTGTTCACACACCTCAATTCTGTGAATTCACACACCTCCATTCTGACTTCACACACCTCCATTCTATGACTTCACACACCTTCATTCCATGACTTCACACACCTCCATTCTGTGACTTCACACACCTCCATTCTGATTTGACACACCTCCATTCTGTGACTTCACACACCTCCATTCTGACTTCACACAGCTCCATTCTATGATTTCAAACAACTCCATTCTGTGACGTCACACACCTCCATTCTATGACTTCATACACCTTCATTCTTATTTCACAAAAATCCATTCTATGACTTCACACACCTCCATTCTATGACTTCACACACCTCCATTTTTTGACTTCACACAACTCCATTCTAAGATTTCACACACCTCCCTTGTGACTTCACACACCTCCATTCTATGAGTTCACACACCTCCATTCTGACTTCACACAGCTCCATTCTGTGACTTCACAAAACTCCCTTCTATGATTCCACCACCTCCATACTAGGTCTTCACACACCTCCATCTATGACTTCACACACCTCCATTCTGAGTTCACACACCTCCATTCTGTGACTTCACACACCTCCATTCTGACTTTACACACCTTCATTGTATGACTTCACACACCTCAATTCTATGACTTCACACACCTCCATTCTATAACTTCACACACCTCCATTCTGTGACGTCACACACCTCCATTCTATGACTTCAAACACCTTCATTCTTTCTTCACAAACATCCATTCTGTGACTTCACACACCTCCCTTCTGTGACTTCACACCTGCATTCTGACTTCACACACCTCTGTTCTGTGACTTCACACACCTCAACTCTGTGACTTCACACACCACCATTCTGACTTCACACACCTCCATTCTGTGACTTCACACACCTCCATTCGATGCCTTCACACACCTCCATTTTGTGACTTCACACACCTAAATTCTATGACTTCACACACCTCCATTCTGTGACTTCACGCACCTCCATTCTATGACTTCACACACGTCCATTCTGTGACTTCACACACCTTGATTCTATGATTTCACATACCTCCATTCTGACTTCACACACCTCCATTCTAAGACTTCACCCACCTCCATTCTGACTTCACACAGCTCCACTGTGTGACTTCAAAAAACTCCATTCTCTGGTTTCACACACCTCCATACTATGACTTCACACACCTCCATCTGTGACTTCACACACCTCCATTCTGAGTTCACACACCTCCATTCTGTGACTTCACACACCTCCATTCTGACTTCACTCCCCTCCATTGTATGACTTCACACACCTCCATTCTGTGACTTCACACACCTCCATTCTATGACTTCACACACTTCAATTGTGACGTCACACACCTCCATTCTATGAATTCACAAATCTCCATTCTATGACTTCACACACCTCCATTCTGACTTTACACACCTCCATTCTATGACTTCACAGACCTCGAATCTGTGTCTTCAGTCACCTCCACTGTATGACTTCACACTCCTCCAATCTATGACTTCCCACACCTCTTTCTATGACTTCACCACCTCCCTTCTATGACCGCCCACCTCCATTCGAGACTTCACACACCTCCATTGTGTGACTTCACACACCTCCATTCTGTGACTTCACACACCTCCATTCTTTGACTTCACACACCTCTATTCTATGACTGCACACACCTTCATTCTTACTTCAGAAACATCCATTCTATGACTTCACACACCTCCATTCTATGATTTCAAACACCTCCATTCTGTGATTCACACACCTGCATTCTGTGTTCACACACCTCAATTCTGTGAATTCACACACCTCCATTCTGACTTCACACACCTCCATTCTATGACTTCACACACCTTCATTCTATGACTTCACACACCTCCATTCTGTGACTTCACACACCTCCATTCTGATTTGACACACCTCCATTCTGTGACTTCACACACCTCCATTCTGACTTCACACAGCTCCATTCTATGACTTCACACAACTCCATTCTGTGACGTCAGACACCTCCATTCTATGACTTCACACACCTTCATTCTTATTTCACAAAAATCCATTCTATGACTTCACACACCTCCATTCTATGACTTCACACACCTCCATTTTTTGACTTCACACACCTCCATTCTAAGATTTCACACACCTCCATTGTGACTTCACACACCTCCATTCTATGAGTTCACACACCTCCAATCTGACTTCACACAGCTCCATTCTGTGACTTCACAAAACTCCCTTCTATGATTCCACCACCTCCATACTAGGTCTTCACACACCTCCATCTATGACTTCACACACCTCCATTCTGAGTTCACACACCTCCATTCTGTGACTTCACACACCTCCATTCTGACTTTACACACCTTCATTGTATGACTTCACAAACCTCAATTCTATGACTTCACATACCTCCATTCTGACTTCACACACCTCCATTCTATGAGTTCACACACCTCCATTCTGACTTCACACACCTCCATTCTATGACTTCACACACCTCCGTTCTGACTTCACACAGCTCCATTCTGTGACTTCACAAAACTCCATTCTGTGATTTCACACACCTCCATACTATGACTTCACACTCCTCCATCTATGACTTCACACACCTCCATTCTGAGTTCACACACCTCCATTCTGTGACTTCACACACCTCCATTCTGACTTCACACACCTTCATTTTATGACTTCACACACCTCCATTCTGTGACTTCTCACACCTCCATTCTATGACTTCACAAACTTCCATTGTGACGTCACACAACTCCATTCTATGTGTTCACACATCTCCTTTCTATGATTTCACACACCTCCATTCTGACTTCACACACCTCCATTCTATGACATCACAGACCTCGAATCTGTGACTTCACTCACCTCCACTCTATGACTTCACACTCCTCCATTCTATGACTTCCCACACCTCCTTTCTATGACTTCACCCACCTCAGTCTATGACTTCACACACCTCCATTCTGACTTCACACACCTCCATTCTGTGACTTCACACACCTCCATTCTATGACTTCACACACCTCAATTCTATGACTTCACACACCTCCATTCTATGCCTTCACACACCTCCATTCTATGACTTCAAACACCTTCATTCTTACTTCACAGACATCCATTCTGTGACTTCACACACCTCCTTTCTGTGACTTCACACACCTTCATTCTGTGTTCACACACCTCCATTCTCTGACTTCAGACACCTCAATTCTGTGACTTGACACACCTCCATTCTGACTTCACACACCTCCATTCTATGATTTCACACACCTCCATTCTATGACTTCACACACCTCCATTCTGTGACTTCACACACCTTCATTCTGACTTCACACCCCTCCATTCTGCCTTCACACACCTCCATTCTGACTTCACACACTTCCAATCTGTGACTTCACACACCTCCATTCTGTGACTTCACACACCTCTATTGTTTCACTTCACACACCTCCATTCTTTGACTTCACACACCGCCATTCCATGACTTCACAAACCTCCATTCTATGAGTTCACACACCTCCATTCTATGAGTTCACACACTTAAATTGTGACGTCACACACCTCCATTCTATGAATTCACAAATCTCCATTCTATGACTTCACACACCTCCATTCTGACTTTACACACCTCCATTCTATGACTTCACAGACCTCGAATCTGTGTCTTCAGTCACCTCCACTGTATGACTTCACACTCCTCCATTGTATGACTTCCCACACCTCTATCTATGACTTCACCACCTCCCTTCTATGACCGCCCACCACCATCGAGACTTCACACACCTCCATTCTGTGACTTCACACATCCATTCTGTGACTTCACACACCTCCATTCTTTGACTTCACACACCTCTATTCTATGACTTCACACACCTTCATTCTTACTTCACAAACATCCATTCTATGACTTCACACACCTCCATTCTATGATTTCAAACACCTCCATTCTGTGATTCACACACCTGCATTCTGTGTTCACACACCTCAATTCTGTGAATTCACACACCTCCATTCTGACTTCACACACCTCCATTCTATGACTTCACACACCTTCATTCCATGACTTCACACACCTCCATTCTGTGACTTCACACACCTCCATTCTGATTTGACACACCTCCATTCTGTGACTTCACACACCTCCATTCTGACTTCACACAGCTCCATTCTATGATTTCAAAAAACTCCATTCTGTGACGTCACACACCTCCATTCTATGACTTCATACACCTTCATTCTTATTTCACAAAAATCCATTCTATGACTTCACACACCTCCATTCTATGACTTCACACACCTCCATTTTTTGACTTCACACAACTCCATTCTAAGATTTCACACACCTCCATTGTGACTTCACACACCTCCATTCTATGAGTTCACACACCTCCATTCTGACTTCACACAGCTCCATTCTGTGACTTCACAAAACTCCCTTCTATGATTCCACCACCTCCATACTAGGTCTTCACACACCTCCATCTATGACTTCACACACCTCCATTCTGAGTTCACACACCTCCATTCTGTGACTTCACACACCTCCATTCTGACTTTACACACCTTCATTGTATGACTTCACACACCTCAATTCTATGACTTCACACACCTCCATTCTATAACTTCACACACCTCCATTCTGTGACGTCACACACCTCCATTCTATGACTTCAAACACCTTCATTCTTTCTTCACAAACATCCATTCTGTGACTTCACACACCTCCCTTCTGTGACTTCACACCTGCATTCTGACTTCACACACCTCTGTTCTGTGACTTCACACACCTCAACTCTGTGACTTCACACACCAACATTCTGACTTCACACACCTCCATTCTGTGACTTCACACACCTCCATTCGATGCCTTCACACACCTCCATTTTGTGACTTCACACACCTAAATTCTATGACTTCACACACCTCCATTCTGTGACTTCACGCACCTCCATTCTATGACTTCACACACGTCCATTCTGTGACTTCACACACCTTGATTCTATGATTTCACATACCTCCATTCTGACTTCACACACCTCCATTCTAAGACTTCACCCACCTCCATTCTGACTTCACACAGCTCCACTGTGTGACTTCAAAAAACTCCATTCTCTGGTTTCACACACCTCCATACTATGACTTCACACACCTCCATCTGTGACTTCACACACCTCCATTCTGAGTTCACACACCTCCATTCTGTGACTTCACACACCTCCATTCTGACTTCACTCCCCTCCATTGTATGACTTCACACACCTCCATTCTGTGACTTCACACACCTCCATTCTATGACTTCACACACTTCAATTGTGACGTCACACACCTCCATTCTATGAATTCACAAATCTCCATTCTATGACTTCACTCACCTCCATTCTGACTTTACACACCTCCATTCTATGACTTCACAGACCTCGAATCTGTTTCTTCAGTCACCTCCACTGTATGACTTCACACTCCTCCAATCTATGACTTCCCACACCTCTTTCTATGACTTCACCACCTCCCTTCTATGACCGCCCACCTCCATTCGAGACTTCACACACCTCCATTGTGTGACTTCACACACCTCCATTCTGTGACTTCACACACCTCCATTCTTTGACTTCACACACCTCTATTCTATGACTGCACACACCTTCATTCTTACTTCAGAAACATCCATTCTATGACTTCACACACCTCCATTCTATGATTTCAAACACCTCCATTCTGTGATTCACACACCTGCATTCTGTGTTCACACACCTCAATTCTGTGAATTCACACACCTCCATTCTGACTTCACACACCTCCATTCTATGACTTCACACACCTTCATTCTATGACTTCACACACCTCCATTCTGTGACTTCACACACCTCCATTCTGATTTGACACACCTCCATTCTGTGACTTCACACACCTCCATTCTGACTTCACACAGCTCCATTCTATGACTTCACACAACTCCATTCTGTGACGTCACACACCTCCATTCTATGACTTCACACACCTTCATTCTTATTTCACAAAAATCCATTCTATGACTTCACACACCTCCATTCTATGACTTCACACACCTCCATTTTTTGACTTCACACACCTCCATTCTAAGATTTCACACACCTCCATTGTGACTTCACACACCTCCATTCTATGAGTTCACACACCTCCAATCTGACTTCACACAGCTCCATTCTGTGACTTCACAAAACTCCCTTCTATGATTCCACCACCTCCATACTAGGTCTTCACACACCTCCATCTATGACTTCACACACCTCCATTCTGAGTTCACACACCTCCATTCTGTGACTTCACACACCTCCATTCTGACTTTACACACCTTCATTGTATGACTTCACACACCTCAATTCTATGACTTCACATACCTCCATTCTGACTTCACACACCTCCATTCTATGAGTTCACACACCTCCATTCTGACTTCACACACCTCCATTCTATGACTTCACACACCTCCGTTCTGACTTCACACAGCTCCATTCTGTGACTTCACAAAACTCCATTCTGTGATTTCACACACCTCCATACTATGACTTCACACTCCTCCATCTATGACTTCACACACCTCCATTCTGAGTTCACACACCTCCATTCTGTGACTTCACACACCTCCATTCTGACTTCACACACCTTCATTTTATGACTTCACACACCTCCATTCTGTGACTTCTCACACCTCCATTCTATGACTTCACAAACTTCCATTGTGACGTCACACAACTCCATTCTATGTGTTCACACATCTCCTTTCTATGATTTCACACACCTCCATTCTGACTTCACACACCTCCATTCTATGACATCACAGACCTCGAATCTGTGACTTCACTCACCTCCACTCTATGACTTCACACTCCTCCATTCTATGACTTCCCACACCTCCTTTCTATGACTTCACCCACCTCAGTCTATGACTTCACACACCTCCATTCTGACTTCACACACCTCCATTCTGTGACTTCACACACCTCCATTCTATGACTTCACACACCTCAATTCTATGACTTCACACACCTCCATTCTATGCCTTCACACACCTCCATTCTATGACTTCAAACACCTTCATTCTTACTTCACAGACATCCATTCTGTGACTTCACACACCTCCTTTCTGTGACTTCACACACCTTCATTCTGTGTTCACACACCTCCATTCTCTGACTTCAGACACCTCAATTCTGTGACTTGACACACCTCCATTCTGACTTCACACACCTCCATTCCATGATTTCACACACCTCCATTCTATGACTTCACACACCTCCATTCTGTGACTTCACACACCTTCATTCTGACTTCACACCCCTCCATTCTGCCTTCACACACCTCCATTCTGACTTCACACAGCTCCATTCTATGAATTCACACACCTCTATTCTGTGACTTCACACACCACATTTTTGACTTCACACACCTCCATTCTGTGACTTCACACACCTCTATTCTGTGACTTTACACACCTCGCTTTTGCCTTCACACACTTCCAATCTGTGACTTCACACACCTCCATTCTGTGACTTCACACACCTCTATTGTTTCACTTCACACACCTCCATTCTTTGACTTCACACACCGCCATTCCATGACTTCAGAAACCTCCATTCTATGAGTTCACACACCTACATTCTGTGACTTCACACACCTCCATTGTGAGTTCACACACCTCCATTCTATGACTTCACAAACCTCCATTCTGTTTTCACAGACCTCCATTCTATGACTTCACACACCTCCATTCTATGACTTCACTCACCTCCATTCTGACTTCACACACCTCCATTCTGACTTCACCCACCTCAATTCTGTGACTTCACACTCCTCCATTCTATGATTTCACACACTTCCATTCTATGACTTCACACACTTCCATTCTGTGGCTTCACACACCTACATTCTGGGTTTACACACCTCCATTCTGTGACTTCACACACCTCCATTCTGTGATTTCACACACCTCCAATCTGACTTCACACACCTCCATTCTATGACTTCACACACCTCCATTCGTTGACAACAAAAACCACCATTCTATGACTTCACACAACTCCATTTTGACTTCACACACCTCCATTCTATGAGTTCACACACCTCCATTCTATGAGTTCACACACCTCCATTCTATGACTTCACACACCTCAATTCTATGACTTCACACACCTCCATTCTATGACTTCATACACCTCCATTCTGTGACTTCACACACCTCCACTCTATGACTTCAAACACCTTCATTCTTACTTCACAAACATCCATTCTCTGACTTCACACACCTCCATTCTGTGACTTCACACACCTTCATTCTGACTTCACACACCTCCATTCTGTGACTTCACACACCTAAATTCTGTGACTTCACACACCTCCATTCTGACTTCACATAGCTCCATTCTATGATTTCACACACCTCCATTCTATGACTTCACACACCTCCATTCTGTGACTTCACACACCACCTTTTTGACTTCACACACCTCCATTCTGTGACTTCACACACCTCCATTCTGTGACTTCACACACCTCCGTTTTGACTTCATACACTTCCATTCTGTGACTTCACACACCTCCATTCTGTTTCTTCACACACCTCTATTGTTTCACTTCACACACCTCCATTCTTTGACATCACACACCTCCATTCCATGACTTCACACACCTCCATTCTATGAGTTCACACACCTTCATTCTATGACTTCACACACCTCAATTCTATGACTTCACACACCTCCATTCTATGACTTCACATACCTCCATTCTGTGACTTCACACACCTCCACTCTATGACTTCAAACACCTTCATTCTGACTTCACAAACCTCCATTCTGTGACTTCACACACCTCAATTCTGTGACTTCACACACCTCCATTCTGACTTCACATACCTCCATTCTATGATTTCACAAACCTCCATTCTGTGACTTCACACACCTCCATTCTGAGTTCACACACCTGAGTTCTGTGACTTCACACACCTCCATTCGTTGACATCAAAAACCACCATTCTATGACTTCACACAACTCCATTTTAACTTCACACACCTCCATTCTATGACTTCACACACCTCCATTTTATGACTTCACACACCTCCATTCTATGACTTCACACACCTCAAATCTATGACTTCACACACCTCCATTCTATGACTTCACATACCTCCATTCTTTGACTTCACACACCTCCACTCTATGACTTCAAACACCTTCATTCATACTTCACAAACATCCATTCTGTGACTTCACACACCTCCATTCTGTGATTTCACAAACCTTCATTCTGACTTCACACACCTCCATTCTGTGACTTCACACACCTCAATTCTGTGACTTCACACACCTCCATTCTGACTTCACACACCTCCATTCTATGACATCACAGACCTCGAATCTGTGACTTCACTCACCTCCACTCTATGACTTCACACTCCTCCACTCTTTGACTTCACACACCTCCTTTCTAGGACTTCACCCACCTCAGTCTATGACTTCACACACCTCCATTCTGACTTCACAAACCTCCATTCTGTGACTTCACACACCTCCATTCTATGGCTTCACACACCTCAATTTTGTGACTTCACACACCTCCATTCTATGACTTCACACACCTCCATTCTATGACTTCACACACCTCCATTCTGTGACTTCACACACCTCCATTCTGACTTCAAACACCTCCATTCTCTGACTTCACACACCTCCATTCTCTGACTTCACAGACCTCAACTCTGTGACCTGACACACCTCCATTCTATGATTTCACACACCTTCATTCTATGATTTCACACACCTCCATTCTATGACTCCACACACCTCCATTCTGTGACTTCACACACCTCCATTCTGACTTCACACCCCTCCATTCTGACTTCACACAGCTCCATTCTATGAATTCACACACCTCCATTCTGTGTCTTCACACACCTCTATTGTTTCACTTCACACACCTCCATTCTTTCACTTCACACACCGCCATTTCATGACTTCACAAACCTCCATTCTATGAGTTCACACATCTCCATTTATGAGTTCACACACCACCTTTTTGACTTCACACACCTCCATTCTGTGACTTCACACACCTCCATTCTGTGACTTCACACACCTCCGTTTTGACTTCCCACACTTCCAATCTGTGACTTCACACACCTCCATTCTGTGACTTCACACACCTCTATTGTTTCACTTCACACACCTCCATTCTTTCACTTCACACACCGCCATTTCATGACTTCACAAACCTCCATTCTATGAGTTCACACATCTCCATTTATGAGTTCACACACCTCCAATTTGACTTCACACATCTCCATTCTATGACTTCACACACCTTCATTCTTACTTCAGAAACATCCATTCTCTGACTTCACACACCTCCATTCTATGACTTCACAAACCTCCATTCTGTGACTTCACACACCTCCATTCTGAGTTCACACACCTCCTTTCTATGACTTCACACACTTCCATTCTATGACTTCACACACCTCCATTCTGTGGCTTCACACACCTACATTCTGAGTTCACACACCTCCATTCTGTGACTTCACACACCTCCATTCTGTGACTTCTCACGCCTCGATTCTGTGATTTCACACACCTCGATCCTATGACTTCACATACCTCCATTCAATGAATTAACACACCTCCATTCTGTGATTTCACAAACCTCCATTCTATGAATTCACACACCTCCATTCTGTGACTTCACACACCTCCATTCTATGACTTCACAAACCTCCATTCTGAGTTCACAGACCTCCATTCTATGACTTCACACACCTCCATTCTATGACTTCACTCACCTCCATTCTGACTTCACACACCTCCATTCTGACTTCACACACCTTAATTCTGTGTCTTCACACACCTCCATTCTATGATTTCACACACTTTCATTCTATGACTTCACACACCTCCATTCTGTGGCTTCACAAACCTACATTCTGAGTTCACACACCTCCATTCTGTGACTTCACACACCTCCATTCTGTGATTTCACACACCTCCAATCTGACTTCACACACCTCCATTCTATGACTTCACACACCTCCTTTCGTTGACATCAAAAAACACCATTCTATGACTTCACACAACTCCATTTTGAGTTCACACACCTCCATTCTATGAGTTCATACACCTCCATTTCATGACTTCACACACCTCCATTCTTTGACTTCACACACCTCTATTCTATGACTGCACACACCTTCATTCTTACTTCAGAAACATCCATTCTATGACTTCACACACCTCCATTCTATGATTTCAAACACCTCCATTCTGTGATTCACACACCTGCATTCTGTGTTCACACACCTCAATTCTGTGAATTCACACACCTCCATTCTGACTTCACACACCTCCATTCTATGACTTCACACACCTTCATTCTATGACTTCACACACCTCCATTCTGTGACGTCACACACCTCCATTCTGATTTGACACACCTCCATTCTGTGACTTCACACACCTCCATTCTGACTTCACACAGCTCCATTCTATGACTTCACACAACTCCATTCTGTGACGTCAGACACCTCCATTCTATGACTTCACACACCTTCATTCTTATTTCACAAAAATCCATTCTATGACTTCACACACCTCCATTCTATGACTTCACACACCTCCATTTTTTGACTTCACACACCTCCATTCTAAGATTTCACACACCTCCATTGTGACTTCACACACCTCCATTCTATGAGTTCACACACCTCCAATCTGACTTCACACAGCTCCATTCTGTGACTTCACAAAACTCCCTTCTATGATTCCACCACCTCCATACTAGGTCTACACACACCTCCATCTATGACTTCACACACCTCCATTCTGAGTTCACACACCTCCATTCTGTGACTTCACACACCTCCATTCTGACTTTACACACCTTCATTGTATGACTTCACACACCTCAATTCTATGACTTCACATACCTCCATTCTGACTTCACACACCTCCATTCTATGAGTTCACACACCTCCATTCTGACTTCACACACCTCCATTCTATGACTTCACACACCTCCGTTCTGACTTCACACAGCTCCATTCTGTGACTTCACAAAACTCCATTCTGTGATTTCACACACCTCCATACTATGACTTCACACTCCTCCATCTATGACTTCACACACCTCCATTCTGAGTTCACACACCTCCATTCTGTGACTTCACACACCTCCATTCTGACTTCACACACCTTCATTTTATGACTTCACACACCTCCATTCTGTGACTTCTCACACCTCCATTCTATGACTTCACAAACTTCCATTGTGACGTCACACAACTCCATTCTATGTGTTCACACATCTCCTTTCTATGATTTCACACACCTCCATTCTGACTTCACACACCTCCATTCTATGACATCACAGACCTCGAATCTGTGACTTCACTCACCTCCACTCTATGACTTCACACTCCTCCATTCTATGACTTCCCACACCTCCTTTCTATGACTTCACCCACCTCAGTCTATGACTTCACACACCTCCATTCTGACTTCACACACCTCCATTCTGTGACTTCACACACCTCCATTCTATGACTTCACACACCTCAATTCTATGACTTCACACACCTCCATTCTATGCCTTCACACACCTCCATTCTATGACTTCAAACACCTTCATTCTTACTTCACAGACATCCATTCTGTGACTTCACACACCTCCTTTCTGTGACTTCACACACCTTCATTCTGTGTTCACACACCTCCATTCTCTGACTTCAGACACCTCAATTCTGTGACTTGACACACCTCCATTCTGACTTCACACACCTCCATTCCATGATTTCACACACCTCCATTCTATGACTTCACACACCTCCATTCTGTGACTTCACACACCTTCATTCTGACTTCACACCCCTCCATTCTGCCTTCACACACCTCCATTCTGACTTCACACAGCTCCATTCTATGAATTCACACACCTCTATTCTGTGACTTCACACACCACATTTTTGACTTCACACACCTCCATTCTGTGACTTCACACACCTCTATTCTGTGACTTTACACACCTCGGTTTTGCCTTCACACACTTCCAATCTGTGACTTCACACACCTCCATTCTGTGACTTCACACACCTCTATTGTTTCACTTCACACACCTCCATTCTTTGACTTCACACACCGCCATTCCATGACCTCACAAACCTCCATTCTATGAGTTCACACACCTCCATTCTATGAGTTCACACACCTCCAATTTGACTTCACACATCTCCATTCTATGACTTCACACACCTTCATTCTTACTTCAGAAATATCCATTCTCTGACTTCACACACCTCCATTCTATGACTTCACAAACCTCCCTTCTGTGACTTCACACACCTCCATTCTGAATTCACACACCTCCTTTCTATGACTTCACACACTTCCATTCTGTGACTTCACACACCTCCATTCTGTGACTTCACACACCTAAATTCTGTGACTTCACACACCTCCATTCTGACTTCACATAACTCCATTCTATGATTTCACACACCTCCATTCTATGACTTCACACACCTCCATTCTGTGACTTCACACACCACCTTTTTGACTTCACACACCTCCATTCTGTGACTTCACACACCTCCATTCTGTGACTTCACACACCTACGTTTTGACTTCATACACTTCCATTCTGTGACTTCACACACCTCCATTCTGTTTCTTCACACACCTCTATTGTTTCACTTCACACACCTCCATTCTTTGACATCACACACCTCCATTCCATGATTTCACACACCTCCATTCTATGAGTTCACACACCTTCATTTTATGACTTCACACACCTCAATTCTATGACTTCACACACCTCCATTCTATGACTTCACATACCTCCATTCTGTGACTTCACACACCTCCACTCTATGACTTCAAACACCTTCATTCTGACTTCACAAACTTCCATTCTGTGACTTCACCCACCTCAATTCTGTGACTTCACACACCTCCATTCTGACTTCACATACCTCCATTCTATGATTTCACAAACCTCCATTCTGTGACTTCACACACCTCCATTCTGAGTTCACACACCTGAGTTCTGTGACTTCACACACCTCCATTCGTTGACATCAAAAACCACCATTCTATGACTTCACACAACTCCATTTTAACTTCACACACCTCCATTCTATGACTTCACACACCTCCATTTTATGACTTCACACACCTCCATTCTATGACTTCACACACCTCAAATCTATGACTTCACACACCTCCATTCTATGACTTCACAAACCTCCATTCTTTGACTTCACACACCTCCACTCTATGACTTCAAACACCTTCATTCATACTTCACAAACATCCATTCTGTGACTTCACACACCTCCATTCTGTGATTTCTCAAACCTTCATTATGACTTCACACACCTCCATTCTGTGACTTCACACACCTCAATTCTGTGACTTCACACACCTCCATTCTGACTTCACACACCTCCAATCTATGACATCACAGACCTCGAATCTGTGAATTCACTCACCTCCACTCTATGACTTCACACTCCTCCACTCTTTGACTTCACACACCTCCTTTCTATGACTTCACCCACCTCAGTCTATGACTTCACACACCTCCATTCTGACTTCACAAACCTCCATTCTGTGACTTCACACACCTCCATTCTATGGCTTCACACACCTCAATTTTGTGACTTCACACACCTCCATTCTATGACTTCACACACCTCCATTCTATGACTTCACACACCTCCATTCTGTGACTTCACACACCTCCATTCTGACTTCAAACACCTCCATTCTCTGACTTCACACACCTCCATTCTCTGACTTCACAGACCTCAACTCTGTGACCTGACACACCTCAATTCTATGATTTCACACACCTTCATTCTATGATTTCACACACCTCCATTCTATGACTCCACACACCTCCATTCTGTGACTTCACACACCTCCATTCTGACTTCACACCCCTCCATTCTGACTTCACACAGCTCCATTCTATGAATTCACACACCTCCATTCTGTGTCTTCACACACCTCTATTGTTTCACTTCACACACCTCCATTCTTTCACTTCACACACCGCCATTTCATGACTTCACAAACCTCCATTCTATGAGTTCACACATCTCCATTTATGAGTTCACACACCACCTTTTTGACTTCACACACCTCCATTCTGTGACTTCACACACCTCCATTCTGTGACTTCACACACCTCCGTTTTGACTTCCCACACTTCCAATCTGTGACTTCACACACCTCCATTCTGTGACTTCACACACCTCTATTGTTTCACTTCACACACCTCCATTCTTTCACTTCACACACCGCCATTTCATGACTTCACAAACCTCCATTCTATGAGTTCACACATCTTCATTTATGAGTTCACACACCTCCAATTTGACTTCACACATCTCCATTCTATGACTTCACACACCTTCATTCTTACTTCAGAAACATCCATTCTCTGACTTCACACACCTCCATTCTATGACTTCACAAACCTCCATTCTGTGACTTCACACACCTCCATTCTGAGTTCACACACCTCCTTTCTATGACTTCACACACTTCCATTCTATGACTTCACACACCTCCATTCTGTGGCTTCACACACCTACATTCTGAGTTCACACACCTCCATTCTGTGACTTCACACACCTCCATTCTGTGACTTCTCACGCCTCGATTCTGTGATTTCACACACCTCGATCCTATGACTTCACATACCTCCATTCAATGAATTAACACACCTCCATTCTGTGATTTCACAAACCTCCATTCTATGAATTCACACACCTCCATTCTGTGACTTCACACACCTCCATTCCGAGTTCACACACCTCCATTCTATGACTTCACAAACCTCCATTCTGAGTTCACAGACCTCCATTCTATGACTTCACACACCTCCATTCTATGACTTCACTCACCTCCATTCTGACTTCACACACCTCCATTCTGACTTCACACACCTTAATTCTGTGACTTCACACACCTCCATTCTATGATTTCACACACTTTCATTCTATGACTTCACACACCTCCATTCTGTGGCTTCACAAACCTACATTCTGAGTTCACACACCTCCATTCTGTGACTTCACACACCTCCATTCTGTGATTTCACACACCTCCAATCTGACTTCACACACCTCCATTCTATGACTTCACACACCTCCTTTCGTTGACATCAAAAAACACCATTCTATGACTTCACACAACTCCATTTTGAGTTCACACACCTCCATTCTATGAGTTCATACACCTCCATTTCATGACTTCAAACACCTCCATTCTATGACTTCACACACCTCAATTCTATGACTTCACACACCTCCATTCTATGACTTCACAAACCTCCATTCTGTGACTTCACACACCTCCACTCTATGACTTCAAACACCTTCATTCTTACTTCACAAACATCCATTCTGTGACTTCACACACCTCCATTCTGTGACTTCACACACCTCCATTCTGACTTCACACACCTCCATTCTGTGACTTCACACACCTCCATTCTGTGACTTCACACACCACCTTTTTGACTTCACACACCTCCATTCTGTGACTTCACACACCTCCATTCTGTGACTTCACACACCTCCGTTTTGACTTTACACACTTCCATTCTGTGACTTCACACACCTCCATTCTGTGACTTCACACACCTCTATTGTTTCACTTCACACACCTCCATTCTTTGACTTCACACAACTCCATTTCATGACTTCACACACCTCCATTCTATGAGTTCACAAACCTCCATTCTATGAGTTCACACACCTCCAATTTGACTTCACACACCTCCATTCTATGACTTCACACACCTTCATTCTTACTTCAGAAACATCCATTCTCTGACTTCACACACCTCCATTCTATGACTTCACAAACCTCCATTCTGTGACTTCACACACCTCCATTCTGAGTTCACACTCCTCCATTCTGTGACTTCACACATCTCCATTCTTCCTTCACACACATCCATTCTATGACTTCACACACTTCCATTCTAGGACTTCACACACCTCCATTCTGTGGCTTCACACACCTCCATTCTGAGTTCATACACCTCAATTCTGTGACTTCACACACCTCCACTCTGTGACTTCACACACCTCCATTCTGTGACTTCACACACCTCGATCCTATGACTTCACACACCTCCATTCTATGAATTCACACACCTCCATTCTGTGATTTCACACACCTCCATTGTATGACTTCACACACCTCCATTCTGTGACTTCACACACCTCCATTCTGAGTTCACACACCTCCATTCTATGACTTCACAAACCCCCATTCTGAGTTCACAGACCTCCATTCTATGACTTCACACACTTCCATTCTATGTTTCACACATCTCCATTCTGACTTCACACACCTCCATTCTGACTTCACACACCTCAATTCTTTGACTTCACACACCTCCATTCTATGATTTCACACACCTCCATTCTATGACTTCACACACCTCCATTCTATGACTTCACACACCTCATTTCTGAGTTGACACACCTCCATTCTGTGATTTCACACACCTCCAATCTGACTTCACACACCTCCATTCTATGACTTCACACACCTCCATTCGTTGACATCAAAAACAACCTTTCTATGACTTCACACAACTCCATTGTGACTTCACACACCTCCATTCTATGAATTCATACACCTCCATTTTATGACTTCACACACCTCCATTCTATGACTTCACACACCTCCATTCTTTGACTTCACACACCTCCATTCTATGACTTCACAAACCTCCATTCTGAGTTCACAGTCCTCCATTCTATGACTTCACACACCTCCATTCTATGACTTCACACACCTCAATTCTATGATTTCACACACCTCCATTCTGTGACTTCACACACCTCCATTGTATGACTTCACACACCTCCATTCTGTGACTTCACACACCTGCAATTCTACTTCACACACCTTCATTCCATGAGTTCACACACCTGCGTTGTGGATTCACACACCTCCATTCTATGATTTCACACACCTCCATTCTGACTTCACACACCTCCATTCTGACTTCACACACCTCTATTCTGTGTCTTCATAGACCTCCATTCTGTGACTTCACACACCTCCATTTTGACTTCACACACTTCAATTCTGTGACTTCACACACCTCCTGTTGTGAGCCAGAGTGGAAGCAAACTGTACCTTGGCTTGCATCAGACGATGGCTTTATTGTCTTATTGCTTTCTGGCCCTATTCTATGCAAATGACCTGAGAATTACCATATGAATGTAACACCTGGAGGTTCCCTGGGTCAGGAGGAGGGAAGAAGGGGGAGTGCAAAATAAACCGGCAGTCTTGGCAGTCTTTACCTGGACTGCGGTCATCCCGGACCCGCTGTGTCTGTCTCTCTTCTATTTCTTGCTAGTCCTTGCCCCCGATTTCAGGAACCCCAATCTGCAAACCCTGGTTTGCCGCCGGTTGGCCCCGGCAACCTCCATTCTGTGAGTTCACACACCTCCATTCTGTGACTTCACACACCTCCATTCTATGACTTCACACACCTCCATTCTGTGACTTCACCCACCTCCATTGTAAGTTCACATACCTCCATTCTGTGATTCACACACCTTCATTCTGTGACTTCACACACCTCCATTCTTATTTGACACACCTCCATTCTGTGACTTCACACACCTCCATTCTGACTTCACACAGCTCCATTCTATGACTTCACACAACTCCATTCTGTGACGTCACACACCTCCATTCTATGACTTCACACACCTTCATTCTTATTTCACAAAAATCCATTCTATGACTTCACACACCTCCATTCTATGACTTCACACACCTCCATTCTGACTTCACACAGCTCCATTCTGTGACTTCACAAAACTCCATTCTATGATTCCACCAACCTCCATACTATGACTTCACACACCTCCATCTATTAATTCACACACCTCCATTCTGAGTTCACACACCTCCATTCTGTGACTTCACACACCTCCATTCTGACTTCACTCCCCTCCATTGTATGACTTCACACACCTCCTTTCTGTGACTTCACACACCTCCATTCTATGACTTCACACACCTCCATTCTGTGACTTCACACACCTTGATTCTATGATTTCACATACCTCCATTCTGACTTCACACACCTCCATTCTATGACTTCACCCACCTCCATTCTGTCTTCACACAGCTCCATTGTGTGACTTCACAAAACTCCATTCTATGGTTTCACACACCTCCATACTATGACTTCACACACCTCCATCTATGACTTCACACACCTCCATTCTGAGTTCACACACCTCCATTCTGTGACTTCACACACCTCCATTCTGACTTCACTCCCCTCCATTGTATGACTTCACACACCTCCTTTCTGTGACTTCACACACCTCCATTCTATGACTTCACACACTTCAATTGTGACGTCACACACCTCCATTCTATGAATTCACAAATCTCCATTCTATGACTTCACACACCTCCATTCTGACTTTACACACCTCCATTCTATGACTTCACAGACTTCGAATCTGTGTCTTCAGTCACCTCCACTGTATGACTTCACACTCCTCCATTGTATGACTTCCCACACCTCTATCTATGACTTCACCACCTCCCTTCTATGACCGCCCACCACCATCGAGACTTCACACACCTCCATTCTGTGACTTCACACATCCATTCTGTGACTTCACACACCTCCATTCTTTGACTTCACACACCTCTATTCTATGACTTCACACACCTTCATTCTTACTTCACAAACATCCATTCTATGACTTCACACACCTCCATTCTATGATTTCAAACACCTCCATTCTGTGATTCACACACCTGCATTCTGTGTTCACACACCTCAATTCTGTGAATTCACACACCTCCATTCTGACTTCACACACCTCCATTCTATGACTTCACACACCTTCATTCCATGACTTCACACACCTCCATTCTGTGACTTCACACACCTCCATTCTGATTTGACACACCTCCATTCTGTGACTTCACACACCTCCATTCTGACTTCACACAGCTCCATTCTATGACTTCAAACAACTCCATTCTGTGACGTCACACACCTCCATTCTATGACTTCACACACCTTCATTCTTATTTCACAAAAATCCATTCTATGACTTCACACACCTCCATTCTATGACTTCACACACCTCCATTTTTTGACTTCACACAACTCCATTCTAAGATTTCACACACCTCCATTGTGACTTCACACACCTCCATTCTATGAGTTCACACACCTCCATTCTGACTTCACACAGCTCCATTCTGTGACTTCACAAAACTCCCTTCTATGATTCCACCACCTCCATACTAGGTCTTCACACACCTCCATCTATGACTTCACACACCTCCATTCTGAGTTCACACACCTCCATTCTGTGACTTCACACACCTCCATTCTGACTTTACACACCTTCATTGTATGACTTCACACACCTCAATTCTATGACTTCACACACCTCCATTCTATAACTTCACACACCTCCATTCTGTGACGTCACACACCTCCATTCTATGACTACAAACACCTTCATTCTTTCTTCACAAACATCCATTCTGTGACTTCACACACCTCCCTTCTGTGACTTCACACCTGCATTCTGACTTCACACACCTCTGTTCTGTGACTTCACACACCTCAACTCTGTGACTTCACACACCAACATTCTGACTTCACACACCTCCATTCTGTGACTTCACACACCTCCATTCGATGCCTTCACACACCTCCATTTTGTGACTTCACACACCTAAATTCTATGACTTCACACTCCTCCATTCTGTGACTTCACGCACCTCCATTCTATGACTTCACACACCTCCATTCTGTGACTTCACACACCTTGATTCTATGATTTCACATACCTCCATTCTGACTTCACACACCTCCATTCTATGACTTCACACACCTCCTTTCGTTGACATCAAAAACCACCATTGTATGACTTCACACATCTCCATTTTGACTTCACACACCTCCATTCTATGAGTTCACACACCTCCATTTTATGACTTCACACACCTCCATTCTATGACTTCACACACCTCAGTTCTATGACTTCACACACCTCCATTCTATGACTTCCCACACCTCCATTCTGTGACTTCACACACCTCCAATCTATGACTTCAAACACCTTCATTCTTCCTTCACAAACATCCTTTCTGTGACTTCACACACCTCCATTCTGTGACTTCACACACTTTTATTCTGACTTCACACACCTCCATTCTCTGACTTCACACACCTCAATTCTGTGACTTCACACACCTCCATTCTGACTTCACACACCTCCATTCTGTGACTTCACACACCTCCATTCGATGCCTTCACACACCTCAATTTTGTGACTTCACACACCTAAATTCTATGACATCACACACCTCCATTGTGACTTCACACACCTCCATTCTATGACTTCACACACCTCCATTCTATGACTTCACACACCTCCATTTTGTGACTTCACACACTTCCATTCTATGACTTCACACACCTCCATTCTATGACTTCACACACCTCCATTGTGACTTCACATACCTCCATTCTATGACTTCACACAGCTCCATTCTGACTTCACACAGCTCCATTCTGTGAGTCCACAAAACTCCATTCTATGATTTCACACACCTCCATACTATGACTTCACACACCTCCATCTATGAATTCACACACCTCCATTTTGAGTTCTCACACCTCCATTCTGTGACTTCACACACCTCCATTCTGACTTTACACACCTCCATTCTATGACTTCACAGACTTCGAATCTGTGTCTTCAGTCACCTCCACTGTATGACTTCACACTCCTCCATTCTATGACTTCCCACACCTCTTTCTATGACTTCACGACCTCCCTTCTATGACCGCCCACCTCCATTCGAGACTTCACACACCTCCATTGTGTGACTTCACACAACTCCATTCTGTGACTTCACACACCTCCATTCTTTGACTTCACACACCTCTATTCTATGACTTCACACACCTTCATTCTTACTTCACAAACATCCATTCTATGACTTCACACACCTCCATTCTATGATTTCACACACTTCCATTCTGTGATTCACCCACCTGCATTCTGTGTTCACACACCTCAATTCTGTGACTTCACACACCTCCATTCTGACTTCACACACCTCCATTCTATAACTTCACACACCTCCAATCTATGACTTCACACAGCTCCATTCTACGACTTCACACACCTCCATTCTATGACTTCACACACCTTCATTCTTATTTCACAAAAATCCATTCTATGACTTCACACACCTCCATTTTTTGACTTCACACACCTCCATTCTAAGATTTCACACACCTCCATTGTGACTTCACACACCTCCATTCTGACTTCACACACATTTATTGTATGACTTCACACACCTCAATTCTATGATTTCACACACCTCCATTCTATAACTTCACACACCTCCATTCTGTGACGTCACACACCTCCATTCTATGACTTCAAACACCTTCATTCTTACTTCACAAACATCCATTCTGTGACTTCACACCCCTCCCTTCTGTGACTTCAGACCTGCATTCTCACTTCACACACCTCTATTCTGTGAATTCACACACCTCAATTCTGTGACTTCACAGACCTCCATTCTGACTTCACACACCTCCATTCTGTGACTTCAAACACTTCAAATTTATGATTTCACACACCTCCATTCTATGAATTCACACACCTCCATTCTGTGACTTCCCACACCTCCATTCTATGACTTCACACACGTCCATTCTGTGACTTCACCCACCTCCATCCTGAGTTCACACACCTCCATTCTGTGACTTCACACACCTTCATTCTGTTACTTCACACACCTCCATTCTATGACTTCACACACCTCCATTCTGTGACTTCATACACCTCCATTCTGTGATTTCACACACCTCCATTCTATGACTTCACACAACTCCATTGTGACTTCACACACCTTAATTCTATGATTTCACACACCTCCATTCTGACTTCACACACCTCCATTCTATGACTTCACACACCTCCATTGTGACTTCACACAGCTCCATTCTGTGACTTCACAAATCTCCATTCTATGATTTGACACACCTCCATACTATGACTTCACACACCTCCATCTATGACTTCACACACCTCCATTCTGAATTCACACACCTCCATTCTGTGACTTCACACACCTCCATTCTGACTTCACACACCTACGTTGTATGACTTCACAAACCTCCATTCTATGACTTCACAAACCTCCATTCTGTGACTTCACACACCTCCATTCTGAGTTCACACACCTCAATTCTGTGACTTCACACACCTCCATTCTTCCTTCACACACCTCCATTCTATGACTTCACACACTTCCATTCTAGGACTTCACACACCTCCATTCTGTGGCTTCATACTCCTCAATTCTGTGACTTGACACACCTCCATTCTGACTTCACACACCTCCCTTCTATGACTTCACACACCTCCATTCTTTGATTTCACAAACCTTCATTCTTACTTCAGAAACATCCATTCTCTGACTTCACACACCTCCATTCTATGACTTCACAAACCTCCATTCTGTGACTTCACACACCTCCATTCTGAATTCAAACACCTCCTTTCTATGACTTCACACACTTCCATTCTATGACTTCACACACCTCCATTCTGTGGCTTCACACACCTACATTCTGAGTTCACACACCTCCATTCTGTGACTTCACACACCTCCATTCTGTGACTTCACACACCTCCATTCTGTGACTTCACACACCTCGATCCTATGACTTCACACACCTCCATTCTATGAATTCACACACCTCCATTCTGTGATTTCACAAACCTCCATTCTATGACTTCACACACCTCCATTCTGTGACTTCACACAGCTCCATTCTATGACTTCACACACCTCCATTCTATGACTTCACAAACCTCCATTCTGAGTTCACAGATCTCCTTATATGACTTCACACACCTCCATTCTATGACTTCACTCACCTCCATTCTGACTTCACACACCTCCATTCTGACTTCACACACCTCAATTCTGTGACTTCACACACCTCCATTCTATGATTTCACACACTTCCATTCTATGACTTCACACACCTCCATTCTATGACTTCACACACCTCATTTCTGAGTTGACACACATCAATTCTGTGATTTCACACACCTCCAATCTGACTTCACACACCTCCATTCTATGACTTCACACACCTCCTTTCGTTGACATCAAAAACCACCATTCTATGACTTCACACATCTCCATTTTGACTTCACACACCTCCATTCTATGAGTTCACACACCTCCATTTTATGACTTCACACACCTCCATTCTATGACCTCACACACCTCAGTTCTATGACTTCACACATCTCCATTCTATGACTTCCCACACCTCCATTCTGTGACTTCACACACCTCCACTCTATGACTTCAAACACCTTCATTCTTCCTTCACAAACATCCTTTCTGTGACTTCACACACCTCCATTCTGTGACTTCACACACCTTTATTCTGACTTCACACACCTCCATTCTGTGACTTCACACACCTCAATTCTGTGACTTCACACACCTCCATTCTGACTTCACACACCTCCATTCTGTGACTTCACACACCTCCATTCGATGCCTTCACACACCTCAATTTTGTGACTTCACACACCTAAATTCTATGACATCACACACCTCCATTGTGACTTCACACACCTCCATTCTATGACTTCACACACCTCCATTCTATGACTTCACACACCTCCATTTTGTGACTTCACACACTTCCATTCTATGACTTCACACACCTCCATTCTATGACTTCACACACCTCCATTGTGACTTCACATACCTCCATTCTATGACTTCACACAGCTCCATTCTGACTTCACACAGCTCCATTCTGTGAGTCCACAAAACTCCATTCTATGATTTCACACACCTCCATACTATGACTTCACACACCTCCATCTATGAATTCACACACCTCCATTTTGAGTTCTCACACCTCCATTCTGTGACTTCACACACCTCCATTCTGACTTTACACACCTCCATTCTATGACTTCACAGACTTCGAATCTGTGTCTTCAGTCACCTCCACTGTATGACTTCACACTCCTCCATTCTATGACTTCCCACACCTCTTTCTATGACTTCACGACCTCCCTTCTATGACCGCCCAGCTCCATTCGAGACTTCACACACCTCCATTGTGTGACTTCACACAACTCCATTCTGTGACTTCACACACCTCCATTCTTTGACTTCACACACCTCTATTCTATGATTTCACACACCTTCATTCTTACTTCACAAACATCCATTCTATGACTTCACACACCTCCATTCTATGATTTCACACACTTCCATTCTGTGATTCACCCACCTGCATTCTGTGTTCACACACCTCAATTCTGTGACTTCACACACCTCCATTCTGACTTCACACACCTCCATTCTATAACTTCACACACCTCCAATCTATGACTTCACACAGCTCCATTCTACGACTTCACACACCTCCATTCTATGACTTCACACACCTTCATTCTTATTTCACAAAAATCCATTCTATGACTTCACACACCTCCATTTTTTGACTTCACACACCTCCATTCTAAGATTTCACACACCTCCATTGTGACTTCACACACCTCCATTCTGACTTCACACACATTTATTGTATGACTTCACACACCTCAATTCTATGATTTCACACACCTCCATTCTATAACTTCACACACCTCCATTCTGTGACGTCACACACCTCCATTCTATGACTTCAAACACCTTCATTCTTACTTCACAAACATCCATTCTGTGACTTCACACCCCTCCCTTCTGTGACTTCAGACCTGCATTCTCACTTCACACACCTCTATTCTGTGAATTCACACACCTCAATTCTGTGACTTCACAGACCTCCATTCTGACTTCACACACCTCCATTCTGTGACTTCAAACACTTCAAATTTATGATTTCACACACCTCCATTCTATGAATTCACACACCTCCATTCTGTGACTTCCCACACCTCCATTCTATGACTTCACACACGTCCATTCTGTGACTTCACCCACCTCCATCCTGAGTTCACACACCTCCATTCTGTGACTTCACACACCTTCATTCTGTGACTTCACACACCTCCATTCTATGACTTCACACACCTCAATTCTGGGACTTCATACACCTCCATTCTGTGACTTCACACACCTCCATTCTATGACTTCACACAACTCCATTGTGACTTCACACACCTCCATTCTATGATTTCACACACCTCCATTCTGACTTCACACACCTCCATTCTATGACTTCACACACCTCCCTTCTGACTTCACACAGCTCCATTCTGTGACTTCACAAAACTCCATTCTATGATTTGACACACCTCCATACTATGACTTCACACACCTCCATCTATGACTTCACACACCTCCATTCTGAGTTCACACACCTCCATTCTGACTTCACACACCTCCATTGTATGACTTCACACACCTCCATTCTATGACTTCACACACCTCCATTCTGTGACTTCACACACCTCCATTCTGACTTCAAACACCTCCATTCTCTGACTTCACACACCTCCATTCTCTGACTTCACAGACCTCAACTCTGTGACCTGACACACCTCCATTCTATGATTTCACACACCTTCATTCTATGATTTCACACACCTCCATTCTATGACTCCACACACCTCCATTCTGTGACTTCACACACCTCCATTCTGACTTCACACCCCTCCATTCTGACTTCACACAGCTCCATTCTATGAATTCACACACCTCCATTCTGTGTCTTCACACACCTCTATTGTTTCACTTCACACACCTCCATTCTTTCACTTCACACACCGCCATTTCATGACTTCACAAACCTCCATTCTATGAGTTCACACATCTCCATTTATGAGTTCACACACCACCTTTTTGACTTCACACACCTCCATTCTGTGACTTCACACACCTCCATTCTGTGACTTCACACACCTCCGTTTTGACTTCCCACACTTCCAATCTGTGAATTCACACACCTCCATTCTGTGACTTCACACACCTCTATTGTTTCACTTCACACACCTCCATTCTTTCACTTCACACACCGCCATTTCATGACTTCACAAACCTCCATTCTATGAGTTCACACATCTCCATTTATGAGTTCACACACCTCCAATTTGACTTCACACATCTCCATTCTATGACTTCACACACCTTCATTCTTACTTCAGAAACATCCATTCTCTGACTTCACACACCTCCATTCTATGACTTCACAAACCTCCATTCTGTGACTTCACACACCTCCATTCTGAGTTCACACACCTCCTTTCTATGACTTCACACACTTCCATTCTATGACTTCACACACCTCCATTCGTTGACATCAAAAACAACCTTTCTATGACTTCACACAACTCCATTGTGACTTCACACACCTCCATTCTATGACTTCACAAACCTCCATTCTGAGTTCACAGTCCTCCATTCTATGACTTCACACACCTCCATTCTATGACTTCACACACCTCCATTCTATGATTTCACACACCTCCATTCTGTGACTTCACACACCTCCATTGTATGACTTCACACACCTCCATTCTGTGACTTCACACACCTGCAATTCTACTTCACACACCTTCATTCCATGAGTTCACACACCTGCGTTGTGGATTCACACACCTCCATTCTATGATTTCACACACCTCCATTCTGACTTCACACACCTCCATTCTGACTTCACACACCTCTATTCTGTGTCTTCACAGACCTCCATTCTGTGACTTCACACACCTCCATTTTGACTTCACACACTTCAATTCTGTGACTTCACACACCTCCTGTTGTGAGCCAGAGTGGAAGCAAACTGTACCTTGGCTTGCATCAGACGATGGCTTTATTGTCTTATTGCTTTCTGGCCCTATTCTATGCAAATGACCTGAGAATTACCATATGAATGTAACACCTGGAGGTTCCCTGGGTCAGGAGGAGGGAAGAAGGGGGAGTGCAAAATAAACCGGCAGTCTTGGCAGTCTTTACCTGGACTGCGGTCATCCCGGACCCGCTGTGTCTGTCTCTCTTCTATTTCTTGCTAGTCCTTGCCCCCGATTTCAGGAACCCCAATCTGCAAACCCTGGTTTGCCGCCGGTTGGCCCCGGCAACCTCCATTCTGTGAGTTCACACACCTCCATTCTGTGACTTCACACACCTCCATTCTATGACTTCACACACCTCCATTCTGTGACTTCACCCACCTCCATTGTAAGTTCACATACCTCCATTCTGTGATTCACACACCTTCATTCTGTGACTTCACACACCTCCATTCTTATTTGACACACCTCCATTCTGTGACTTCACACACCTCCATTCTGACTTCACACAGCTCCATTCTATGACTTCACACAACTCCATTCTGTGACGTCACACACCTCCATTCTATGACTTCACACACCTTCATTCTTATTTCACAAAAATCCATTCTATGACTTCACACACCTCCATTCTATGACTTCACACACCTCCATTCTGACTTCACACAGCTCCATTCTGTGACTTCACAAAACTCCATTCTATGATTCCACCAACCTCCATACTATGACTTCACACACCTCCATCTATTAATTCACACACCTCCATTCTGAGTTCACACACCTCCATTCTGTGACTTCACACACCTCCATTCTGACTTCACTCCCCTCCATTGTATGACTTCACACACCTCCTTTCTGTGACTTCACACACCTCCATTCTATGACTTCACACACCTCCATTCTGTGACTTCACACACCTTGATTCTATGATTTCACATACCTCCATTCTGACTTCACACACCTCCATTCTATGACTTCACCCACCTCCATTCTGTCTTCACACAGCTCCATTGTGTGACTTCACAAAACTCCATTCTATGGTTTCACACACCTCCATACTATGACTTCACACACCTCCATCTATGACTTCACACACCTCCATTCTGAGTTCACACACCTCCATTCTGTGACTTCACACACCTCCATTCTGACTTCACTCCCCTCCATTGTATGACTTCACACACCTCCTTTCTGTGACTTCACACACCTCCATTCTATGACTTCACACACTTCAATTGTGACGTCACACACCTCCATTCTATGAATTCACAAATCTCCATTCTATGACTTCACACACCTCCATTCTGACTTTACACACCTCCATTCTATGACTTCACAGACCTCGAATCTGTGTCTTCAGTCACCTCCACTGTATGACTTCACACTCCTCCATTGTATGACTTCCCACACCTCTATCTATGACTTCACCACCTCCCTTCTATGACCGCCCACCACCATCGAGACTTCACACACCTCCATTCTGTGACTTCACACATCCATTCTGTGACTTCACACACCTCCATTCTTTGACTTCACACACCTCTATTCTATGACTTCACACACCTTCATTCTTACTTCACAAACATCCATTCTATGACTTCACACACCTCCATTCTATGATTTCAAACACCTCCATTCTGTGATTCACACACCTGCATTCTGTGTTCACACACCTCAATTCTGTGAATTCACACACCTCCATTCTGACTTCACACACCTCCATTCTATGACTTCACACACCTTCATTCCATGACTTCACACACCTCCATTCTGTGACTTCACACACCTCCATTCTGATTTGACACACCTCCATTCTGTGACTTCACACACCTCCATTCTGACTTCACACAGCTCCATTCTATGACTTCAAACAACTCCATTCTGTGACGTCACACACCTCCATTCTATGACTTCACACACCTTCATTCTTATTTCACAAAAATCCATTCTATGACTTCACACACCTCCATTCTATGACTTCACACACCTCCATTTTTTGACTTCACACAACTCCATTCTAAGATTTCACACACCTCCATTGTGACTTCACACACCTCCATTCTATGAGTTCACACACCTCCATTCTGACTTCACACAGCTCCATTCTGTGACTTCACAAAACTCCCTTCTATGATTCCACCACCTCCATACTAGGTCTTCACACACCTCCATCTATGACTTCACACACCTCCATTCTGAGTTCACACACCTCCATTCTGTGACTTCACACACCTCCATTCTGACTTTACACACCTTCATTGTATGACTTCACACACCTCAATTCTATGACTTCACACACCTCCATTCTATAACTTCACACACCTCCATTCTGTGACGTCACACACCTCCATTCTATGACTACAAACACCTTCATTCTTTCTTCACAAACATCCATTCTGTGACTTCACACACCTCCCTTCTGTGACTTCACACCTGCATTCTGACTTCACACACCTCTGTTCTGTGACTTCACACACCTCAACTCTGTGACTTCACACACCAACATTCTGACTTCACACACCTCCATTCTGTGACTTCACACACCTCCATTCGATGCCTTCACACACCTCCATTTTGTGACTTCACACACCTAAATTCTATGACTTCACACTCCTCCATTCTGTGACTTCACGCACCTCCATTCTATGACTTCACACACCTCCATTCTGTGACTTCACACACCTTGATTCTATGATTTCACATACCTCCATTCTGACTTCACACACCTCCATTCTATGACTTCACACACCTCCTTTCGTTGACATCAAAAACCACCATTGTATGACTTCACACATCTCCATTTTGACTTCACACACCTCCATTCTATGAGTTCACACACCTCCATTTTATGACTTCACACACCTCCATTCTATGACTTCACACACCTCAGTTCTATGACTTCACACACCTCCATTCTATGACTTCCCACACCTCCATTCTGTGACTTCACACACCTCCAATCTATGACTTCAAACACCTTCATTCTTCCTTCACAAACATCCTTTCTGTGACTTCACACACCTCCATTCTGTGACTTCACACACTTTTATTCTGACTTCACACACCTCCATTCTCTGACTTCACACACCTCAATTCTGTGACTTCACACACCTCCATTCTGACTTTACACACCTCCATTCTATGACTTCACACACCTCCATTCGATGCCTTCACACACCTCAATTTTGTGACTTCACACACCTAAATTCTATGACATCACACACCTCCATTGTGACTTCACACACCTCCATTCTGTGACTTCACACACCTCCATTCTGACTTTACACACCTCCATTCTATGACTTCACAGACTTCGAATCTGTGTCTTCAGTCACCTCCACTGTATGACTTCACACTCCTCCATTCTATGACTTCCCACACCTCTTTCTATGACTTCACGACCTCCCTTCTATGACCGCCCACCTCCATTCGAGACTTCACACACCTCCATTGTGTGACTTCACACAACTCCATTCTGTGACTTCACACACCTCCATTCTTTGACTTCACACACCTCTATTCTATGATTTCACACACCTTCATTCTTACTTCACAAACATCCATTCTATGACTTCACACACCTCCATTCTATGATTTCACACACTTCCATTCTGTGATTCACCCACCTGCATTCTGTGTTCACACACCTCAATTCTGTGACTTCACACACCTCCATTCTGACTTCACACACCTCCATTCTATAACTTCACACACCTCCAATCTATGACTTCACACAGCTCCATTCTACGACTTCACACACCTCCATTCTATGACTTCACACACCTTCATTCTTATTTCACAAAAATCCATTCTATGACTTCACACACCTCCATTTTTTGACTTCACACACCTCCATTCTAAGATTTCACACACCTCCATTGTGACTTCACACACCTCCATTCTGACTTCACACACATTTATTGTATGACTTCACACACCTCAATTCTATGATTTCACACACCTCCATTCTATAACTTCACACACCTCCATTCTGTGACGTCACACACCTCCATTCTATGACTTCAAACACCTTCATTCTTACTTCACAAACATCCATTCTGTGACTTCACACCCCTCCCTTCTGTGACTTCAGACCTGCATTCTCACTTCACACACCTCTATTCTGTGAATTCACACACCTCAATTCTGTGACTTCACAGACCTCCATTCTGACTTCACACACCTCCATTCTGTGACTTCAAACACTTCAAATTTATGATTTCACACACCTCCATTCTATGAATTCACACACCTCCATTCTGTGACTTCCCACACCTCCATTCTATGACTTCACACACGTCCATTCTGTGACTTCACCCACCTCCATCCTGAGTTCACACACCTCCATTCTGTGACTTCACACACCTTCATTCTGTGACTTCACACACCTCCATTCTATGACTTCACACACCTCAATTCTGGGACTTCATACACCTCCATTCTGTGACTTCACACACCTCCATTCTATGACTTCACACAACTCCATTGTGACTTCACACACCTCCATTCTATGATTTCACACACCTCCATTCTGACTTCACACACCTCCATTCTATGACTTCACACACCTCCCTTCTGACTTCACACAGCTCCATTCTGTGACTTCACAAAACTCCATTCTATGATTTGACACACCTCCATACTATGACTTCACACACCTCCATCTATGACTTCACACACCTCCATTCTGAGTTCACACACCTCCATTCTGACTTCACACACCTCCATTGTATGACTTCACACACCTCCATTCTATGACTTCACACACCTCCATTCTGTGACTTCACACACCTCCATTCTGACTTCAAACACCTCCATTCTCTGACTTCACACACCTCCATTCTCTGACTTCACAGACCTCAACTCTGTGACCTGACACACCTCCATTCTATGATTTCACACACCTTCATTCTATGATTTCACACACCTCCATTCTATGACTCCACACACCTCCATTCTGTGACTTCACACACCTCCATTCTGACTTCACACCCCTCCATTCTGACTTCACACAGCTCCATTCTATGAATTCACACACCTCCATTCTGTGTCTTCACACACCTCTATTGTTTCACTTCACACACCTCCATTCTTTCACTTCACACACCGCCATTTCATGACTTCACAAACCTCCATTCTATGAGTTCACACATCTCCATTTATGAGTTCACACACCACCTTTTTGACTTCACACACCTCCATTCTGTGACTTCACACACCTCCATTCTGTGACTTCACACACCTCCGTTTTGACTTCCCACACTTCCAATCTGTGAATTCACACACCTCCATTCTGTGACTTCACACACCTCTATTGTTTCACTTCACACACCTCCATTCTTTCACTTCACACACCGCCATTTCATGACTTCACAAACCTCCATTCTATGAGTTCACACATCTCCATTTATGAGTTCACACACCTCCAATTTGACTTCACACATCTCCATTCTATGACTTCACACACCTTCATTCTTACTTCAGAAACATCCATTCTCTGACTTCACACACCTCCATTCTATGACTTCACAAACCTCCATTCTGTGACTTCACACACCTCCATTCTGAGTTCACACACCTCCTTTCTATGACTTCACACACTTCCATTCTATGACTTCACACACCTCCATTCTGTGGCTTCACACACCTACATTCTGAGTTCACACACCTCCATTCTGTGACTTCACACACCTCCATTCTGTGACTTCTCACGCCTCGATTCTGTGATTTCACACACCTCGATCCTATGACTTCACATACCTCCATTCAATGAATTAACACACCTCCATTCTGTGATTTCACAAACCTCCATTCTATGAATTCACACACCTCCATTCTGTGACTTCACACACCTCCATTCCGAGTTCACACACCTCCATTCTATGACTTCACAAACCTCCATTCTGAGTTCACAGACCTCCATTCTATGACTTCACACACCTCCATTCTATGACTTCACTCACCTCCATTCTGACTTCACACACCTCCATTCTGACTTCACACACCTTAATTCTGTGACTTCACACACCTCCATTCTATGATTTCACACACTTTCATTCTATGACTTCACACACCTCCATTCTGTGGCTTCACAAACCTACATTCTGAGTTCACACACCTCCATTCTGTGACTTCACACACCTCCATTCTGTGATTTCACACACCTCCAATCTGACTTCACACACCTCCATTCTATGACTTCACACACCTCCTTTCGTTGACATCAAAAAACACCATTCTATGACTTCACACAACTCCATTTTGAGTTCACACACCTCCATTCTATGAGTTCATACACCTCCATTTCATGACTTCAAACACCTCCATTCTATGACTTCACACACCTCAATTCTATGACTTCACACACCTCCATTCTATGACTTCACAAACCTCCATTCTGTGACTTCACACACCTCCACTCTATGACTTCAAACACCTTCATTCTTACTTCACAAACATCCATTCTGTGACTTCACACACCTCCATTCTGTGACTTCACACACCTCCATTCTGACTTCACACACCTCCATTCTGTGACTTCACACACCTCCATTCTGTGACTTCACACACCACCTTTTTGACTTCACACACCTCCATTCTGTGACTTCACACACCTCCATTCTGTGACTTCACACACCTCCGTTTTGACTTTACACACTTCCATTCTGTGACTTCACACACCTCCATTCTGTGACTTCACACACCTCTATTGTTTCACTTCACACACCTCCATTCTTTGACTTCACACAACTCCATTCCATGACTTCACACACCTCCATTCTATGAGTTCACAAACCTCCATTCTATGAGTTCACACACCTCCAATTTGACTTCACACACCTCCATTCTATGACTTCACACACCTTCATTCTTACTTCAGAAACATCCATTCTCTGACTTCACACACCTCCATTCTATGACTTCACAAACCTCCATTCTGTGACTTCACACACCTCCATTCTGACTTCACACTCCTCCATTCTGTGACTTCATACACCTCCATTCTTCCTTCACACACCTCCATTCTATGACTTCACACACTTCCATTCTAGGACTTCACACACCTCCATTCTGTGGCTTCACACACCTCCATTCTGAGTTCATACACCTCCATTCTGTGACTTCACACACCTCCACTCTGTGACTTCACACACCTCCATTCTGTGACTTCACACACCTCGATCCTATGACTTCACACACCTCCATTCTATGAATTCACACACCTCCATTCTGTGATTTCACACACCTCCATTGTATGACTTCACACACCTCCATTCTGTGACTTCACACACCTCCATTCTGAGTTCACACACCTCCATTCTATGACTTCACAAACCCCCATTCTGAGTTCACAGACCTCCATTCTATGACTTCACACACTTCCATTCTATGTTTCACACATCTCCATTCTGACTTCACACACCTCCATTCTGACTTCACACACCTCAATTCTTTGACTTCACACACCTCCATTCTATGATTTCACACACCTCCATTCTATGACTTCACACACCTCCATTCTATGACTTCACACACCTCATTTCTGAGTTGACACACCTCCATTCTGTGATTTCACACACCTCCAATCTGACTTCACACACCTCCATTCTATGACTTCACACACCTCCATTCGTTGACATCAAAAACAACCTTTCTATGACTTCACACAACTCCATTGTGACTTCACACACCTCCATTCTATGACTTCACAAACCTCCATTCTGAGTTCACAGTCCTCCATTCTATGACTTCACACACCTCCATTCTATGACTTCACACACCTCCATTCTATGATTTCACACACCTCCATTCTGTGACTTCACACACCTCCATTGTATGACTTCACACACCTCCATTCTGTGACTTCACACACCTGCAATTCTACTTCACACACCTTCATTCCATGAGTTCACACACCTGCGTTGTGGATTCACACACCTCCATTCTATGATTTCACACACCTCCATTCTGACTTCACACACCTCCATTCTGACTTCACACACCTCTATTCTGTGTCTTCACAGACCTCCATTCTGTGACTTCACACACCTCCATTTTGACTTCACACACTTCAATTCTGTGACTTCACACACCTCCTGTTGTGAGCCAGAGTGGAAGCAAACTGTACCTTGGCTTGCATCAGACGATGGCTTTATTGTCTTATTGCTTTCTGGCCCTATTCTATGCAAATGACCTGAGAATTACCATATGAATGTAACACCTGGAGGTTCCCTGGGTCAGGAGGAGGGAAGAAGGGGGAGTGCAAAATAAACCGGCAGTCTTGGCAGTCTTTACCTGGACTGCGGTCATCCCGGACCCGCTGTGTCTGTCTCTCTTCTATTTCTTGCTAGTCCTTGCCCCCGATTTCAGGAACCCCAATCTGCAAACCCTGGTTTGCCGCCGGTTGGCCCCGGCAACCTCCATTCTGTGAGTTCACACACCTCCATTCTGTGACTTCACACACCTCCATTCTATGACTTCACACACCTCCATTCTGTGACTTCACCCACCTCCATTGTAAGTTCACATACCTCCATTCTGTGATTCACACACCTTCATTCTGTGACTTCACACACCTCCATTCTTATTTGACACACCTCCATTCTGTGACTTCACACACCTCCATTCTGACTTCACACAGCTCCATTCTATGACTTCACACAACTCCATTCTGTGACGTCACACACCTCCATTCTATGACTTCACACACCTTCATTCTTATTTCACAAAAATCCATTCTATGACTTCACACACCTCCATTCTATGACTTCACACACCTCCATTCTGACTTCACACAGCTCCATTCTGTGACTTCACAAAACTCCATTCTATGATTCCACCAACCTCCATACTATGACTTCACACACCTCCATCTATTAATTCACACACCTCCATTCTGAGTTCACACACCTCCATTCTGTGACTTCACACACCTCCATTCTGACTTCACTCCCCTCCATTGTATGACTTCACACACCTCCTTTCTGTGACTTCACACACCTCCATTCTATGACTTCACACACCTCCATTCTGTGACTTCACACACCTTGATTCTATGATTTCACATACCTCCATTCTGACTTCACACACCTCCATTCTATGACTTCACCCACCTCCATTCTGTCTTCACACAGCTCCATTGTGTGACTTCACAAAACTCCATTCTATGGTTTCACACACCTCCATACTATGACTTCACACACCTCCATCTATGACTTCACACACCTCCATTCTGAGTTCACACACCTCCATTCTGTGACTTCACACACCTCCATTCTGACTTCACTCCCCTCCATTGTATGACTTCACACACCTCCTTTCTGTGACTTCACACACCTCCATTCTATGACTTCACACACTTCAATTGTGACGTCACACACCTCCATTCTATGAATTCACAAATCTCCATTCTATGACTTCACACACCTCCATTCTGACTTTACACACCTCCATTCTATGACTTCACAGACCTCGAATCTGTGTCTTCAGTCACCTCCACTGTATGACTTCACACTCCTCCATTGTATGACTTCCCACACCTCTATCTATGACTTCACCACCTCCCTTCTATGACCGCCCACCACCATCGAGACTTCACACACCTCCATTCTGTGACTTCACACATCCATTCTGTGACTTCACACACCTCCATTCTTTGACTTCACACACCTCTATTCTATGACTTCACACACCTTCATTCTTACTTCACAAACATCCATTCTATGACTTCACACACCTCCATTCTATGATTTCAAACACCTCCATTCTGTGATTCACACACCTGCATTCTGTGTTCACACACCTCAATTCTGTGAATTCACACACCTCCATTCTGACTTCACACACCTCCATTCTATGACTTCACACACCTTCATTCCATGACTTCACACACCTCCATTCTGTGACTTCACACACCTCCATTCTGATTTGACACACCTCCATTCTGTGACTTCACACACCTCCATTCTGACTTCACACAGCTCCATTCTATGACTTCAAACAACTCCATTCTGTGACGTCACACACCTCCATTCTATGACTTCATACACCTTCATTCTTATTTCACAAAATTCCATTCTATGACTTCACACACCTCCATTCTATGACTTCACACACCTCCATTTTTTGACTTCACACAACTCCATTCTAAGATTTCACACACCTCCATTGTGACTTCACACACCTCCATTCTATGAGTTCACACACCTCCATTCTGACTTCACACAGCTCCATTCTGTGACTTCACAAAACTCCCTTCTATGATTCCACCACCTCCATACTAGGTCTTCACACACCTCCATCTATGACTTCACACACCTCCATTCTGAGTTCACACACCTCCATTCTGTGACTTCACACACCTCCATTCTGACTTTACACACCTTCATTGTATGACTTCACACACCTCAATTCTATGACTTCACACACCTCCATTCTATAACTTCACACACCTCCATTCTGTGACGTCACACACCTCCATTCTATGACTACAAACACCTTCATTCTTTCTTCACAAACATCCATTCTGTGACTTCACACACCTCCCTTCTGTGACTTCACACCTGCATTCTGACTTCACACACCTCTGTTCTGTGACTTCACACACCTCAACTCTGTGACTTCACACACCAACATTCTGACTTCACACACCTCCATTCTGTGACTTCACACACCTCCATTCGATGCCTTCACACACCTCCATTTTGTGACTTCACACACCTAAATTCTATGACTTCACACTCCTCCATTCTGTGACTTCACGCACCTCCATTCTATGACTTCACACACCTCCATTCTGTAACTTCACACACCTTGATTCTATGATTTCACATACCTCCATTCTGACTTCACACACCTCCATTCTAAGACTTCACCCACCTCCATTCTGACTTCACACAGCTCCATTGTGTGACTTCAAAAAACTCCATTCTCTGGTTTCACACACCTCCATACTATGACTTCACACACCTCCATCTGTGACTTCACACACCTCCATTCTGAGTTCACACACCTCCATTCTGTGACTTCACACACCTCCATTCTGACTTCACTCCCCTCCATTGTATGACTTCACACACCTCCATTCTGTGACTTCACACACCTCCATTCTATGACTTCACACACTTCAATTGTGACGTCACACACCTCCATTCTATGAATTCACAAATCTCCATTCTATGACTTCACACACCTCCATTCTGACTTTACACACCTCCATTCTATGACTTCACAGACCTCCAATCTGTGTCTTCAGTCACCTCCACTGTATGACTTCACACTCCTCCAATCTATGACTTCCCACACCTCTTTCTATGACTTCACCTCCTCCCTTCTATGACCGCCCACCTCCATTCGAGACTTCACACACCTCCATTGTGTGACTTCACACATCCATTCTGTGACTTCACACACCTCCATTCTTTGACTTCACACACCTCTATTCTATGACTGCACACACCTTCATTCTTACTTCAGAAACATCCATTCTATGACTTCACACACCTCCATTCTATGATTTCAAACACCTCCATTCTGTGATTCACACACCTGCATTCTGTGTTCACACACCTCAATTCTGTGAATTCACACACCTCCATTCTGACTTCACACACCTCCATTCTATGACTTCACACACCTTCATTCTATGACTTCACACACCTCCATTCTGTGACGTCACACACCTCCATTCTGATTTGACACACCTCCATTCTGTGACTTCACACACCTCCATTCTCACTTCACACAGCTCCATTCTATGACTTCACACAACTCCATTCTGTGACGTCACACACCTCCATTCTATGACTTCACACACCTTCATTCTTATTTCACAAAAATCCATTCTATGACTTCACACACCTCCATTCTATGACTTCACACACCTCCATTTTTTGACTTCACACACCTCCATTCTAAGATTTCACACACCTCCATTTTGACTTCACACACCTCCATTCTATGAGTTCACACACCTCCATTCTGACTTCACACAGCTCCATTCTGTGACTTCACAAAACTCCCTTCTATGATTCCACCACCTCCATACTAGGTCTTCACACACCTCCATCTATGACTTCACACACCTCCATTCTGAGTTCACACACCTCCATTCTGTGACTTCACACACCTCCATTCTGACTTTACACACCTTCATTGTATGACTTCACACACCTCAATTCTATGACTTCACACACCTCCATTCTATAACTTCACACACCTTCATTCTGTGACGTCACACACCTCCATTCTATGACTTCAAACACCTTCATTCTTTCTTCACAAACATCCATTCTGTGACTTCACACACCTCCCTTCTGTGACTTCACACCTGCATTCTGACTTCACACACCTCTGTTCTGTGACTTCACACACCTCAACTCTGTGACTTCACACACCACCATTCTGACTTCACACACCTCCATTCTGTGACTTCACACACCTCCATTCGATGCCTTCACACACCTCCATTTTGTGACTTCACACACCTAAATTCTATGACTTCACACACCTCCTTTCTGTGACTTCACGCACCTCCATTCTATGACTTCACACACGTCCATTCTGTGACTTCACACACCTTGATTCTATGATTTCACATACCTCCATTCTGACTTCACACACCTCCATTCTAAGACTTCACCCACCTCCATTCTGACTTCACACAGCTCCAATGTGTGACTTAAAAAAACTCCATTCTCTGGTTTCACACACCTCCATACTATGACTTCACACACCTCCATCTATGACTTCACACACCTCCATTCTGAGTTCACACACCTCCATTCTGTGATTTCACACACCTCCATTCTGACTTCACTCCCCTCCATTGTATGACTTCACACACCTCCATTCTGTGACTTCACACACCTCCATTCTATGACTTCACACACTTCAACTGTGACGTCACACAACTCCATTCTATGAATTCACAAATCTCCATTCTATGACTTCACACACCTCCATTCTGACTTTACACACCTCCATTCTATGACTTCACAGACCTCGAGTCTGTGTCTTCAGTCACCTCCACTGTATGACTTCACACTCCTCCATTCTATGACTTCCCACACCTCTTTCTATGACTCTACCACCTCCCTTCTATGACCGCCCACCTCCTTTCGAGACTTCACACACCTCCATTGTGTGACTACACACACCTCCATTCTGTGACTTCACACACCTCCATTCTTTGACTTCACACACCTCTATTCTATAACTTCACACACCTTCATTCTTACTTCAGAAACATCCATTCTATGACTTCACATACCTCCATTCTATGATTTCAAACACCTCCATTCTGTGATTCACACACCTGCATTCTGTGTTCACACACCTCAATTCTGTGAATTCACACACCTCCATTCTGACTTCACACACCTCCATTCTATGACTTCACACACCTTCATTCTATGACTTCACACACCTCCATTCTGTGACTTCACACACCTCCATTCTGATTTGGCACACCTCCATTCTGTGACTTCACACACCTCCATTCTGACTTCACACAGCTCCATTCTATGACTTCAAACAACTCCATTCTGTGACGTCACACACATCCATTCTATGACTTCACACACCTTTATTCTTATTTCACAAAAATTCATTCTATGACTACACACACCTCCATTCTATGACTTCACACACCTCCATTTTTTGACTTCACACACCTCCATTCTAAGATTTCACACACCTCCATTGTGACTTCATACACCTCCATTCTATGTGTTCACACACCTCCATTCTGACTTCACAGAGCTCCATTCTGTGACTTCACAAAACTCCATTCTATGATTCCACCCACCTCCATACTATGTCTTCACACACCTCCATCTATGACTTCACACACCTCCATTCTGAGTTCACACACCTCCATTCTGTGACTTCACACACCTCCATTCTGACTTTACACACCTTCATTGTATGACTTCACACACCTCAATTCTATGACTTCACAAACCTCCATTCTATAACTTCACACACCTCCATTCTGTGACGTCACACACCTCCATTCTATGACTTCAAACACCTTCATTCTTTCTTCACAAACATCCATTCTGTGACTTCACACACCTCCCTTCTGTGACTTCACACCTGCATTCTGACTTCACACACCTCTATTCTGTGACTTCACACACCTCAACTCTGTGACTTCACACACCACCATTCTGACTTCACACACCTCCATTCTGTGACTTCACACACCTCCATTCGATGCCTTCACACACCTCCATTTTGTGACTTCAGACACCTAAATTCTATGACTTCACACATCTCCATTCTGTGACTTCACGCACCTCCATTCTATGACTTCACACACCTCCATTCTGTGACTTCACACACCTTGATTCTATGATTTCACATACCTCCATTCTGACTTCACACACCTCCATTCTATGACTTCACACACATCCATTCTGACTTCACACAACTCCATTGTGTGACTTCACAAAACTCCATTCTATGGTTTCACACACCTCCATACTATGACTTCACACACCTCCATCTATGACTTCACACACCTCCATTCTTTGACTTCACACACCTCCATTCTATGACTTCACACACTTCAATTGTAACGTCACACACCTCCATTCTATGAATTCACAAATCTCCATTCTATGACTTCACACACCTCCATTCTGACTTTACACACCTCCATTCTATGACATCACAGACTTCGAATCTGTGTCTTTAGTCACCTCCACTGTATGACTTCACACTCCTCCATTCTATGACTTCCCACACCTCTTTCTATGACTTCACGACCTCCCTTCTATGACCGCCCACCTCCATTCGAGACTTCACACACCTCCATTGTGTGACTTCACACAACTCCATTCTGTGACTTCACACACCTCCATTCTTTGACTTCACACACCTCTATTCTATGACTTCACACACCTTCATTCTTACTTCACAAACATCCATTCTATGACTTCACACACCTCCATTCTATGATTTCACACACTTCCATTCTGTGATTCACCCACCTGCATTCTGTGTTCACACACCTCAATTCTGTGACTTCACACACCTCCATTCTGACTTCACACACCTCCATTCTATAACTTCACACACCTCCAATCTATGACTTCACACAGCTCCATTCTACGACTTCACACACCTCCATTCTATGACTTCACACACCTTCATTCTTATTTCACAAAAATCCATTCTATGACTTCACACACCTCCATTTTTTGACTTCACACACCTCCATTCTAAGATTTCACACACCTCCATTGTGACTTCACACACGTCCATTCTGACTTCACACACATTTATTGTATGACTTCACACACCTCAATTCTATGATTTCACACACCTCCATTCTATAACTTCACACACCTCCATTCTGTGACGTCACACACCTCCATTCTATGACTTCAAACACCTTCATTTTTACTTCACAAACATCCATTCTGTGACTTCACACCCCTCCCTTCTGTGACTTCAGACCTGCATTCTCACTTCACACACCTCTATTCTGTGAATTCACACACCTCAATTCTGTGACTTCACAGACCTCCATTCTGACTTCACACACCTCCATTCTGTGACTTCAAACACTTCAAATTTATGATTTCACACACCTCCATTCTATGAATTCACACACCTCCATTCTGTGACTTCCCACACCTCCATTCTATGACTTCACACACGTCCATTCTGTGACTTCACCCACCTCCATCCTGAGTTCACACACCTCCATTCTGTGACTTCACACACCTTCATTCTGTCACTTCACACACCTCCATTCTATGACTTCACACACCTCCATTCTGTGACTTTATACACCTCCATTCTGTGATTTCACACACCTCCATTCTATGACTTCACACAACTCCATTGTGACTTCACACACCTTAATTCTATGATTTCACACACCTCCATTCTGACTTCACACACCTCCATTCTATGACTTCACACACCTCCATTGTGACTTCACACAGCTCCATTCTGTGACTTCACAAATCTCCATTCTATGATTTGACACACCTCCATACTATGACTTCACACACCTCCATCTATGACTTCACACACCTCCATTCTGAATTCACACACCTCCATTCTGTGACTTCACACACCTCCATTCTGACTTCACACACCTACGTTGTATGACTTTACAAACCTCCATTCTATGACTTCACAAACCTCCATTCTGTGACTTCACACACCTCCATTCTGAGTTCACACACCTCAATTCTGTGACTTCACACACCTCCATTCTTCCTTCACACACCTCCATTCTATGACTTCACACACTTCCATTCTAGGACTTCACACACCTCCATTCTGTGGCTTCATACACCTCAATTCTGTGACTTGACACACCTCCATTCTGACTTCACACACCTCCCTTCTATGACTTCACACACCTCCATTCTTTGATTTCACACACCTTCATTCTTACTTCAGAAACATCCATTCTCTGACTTCACACACCTCCATTCTATGACTTCACAAACTTCCATTCTGTGACTTCACACACCTCCATTCTGAATTCAAACACCTCCTTTCTATGACTTCACACACTTCCATTCTATGACTTCACACACCTCCATTCTGTGGCTTCACACACCTACATTCTGAGTTCACACACCTCCATTCTGTGACTTCACACACCTCCATTCTGTGACTTCACACACCTCCATTCTGTGACTTCACACACCTCGATCCTATGACTTCACACACCCCCATTCTATGAATTCACACACCTCCATTCTGTGATTTCACAAACCTCCATTCTATGACTTCACACACCTCCATTCTGTGACTTCACACACCTCCATTCTATGACTTCACACACCTCCATTCTATGACTTCACAAACCTCCATTCTGAGTTCACAGATCTCCTTATATGACTTCACACACCTCCATTCTATGACTTCACTCCCCTTCATTCTGACTTCACACACCTCCATTCTGACTTCACACACCTCAATTCTGTGACTTCACACACCTCCATTCTATGATTTCACACACTTCCATTCTATGACTTCACACACCTCCATTCTATGACTTCACACACCTCATTTCTGAGTTGACACACATCAATTCTGTGATTTCACACACCTCCAATCTGACTTCACACACCTCCATTCTATGACTTCACACACCTCCTTTCGTTGACATCAAAAACCACCATTGTATGACTTCACACATCTCCATTTTGACTTCACACACCTCCATTCTATGAGTTCACACACCTCCATTTTATGACTTCACACACCTCCATTCTATGACTTCACACACCTCAGTTCTATGACTTCACACACCTCCATTCTATGACTTCCCACACCTCCATTCTGTGACTTCACACACCTCCAATCTATGACTTCAAACACCTTCATTCTTCCTTCACAAACATCCTTTCTGTGACTTCACACACCTCCATTCTGTGACTTCACACACCTTTATTCTGACTTCACACACCTCCATTCTCTGACTTCACACACCTCAATTCTGTGACTTCACACACCTCCATTCTGACTTCACACACCTCCATTCTGTGACTTCACACACCTCCATTCGATGCCTTCACACACCTCAATTTTGTGACTTCACACACCTAAATTCTATGACATCACACACCTCCATTGTGACTTCACACACCTCCATTCTATGACTTCACACACCTCCATTCTATGACTTCACACACCTCCATTTTGTGACTTCACACACTTCCATTCTATGACTTCACACACCTCCATTCTATGACTTCACACACCTCCATTGTGACTTCACATACCTCCATTCTATGACTTCACACAGCTCCATTCTGACTTCACACAGCTCCATTCTGTGAGTCCACAAAACTCCATTCTATGATTTCACACACCTCCATACTATGACTTCACACACCTCCATCTATGAATTCACACACCTCCATTTTGAGTTCTCACACCTCCATTCTGTGACTTCACACACCTCCATTCTGACTTTACACACCTCCATTCTATGACTTCACAGACTTCGAATCTGTGTCTTCAGTCACCTCCACTGTATGACTTCACACTCCTCCATTCTATGACTTCCCACACCTCTTTCTATGACTTCACGACCTCCCTTCTATGACCGCCCACCTCCATTCGAGACTTCACACACCTCCATTGTGTGACTTCACACAACTCCATTCTGTGACTTCACACACCTCCATTCTTTGACTTCACACACCTCTATTCTATGATTTCACACACCTTCATTCTTACTTCACAAACATCCATTCTATGACTTCACACACCTCCATTCTATGATTTCACACACTTCCATTCTGTGATTCACCCACCTGCATTCTGTGTTCACACACCTCAATTCTGTGACTTCACACACCTCCATTCTGACTTCACACACCTCCATTCTATAACTTCACACACCTCCAATCTATGACTTCACACAGCTCCATTCTACGACTTCACACACCTCCATTCTATGACTTCACACACCTTCATTCTTATTTCACAAAAATCCATTCTATGACTTCACACACCTCCATTTTTTGACTTCACACACCTCCATTCTAAGATTTCACACACCTCCATTGTGACTTCACACACCTCCATTCTGACTTCTCACACATTTATTGTATGACTTCACACACCTCAATTCTATGATTTCACACACCTCCATTCTATAACTTCACACACCTCCATTCTGTGACGTCACACACCTCCATTCTATGACTTCAAACACCTTCATTCTTACTTCACAAACATCCATTCTGTGACTTCACACCCCTCCCTTCTGTGACTTCAGACCTGCATTCTCACTTCACACACCTCTATTCTGTGAATTCACACACCTCAATTCTGTGACTTCACAGACCTCCATTCTGACTTCACACACCTCCATTCTGTGACTTCAAACACTTCAAATTTATGATTTCACACACCTCCATTCTATGAATTCACACACCTCCATTCTGTGACTTCCCACACCTCCATTCTATGACTTCACACACGTCCATTCTGTGACTTCACCCACCTCCATCCTGAGTTCACACACCTCCATTCTGTGACTTCACACACCTTCATTCTGTTACTTCACACACCTCCATTCTATGACTTCACACAACTCCATTGTGACTTCACACACCTTAATTCTATGATTTCACACACCTCCATTCTGACTTCACACACCTCCATTCTATGACTTCACACACCTCCATTGTGACTTCACACAGCTCCATTCTGTGACTTCACAAATCTCCATTCTATGATTTGACACACCTCCATACTATGACTTCACACACCTCCATCTATGACTTCACACACCTCCATTCTGAATTCACACACCTCCATTCTGTGACTTCACACACCTCCATTCTGACTTCACACACCTACGTTGTATGACTTCACAAACCTCCATTCTATGACTTCACAAACCTCCATTCTGTGACTTCACACACCTCCATTCTGAGTTCACACACCTCAATTCTGTGACTTCACACACCTCCATTCTTCCTTCACACACCTCCATTCTATGACTTCACACACTTCCATTCTAGGACTTCACACACCTCCATTCTGTGGCTTCATACACCTCAATTCTGTGACTTGACACACCTCCATTCTGACTTCACACACCTCCCTTCTATGACTTCACACACCTCCATTCTTTGATTTCACACACCTTCATTCTTACTTCAGAAACATCCATTCTCTGACTTCACACACCTCCATTCTATGACTTCACAAACCTCCATTCTGTGACTTCACACACCTCGATCCTATGACTTCACACACCTCCATTCTATGAATTCACACACCTCCATTCTGTGATTTCACACACCTCCATTGTATGACTTCACACACCTCCATTCTGTGACTTCACACACCTCCATTCTGAGTTCACACACCTCCATTCTATGACTTCACAAACCCCCATTCTGAGTTCACAGACCTCCATTCTATGACTTCACACACTTCCATTCTATGTTTCACACATCTCCATTCTGACTTCACACACCTCCATTCTGACTTCACACACCTCAATTCTTTGACTTCACACACCTCCATTCTATGATTTCACACACCTCCATTCTATGACTTCACACACCTCCATTCTATGACTTCACACACCTCATTTCTGAGTTGACACACCTCCATTCTGTGATTTCACACACCTCCAATCTGACTTCACACACCTCCATTCTATGACTTCACACACCTCCATTCGTTGACATCAAAAACAACCTTTCTATGACTTCACACAACTCCATTGTGACTTCACACACCTCCATTCTATGACTTCACAAACCTCCATTCTGAGTTCACAGTCCTCCATTCTATGACTTCACACACCTCCATTCTATGACTTCACACACCTCCATTCTATGATTTCACACACCTCCATTCTGTGACTTCACACACCTCCATTGTATGACTTCACACACCTCCATTCTGTGACTTCACACACCTGCAATTCTACTTCACACACCTTCATTCCATGAGTTCACACACCTGCGTTGTGGATTCACACACCTCCATTCTATGATTTCACACACCTCCATTCTGACTTCACACACCTCCATTCTGACTTCACACACCTCTATTCTGTGTCTTCACAGACCTCCATTCTGTGACTTCACACACCTCCATTTTGACTTCACACACTTCAATTCTGTGACTTCACACACCTCCTGTTGTGAGCCAGAGTGGAAGCAAACTGTACCTTGGCTTGCATCAGACGATGGCTTTATTGTCTTATTGCTTTCTGGCCCTATTCTATGCAAATGACCTGAGAATTACCATATGAATGTAACACCTGGAGGTTCCCTGGGTCAGGAGGAGGGAAGAAGGGGGAGTGCAAAATAAACCGGCAGTCTTGGCAGTCTTTACCTGGACTGCGGTCATCCCGGACCCGCTGTGTCTGTCTCTCTTCTATTTCTTGCTAGTCCTTGCCCCCGATTTCAGGAACCCCAATCTGCAAACCCTGGTTTGCCGCCGGTTGGCCCCGGCAACCTCCATTCTGTGAGTTCACACACCTCCATTCTGTGACTTCACACACCTCCATTCTATGACTTCACACACCTCCATTCTGTGACTTCACCCACCTCCATTGTAAGTTCACATACCTCCATTCTGTGATTCACACACCTTCATTCTGTGACTTCACACACCTCCATTCTTATTTGACACACCTCCATTCTGTGACTTCACACACCTCCATTCTGACTTCACACAGCTCCATTCTATGACTTCACACAACTCCATTCTGTGACGTCACACACCTCCATTCTATGACTTCACACACCTTCATTCTTATTTCACAAAAATCCATTCTATGACTTCACACACCTCCATTCTATGACTTCACACACCTCCATTCTGACTTCACACAGCTCCATTCTGTGACTTCACAAAACTCCATTCTATGATTCCACCAACCTCCATACTATGACTTCACACACCTCCATCTATTAATTCACACACCTCCATTCTGAGTTCACACACCTCCATTCTGTGACTTCACACACCTCCATTCTGACTTCACTCCCCTCCATTGTATGACTTCACACACCTCCTTTCTGTGACTTCACACACCTCCATTCTATGACTTCACACACCTCCATTCTGTGACTTCACACACCTTGATTCTATGATTTCACATACCTCCATTCTGACTTCACACACCTCCATTCTATGACTTCACCCACCTCCATTCTGTCTTCACACAGCTCCATTGTGTGACTTCACAAAACTCCATTCTATGGTTTCACACACCTCCATACTATGACTTCACACACCTCCATCTATGACTTCACACACCTCCATTCTGAGTTCACACACCTCCATTCTGTGACTTCACACACCTCCATTCTGACTTCACTCCCCTCCATTGTATGACTTCACACACCTCCTTTCTGTGACTTCACACACCTCCATTCTATGACTTCACACACTTCAATTGTGACGTCACACACCTCCATTCTATGAATTCACAAATCTCCATTCTATGACTTCACACACCTCCATTCTGACTTTACACACCTCCATTCTATGACTTCACAGACCTCGAATCTGTGTCTTCAGTCACCTCCACTGTATGACTTCACACTCCTCCATTGTATGACTTCCCACACCTCTATCTATGACTTCACCACCTCCCTTCTATGACCGCCCACCACCATCGAGACTTCACACACCTCCATTCTGTGACTTCACACATCCATTCTGTGACTTCACACACCTCCATTCTTTGACTTCACACACCTCTATTCTATGACTTCACACACCTTCATTCTTACTTCACAAACATCCATTCTATGACTTCACACACCTCCATTCTATGATTTCAAACACCTCCATTCTGTGATTCACACACCTGCATTCTGTGTTCACACACCTCAATTCTGTGAATTCACACACCTCCATTCTGACTTCACACACCTCCATTCTATGACTTCACACACCTTCATTCCATGACTTCACACACCTCCATTCTGTGACTTCACACACCTCCATTCTGATTTGACACACCTCCATTCTGTGACTTCACACACCTCCATTCTGACTTCACACAGCTCCATTCTATGACTTCAAACAACTCCATTCTGTGACGTCACACACCTCCATTCTATGACTTCATACACCTTCATTCTTATTTCACAAAATTCCATTCTATGACTTCACACACCTCCATTCTATGACTTCACACACCTCCATTTTTTGACTTCACACAACTCCATTCTAAGATTTCACACATCTCCATTGTGACTTCACACACCTCCATTCTATGAGTTCACACACCTCCATTCTGACTTCACACAGCTCCATTCTGTGACTTCACAAAACTCCCTTCTATGATTCCACCACCTCCATACTAGGTCTTCACACACCTCCATCTATGACTTCACACACCTCCATTCTGAGTTCACACACCTCCATTCTGTGACTTCACACACCTCCATTCTGACTTTACACACCTTCATTGTATGACTTCACACACCTCAATTCTATGACTTCACACACCTCCATTCTATAACTTCACACACCTCCATTCTGTGACGTCACACACCTCCATTCTATGACTACAAACACCTTCATTCTTTCTTCACAAACATCCATTCTGTGACTTCACACACCTCCCTTCTGTGACTTCACACCTGCATTCTGACTTCACACACCTCTGTTCTGTGACTTCACACACCTCAACTCTGTGACTTCACACACCAACATTCTGACTTCACACACCTCCATTCTGTGACTTCACACACCTCCATTCGATGCCTTCACACACCTCCATTTTGTGACTTCACACACCTAAATTCTATGACTTCACACTCCTCCATTCTGTGACTTCACGCACCTCCATTCTATGACTTCACACACCTCCATTCTGTAACTTCACACACCTTGATTCTATGATTTCACATACCTCCATTCTGACTTCACACACCTCCATTCTAAGACTTCACCCACCTCCATTCTGACTTCACACAGCTCCATTGTGTGACTTCAAAAAACTCCATTCTCTGGTTTCACACACCTCCATACTATGACTTCACACACCTCCATCTGTGACTTCACACACCTCCATTCTGAGTTCACACACCTCCATTCTGTGACTTCACACACCTCCATTCTGACTTCACTCCCCTCCATTGTATGACTTCACACACCTCCATTCTGTGACTTCACACACCTCCATTCTATGACTTCACACACTTCAATTGTGACGTCACACACCTCCATTCTATGAATTCACAAATCTCCATTCTATGACTTCACACACCTCCATTCTGACTTTACACACCTCCATTCTATGACTTCACAGACCTCCAATCTGTGTCTTCAGTCACCTCCACTGTATGACTTCACACTCCTCCAATCTATGACTTCCCACACCTCTTTCTATGACTTCACCTCCTCCCTTCTATGACCGCCCACCTCCATTCGAGACTTCACACACCTCCATTGTGTGACTTCACACATCCATTCTGTGACTTCACACACCTCCATTCTTTGACTTCACACACCTCTATTCTATGACTGCACACACCTTCATTCTTACTTCAGAAACATCCATTCTATGACTTCACACACCTCCATTCTATGATTTCAAACACCTCCATTCTGTGATTCACACACCTGCATTCTGTGTTCACACACCTCAATTCTGTGAATTCACACACCTCCATTCTGACTTCACACACCTCCATTCTATGACTTCACACACCTTCATTCTATGACTTCACACACCTCCATTCTGTGACGTCACACACCTCCATTCTGATTTGACACACCTCCATTCTGTGACTTCACACACCTCCATTCTCACTTCACACAGCTCCATTCTATGACTTCACACAACTCCATTCTGTGACGTCACACACCTCCATTCTATGACTTCACACACCTTCATTCTTATTTCACAAAAATCCATTCTATGACTTCACACACCTCCATTCTATGACTTCACACACCTCCATTTTTTGACTTCACACACCTCCATTCTAAGATTTCACACACCTCCATTTTGACTTCACACACCTCCATTCTATGAGTTCACACACCTCCATTCTGACTTCACACAGCTCCATTCTGTGACTTCACAAAACTCCCTTCTATGATTCCACCACCTCCATACTAGGTCTTCACACACCTCCATCTATGACTTCACACACCTCCATTCTGAGTTCACACACCTCCATTCTGTGACTTCACACACCTCCATTCTGACTTTACACACCTTCATTGTATGACTTCACACACCTCAATTCTATGACTTCTCACACCTCCATTCTATAACTTCACACACCTTCATTCTGTGACGTCACACACCTCCATTCTATGACTTCAAACACCTTCATTCTTTCTTCACAAACATCCATTCTGTGACTTCACACACCTCCCTTCTGTGACTTCACACCTGCATTCTGACTTCACACACCTCTGTTCTGTGACTTCACACACCTCAACTCTGTGACTTCACACACCACCATTCTGACTTCACACACCTCCATTCTGTGACTTCACACACCTCCATTCGATGCCTTCACACACCTCCATTTTGTGACTTCACACACCTAAATTCTATGACTTCACACACCTCCTTTCTGTGACTTCACGCACCTCCATTCTATGACTTCACACACGTCCATTCTGTGACTTCACACACCTTGATTCTATGATTTCACATACCTCCATTCTGACTTCACACACCTCCATTCTAAGACTTCACCCACCTCCATTCTGACTTCACACAGCTCCAATGTGTGACTTAAAAAAACTCCATTCTCTGGTTTCACACACCTCCATACTATGACTTCACACACCTCCATCTATGACTTCACACACCTCCATTCTGAGTTCACACACCTCCATTCTGTGACTTCACACACCTCCATTCTGACTTCACTCCCCTCCATTGTATGACTTCACACACCTCCATTCTGTGACTTCACACACCTCCATTCTATGACTTCACACACTTCAACTGTGACGTCACACAACTCCATTCTATGAATTCACAAATCTCCATTCTATGACTTCACACACCTCCATTCTGACTTTACACACCTCCATTCTATGACTTCACAGACCTCGAGTCTGTGTCTTCAGTCACCTCCACTGTATGACTTCACACTCCTCCATTCTATGACTTCCCACACCTCTTTCTATGACTCTACCACCTCCCTTCTATGACCGCCCACCTCCTTTCGAGACTTCACACACCTCCATTGTGTGACTACACACACCTCCATTCTGTGACTTCACACACCTCCATTCTTTGACTTCACACACCTCTATTCTATAACTTCACACACCTTCATTCTTACTTCAGAAACATCCATTCTATGACTTCACATACCTCCATTCTATGATTTCAAACACCTCCATTCTGTGATTCACACACCTGCATTC